>LR738712.1:900983238-901040825 GCA_902687465.1 Secale cereale
CGCCCCCGCGGTCCACCGGCCGCCGCCGCCGACCCCCCGCACCCTCGATTCCCCTACTCCTGGTGTGATTTAAACAAGTTTGAACATATTTAAACAAGTTTGAACATATTTAAACACAAATAAGTATCAAACAACATTTTAAATGCATGAAAAAATTGTGGAGCCTAGGAATCGAACCCAGGACCTCCTGGTGTGAGAACTGGCTGCTGACCAGTCGAGCTAGTAGAGGACACTTGATGTGGATCAGGTCAGGTGGAAGATAACCTGTTGGCTCGAGCAGAAAAAAATATATACTAATAGCGCACCAGGGTGAGGTGCGCCATTAGTATGTATGCACTTATGGCGCACCGAGGGGTGGTGCGCCATTAGTATTGCGCCGCACCCACCATCCATATCTCCTCAGCGGCCATCCCCAACCTAGCTATCGATCCCCTCTCTCTCCCCGACTCCACCCCTCACCACCGCAGCTCCCCCGCGCCGCCGCGCCCCCGCGCCCCTCACCACCGCAGTTCCCCCGTGCCGCCGCGCCCCCGCGCCCCCCACCACCCGCCACGCGCCGCCCCCTCCACTATCTCCGCTCGCCGTCGTCGCCTTCGCGCGGGGAGGACGTCCACCAGGAGAGGAGGCCCGCGACCTCCCCGCCGTCTCCGCCCTCCATCGTCTCCGCCGTCTCCGCCCTCCGTCGTCTCCGCCGTCTCAGGTAACCCTCCTCCCTCTGCCTCTCTTCTCCTCTCTTCCTCCTCTCCTCCCTCCCGGCCATGCCCTCTTCTTCTCTCTTTTGCTAGGTTTAGTTCAAATCCCTCTCGAATTTAGGTCAAATTAGGTTCAAACCTGCTTGCTGGAGGTTAACTAGGTCAAATTAATTAACTGCTAGGGATTAATTAGGTTAACTAGGTCAAATCCCTCTCGAATTAATTAACTAGGTTAACTAGGTCAAATTAGCAGTTAATTTAGTCTGAAAATGATAGTCCATAGTTAACTAGATCATTCACTATTACATCGATCAAGAAATAGGTTCATCCATATTCCTAGCAGATGCTATATGAACCCTTGCAAGAAAAAAACTTGCTTGCTGGAGGTGGTGCATGTCCTGCCATGCTAGTTGCTTAGCTTAATTGCTGTTACAGTTAGTAGTTAATTGCTTAGCTTAATTGCTGTTAGAGTTGAGTTACAGCTGATGCATGATGGAGCTGTCAAATTAAGTTAAGTGTATATACACTAGCAGCTACCCTATTTATTTTTGGAAGGGAATGCAAATCTGGCTCATTTTATTACAGCAAGTGTCTGTCTCTCTTATATATTTTGTTGTCTCTCTTGACTTGTATATATAACTGAAAAGCAAAAGCTACAATTAGCTGCTGGTATTAGACATGCTTGACATTATATATCAGTTTGTCTGGTTCTTGTTTTGGTAGTAGTAGTTTGCTTTGCTTATCCATGAGTATCAGCCAATTGGTGAACCTCGAGCAGCTTTTTGCTGGGTTTTGTCTCCGACCATCGTGTCGTGAAGATTTTGCAGGTAACCCGAGAGGCCCTTGAGTTTGCTGGAATGTCGATTAACTTCCGTTCCGGCAAATTCGGGTACTCCATATGTCCTATTTTCAGCAAAGGTCATGCTGAAATTTTCCGTGAATTTAGCATGACTTTGCTAAAAATAGGACATATGGGGTACTTGTGACTAATGCATGGGTCGGGGTATCTTAGTAGTTAATTAAGTAGGATCAAGTGCCCCTTTATTCTAGCTGCATTAAACCATAGGCGGCTATATAGAGCCAAGCTAGTGATTAGGCCCAACTTAGAATTCTCCTTCCCAGCTTAGCTTTTAGGATGCCTCGGGGTCGACAAACCATAAATTAAAAAACCTTGGCTTTCAGGGTGCCTCGGTGTCGATAAAAACCGAAATGATGAAAGCTTAGGCTTTTAGGGTGCCTCGGCGTCCAAATACCCTCAATTATAAAAGCTTAGCTTTCAGGATGCCTCGGTGTTGACAAACCTTAAATGATGAGACCATGATCTTGTTCCTTGACAATAACCAACTTTTTGACCAAAGTTTGTTCCTATTTAGAGAGAAACATGGCCAACAACGAGGAGGACGGGGGTTCGGGCGACAAGGCATTCTGGGAGCTGTCCCAGGAGATTAAGGAACAACCTCACTTGCATGAGGACGCCGCCTTCCCCACCGATCCTGACACCACTGATGGTACCGCCGAGGATGACCCCACTGATGCCACCACTGATGGTGCCGCCGAGGATGCCACCACTGATGATGGCGGCGCACGCACAGATTGCAGCCAACCGAAGAGGCAACGGAAGGACCGGCGCCCGACCGTGCTCCGCACCCTCAAGGAGGAAGTTACTGAAGTGGACTCCGACGGGAATCCAACGGTGCCCGAACGAATAGTCAAGGGGTACTCGCTTCAGCTCTGGTGCATTCTCTGGAGCACCGTCTCGATCAACACCGAGAACCTGAGGCATCCTGACCGAGGGAATTTGCGCAACCTCCTCTTCACGAAGGTCCACGAACGATACAAGTTCCCTGCTGAATTTGAAAACACAAGCCTCAAAGGGAATAAAGTGAACAATGCTGCCCTCACGAAGATGAGCAAGGCCCTGTCTACTTGGAAAAGCAATGTGAAGAGAATGATCGAGAAAGGTGAGAGTTATGAGAAGATCAAGGAGAAAAATCCTTCGATCACCAAAGATGACTACAACGACTTTAAGATCAATTGCTCGAGCACCGCACACTCCGAATCAAGTCAGTGGGGGAAAGAAATGCGGGAGCTGAACTTAGGGGAACACACACTCGGTCCCGGCGGTTACAGAGTGGCGGAGCCTATATGGGACAAGGAGGAGGCGGACCGTGCCGAGCAAGGCCTACCGCCCCTCTTCGATAAATACGGTGACAAGCAGACCAGGAACTTTGTCAGGGCCCGGTACAAGAAGGACCCGAAAACAAAGGAGCTTACCACGGATCCGAAGACCAGGGCGCTTGAGCTTGTTCTGGTAAGGAATACACCCCCGCGTAATTAGCTCCATATGGTTGCATTCTAATTAATGAAGCCAAATTTCTAAATGGTTCACATTCCTTCCGCAGGCGACTGAAAGCAGTAGCGCGGGGTCGACTAAGAGCAACCCTTGGGACACGACTCTAAATAGGGCGTTGAATGTAATGAAGAACAAGGATAAGCTCAGTAAGCCGACGTCAGCTGGTCGTGTGGCCGGCAAAGGCTTGTCGACAAAATGGTCGTCATACTATAACGCTGGTGGGCGAAAGGAGAAAAAGACCAGCTCGGAAAGCCAAGCGCGCAAGGTTCAAGAACTCAAGGCACAGGTGGCGCGGATTCCAGAGATTGTCTAAGAGCAAGTGCAACAATAGCTTGGAGCGACGATCACCGCCATTGTTCCTACCTTGATCGAGGGGTTGAGTGCGTGGACTGCGGGCGGCCAACAGGGGCCGCCCCCGATTCCTAGCTTCACGGCCAGCAACTCGGAGAACGCGATGGCGGGGCCATTGGTGTCTCCGGCGGAGGCGGCATTGGTGTCTCCGACGCTGGCATGGGAGCTTAATGCACCCGGGTGTACGCCGGCCGGCACCTCTGCAGCAAGCCGCCCCTCCGTCAACTGCACGCCCGCCGTTGGCGGTGCCTCGACATTAGCCGAGCTCGACACCATCATCACGGTAACTAATTAAGCCTCTCTCGGCCGGGGACTTCATCTCCTTGCCTTTGACTGGGCATCCCTGATGATGCCCTACATGTTTTCGCAGGGCGCCGCCGACGTTTCGTGCACTCTCCTGCACTTCGTGAACAACGAGTTGGACGATGTCGGCAAGGGCAAATTCGTTCTACCGGGCAACCCCTTGTTCCACGGTACCCAGATGCCACCCAACTTGTTTAGAGTTCAACTGGTTCGGGTGCTTCCAGGCTACGACAAGGTGTTACCTCCGATTCGACCCGTCGGGGCCGACGATGATAACGTGATGACCCTTAGTGCCTGCCTGAGCTGGCCCCTGCTTTGGCCAAAGAGCCAGATTCGTTTGGGGGTGGGGGACACCACCCCAAAGACAACACCGCCAGTCGTGCCGGTGCCAAGTCGACCCCATGGCAAGACCGCCGCAACGGTGCCGGACATCCCTATGCCACTGGATCCAAACATGCATATGGCACATGATCAGAACGACGACGACGACGATACATTAGGCAACGTCGATCAGTACTTTGCCGATCATGGGTACGGTGGCGACTTCATGGGGCCTCCTTCTCAAGAACCCAACCAACAAAGGACGTGCACGATCTAGCTGGTACCACGGAGAAGCCAAGTTGCAACAGGCGTCGTCTGCCGTTCAGCTCTCAGGAGACGCCTCCAGCTGCCGACTTCACCGAGCCTCAGATAGGCGAGGTGCGAAATATTATCAGCCCCAACACACTCAAGAAGGCGGTCTGTGATCAGAACTCGGTCCCAATTCAGGAGAAGAAGAAGGCACGCAAAAGAAAAACTAGCAAGGGTGCGAGCCAGCCGACACCGAGTACGATCCGTGCTTAGGACAGGCCACCTTCACCTGAGGATCTAATGAGGAGGGTGCATGTGGCAGGTAGGCCGATGCTACCGACAAATAGGCTCGATGCTGCAACCGGTGCTATGCGGAGTCTGCATGACAGTGTTCTTTCTTTGGAGAAGCGGCGTCTCAGAGAGAAGGATGTGGCATACCCGGTTTTCGCGGCCAAGGTGCCAGAAGGCAAGGGCTTTGTGGATAACTCCATCGGGGGTACGATCGTCCTACGGTTTGATGACATCCACTCTATGTTGAACCTTCATCCGCTGCACTACACCTTCGTTCGGCTATTTTCACTGAGTATGGAGATGCGGATCATTCGCGACAAGACCCCGGACATCGTGATAGTCGACCCCTTCTACATGCGTGCCAAGATCTTGGGCAGCGCTGGGGACCGGCAAGTCGCGAGTTCTTACCTCGAAGGCGTCATTCTGGCAAATCGAGATAAGGATAACTTCCTCGTGCCTTACTTTCCCGAGTAAGTCCTCCCCCTCAACCGCCCTGTAACATATGAATTCTTAGATTCCGATCGTTTTTCTTTTAACATTCTGTGTTTTCTGCAGTGACGCACATTGCACGCTCATCCTCCTAAGCCCCAAATATTCCATGGCCACGTATTTCGACCCGGACCGTCAGTCGAACGTAGACTACACAAATGTCAAGAAGGTTCTTGATGATGTTCTCCCCGGCTACGCCAAATCTGGAGGCACCTTCACCAGGACAGTTCGTAAGACCGGCAAGCACGTGTTCTCCCACAATACGACGTTCTGCTGCGTCAAGCAGCCGCCTGGCGGTCAGAAGGGTGCCTACTACGCCATCCATCACATGCGGGCGATCGTACGGGACCATCATCAACTTCTGCTACCTAGTAAACTCAAAGATTGGGCCGCGAGCGTGTCGGCAATCCAGGACGCGGACATCAGACAAAAATTCTTTCGCATCCAGTCGGAGTTTGCGGAAATCATCCATCAAGATGTCCTTCGTACCTCGGGGCAGTTCTTCCTCAGGAACCAACCGTCCAACAGTGACATCGACTCAATGCTACAAATGCAGGCTGACAACGCCCGTGATTTCATGACTCCCACGATAGACGGCGGCTTCATCCACGCTCCGGTCCCTTGAGTCGAGTCGAAAGCAGTGATGCTGTGTCTAGTTCTGAAACATCGATTGGCTCATGTTGTAATTAAACTTTAATAACTTGTAGTATGTCTCTTTGGTTTCGAGAGTCGTTCAACTTAGATGTAATCGATGCTATTAATGTGTTGCTTTTCTCTTTCGATCGTTCTGTTGCATACTTATATATTGCTTATGTATTGTCTGTGAATTGGTACTAACGTTTCGTTTGGCTAGTGCATAGCGATGCCGTCGTATGTCGTGTACAAGGGTAAGGTTCCCGGAGTCTACGATGACTGGGAGGAGTGTCGGAGACAGGTTCACCGATTCAGCGGTAACAATTACAAAGGGTACACCACTAGGGCCGAGGCGGAATCTAGATACGCCCGCTATCTAGCGGGAGAGGGGAGGGAGCGTTGGAGGAACAGGATGAAGACGAGTTTCATCGTGATGATGCTCATCGTGATGACCGCAGCACTCTTCTATGTGATGGTAGTTTAGATGATCGATATCGACTTGTAATGTGAAGATAAACTAGCTACTCGCGGTCTCGAGACTTGTAATATAATGTTCTATCTTTGTTCGGTCTTTTCAATTCGGAGACTTAATATGAAGAATTGTATTCGGAGACTAATATGATGAATTGTATTCAGAGACTAATCTTCTATTGTATTCGATGAATCTGTTGTTGATGTGTGCTGTCTATATTCCAATTATACATTTGTAACCTGTGCAAAAAACAGAAAATTAAAAAATTAAAAAAACCTAATATTCATACTAATGGCGCATCACATCACAGTGCGCCATTAGTATGCCAAAGGATACTAATGGCGCATCATTAGACAGTGCGCCATTACTATGCCGAAGTTACTAATGGCGCATCCTAGTGGTGTGCGCCATTAGTGTGCCAAAGCACCTGGGTATACATGGCCCCCTGGGAGGCATACTAATGGCACACTACTGTGCACACTAATGGTGTATCTGTGGTGCGCCATTAGTATACCAGATACTAATGGCGCACCGGAGGTGCGCCATTAGTAAAATATACTAATGGCGTGGCACTAATGGCGCACCACTAATGCGCCATTAATGGCCAAATTAGGTGCGCCATTAGTAGGCCTTTTCCTAGTAGTGTAACTAAAATAACCAAATCGTCGAATGTCCGCACGCCGAAGCCTTAGCAGCATTTAAACACAGTGTTCGCGACGAATGGCTCGCATGAAAAATAGATTTACTTTGTTGCAATACCTAGTCTTTATTGCAACAAAATGACCAATTCACGCAACGGGACTCAACTGTTGTAATATCACTACCATATCGCAACGCCGATGCAGCTTGTGGCAATACATGCCTTCTATTACAACAAAATGAGTACCAAGCGCGATGAAACGAAACTGTGGCAATATGTAGATCCTATTACGACGAACTAGAATTTTGTGGTAATATAACATTTTATTGCAACGAAAGATAGTTGTAGCAATAAATTTTGTTGCAATATACCGGAATCCTTGTAGTGTGGCCAGGAGAAGCCAAAGACAATGGCAGCCCTTACTACACATATGACCCACTTTTGCGTGGGTGAAGACAGCTGGTTGGGTCGTAGAAGCAACAGTACCAGTGACCCGGGCACTTTCAAAGTCGGGGATGGCAATGGCAAGCCACGACGCAATAAGAATAAGCGTTGGAATAATAATGGAGAAACAGATGACACGACAATAAATGCCGGATTTAGTGGATCTAGAACCGGTCAGCGGAAGAAGACATTCAAAGGCATTAGGGATGGTTCATCCTACCTGCATAAGATATTAGAGAGACCTTGCTAGATTCACAGCACCACTGACAAACCTGCAAACCACACCAATAGAAATTGTTGGGTCTTCAAGCAGGCCGACAAGCTAAATGCCAAACACAAGGGGAAAGAACCTCAAAGCGAGGACGAAGATGAGCCTCGCCCACCGAATAATGGGGGATAGAAGCAATTTCCCCCTGAGGTGAAAACGGTGAACATGATCTATGCCACCCAATCTCCAAGAGGGAGTGCAAGAGCGCACTAAGGGACATTTACGCCGTAGAGCCTGTCGCCCCCAAATTTAACCCATGATTGGCTTTTCCGGTCATCTTTGACCGCAAGGATCACCCGTCATGGAGGTTCGGTGGCCCTTGTACTCAATCCTATAATTGATGGATACCATCTCACTCGAGTCCATATGGACGGCGGGAATAGTCTGAACTTGATATATCAAGACACCGTCCGCAAGGTGGGGATAGACCCGCCATGAATCAAGCCTAGCAGCACTACCTTTAAAGGTGTTATACCCGGCGTAGAGGCCAGTTGCATGTGCTCGTTAACACGGGAGCTTGTATTTGGATCTCCAGACAATTTTTGAAGCTAGGAGTTAATCTTCGACATCACTCCCTTCCGAAGTGGTTACCATGCACTACTCGGAAGAACGGCCTTTGCCTGCTTTAATGCAGTCCTGCACTATCCTTACCTGCAGCTTAAAAGGCCTGGACCTCATGGCGTCATTACAATCAATGGGAATATGGAGCCCTCCCTCCGTACAGAGGAGGATACCGCGGCCTTGGCAGCCAAAGTTCAAGGCGGCCTTTTCAAGCCAAATAATTCATCGGTCGTCAAGACCAGAGACACTGCTAAACATGTCCGGCCCGCACTACAATGCTGCAGCTCGGATGAACCTGAGCTTGATTAGCAGTTACGCCTCCGTCGACTGCTCTACAAGGTTGTGGCATACGTACCTCGTGTATACAACAACACCCTTAAAATACCTTGGGCAGCGCCGGGGGCACACTGCGGAAAAACAGTCCATATTACGGCTCGACCCTATTCGGCCTCTAACCATATTTTCATTACAGGTTCATCAAAGGACCCACATTATCTATGTTTGTGCAGGGAACTGTTTTCCAGATTTCCTCTTCCTTTTTTACAGGCGGCCATCAGACCCCTCTCCTTTAAGAATGTGTTACAAAGGAGAAACGACGCAGATGTGCACCAGAGCTTTGTTGGGATTTTTCCTTATCAGTAATCTCAGGCTCTGTGTAAATGTCTCCCTTTATTATTTTTCTTTTTTGGTATGTAAAATGTCCAAGATGTTGTTGGCATTATCTGTAACCACACGGCTCGCCGTATTAATCAGGTTATAAAAGAAACAATTTTGTTCCAATTTGTTTGGAGTTTATTTTACATTACCATCTATGTTCTCTCCCTACCTCATATTGCCACATGTTCTTCAATCCGGATTTAATACCGGTTGTTGTATGCGGCCCAGCACACTTGAAAGTCCGAACACCTATAGGGAACTGTTCGGCGTCCCGAATATTCCGTTATATGCATCGGTCTGAATCATGTCTTGGGTCTATAGTTGGGTTGCCTGGCTCCTGTGCTTACCACCATAAGTTTCGCACTGTTCGGCTAAGGTAGTAAAGGGAGAACTACTACGATAGTATTTCTGGTTCATCTGGTCAAGTACCTCAGTAGAAAAGCCGAAAATTGACTGTCATGATAAGCGAGAGCTGGTCGGCGATTCGGCGACTTAGTATTATACTACAGATCGTTAGCGATCTACTCCGTTTTACACGAGGGGCTGGTCTTCGCCCAAAATCTAGATAGCTGCACACGCACAAGGGGCTAGTACTTAGCCCCACAGTCAAACTCCTATGACTAAGTGAAAGAAATAAAGCCGCATAGTCTGATTGACTGGTCCACTTCGCGAACACCTCCTTTACGGACCAAGAGGTTGGGTAAAGCGTGGTCACGCGTCATGCCAAACACCCCTGTATCATCTACATGGGGGCTGAAGCCGACGACTGGACACTTTCAGATATAACAATAAACAGCCATACAGGAGGAAAAGTCGCTTGAAATATAAGGCGCAAAAATATATACGTATCCGTTCATAAGCTTAGTCTTTACAACCCAAACACACTTAATCAAAAATCATGCCCTTTGAGCACTGGCCCTCTACAATGCGGGCTCCTTCTAGGACGTCATCGGTGTACCTCTCCAGCCTCCAATGATCCTTGCCCTCGGGTAGGCCGGCGGTCGCCACTTCGGTGGCCTTCATCATCGCCCAGTGCATCTTGACACAGGCAAAGGCCATCTGGGCACCTTCTATACCGGCCGAACGCTTCACAACGTCGACCTGGGGCCTCGTATCTACGAGCCGCTTTACCAATCTAGAGTAGCTACTAGGGATTGCTCGGCGGGCCATAACCGGACTACTAAATCCTTCATGGCCGCACCCACCATGTTATGAAGCTCGATCAACTGCTTCAACTTGTCGTTCAGAGGAACTGGATATTCTGGTGTAAGAAATTGAGACCAGAACAACTTCTCCGTTGTATTCCCCTCTTGGGCTCTGAAGAATTGGGCGGCGTCGGCGATACTCTTCGGGAGATACGCAAACGCGCCTGGAGAACTCCATACTCGAGTCAGCGACGCATACTTCTGACCTCAAAGGATACTCTGTAGAAGAAAGGCCTTACCAACCGCTATCTGCTGCGCTTGATGGATCTCCTCGTGAGCACTCCAGGACTCGCTCCATGCCTCCTTGGCAACATTTAGAGCTTTGTTGAGCTAGGATGTTTGGTCAGAAGTCTTCTGCACCAACTCCTCGCATTTGTGGATGCCTTCTCGCAGCTCTTGTTTGAATTCGGACACCCGAGACTCATGTTGACAGCGGGAAGCCATCGGCCTCCAGCTCGGCCGCCGCTTTGTCATCGGCTGCCTTGTTCATCTCGGCCTCCTTGTTGGCCTAAGCAAGGGTGCCCTTGAGGGTCTCGACCTCGGCTGCGCCAACTATGACCATAATCACACCACACAATGTGTTAAAACTTTTAAAATAAATACATATCATCTTTTTGACATAATAATTTTCAAAGTGACCGAAGATAACAAACTGACCGAAGATAACAACAGAAGTCCGAACACTTACGATTCGGCTAGGTGCTTGCTCCTGGGTTGTCTTCAGCAATCAGCTTCGGACTCTGAGTCCCATTCCCCGTATCTTCGGGGGGCGCCCTCTTCATCCCGTTTCCCTTGATGGGGGAGTGGCTTTCCACCTCCTCCTCTTCCTCTTCATCATGGGAGGAGGGGGCGTCAGTCTCTCCGGATATATCTTTAGAAGGACCCTTAGGACGGGGACCGCTCTTGGCCTCCTTGCTCTTCTTCCGGGCCTTCTTCTCCCGCGCCTTGTATGGCGCTGGCACCAGCATTGCCGTTAGCTGAGGTGTGGCTGGGTTTTCGGGCAGCGAGGCCGGACAGTTGATCCACTCTGCTTTCGTCGTACATTCCTATATGGAATGCAAATGTTCTAACTCCTGTTATAATTGATGTACGGACAAGATAAGTCTTCTGCAAAATTGTGCTTACCTCCGTATCCGGAGTCACGCTGTTGAAACTGATGTCTTCGGCCTCCTTTGGCTACTCCTTCTGGGCCTTGAAAAGCAGCTTCCATATGTCTTCATGTGTAGTGCCGAAGAAGCGCTTCAAGGTCCATGGTTCCTCTGGATTGAACTCCCACAAGCTGGAGGCCCGTAGTTGGCAGGGAAGGGTGCGGCGAAAGAGCATCAACTGATTCACATTAGTGAGGTGGGTGTCCTTCGCTATCATGCCAGAGATGCGATTCCGGAGCGTCTTCACCTCCGACTGAGACCCCCAATCGAGGCCCTTGGCGGTCCATGAATGGAGCCTCTCTGGGTGTCCGGATCTAAAATCGGGCATGGCCACCCATTTAGCCCCACGGGGTTCGGTGATATAGAACCACTCTTGCTGCCATACCTTGTTGGTTTCCACAAAAGCCCCTTTGAGCCAAGTTGCGTTTTGGAGCTTGCTTACCATAGCTCCCTCGCAGTCTGCATGCTGCCCGTTGACCACCTTCGGCTACAAATTGAAGTTTTTGAGCCATAGGCCGAAGTTTGGGGGCGCGGAGGAAAGCTTCACATACGACTATGAAAGCCGTTATTTGGAGGATAGAGGTCGGGGCCAGATCGTGGAAATCTAACTCATAGAAGAATGAGAGACCCCGAGCAAAGGGGTGGAGCGGAAATCCCAGTCCCCCAAATAAAGTGAGGGATGAACACAACCCTCTCGCCAGGCTATGGGATGGGGATCACCTGATTCTCATCAGGAATCCGGTGTGCTATGTTTGCGTTAAGATAGCCCGCGCTCCAGAGACTCTTCACGTCTTTCTCCGTGACGGAGGAGACCTCCCACTTGCCCTTTGAACCAGATCCAACCATTGCTGGAGAAGGAGGCGGTGGTGGACGGGATGGGAGCTACGGGCGCTAGAGCTAGGAGATTGGCAAGCGAAGGCTAGAGGATAGCGTGAGGTAGAAGGGGGGATCGATGTCCTTTTATAGGCGGTAAATACAAAGCATCTCCCACTCTAGCCGTAAAACTCATCTGTTCCCAACGTAATTGTGCGTAAGGTACGGTTGGGTTACCCAAATCATATTGATGAGGATCCCACGATAAGCGAGCATGATCTATGCTTTGACAAGACGTTCCAATGGAGGCTATGCCTCAAAACGGGAAACCCAAGCCAAGAAAATAGTTCGAAATATTGAAGCATCAAACATGACGTTTCACTAAGAAGTTGTCAGTAAAGACACAGTGTATGTTTTGACACACTGCCTTCGTTGCTAAGGGTTGTCCTAATCATGCCGAGCCGTACATAGTTCCTTTATGCAGGAAATAAATTTCATATGTTCGGAAGGAGGAACCCTCCTTGCAATGCCGAAGACAGTATGCGTGCCGAACTCATCGTCAACGAAGACTAGTTCAGGGGCTACTGAGGGAGTGCTAGATTAAGGAATCCTCGGGTGGCCAGATTACTCATTATGGGCTGGACTGGTGGGCCGTCAAGATCAACACAGAAGATTATCCCTCGTATCCGAATGGGACTTCTATATCTATAGAATGGCAAGTTTAAAGTCAGGCTGTATTGTTTCCTTGTTCTGCAAGATGATTATCTACAACCCGAGGTCCCTCCGGTGCATATATCAACCGGATGGTTTAGTCTGTAGAGACAATCACAACTACCATTGGCTAGACATTTAGGGTTTAGCCATTACAATCTCGAGGTACATCAACTCTAGTGATCCCCATATTCATCAAGATCAATCAAGCAAGAAGTAGGGTATTACCTCCATTAAGAGGGCCTGAACCTGTGTAAACATCGTGTCCTTGTTTCCCCCTATTACCATCGATCCTCATACACACAGTTCGGGACCCCCTACACAAGATCCGCCGGTTTTGACACAGACAGTCGACCGCACCCAACCTGAGTCTTAGGGACATTGTGTGTCTCCTGCATAACTCTCACAGTACAACGTCGGGCACCTTTAAAGCATCGGTAATACCAACCGGGGGATGCGAGTAGAGATGAGCCCACCAAAAGCCAAGGTACTCGCAGGATTCCTCCACAAAACGTTATCGGAAATTGCTTTATATGCACCAGTTTTGAATTGTGTGTTCGGTCAATAGGTTGGTTGCCTGGCTCCCGTGCTTACACTTACGTTCCCGATTGTTTGGCTAAGGATAAAGGGAGAACCACTATGATTGTGCTTCCGGTTCAACTGGTCAAGGACCTCAGTGGAGAAAGCCGAAAACTAACTGTCTCAATGAGCACAAAATGGTCAGCGATCCAATGACTTTGTCAAACTATAGATCGATAGTGGTTACCTTGTGGACATCTCGTATAATTTGCCGAAGTGTTATTGAAAATCCGAGTGTAGCGTTCTGAAAGAGAATCAAGTGAAATGAGACTTGTCGTAGATCCTTTCTGTGAGCAGAGCAAGGAGCACCCGTGATCCCCATGTTACGAGTCAATTCTTCTCAGGAGGAGCAAATCTTTGTCTGCACAAACTTGGTTCGAGAGAAAGTTGACTGATTGGTGTTTCATATAAAGGATATTGACTGGGTACACTTGACCAATTCGGGCCCTGACATATTGGACCACCACTAGGAATTTGATGATATGCCCACAATCTGGCCACGATCCATCATCCCTCAAAGAGATTGATAACGCGTATCACCAAGTTTTTCCAAATTGCTCCCCTCTTTGCCTAAAAAAGCATGATCATTTGAGTTAGTCGAGGTCTTTGTACCAACCAACAAATAGGTCTTCGTGTCCGTTGACCAGTCATAATCTTCTCTGATGATGAACAGTCGGTTTCGTCAGCGAGGCCTCGACCGGCTGGACTATAAAAGGGGTTATACCTACTGGGTAGGCCAAGTACATATAGGACCCAGCCAAGTGCCTATGGCCATCAAAGATATGGTAAAAGAAGTAATGGGCCAAGGGCCATCACACCGAGCCCATTGCCGTTACAGCCCAAGGCATCAAAGAACAATGGGACCCCTAAAAATATCAAAGAACAATCGTGATTTCTTTCAAAAATAAATAAATCAAAGAACGCGTGGGAGGGGGGGGGGAGTCGCTGTCTTCGTTGATGCTGTTGGAGGTTATCATTGCTGAGACCACAATTCATCAGACCAATACGTTCGTTAAGTAGGTTATTAAGGATTTTTCTATAGAAAAACAAAGGAAGTTGTACATACAAATTTCAACCATCTCAATTTTGTACGTAATGTCCGCTGATGTGGTAGACGTTGCAATTAACCATACCCTAAGTGTGGTGTTATGTAGGTAGTTCCAATTGTTTTAAAAAAATCTTAGGGTTGGGCTTGGACGGACCAACCTCTGAGCCTGGATGCGACGAGAAGCCTAACAGGGTAATGTGAAGGCTTCGATCCTAGATACAGCAAAATCAGAGCCTTCGAGAAAGACATGGCGAACTGAAACGCTCAAGTCCTGCTGTGTCAAGTGGCCTGATGGGGCGAAGTGATTCTCGAACCCAAATACGAAGAGGACGGAGCCCAGCCATACGAGGTGAACTGAAGACCCCTAGCCTAATGCGGTGAAGAGCCTTAAGAAGTGAAGTGAAGCCCTCGGGCCCAGATGCGGCAACGTCGGAGTCCTGAAGCCCGAAGATGTTGCGAGCAAAAGCCCGTGTGACCCGGTGCGGCGAGGTTGGAGCCTTCAAACCAGACATGGAGAAGTGAAGCCCCGAAGATAGATGTGGCAAGGGGTCAAATGGAATGTCAAGGGGGGGGGGGGTCTGACAGCACGCAAAAGACTTTGATATGACAACACAACAAGATTCACAATGATGACATTCAACAATTCCCCTTCCAATAGGCTTAAAGGATGAAATGTCTTTTCACCTGCATAGGTCAGTCCCAAACTCCGACGCCCATCCCACATTGAAAATCTGAGTGTAGCACTACTCTCGAAGGAAATCAAGTGAAATGAAACTTGTTGCAGATCTGCTCTGTGAGTAGAGCAAGGAGTGCCCGTGATCCCTGTGCCACGAGTCAAATCGTCTAAGGAGGTGCAAATATTCGTCTGCGCAAACTTGGTTTGATAGAAAGGTGATTGATTAGTGTTCCATGTAAAGGATATTAACTGGGTACGCTTGACCAATCCGGACCCTGACATCTTTGACCACCACTCGAAATTTTATGATACGCCCACAATCAGGCCACGGTCCATCATCTCCCCAAGAGATTGACCAAGGGTATCACCAAAATTTTCCAAATTGCTCGCCTCTTTGCCTCAGAAAGCATGATCATTTGATTTAGTCGAGGTCTCTCTACCAACCAACAAGCACTGGAATCAGGGATTTTCCCGTCTGTCAGGTCTTTGCCGACTAACTTACAAAATTAATTAAGTGATGTTGATGTTGTTGATTATCAGAGATGGGGGACTCCTCCACCGCAGGCTACACTCTGCCACAGTGGAGTACAAGTTGGACGGTTTCGAGTTCTTCACGATCATACTTGAGAATTCCTCCAAGAGGCAGGTATATAAAAGGAGAGATCTCCCCTTCACCCATCTCTTTATCATAACTCTGCTTTTTGCTACATACCTCATTGACACACGTTGCAGAGGCTACCTGACACTTTCATGGGATGTTGGATGGCCATCGGCCAAAGAATGTGATGCTGCGATAGGCCGGCAGCGGGCTTCGCAGGCATTGGGATGTGGAGGTGGTGATCAGGAAGGACCACATGTACCTGTGTCGTGGCTGGGAGTAGTTCGTCCGTGCCTACGACCTGAGGCAGGGGTACTTCCTTGTCCTCAGGTACGACGGTGACGCCTGTCTCACCGTGAAGGTGTTGAACACGACTACGTGCCGCATGCGCTACAAGGACGACGATGATGCCAGTACGCTCTGCCTCTTCTTCCTCTCCATTTGGCATTGTCTCACACTGATTGTTAAAAAAACTTTGTTGCATTTGGTCAGGCAATCGGAGCAGCGGCAGCGACTCTGGCTACAGCACTAGCAGTAGTGAGTCTGGCTACAACGAAAGTAGCAGCGAGTCTGCGTCTACTTCTTCTTCTTCTTCTTCTTCTTCTTCTAGTCTTCTTCTTCTTCTTCTTCTTCTTCTTCTTCTTCTTCTTCTTCTTCTTCTTCTTCTTCTCCAAAATGAACCAAATTAGCTCTAAGCTAGCTCTAATATGCTTAGTTACCTACCTAGGTTACATCAATAAAGACCTATATATACTTAGCTGCTTTATATCAAAAATGGCATAATATGCTTAGTGCACTCATAAATTAAATGGCATAATTAGCTAGGTTAGCTCCATTTTACCTAAGTAAGCTTACTTCTTCTTCTAGTCTTCTTCTTCTTCTTCATTTTCTTCTTCTTCTTCTAACTCTCTTGTTTCGCATTTTGCAGATTTCATTTATTTTGTATCGATGAACTTGCATGGATGGAACTTTTTATATGGATGAATGGATAACGGTGTTGGATGAACAATGTGAAACTTTTGTAATATAATATGTATGGATGGAATTATGTGTTGGTTATCTATGTATGTATGATGAAACTTGTGTGTTGGATATGTCTTGTGTGAAATTTCTGTGATGAAACTTGTGTGTTCAAATTGAATGAATTTAAGAAAAAAGAGAAAAAACAAGGGCTATACAGGAGCTTTGCCATACGCTGGCAGACGGAAAAAGGTTTGCCTTCAGCCAGCAAACGGCAAAGCTGCCACGTGGTAGCTACCTGTACATCCTGGGGCTGTCCTATTTGGCTACTTTGTTGTTTGTTGGCTAGCGGCAAAGGTGCAAAGGTTTTTGCCGTCTGCCATCGGACGGCAAAGTGCACCGTTAGCCCCCTAACGGCGATAAAATGCCACGTGTGTCGTCCAGGTCCTTTGCCATCAGCCAGCGGATGGCAAAGAAGCCTTCGTCGTTGCCTATTCAGCCGGACCTGTTGCCGTCTCCTAACGGACGGCAAAGGCCTTTGCCGTCCGCCATGTATGCCTTTGTCGTCCGCCACCATGGCGGATGGCAAAGTGCCTTCTTCCTATAGTGAAATGGGTCTTCGTGTCCGTTGACCAGTCAGAATCTTCTCTGATGATGAACAGTCGGTTTCTTCAGCGAGACCTGGACCAACTCGACTACTGATGGGGTTATACCTACCGGGTAGGCCAAGTACATATATGACCCAGCTAAGGGCCCAGGCCCATCAAAGATATGTTAAAAGAAGTAATGGGCCAAGGGCCATCACACTAAGCCCATTGCCGTTACAGCCCAAGGCATCAAGGAACTGGGGGGCCTAAAAAAGTAAAGAACAGTGAGGATTTCTTTAAATAAATAAATAAATCAAAGCACGGGGGGTCGTCGTCCTCGTTGTTGCTGTTGGAGGTTATAATTGCTGTGATCACAATTCATCGTACGAATACGTTCGTTATGTAGGTTATTGAGGATTTTCTTTAGAAAAAGAAAGGAAGTTGTATGTAGGAATTTCAAACATCTCAATTTTGTGTGTAATGTCCGCTGATGTGGTAGGCGTTGGAATTAATCATACCCTAAATGTGGTGTTATGTAAGATTTTCCCAGTCTTTTTTTAAAGAAATAATCTCAGTGTTTCTTCACAGATGATTTTATTTTTTCCTGAGTGGAACGTACAGGGCTGGGCTTGGACGGGCCAACCTCAGCGTTAATGTAAAAAATAAAACTCAGCGTTCCTACACTGTCAGTTGCGTACTCCACTCCACTTCCCATTGTCTAAAGAAAGTAACTATAGTAAAAGCGGCGTTACCCCCAGTCTCCTCACTCTCATCTGCGGACGGACCGGAGAAACAAGGATCGGAGCTGTCGGCGACCTCACCCAGCCGCCCCGTCCCCGGAGATCCGATCGTGATTAGCCCACCCCTCCTCCTTCCTTCGCTTCTCCGTCTCCATCTCCTTCCCTTCCTTCTCCGTCTCATCTTATTTTTTCCTTGGTACTAAACCCTAGCCAGATTTCCCCCTCCTAAAGTCCTTATCCAACCCTAAGATTCATCCCCTTCTGCAGTAGTGCAGAGAGAGAGAGAGAGAGAGGGGGGGTGTCGCTGATGGATCCGGCTGAAGAGGTTCCCCAAGGCCAAGGGTAAGATCCTTCTGATGTTCCTCTCCCTCTTAATTTTGTGCCGTGCACTACTTAGTTTATACCATCACTATTGTGGATGGATGTGCATACGTGTGTTGGATTCTAGCAGCTGCCCATATATGTGTGTCCATTGATTTAATTCCTCTTCATGCCAGGGCCGATACCTTTCCCATCTCGACGCGTGTGGGCGGCAGTAGGCTGCGCTGTTTTGTGCCGCTGGCTGACCCAGTGTCCAAGGTACTTGGCGACGACAACCTCCTCATCGAGATCCTCGTTCGCCTCCCTCCAAAGCCGTCCTAGATACCCCGTGCGTCAGCCGTATGCAAGCGCTGGGGCAGCATCCTGTGCGACCCCCATTTCCGCAAATGCTTCCTCAAGCACCACCGGAAGCCTCCTCTGCTCGGCTTCTTCAGAGGGTATGCTAAGAGCTTCATTCCTGCCATGGACTCGCCTGAACGCATCCCTGCTGCCCGTTTCTCCCTACCCAAGAGCAGCACACCCTACCACACCGATGAAGCATACATGGGCAGCCGCCACGGTCTCTCTGTCCTAACCGACAGGAATAAGCATGAGATCGTCATGTGGGATCCCCTCACCGGCAAAGAGCACGTCGTGGATTTTCCACCTGGATTCCAATCTATAAGGATCAACTCAGACTGGCATGGCTCTGTACTGTGCGTCGATGCCGAAGATGGGCATGTCCATGGAGATTGCTTCTCAAGCCCGTTTAAATTGGTTTTGGTATGCGATGGACTCAGTAGTACACAGGCATTTTGTTCACTCTATGACTCGGCCTCTAGCGTTTGGGGAAATATATTCTCGGTGACCATGGCAAATAGGATTTCTGTGACAAGCCGCAGCATCCTTGTTGGGAATACACTTTGCTGGTTGATTTGTGGAGGTGATGTTCTTGTGTTTGATTTCGAAATGCAAAGTCTTGTTGTCATCAAGACACCGGTGCACAGACATGTCAGCTACGACTGGTGTTTTCAGCTCTTGCGGATGGCGGAAGGTGGACTTGGCCTTGCTGGTATGTTGGACCTGACCATCCAATTATGGGATAGGAAATCTAACTGGGATGGCATTGACGAATGGGTTTTGCTGCGGAAAACCATTCCACTGGATCAGATGCTTCCAAGGAGAATAAGTTATGCATTTTTTGTTGGGTATGATGAGGACACAAATTTGATTGTTCTCTCCACGATGATTGGCAACTTTACGCTCCAAATTGACTCGATGCAAATCAAACATATTGTTAAAAGAAACCAGATATGTCATGACACCTTTCATCCCTACAGGAATTTCTATACTACAGGTAATGCACCCTATCTTCATTTGACAAGCAAAATAGTGCAATTTGTTTTCGTTCATAATCATTCCAGTTACTTTTGGTATGTTCTCGCGGTAGAATAGTTCCTGTTAGTAGGATTGAACTAGATATATATACATATAAGAATACAGTGTCTTCTTTATTTCTCTGTTGATCTGCTCATGTTATGGTTATCTAATTTCCATTAAAACTAGAACATGAATACAAATATTGCTTTGATGCCTGGCTATTGCTAAAGGCTGCTTGTAATGATCTTTTCATCAGAGGGTTTCTAGAACTTGGAAAATGGCAATAGCTGCTTTAGTGAAACCATCTGAAATAATTAATCAATTGGAACATCTGGAGGCGGTTTAAGGCTTGTCATGTTTTCTTATTCACTATTTTTTCTTGCAAGAATTAAATTTATTTTGATCAATCTTGATACAAATCGTCAATTCATGATACCACGTGCTCTAGTTTTTATTGAAGAGTGGCACTAGTTTATTAATTTCATGTAGTGCTATGTAATGCTTGTTTTCGAACTCTGGTTTCCCATTCCGTGCATATTTTATTTTGGCATTATGGTCATCACTGGTACAAAACTCACTCGACAATTATTCTGGGTAAATGCATTTTCTCTGAACATGTAATACAATAAAAAAATTGACCTGGCGAGATATGTGGCTTCACTTACTATTCTTGACTAAACTTTTCCTTGTATATTCATTTGGTTTGGGCTTCTTTTGCTTCTAGGCAGGCGAGTTGGGAGGAAAGGGGCCGATCTTGAACTTTGAACACACTAGATAAGCTAACGTGCTATCTTGGTCAAACAACTTAGGTAATTTTATCTTTTCATATACCCTTTTTTTTGCCTGGTTACCCAATTTACAAGATGGTGCATAGTCTACGCATACATTTTCCTACGTACTAGACATACTAGCTTGGCACACTAGATATTTTTCCATCGTACTCTGAGCCTCACATATAGCTTTGCACACAAAAGTAAATCTGGAACGAGTCAACATTCTTGTAAGCCTCACATGATTGGCGGCAAGTCGCTGATTTCTGAGTTTCTACTGCGATCGTATGTAGTTATGTAGCAAGAATCTCGTAAACATGTCACCATACAGCTGCCAGTACAAACCAAATTCTTTCTTATTTTTGTTCTCCATTTGTGGTATCAGTTTGTCGAATAATGATGGGATGATTAATTGAGCTCTGGATATATTTTTCATATAATTTGCACTATGGCAAAGTTAATGTTTATTTTTGGGGATCGTCCAAATTTTGTTTTTCTGAGTGGGCATGACAAATTCGTTTAACTGAGATGACATTTATGTTCTCCAGGTATCCAGAGTTAAATTCGAGTTGTTGAGATGCGGACATGGCTATGTGGTGTAAGGAAGTTGTTCCATTTTTTTTGCTGTTGTGGATGCTCAAAGTGTCCCACTATGTAGCCTGCAGATTCTTACATTCTATATGCCGCGGCATGTGTTGTGGTCGACGTTTGTTCTACATTGGTGAATTGTCACCTGTGAAGTGGAATTTGTTGGATTTAATCGTGTGGACTCTTTTATACTATTATCTAATGTCAACATGCGTGCCTGGTTACTGGTTAGTGTCTCGTGGATTTGCTCCGATTAATGATTGGTTGTGTGATGTGAGAACTTACTAGAAAGATGAAATTTAATCCTCCTTTTCTAGAAGAAAAAACTGGAAAGATGAAGAAAGAAGAGTAGGCTCTAACACTTTATACTGTTTGTTGGAATCCATAGTTGATTTCTGTAAGTCTTGCTAGTGATTTAACTATGATAATGCTGCTTAGATATCCACTTGCGGAAGAGGAAGACAATGCTTGCATAGTCCCAGAGGCAGACAGAGCACACCACCTAGCCCCAGTTGCCAACATTGTTGGGTTGCGACATGATCCTTTGGCACCTCTGATGTTTCAGCAACATGAAAAGCAACTTTTGCATAACTGATATCTCTGTATTTTCTCCAGAGGTTAGCAAGAAGGCTCTGTTGGCAAAAAGCACAACCAAGAGCACAACATCAGGAGGAAATATGAAATGGAGCAGCCACAATGCTTAACTATACGTGCTCTATGAAACCTGTTCGGAGTCTATGTCACTTTCTCATTGTGTCAAGCACACATTTTATGTTTCTTCTATTGTGACTTCATTTTGATGTGTCCCAAGATTTGGCATGCTCCAGGCTGCACACAAACATTTTTGCATTCTCAGGCTGCTGCTGATGCATTAGTCATTATCAGGTAGACAATGCATCTGTCATCAAAGTTATTTCTTGTGTTCAATAAAATAATTGTAATTTCTTCAGGTGAGAGTTTTAAACTGTGATTTAGTGCACATTAAGAAAAGGAAGTGTTGAGACAATGTATTCATTACTCATGTAATGATTACTGCACAAGAAACACCCACTGCCAAAGGAAGTTTAATCTTTATTGCTTGATTGCTACATGACCCTTTAACATGACCTCAGATGGTTTCAGTAACCTTGAATTATCTCTTGCTAGATGCATACAACTATTTGTATTTCCGTATCTAGAAATTTGTCCCCCATAGTTTCTCATGTTTATTTTTTTAATGAGTTGGATTCGGCGAATACAAAACCAAGATACACAAAGGAAATGTTTGCCTACTAGGGTAAGGCTTACTTTGGTCTTTCATAAGTGCGATGGACGCGACAGGGCAAAATATCGTTCTATTTAAAATGAAATCAGTTCTTAACTTGTTTGAATGTGTGTGTGTATTTATATATACTCTGCAAAGAGTATTCGACATGAAAGGTAGTGTGGCGTGGATCCAAAATTTTCTGTCAAATCGAATTATACTGAAATCTGTCTCTTGCTTCGGATTTGCCACTCGCAGCTATTGTACTTGTCCTTTGTTGTTGCCTGATCTGGACTAGCGATGCGAGCACGAGAATCAAGAGAGTGAGTAAGAGGTGGCAGAAGATGAACTCTGAAATTTTTTTGCACTGTGAACTGCCTATAGCCTTTTCTGTCTTTCTATTATTTATATGCAGCGAAACTGAACTGCGAGGTATAGGGAAGAAAATGCTCATGCCCTGCGAGCTTAAAGGTCGTGCCATCCCATGACGCTCCACCATGCTACCTTTCCTTGCATTCCCACGTAAGTTCATGCCATCCCATGAACCGGTCATACAACAAGATTAGCCAGCAAACCTGAACAACGGCATGCTACATGACCCTTTATTCAGTTACTGAAGTAAACTGGAAACAGAACTACAACGGTGCAGCAGGATTATCTATCATCCCTCAAGTCATGAAGTTTTTTCGGGAAATTAAGAATAATAATTACCATACCTAGCTGTATGCATAGTTCAGTTCAGTTCGGTCATTACAACACAGTCTTGTACAGGAAACAAGATTTTAGGGCTATATGACTCATGAATGTGCAGCTGTCCAAATTCTACAGGTCTATCTTGCGAATGGCGAGGTGGAGGTAGAGGACAAGCATCCTAACAAACGCGAAAAATACTCTAAGAAACATTCCTACATTTTTCTCTTCCTGTGTTTTCTTTCATAATCCCACAAATCAAAGAGGTCGTCAGTATTTTAAATTTATTCAGTCGCTTGCACAATTATAAGTCGTCGCTACTAACCCGTTTGATTTTGATATCCACTGCGGTTACCACCACGAAGGAAGCTCATGTCACACCTTTGTGACGCCTCCAAAGAAATCTGATATTTATGGAGGTGGGTGCTGAAAGGTTCCAGCACCACGGCAACCCCAAAAATGGAAGGAAACTGTAATCTGATGCTTGTGTTGTATTCGAGTAGAGCTTGCCATGCTTTTCTAGATTGATATTTAGATTGGTCATAATTGTTGAACAGTCTGTTCCTATATAGGACTGTCTACCTTTCGGTTTGAATGAAAATGGTTGTTCATCCATTTTTAAAAGCTAGTTCAATTCTAGACCTGCCACTGGACTTTTATTTTGTTACAATATATAAATCTCTTTTTTTCCTCTGATGTAACATTTACAATGCATGCTCGTTAAGCTGTCATCTGACAACTATTTAACCTAATAAAGAGTTGTATGATTACCATGAATTTTAAAACTATCTAACTTAACATTTCCAATGCATGCTCGTTAAGCTATTCGATCCGGGCCATGAATCTTGCGCGCGTGTGTGGGTTTGCACACCGATAATTTTTTTTCAAGTGGTACTAATGGTCCCAGTAGTACCAGGACTAATGCCTGTTGAAGCCCCGGCCGATGTCCTAGCCGCTCGAACCGGGACTGATGCTCACATTAGTCTCGGTTCGTAACACAGCCGGGATTGTTGGTCAGATCTGGCCAGAACCAAAGCCGTGTTTTCTACTAGTGGTGATAGGCAGCCAGCAAACGTGTTAGTTTGTCATTGGGCTAGGGCAGTTGGAGGAGAGTGGGAGAAAGTCCAGATGCCCGTAAGAAGTGACAGCAGGGGCTGTGGAGGAGGAAATCAGCCGGGAGCAGGAGGGGGGTTACATGGAGAGGGGGCCAACGGAGTTCCCAAAGCGGTCGTGCGTAATTCACGGCGTGGGTGCTCACGTTGTCGGGGGAAACTGTCCGCCACGAACACCTATGGGACTGGAGCCCCTTGTCTGTGCGGTAAGAGGGCGGAGGGAGCACGAAGAGCAGATCGTAGCGAGCACGCGGGCAGTTTACCCAGGTTCGGGCCGCGACGGACGCGTAAAACCCTACTCCTGCTTAGCTTGTATTGAGTTGGAGAGCTCGGGAGCTTGAAGAACTAGCTACACCGAGCGTGTGAGCGATCTAGGTTCCGAACCCCTTCTACGTTGTGCATGGGCCTCCTTTTATAGTGCAAGGGGTCACCGACAGGTGTCAACGTAGGAGAAAGGGGTAAAAATGTAAAAGAGGTGGTAGTTGTAACAGTGCGGGAATAGTGGAGCTACAGTGCGTGAACAGTGGTCGCTACCTACTTTGACAGTGGGGGACAAGGGCATTTAATGCCCGTCGCCGTCGACCCCAAAAGCTCCCGCCCTTGCGTCTCCGTTCGCCACGGTGATGGCTTCACCACCGTGGAGTGCCACCGTGTCCCCCAGGCTGCACAGCCATCCGCCACGCGTCCCTGGAAAGGCCCCAGGGCGACGCGTGGGCCGATGAGCTGGAGCGCGGGCACACAGCGCAACTCTCCCGACAAGCACCTTGCCGGGGCTTCGACCTTGCCGGGCCCGGCAGCTTGCCGGGCTCTGAAGCTTGTCGCTCCCCGGGCCCTCGCCGGGACGCATATAGCGCCGAAGCGTGTCTTCTATGATGTAATCTTCTAGTCTTCCTGGCAAGCTCCTCTTGCCAGGGCCTTGCGCGAGTGAGGTAACCTTGAGCCTGGAACGGCCTTCCCGGCAAGCTCCGCTTGCCGCGGTCTCGATCTTCTGTCTTGTATACTTTGTTTTTGAATGGTTTGACATGGAGCAGGAAGGTCTCCGACGAGCACGTGGTAAACCCTGCCGCGGGAAGCTACAACTGCCGCATCCCACGGCGCGCCGTGGTAAACCCTGCCAGGCCCAAAACAGTGCACGGGCACACGCGGCCCACGGCGCGCCGTGGTAAACCCTGCCAGGCCCAAAACAGTCCCCCCGTAACGGCACGCGTCGATTGCGGCGTCGTGGGATGGGACGTGCCCACGTTCTTTTAATGGAAAGACCGAAACACCCCCCACTTTCCCATAAAAGCAGAGGAAGCAGGAGCGGTTCCCCTCCTACGCTTTCATTGCATCCTCTTCCATCTCCAGAGATCCCCTTTGCGCTCCGCCTCCACACCTCCGCCGCCGCCGTCTGCATCTCCGGCGCCGCCGGGTTCTTCGTCCCCCTTCCTTCGCCGCCCCCGCCATGGCCCCGAAGACCGAGAAGGCGAAGGCGGAGAAAGCCAAGAAGGAGAAGTCGGAGCAAGCGGCGAGGCTTGCCTTGTACCGGAAGCGGAACCTCGTCTTCCCGCTGAGGCTCAGCGCGCGGGAGCTCTGGAACAAGTATTACTTGTTCTGGTCCAACGGCACCAAGGCGCACCCCCGCACCCGAGCTTATCCAGCCGCCGCCAAGGACAACTACCCCGGCGGGTACTATTTCTTCGCAGCCTTCTTCCACTGCGGTCTTTGCCCTCCTTTTTCTGAATTCTTCTGTGACATAATGCACACCTACGGCCTCCACCTTCTTGACTTCACTCCCAACGCCATCCTCACAATGGCGGTTTTCGCACACATGTGCGAAAACTATATAGGAATACACCCAAACGTAGCGCTGTTTAGGCACTTCTTCACCCCTAGAGCAGAGGCCGGCGCCCCCCACTCCGGAGGAATATCTTGGGTTTTTCGTCTGAACAAGAAGGAGTCCTACTTGCCGGGGGAGCTCCGCGGCAAGTGGGAGGAATGGCGTGCTGAGTGGTGCTGGATTGTCGAGGACCAGCCGCAATCCTTCACCGCGCCGCGCACAACGCCTATCGTGCGCGGCAGGGACTGGAGCGAGCTGGATTCGGACGACAAGAAGCTCGACGTCGCCCTCATTAGGATTCTCCGCCTCCGGGTAGCAAGGTTGTCTGTCGCAGAAGTAGGCATAGACTTCCTCTACCGCCGCATCGCCCCTCTCCAAGACAGGAAAAGGCCGGCCTGGGAGTACGGCAACTCGGCGGATATCATGAGGTTGCGACCCGGGCTCAACTTTAACTTCACGTCGCTGGAGCTGAAGGGGATGGTCCGGGAGCTGTTTAAGCACGACCCGGCCCACCCGGAATGGTTCAGGGGGCCCCTAGGAGTGGTGCCCCTTTGCAACAGCACGGCCTGCGATCCTCTTCGCGCCATGATGCCCGCGTGTGATTCGCACGGCGTGGACCGCACATGGATTCCGCCCAAGCCATCAGACATCCTCAGCTTCTTCGACAACCTTGTGGAGGTGGCGAAGAACAAGAACGAGACCCGGGAGCTGACACGGGACACCACCGACCAGGAGATAGCGTACATCGCTTCTCGGGTTGAAGAGGCCGCTGCAGCCGCAGCGGCAGGAGAGTTCGGCTACACGCCCGAGGAGGCAGATGCTGCGGAAGCGTCCTGCCAAGCGGAGGAGGCAGAGATCCGCAGGCTACTGAAGCTGCCTCCCGACGAGCTCGCCGGGGTCCCATCCTTGAGGCACTCCGGGATCCCGGGAATCTTGACCGAGGCCGCGGCGAGCGGCAACGCCGCCGGAGGGAACAGGGGCGCCGCAGGGAGCGGAGGCGCCGGAAGGAGCGGAGGCGCCGGAGGGAAGGAGGCCGCGGCGCAGGGCGCCGGGCCCAGCAAGCCTGCCGGGGAGGAGGAGGAGGAGGACGCCGAGGCCGCCGAGGACTCCGACGGGTCTACGGAGCTCTACGCCGACGACATCTCCTCGTCGTCGGAGACCTCCCCGCCCCGGGCAAGCCCTAGGCGGTCTCCACTGAAGCGTCTCCGCAAGACGGCGACGGGGGCGAGGGCGCAGGCGCCCCGGCAACAACCAGCTCGCCGGGCAGCGCGAGCTCCCCGGGGGAGCCAAGTTGCACCGGGTGCGACCGGCGCACCAGCCACGGCGGAGGCGGCCCGCACGCAGGCCACGGCAGAGGCGCCTCGCAAGTCGGCGCCGAGCGGACAGGAGTCTTCACGGAGCGGAGCGGCGGCTCCGCCCGCTCCCCGGGCGCCGGCTACCACAGGGGCTGGGTCTTCGCAGCCCCCAGCCCCAGGGACCGCCAAGCGCCCGAGGGAGTCTTCGCCTCCCGCTCCTCGCGCAGACGCGCCCCAGGTGGAGTTCGACTTCTCCGCCTTGAGCGACGACGACGAGGAGGAACAGGAGTAAGCATTCGAGATCTTACATCTTCTCAAGTTTCGCCTTGATTATTGTTGATGCTAATCTTGTCTCTTGCTTTGATTTCAGGACCTTGGCTCAGCGCGTGGCGAAGAATGCCAAGGTGCCCGTGGTTGAAGTCACGGACGACTCGCCCGCTGCGGCGACTGGGGACGTGCCGGAGCCAAGCTTGCCGGACCCTAGCGCTGCTCCGAGGAGCAGCCCCCAGCGCAGCCCCCAGCGTAAGTCTGGGTTCTGTACTTCCATTTGTCGGGTGTGCTTGAGTATTTGTCCTTGTGCTAATATCCTGATTATTTTTGTCTTGTTTTGATTGTCTGGTGCAGAGGTGGAGCCGCAAGCTCAGGAGCGTCCGGAGGTCGCTCCCGAGGAGCCGCGGGCCCCGCCGTCCCTGCCAAGGCCGAACTCCCCGGCAAGGGAGAGCGCTCCGCCAAGGGCGGGTACTCCGCCGAGGGCGAGTACCCCGCCAAGGGCGAGCAGCCCGGCGAGGGCGGCCACTCCGCCAAGGCAGAGCTCCCCGGCGAGGGAGCCCGCCGCTGACGACGTCCGCCAAGGTAGGTTCTGTAACTTTGTCTTCTTAGTGTTGTCTCTTTTTGGATATTTGCTTGAACTTCTTTTGCTTCTTCTTCTTCTTCTAGATCCTCCTCCTCCCGAGCAGATGGAAACCGAAGTCATCGTCATCGAGGAGGAGGGCGCGCAGGGCGGCAGCGGCGACGCCCCTGTCGCCGAGGACACTGCGGGAGCCGCCGAGCCGGCTGCGCAAGAGACCGCCCCGGCTGCGGACGCAGCGGCCGGGGAGGGGGACGACGACTGCACTGCCGGCCCGGAGGCGGCAGGAGCATCAAGTGCTGCACCGGCCGCCGACCCCTCCGCCGGAAAGGAGCAGGCCGGCTACTATCTCGAGGCCCCCAACGGCGTATTCATCCAAGTGCCGTGGGGTTCTTCTTCGCGAGCCCCCGCGGAGGGCGAGGCCTTCGATGGAGAGGTCCTCGCCTCCGCGGGTTTGAAGATCGTCGAGGCGCCCGGCGGAAGCGAAGGGCCCGAGGAGGAGAAGCTGCTCCACCAACTCCTGGCCCTTTACCGGGCCAGGCAGGCGAAACTTGCTTCTCGGGAGGCCCTCGTCGCCAAGGCCGCCGCTGAGATGGAGAAGCGTGCGGCGGAGCTCAGCGCCGCCAACCAGGCTGCCCTCCGCGAGGTGGCGGAGGAGCGCGAGAGGCTCGCCGGCGAATATCAAGAATGGTTGCTGGAGAAGGCCGAGGCCGAAGAGCAGCAGCGGCTCGCCGGGGTGGAGCTGTCCCGGCGAGAAGGAGAGCTCGCCCAGCGGAAGGTCAACCTCGACTCCCACGAGGAAGACCTTGCCGCTCGGGAGCAGGCCCTTGGCGGGGAACTGAAGGAGGCGAGAGCTGCCACGGCTACCGCGGAGACCGCTAAGGAGGAGCTTGCCGCCAAGGTCGCGCAGCTGGAGGAGTCGCTGAAGGCGAGCGTGGAGAAGGTCACCGCGCTCAACACAGAGCGGGAGAAGGACGCCCACACTAACTCAGAACTCCAGGTGTGTCTTTCTGAGAAGGGCGACGAGCTGAAGGATGCCAAGGACTCCATCGAGGATCTGGAGCTGAAGGTCTCCACGCTGAAGGACTCGCTTGACGCCGTCCGGGATCGGGAGACCAAGCTGAAGGAGGAGCTCCGCAAGGAGCGAACCTTGGTGGACAGCGCCAACAAAGCGGCCGAGAACTTCCGCCGTACCGTCGAGGTGTGGACCGAGGACTTGGTATCTTCTGCGTCCAACATCGACCAGGAGCTGCTGGCGCTGAAAGTTGAGCATCTCATCTACTCTCCGGATCCGAACCTCCCCCACAGCGCCAAACTCAGCCTCTTCTTCAGAGGGATTGCGCCGGCCCTTGCAGGTCTTCGGAAGAAGATTCCTGCGCAGCTGGCCGAGGAGTCGCGTCTGCTCTGCACGGGGACCTTGGAGCGTGTGCTGACGAAGATTGTATACCGCAATCCCGGCATAAACCTCACCAACGTTCTCCGCAGCCTGCCGGCCGACGCGAACATGGAGGTGCTGAAGGAGCAGGTCGCCCACATCATCGCCAAGGTGAACAAGATCTCCAGGATTGAGGGCGACCGCGTTGACTAGGCTTCCTTTATCTTTATCTCTTTTTGTTGCTGCATAGGGTGTTATGAACTCATTAATCCATTGGGACAAGTTATCTTTTGTAAGATATTTATCTTATTTCGATCAATCAGTGCAATGTTATCTTCCTTGTCTTGGTCACCCACTTTGTATGCTTTTCACCCTACGCTCCCGGGAAGCTTGCCGGCGAGGGAGCCCTTGCCGCGAGTGCTGAGTGCTGGACTCTGAGCAGCCTGCTGGCCAAGGCCTCAACGGCAAGAAACCTTGCCGCAGCTAGTCGCAACGCACTTAGCTTGCTGAGTGAACTCGAAAACGAAGCAAGGGCGCGACACTTGTCGCAGCTCACTTAAGTCGTTGAGCGTACTCGGAAACAAGACAAGGGTGCGGCTAGCTACGGGTAGGTTCCTCCGCGCACAGGTTTTCCATACAAAGTGTGATTGTTCAAGGAAGACAACTAAAATTTAAAAATTTGAATTGGTCAAATTCTAATAACTTAGCTTTCATATATTGCTTGCTTTTCGGTAAGGCTTCTCTTTCTTGAACAGCACTTGGTTCCTCTTCCATCTCCTTCCCCCCCGGCAAACTTGTGCGCGAGGAACGTTCCTTCTGCTTAAGAGGCAAAGGAAAAGAAGAGGGAAACAAGTACATGGCCTTTCGGCGTTGTAATGCTTACCGGATGTGTATGTTGCACAAGATGCCAAATAACACATGCAAATAGCGGGGAAAAGCACGTAAAAGGCAAATAGCACAAAACACAAAACTTTACTGATGCACGGGGTCTGCGCCCGGCTTTGTTCAAAGGGTTACATGCAACAGCGGCAAAGCTTGTACAAAAGGTGGTTGCCGGAGCGGATCACGGCAACCGCGCCTTATGGGTGAAACTTGCGAAGATGCTCTATGTTCCAGGAGTTGCTCACCGGTAAGCCTTCTTCGGTCTCGAGGCAGACAGCGCCGGGCCTCGTGACTTGTCTCACCCGATAAGGGCCTTCCCACTTCGGCGTCAACTTGTTGGAATTCTTGGCGGACTGAACACGCCGAAGAACAAGGTCGCCTTCCTCGAGACTCCTGGCCTTAACCTTGCGGCTATGATAGCGGCGCAAGGCTTGCTGGTATCGAGCAGCTCGTACAGCAGCCTGGAGACGTCCCTCCTCGAGGAGCAACGCGTCATCTTGCCGCAGTTGCTCTTGCTCGAGCTCATCATAAGCGAGCACTCGAGGAGATCCGTATACGAGTTCCGTGGGGAGAACTGCTTCTGCTCCATAGACTAGAGCAAAGGGTGTCTGCCCGGTGGCTCGACTTGGTGTCGTTCTGATTGACCAAAGAGCCGCCGGTAACTCCTCTATCCAATTTCTTCCGCACTTGCGCAGCCTGTCAAAGGTCCTTGTCTTGAGTCCGCGCAGCACTTCAGCATTGGCCCTCTCCGCTTGACCGTTGCTCCTCGGGTGAGCAACAGAAGCGAAACAGACCTTGGCGCCAAGGTCTTGGACGTACTGCATGAAGGTGCGACTAGTAAATTGTGTACCGTTGTCGGTGATGATCCTGTTAGGGATTCCGAAACGGCAAACAATCGACCTGAAGAACCTGACTGCTGACTGTGCTGTCACCTTTCTCACTGGTTCCACTTCTGGCCACTTTGTGAACTTGTCGATTGCAACGTACAAGTACTCAAATCCCCCGACGGCTCGGGGGAAGGGGCCGAGGATATCGAGCCCCCAGACCGAGCAGGGCCAGGACAAAGGGATTGTTCAGAGAGCTTGAGCTGGCTGATGAATCTGCTTTGCATGGAACTAGCACGCTTCACACTTGGTTACTAGTGCAGTTGCATCTTGGAGGGCTTCTTGCCAAAAGAACCCTTGCCGGAAAGCTTTCCCGGCAAGCGCCCTTGCGCCAATGTGGTGGCCGCATATGCCTCCGTGTATTTCTCCCAACAGCTTCTGTCCATCTTCCCTGGAGATGCACTTCAGTCTGACACCATTGAGCCTTCTTCTGTACAGCTCGTTATCCATGAACTGGTACATACTTGACTGCCTGGTTATCTTCTCTATTTCTTCTGGGTCGTCGGGAAGTTCTCCAGTTTGCAGAAAACGGACGATCTGATGCGCCCATGCCGGAGCTTGGGGCTCAACGGCAAGGACCAAAGGCATGAGGGCCGCTGCGGGGACCTCAGCTTCTACGACAAGAACCTCTGGCTCTGCCGGAGCTGATGGTCCCCCGGCAAGCTCGCCGGGGCGAGGCTCGTTGGGAACGCTTGCTTCAACTGCACAGACCCGAGGATCTGCAGGAGCAAACTGTTCCTCAGCGTTCTGGTTGTTGATCTTGGGGACCTTGGCGGCGGTTTCAGGAAGATCCGCCGGCAAGTAGTCGCCGGAGACCAACTTTCTCTTCTTGGACTGCCCAATTGATGGTGTAACGGATGGTAGAGTCAGCTTGAGCAAGAAGGTCCCTGGTTCCACAGGTAACTTCATCGAAGCACACTTTGAAAGGCCATCTGCTATTTCATTCTGAGATCTCGGAACGTGCTCCATCTGCAGACCTTCAAAGTGCTCCTCAAGCTTCCTCACTTCATCTACATAAGCTTCCATCAAAGGGCTCTGATAACTCTTGTTGACTTGCCGGACCACCAACTGAGAATCTCCCCGCACAATCAGCTTCCTGATCCCAAGTTCGGCCGCAATCCTGAGGCCGGCAAGCAAGACTTCATATTCAGCAGTGTTGTTCGTTGCTTGCTCCCTGGGAAAGTGCATCTGGATAACATACTTGAGGTGCTCTCCGGTGGGCGCGATGAGTACCACGCCGGCACCGGCGCCTTGCAGCGAGAAGGCACCGTCAAAATACATTACCCATTCACTTGTCGCTTCTTGTACGGGTGCACTTGTTTCTTGGGCTTCCTCATCGGGCGTTGGGGTCCACTCAGCTATGAATTCTGCCAAAGCTCGGCTCTGTATGGTTGAAGTACTTTCAAAATTGAGTCCAAAGCTCGACAGCTCCAGTGCCCACTCAACGATTCTGCCTGTTGCTTCTGGATTGTGCAATATCCTCTTTAGCGGAAAGCGAGTGACCACTGTTATCTCATGTGCTTGGAAGTAATGGCGCAGCTTTCTCGAGGCCATGAGGAGGCCGAAAAGCAACTTTTGCACACCAGAGTACCTTGATCTAGCCCCCTGGAGAAGGGAACTCACAAAATACACTGGGCGCTGCACCATTTTCTTCCGCACTTCTTCCTGTTCCTGCGCAGAGTTATCCTTGTCGGGGCCGGAGCTTGTCGGAGCAGCCCCCTGCTTGTCGCCGAACTCGCTTGCCGGTGGTGTAGCCTCCTCGTCGGACTCCCTCTCCGCTACTAACGCAGCACTAATGTAACACCCCAAAAATTTAACCATGATTTATTTATTAAAATTTTGCCAGGAAATTAAATTTTTCTTTTCTGAGGTTTCTTTTGATTTCAGAACCATTCCTTTCTTCTGAATTGTGGAGTTTTCCCTCCAAGGGGAACTTTTCAAAAAAATATTGTTGGACTTGTATACCTTCTCAAGATCATTCCTTTTATCAGTGGAATTATTTCTATAAATGTTTTCCTAAAGCTTTATTGCTTTTAAATTGGTTTCTCATAAGTTTTGGAGTCCCTTTTTGCACTGCAACCCTTTGATAAATGCATTTAAAAATTCCACCAAAAATTGGAGATGTTAGTAGAAGCATATAATTCATTTCTATGCAAAAACCCATTGGTGTTCTTTGGAAAAATTGAGCAGAACATCCTCTTTTGCTCTCTGGTCCAGTTTGCCATTTTCTACTGCAACCCCATTTTATCTTGCCCCATTGCCCCTGGTTTTTCTCCTGCTTTTAGACCACCATACCAAACTCTTAAATCCAGGAGATTGGACCCATTGGAATATTTTTGGTCCATGCAATAATAGTCTTTATTTTCTGTCCAGAATTGGATTCTGACCAGAGTTGCATTACTAAGTTTCTTGTTTATCCAATCCAACTTCACCATTATATTTCTCTTCTAAAGAGACCACATTCTGCCAATTTGCAGCTCTAGCAAGGCCCTACAGGTGGCTCTGGCATTATGTCGAACACCTATAGTGCATCATCAGTTTTGGCATAGTTTTGGGTTTGCATTATGAACCTGCTTGCTTTGCCTAACCAGCATGTCCTCTAATCTCCTAGCTAACTCTAACCTAGCCCTGTTAATTCCTAGCCTCACCCAAGCCCTCTAGCTAGCCTTGGCATATCGTCGAGCACCTGGCGTGCGTGCGCTAGGCGCGCCCAGAGCGCACGTTTTGCACGCGCGCGCGCCCGAGCCGCCGCGTCGTGCCCCTGGCCCTTGCTCACCTGCAGAGCCACGCCGCCCTCGTCCACACATCAGAACCCTCCAAGCCAACCCCTGGAGCCCTACAGCGCCGCCGTCAGGTCGGCCACGGCAGCTAGCGGCCGGCCGCAGCAGGCCCCTGCCATGGCCGGCGCCGCCCCGACCACCACAGCTCGCCAGCTGCCCTGGGGAACAGCCCAAGCTCATCCGCGAGCTCGTCCACTAGCGCCCGTCGCCGCCACGACGCCCTGCAAGCTACAGCAAGACGGTTCGCTGATCTTATCTCCGGCCGCCGCGGAACCGACCTCGACTGCCTATATAAAGGAGCCCCGAGCTCGTCCAGACCCCCAGGCAACCTCAGGCCATCTCCCTGGAGCTCCCGTAGCCAGCAATCGATGGAGGGAGGCCGTCTTCCTCGTCTCCGGTAGCTTCGGCCGCCGCCGTACTCCGGTGCCGTGCGTCGCAAACAGAGCCTTCCCCGCCCATCCAGTGCTACCATTCTCTTCCCCTAGACCGTGCGGAGCCGCCCCACCTCTCTAGCCCGATCGGGAGCCACCATAGCTTGAAACCCCAAATCCTCCCGAGACGCCGTCCGCCGCAGAGCTCGCCGCCGGCGACTCCCTCCACCCCCGCGGACCTAGCAACCACCGGGAGGTCCGCCCTGGACTGGCGGATCCATCCCCGCCCTCAGAACCCCGCGAGGAGCCGCCGTTCGCCGGCGTCGATCGCCGGAGCCCCGCCTCGGCTCGGCCAGAGGAGGAAGAGGGCGCGGGCGACTGGTCAAACCTGACCAGTGGGCCCGAAGGACCCACTGTCAGTGACCCAGCGACGGCCCGCGCTGGTTTAAGTGGAAACGTAAATAACAGGAGTACGTCTTCTCTGTCTCAAAAGCGTATTCTTCCTTGAACCGTTTTCCTTTTCTGTTTTAGTTAAAAACAGAGTTTTGACTAAACTTTGATTGTCTATAACTTTTTAAATATAAGTCCAATTGATTTGATTCTTTTTCTGTTGTTTCTCAAATTTTGTCTAGTTTATTTTCATATTTATTTGAAAAATTTCTGAGCAACTTTTTTGTACTGTTTTTGAATTATGTATTGATTTGAATTTTCTTAAAATAGGATTTTGGAGGGAAGATGAAAACTTTCAAAGTGCACCCCTCCTTCATACTCTTGGAAGGCAAGCATCTTGAACACAGATATGATATTTTGTTGAATGCTTGCTAGGAGTAGTAAGCTATGTTTATGTCACATGAAATAATGAGTTTTGCATATAATGGCAAGACATGCATAGATGCATTTGATGAGAAGTTGATTTGCTGTGATCATGTTATATACATGTGAAGTGGTTACTGCCTCATGCCACGTATGCCTGAGCTGGTCCGGACAGACTTCGGGGAGAAGTTTTGTCAGGGATAAAGTATGACCATGAAGATGGTACCTCATGGTGATGAGATAGATCAGTGAGGGCATGTCGAGGCATGATGAGTGGTGATTCTGTCTGTTGGTGTGAAATATGGTTGCTATGCTAATCACGTAGGTGATGCTTTAACCTCCTGAGTCGACCATAGATCGGGTCTTGTTCCGGTAACCCCCATACTTGTTTCGTACTACCACTTGTCCCTGCCGCAGGTAGGGTACAGTCCAGTAAGTTGTCAACCCCTTTCTTGGCACACACCGTACAGAGAGGCCATGGTGGAAGATACCGGCTGCATCCGGTAGGCATGCCACCTGGTCCGGGGGCATGGGTGTATCCGGTTAGGGCCGAGGGGGTAGCTCCCCTAGTTTGCGCGCATTATAAATTCTGTGATCCCATGCTACTCGAGGTTGTAGCCTCCCCACTTAGAGTTTTACTTAACAGGTGTCGTGGGTGATTCCAGTCACAGGTAAGTTAAGCTGGTGTGTGCGGGTCAGGTGTGTTTTCAATTAAAAGACCGTAAATGGAATTAGTCCCGATGGACTAAAGGAATCCGTTACTCGTGGGTAAAGAGTACACCCTCTGCAGAGGTTATATCTATTCGAATAGCCGTGTCCGCGGTTAAGGATTACAGTCTGGGATGGGTCAAGTGTCGGTCTTAGTGTCGGTCTTTGGAGGAAAAACCGCTAAGCCAGAACATTGATCATAACATGTGACATATGATGATTATGATTATTATTATTATTATGGACTAACCATTTGTATTATTTGAATTATTGAGTATCCCTGGGATGGTTCTACCTCCTGGATATCCCCTGTGATTATTCTCATATAAGCCCTTTATGTGGTGTCGCTCAGACGCCCGACTGTGGCATGCTTATTATTTATTTTCTCAATAAGCCCTTTATGTGGTGTCGCTCAGACGCCCGACTGTGGCATGCTTATTATTTATTTCCTCTATAAGCCCTTTATGTGGTGTCGCACAGACGCCCGACTGTGGCATGCTTATTATTATTTATTCTTATAAGCCCTTTATGTGACGTCGCTCAGACGTCCGACTGAGGCATGCTTTATTTTATTATCCTTTCGAGGCGTCGCTTTAGACACCCGATCGGTGAATTTTATTTTTATTCTCTGACTGCTTACTCATGTTATATAAGAATAACCTGCTTGCGTGCGTCATGAATTTTATTTCGTGACTAACAAGGTGATCATGGACCGTTTCAGTGCATGATTATCATTTGTTATATTGTACCTGTGTTCATAATGTTTGCGAGTACATTCAAAGTACTCACTGGCTTGTCCCTGGCTATTGTCTTGGCCAGATTTATTGCTTGGAGAGGAGCGCTGCGATGACAGCCCCGGAACCTAGGCAACGGAGACAGCAGCCTCGCGAAGATAGGAGTTATCCAGGTCAGCTGTTCCTGTGGGAAATGGAGTCTCACAGACACTGATGTATCGCAACCCGCTTCCGCCATCAACCACTAGAAACCTTATGTTGTACTCATTGACCAGAATGGTCTTGTACTACATATTTGGTATTTTGCTTGGAACTTCTGTATCAAGTTGGTGTCTCATCAGCTAATAGTAATCCTGGGGCTGGTGAGCACAAGGGCCATTTACTGGGAATTTAATGTCCCGGAAAACCGGTCCCGACAACCTTGGTATCAGAGCCAGGCTGACCATTGGCTAATCCTATCTTAGCCAGGTCGAAAAACCTAGGTTAAACAACCCACCAAACCTTAACCTAAACCCAGCCAAACTTCTCGTGCAAGATAGCCACATAGTGACCCCGACACCTTTCGGCAGTCGGTGCCTAACCTATCAGTCTAGCATGTCGATCACACGCCAGTGACCGACACCTAAATTGTCTCATTCGCAAGCGTGCGAAGGAAGACTCCGTTTCCTTTTTCTATAAAAAGGACACGCTAGCCCCAACCCAGCACAGCACAGCCTCTACCCCAAAACCAAGCCAAGATGCCTGGCCCCATTGTTCACAATGAGACCACAGCAACCAACCTTGGAGGTTTTGTGACCGTGCTAGCAAACCTCACCCGCCGTGCCTTTGCGTTAGAAGAACCCCCAGAGTACGTTGTGTACCAAGGGCCCATGGGCGGCGAGAGCCGTCAATTCTGGGCCACGGTGCACGTCTATGGTAGGGGTATTTTGCCAGAACGCCCCTACAGATTCACCGGAAGGACAACTTCCTTTGAGCCACAAGCCATCCAGCTGGCCGCTCGAGAGGCTGTAGTGCAACTCCGGCACCTGTCGCCCAGAGTTAACTGCCGTTCGTTCTACTACTACCCCAGCCGTGACGGGTATGGTAGGCCACCCCAGGTTGCCAACGGAGACCACGAGACGGACCCTGCGTTGTTGCACCTGGTGCGCTATGTAAGTGCACTAGAGGCACTGTTCGATCAGATCACCCTTGATCTGATCGCCGCTTGTGGGGAACTTGCTCGCCGAGCCCCGGCAAGAGAGGAAGAGGAGCCCGACGCCAACAACCCAGTTGTACTGTTCGGGCAACCGATCGAATCCTTAAGATTTGCCCCGGCCACCGACCAAAATGCTTTGGTGTCCCCAGAAGTGTTTCGTCGCCTTTTGGGAACACGCTCCAGCGGGATTATAGCCAACAATCCCCGCGATGGTCATCATCGCTACCCCGACCCTGCAGATCCTCAACCCCACCCAGCTAACCCCGACGGAGAAGCCCATGGAGAGGCCTCGACGTCCACAAGGCACGCCCGCTTAGATATTAACGCAGTAGACTAAGCCACTCGAGTAGTACCGAGTCTTAGTATTTCTACGTCTTGTAGTAGTGTGACCTTGTATCGCCATAAATAAATGCCGTCTGCTTGTGTGCCTCTGTTTTGAATAGTAGCCATGCATAAGTATGTTGGCGTACGGTTGCATTTTTAATTCCAGGCGTAGCTACCAAAAACCACCCCCGACGGTGCCACAGTAAAACGTCACTTTCATGAGATATGTGTATCTGTGGCATTGACCCCGACCCCATAGGGCAGGATCGACAAACTAGTTTCCCCATACCATCCTCGATAACCCAGCCCTGATGCTTTATAAATGGCCACCTCGTGACCTTACCAAGCATCCCTCACTTTGTGCACAGCTCGCCCAACCATTTTTACAATGCCGAGCCCCATTATTCATCTGAGAACTCCAGATGCAACCCCCGGTAGTTTTGTTAAAATATTGTGGGACTTTACCTGCAGTACCATGAGTGCTACCCATCCACCCCAGTACGAGCTGCTCAAAACGAGGATCACCCCATCCACCTCGAAATATTTGGCAGTAGTGCATATCCCTCCCGCAAACCCAAACCAAGACCCAACGAAAGTATCCTTCATGGGGAAATCTATGCCAACTCTGCAAATGGCCATAGAAGCTGCTGCGTACGAAGCGCTTGCTCGCCTTCGATTCGCAGTACCCTATGCCAGCGAACGGGGGTATTATTACTTCCCGAGTCGTGCAGCACCCGGAGAAATAGCATCTTTTCCTGGTGGACGAATTGAGAGGGACCCAGTACTGGCCAACCTTGCCCAGTATGTCATCGCTCAAGAGCGTTTGACACAGCGAGTAATGGGTTATCTCCAGAGCCTCGCTGATTTAAATCCTCGGATCGCCATTGGCGAGCCACTGAGGCCAGAACGGGGGAGACACATTTTTCGACTAGTCAACCCGCTTCCCCCGATAGAAGAGGAATGTGCCCCAGTGCCGGAGACATTTCCTCAGGACCCTGTCCATTTTCCGTTTATATCGTAGACGTCACTGCTATGTTTGTTATCCTAGCATTTATTTATGTATTACAGCTTATGCGTTGTATCCAAAGTCTGTGCGATGAATTAAATGTTTGTTTTCGATTAATGTGAGTGGTTTTTACTGCTGTTCATTTTGATTGACTGTTTTTGCCCTCGGTAAATTCAGAGGTGGGATTTTCTTTGATGTTATTGCAACACATGAATTCTTCATGACGTGTATTTTAATTCACGCAGCACCACGACAGCAGGCTCACATCCACAACCACTCGACCGCATGCACTAATTGCATAACCTCGTGCATATTTCGCACCTAACTGATCACCTCGCTAACACACCACAGTTTCTAGAGGAGAAATTTGTGGATGATTATTCGAACGCAAGTTGTCTCTAGCACACTGACAGCAGTCAGAACCTAACAACCACACTTAATCCTCATGACCACCGCCGCCGCGAAGAGCTAACACTCGAGCAGCAGCATCCCGGCGATCATCGAGGATCATCACGCACAAGAGCACGGAGAACCCCAGCAATGCCGCCCACCCTCCGCACATCAGGATCACGTACCAATCCGGCATCACCTCCTCCATTAGAGCCTCGTCGCAAGCTCCTGCAAACACAAATGGAGGAGAAGGAAGGAGAAGAAGAGGCGAGGCCAGGTGTGAGGAAGAAGAAAGGAGCACCACGGTCATTTTATAGCTCGAGACCGGTGTACGGTGGGCGAAGTCCACCAGCGCCGCTCGACGCTCGATCACCGGTGTTCGGAGGCGAATCCGCGAGCAGTGCCGACAGCGCACTGGCCCGCGAGGTGAGTGCACGCTGCGCCGGCAGCTAGCACGCCGCGCACTACCACAGTACGGCCTAGATGCCCTACGCGCTAGGCGTCGCCGGTGGAGAAAGCGCGGGAGAGCACGCAAGAGAGAGGAAGAAAAGAGAGCCAGAGGTAGAAGAAGAGACTGACAGTGAGCCCCGGGTCCACCTGTCAGCCAGAGAGAGCACGGTGCCCTCGGGTACGACCAACGTTTTTTTTTTGAAAATTAGATTGTTATTCTAATTTTACCATAGCCGAAAGTAGTAATTTCTCGGTTTCCCCAACCAAAAATTTTCCACACAGCGCCAGTATTTCACACTGTTACTTTCCCCACTTATCTGCCCACTCACTGTAACCACATTTTCTTGCATGAATAGAATATTTAATTTTTGGGATATTACTTTGTGATAACGGGAGTTTTTTTTTAACCACCCTTAGCAAATCTCGAGGACGAGATTTTTCTTAAGGGGGGTAGTGTTGTAACACCCCAAAAATTTAACCATGATTTATTTATTAAAATTTTGCCAGGAAATTAAATTTTTCTTTTCTGAGGTTTCTTTTGATTTCAGAACCATTCCTTTCTTCTGAATTATGGAGTTTTCCCTCCAAGGGGAACTTTTCAAAAAAATATTGTTGGACTTGTATACCTTCTCAAGATCATTCCTTTTATCAGTGGAATTATTTCTATAAATGTTTTCCTAAAGCTTTATTGCTTTTAAATTGGTTTCTCATAAGTTTTGGAGTCCCTTTTTGCACTGCAACCCTTTGATAAATGCATTTAAAAATTCCACCAAAAATTGGAGATGTTAGTAGAAGCATATAATTCATTTCTATGCAAAAACCCATTGGTGTTCTTTGGAAAAATTGAGCAGAACATCCTCTTTTGCTCTCTGGTCCAGTTTGCCATTTTCTACTGCAACCCCATTTTATCTTGCCCCATTGCCCCTGGTTTTTCTCCTGCTTTTAGACCACCATACCAAACTCTTAAATCCAGGAGATTGGACCCATTGGAATATTTTTGGTCCATGCAATAATAGTCTTTATTTTCTGTCCAGAATTGGATTCTGACCAGAGTTGCATTACTAAGTTTCTTGTTTATCCAATCCAACTTCACCATTATATTTCTCTTCTAAAGATACCACATTCTGCCAATTTGCAGCTCTAGCAAGGCCCTACAGGTGGCTCTGGCATTATGTCGAACACCTATAGTGCATGATCAGTTTTGGCATAGTTTTGGGTTTGCATTATGAACCTGCTTGCTTTGCCTAACCAGCATGTCCTCTAATCTCCTAGCTAACTCTAACCTAGCCCTGTTAATTCCCAGCCTCACCCAAGCCCTCTAGCTAGCCTTGGCATATCGTCGAGCACCTGGCGTGCGTGCGCTGGGCGCGCCCAGAGCGCACGTTTTGCACGCGCGCGCGCCCGAGCCGCCGCGTCGTGCCCCTGGCCCTTGCTCACCTGCAGAGCCACGCCGCCCTCGTCCACACATCAGAACCCTCCAAGCCAACCCCTGGAGCCCTACAGCGCCGCCGTCAGGTCGGCCACGGCAGCTAGCGGCCGGTCGCAGCAGGCCCCTGCCATGGCCGGCGCCGCCCCGACCACCACAGCTCGCCAGCTACCCTGGGGAGCAGCCCAAGCTCATCCGCGAGCTCGTCCACTAGCGCTCGTCGCCGCCACGACGCCCTGCAAGCTACAGCAAGACGGTTCGCTGATCTTATCTCCGGCCGCCGCGGAACCGACCTCGACTGCCTATATAAAGGAGCCCCGAGCTCGTCCAGACCCCCAGGCAACCTCAGGCCATCTCCCTGGAGCTCCCGTAGCCAGCAATCGATGGAGGGAGGCCGTCTTCCTCGTCTCCGGTAGCTTCGGCCGCCGCCGTACTCCGGTGCCGTGCGTCGCAAACAGAGCCTTCCCCGCCCATCCAGTGCTACCATTCTCTTCCCCTAGACCGTGCGGAGCCGCCCCACCTCTCTAGCCCGATCGGGAACCACCATAGCTTGAAACCCCAAATCCTCCCGAGACGCCGTCCGCCGCAGAGCTCGCCGCCGGCGACTCCCTCCACCCCCGCGGACCTAGCAACCACCGGGAGGTCCGCCCTGGACTGGCGGATCCATCCCCGCCCTCAGAACCCCGCGAGGAGCCGCCGTTCGCCGGCGTCGATCGCCGGAGCCCCGCCGCGGCTCGGCCAGAGGAGGAAGAGGGCGCGGGCGACTGGTCAAACCTGACCAGTGGGCCCGAAGGACCCACTGTCAGTGACTCAGCGACGGCCCGCGCTGGTTTAAGTGGAAACGTAAATAACAGGAGTACGTCTTCTCTGTCTCAAAAGCGTATTCTTCCTTGAACCGTTTTCCTTTTCTGTTTTAGTTAAAAACAGAGTTTTGACTAAACTTTGACTGTCTAAAACTTTTTAAATATAAGTCCAATTGATTTGATTCTTTTTCTGTTGTTTCTCAAATTTTGTCTAGTTTATTTTCATATTTATTTGAAAAATTTCTGAGCAACTTTTTTGTACTGTTTTTGAATTATGTATTGATTTGAATTTTCTTAAAATAGGATTTTGGAGGGAAGATGAAAACTTTCAAAGTGCACCCCTCCTTCATACTCTTGGAAGGCAAGCATCTTGAACACAGATATGATATTTTGTTGAATGCTTGCTAGGAGTAGTAAGCTATGTTTATGTCACATGAAATAATGAGTTTTGCATATAATGGCAAGACATGCATAAATGCATTTGATGAGAAGTTGATTTGCTGTGATCATGTTATATACATGTGAAGTGGTTACTGCCTCATGCCACGTATGCCTGAGCTGGTCCGGACAGACTTCGGGGAGAAGTTTTGTCAGGGATAAAGTATGACCATGAAGATGGTACCTCATTGTGATGAGATAGATCAGTGAGGGCATGTCGAGGCATGATGAGTGGTGATTCTGTCTGTTTGTGTGAAATATGGTTGCTATGCTAATCACGTAGGTGATGCTTTAACCTCCTGAGTCGACCATAGATCGGGTCTTGTTCCGGTAACCCCCATACTTGTTTCGTACTACCACTTGTCCCTGCCGCAGGTAGGGTACAGTCCAGTAAGTTGTCAACCCCTTTCTTGGCACACACCGTACAGAGAGGCCATGGTGGAAGATACCGGCTGCATCCGGTAGGCATGCCACCTGGTCCGGGGGCATGGGTGTTTCCGGTTGGGGCCGAGGGGGTAGCTCCCCTAGTTTGCGCGCATTATAAATTCTGTGATCCCATGCTACTCGAGGTTGTAGCCTCCCCACTTAGAGTTTTACTTAACAGGTGTCGTGGGTGATTCCAGTCACCGGTAAGTTAAGCTGGTGTGTGCGGGTCAGGTGTGTTTTCAATTAAAAGACCGTAAATGGAATTAGTCCCGATGGACTAAAGGAATCCGTTACTCGTGGGTAAAGAGTACACCCTCTGCAGAGGTTATATCTATTCGAATAGCCGTGTCCGCGGTTAAGGATTACAGTCTGGGATGGGTCAAGTGTCGGTCTTAGTGTCGGTCTTTGGAGGAAAAACCGCTAAGCCAGAACATTGATCATAACATGTGACATATGATGATTATGATTATTATTATTATTATGGACTAACCATTTGTATTATTTGAATTATTGAGTATCCCTGGGATGGTTCTACCTCCTGGATATCCCCTGTAATTATTCTCATATAAGCCCTTTATGTGGTGTCGCTCAGACGCCCGACTGTGGCATGCTTATTATTTATTTTCTCTATAAGCCCTTTATGTGGTGTCGCTCAGACGCCCGACTGTGGCATGCTTATTATTTATTTCCTCTATAAGCCCTTTATGTGGTGTCGCACAGACGCCCGACTGTGGCATGCTTATTATTATTTATTCTTATAAGCCCTTTATGTGACGTCGCTCAGACATCCGACTGAGGCATGCTTTATTTTATTATCTTTTCGAGGCGTCGCTTTAGACACGCGATCGGTGCATTTTATTTTTATTCTCTGACTGCTTACTCATGTTTTATAAGAATAACCTGCTTGCGTGCGTCATGAATTTTATTTCGTGACTAACAAGGTGATCATGGAACGTTTCAGTGCATGATTATCATTTGTTATATTGTACCTGTGTTCATAATGTTTGCGAGTACATTCAAAGTACTCGCTGGCTTGTCCCTGGCTATTGTCTTGGCCAGATTTATTGCTTGGAGAGGAGCGCTGCGATGACAGCCCCGGAACCTAGGCAACGGAGACAGCAGTCTCGCGAAGATAGGAGTTATCCAGGTCAGCTGTTCCTGTGGGAAATGGAGTCTCACAGACACTGATGTATCGCAACCCGCTTCCGCCATCAACCACAAGAAACCTTATGTTGTACTCATTGACCAGAATGGTCTTGTACTACATATTTGGTATTTTGCTTGGAACTTCTGTATCAAGTTGGTGTCTCATCAGCTAACAGTAATCCTGGGGCTGGTGAGCACAAGGGCCATTTACTGGGAATTTAATGTCCCGGAAAACCGGTCCCGACAACTAACCACCTGGTTGGTTGCCGCTAGGTATAGCAACAACTTTTCCTGTGGTCTAGGTGCGACAAGTATTGGAGTGGAGGATAGGTACCGTTTCAAATCTTGCAGCGCTGCCTCCGCTTCCGGAGTCCACTTCATGGGACCTGCCTTCTTCAGGATTTTGAAGAAAGGTAGGGCGCGTTCTGCAGACTTCGAAATGAACCTACTGAGGGCAGCCACACAACCTGCAAGCCTTCTGACATCCTTGACGCGCTTCGGGGCCTCGATCTGCTCAATGGCTTTAATCTTGTCGGGGTTGGCTTCAATTCCCCTCTGCGACACAAAGAACCCGAGAAGCTTGCCGGAGGGGACTCCGAAGACGCACTTCTCGGGGTTCAACTTGAGCTGTATTCTGTGCAGGTTCTGAAATGTTTCTTCCAAATCTTGGATCAGGGTTTCCTTGCTCTTACTCTTTACCACAATGTCATCCATGTAAGCCTCTACATTTCTGTGGATCTGTGGTTCGAAAGCAGTGTGCACTACCCTTGCAAATGTTGATCCTACATTCTTCAGTCCAAATGGCATGCGTATGAAGCAATAAGTGCCACATGGAGTGATAAATGCAGTCTTCTCTTCATCCTCTTTGGCCATAAAGATCTGGTGGTAGCCTGAATATGCATCAAGAAAAGAGAGTAGCTCACATCCGGAAGTGGAGTCAACGATCTGGTCAATGCGCGGCAAAGGGAATGGATCCTTGGGACATGCTTTATTCACATCGGTGAAGTCTATACACAGTCTCCACTTCCCGTTGGCCTTGCGCACGACGACTGGGTTCGCTAACCACGTTGGATGGATCACACCTCTAACTAGGCCTGCTGCCTCTAGCTTCTTGATCTCTTCGTTGATGAATTCTTGGCGCTCCACGGCTTGCTTCCTCACCTTCTGCTTGATGGGCCATGCATGAGGACAAACAGCAAGCTTGTGCTCAATTACCTTCCTGGGAACACCGGGGATGTCAGATGGTTGCCAGGCAAACACATCGACATTCGCCCGCAGGAAGGCAACGAGCGCGCTTTCCTATTTGCTGTCAAGCATGGCACTGATGGTGAAGGTACCACCAGTGCCGTCCTCCTTGGCGGACACCTTCTTGGTTGCCGGAGGAGCGGCCACCCCTTTCTTACACTTGCCGGTGGAGCTCGATGGAACGTCCTCGACGGCAGCGCAGCACTCCGAAGAGGTGCGGTTGCCGGAGTGGGCCCCAAAGCACTTGCCGGACTTGATCTTCGTCTTCTTCCCCCCGGGAGCTTCAGCGGCAAGTGTATCCTTCTCTGCCGCAGCTGCCGCATCCCGGTAGATCTTGTCGGCGCAGATAAGCGCATCTTTCTTGTCGCCGTGGACAGTGATGACGCTTATCGGCCCCGGCATCTTGAGCACGTTGTAGGCATAGTGGGAAGCTGCCATGAACTTGGCGAGGGCAGGACGGCCGAGTATTCCATTGTATGGCAATGGAATATCAGCGACGTCGAATGTGATGCGCTCAGTTCTGAAGTTGAGCTCCCCGCCAAAGGTCACCGGCAGAGTTATCTTCCCCTTGGGCTTGCTCCTTCCCGGGTTGATTCCTTGGAAAGAACCGGTTTCTTCGAGCTCGCCATCTGGGATTTGGAGTTTCTTGATCACAGCAGAGGAGATCAAGTTCAGCCCGGCCCCGCCGTCAACCAACATTTTGGTGACCTTGAGGTTGCGGATGGTGGGTGAGACCAGCATCGGCAAGCACCCGACCGCAGTGGTGCGGTCAGGGTGATCCTCAAGATCAAAAATGATGGGCGTGCTGGACCATTTGAGGAGCCTGCGCGACTCCACGGGCGGCTCTGCTGCATTCACCTCACGCACCCACTGCTCTGGGGGTGGGAGGTGTGCAGAGAGGCGCCACCGTCGACGCAGAGGACCTCCGTGGCCTTCTGGAACTCCTGCTCGCTGTTATCTTCATCCTCAATGTCTTCGTCGTCGTCCTCTTCATCTTTGTCGCGGCCCCGGGGAGGTCGATCACCTTGCCGCTGCTTGGCCTTGCCGCGGCGTCCTCCCCGGCCATTGAACGGCCGCTTCTTGCTTGGTTCTCCCCCGCCACCTTGGGCCTTCTCGTTGTCGCGCCTCTCGTACTCAGCTTTCTGCTGCTCGACGAGGTACTCGACGCGCTTGCAGTTGGAGAGGTCGTGGCCCTTGGTGCGGTGGATCTTGCAGTACTGCTTGTCGGAGCCGTCCTGCTTGTCGGCTGCCGCTACAGGGGCAGGCTCCTTGCCGGAGCCGCCAGCTTGTGTTTGCTTGGCGGGAGCCTCCTTGCCGGACTTCTCGACGGCAAGCACCTCCTTCTTATTCTTCCTCCTGTTGTTCCGCCGCCGGCCCTTCTTTGCCGGGGCGGCATCATCGCTGTCGCTTCCTCCTGCGCCAGCATCCTCCCCGGGGAGTCTCCTCCCCTCTTCTGCGCGTGCGCACTTATCAGCTAGAGCGTAGAGCTCGCTGACATCCCGAATCTTGGTCATCGCCATTTCTTCACGCATGCGGCGGTTACGCACGTTCTGGTGGAACGCGCTGATAACCGCGGCAGGGTGGACGTCAGGGATGTTGTGCTGTACACGGCTGAAGCGTTGGATGTACTTGCGCAGGGATTCTCCTTCCTTCTGGGCCAGAATGTGGAGATCGCTCTCCTGGCCGTGAGGTTTGTGGCCGCCGGTGAAGGCGCCCACAAACTGGTGGCAAAGGTCTGCCCAAGAAGAAATGGATCCTTCCGGCAAGTGCATAAGCCAGGAACGAACGTTCGGCTTAAGCACGAGCGGGAAGTAGTTCGCCAAGATCTTCTCGTCCCGCCCCCCGGCAGCCTGCACCGCGATGGTGTAAACGCTGAGGAACTCCGAGGGGTGCGTCTTGCCGTCGTACTTCTCCGGTACGTCAGGCTTGAAGTTCTTCATGCTGGGCCACTGGACGCGCCGCAGCTCGCGGGTGAACGCAGGGCAACCTGCCGCGTACGGCAAGTCGCCTGGTTCACCGGGCGCGCGCGCGTCGACAGCGTCCCCAGCCCTCTGGTCTGATTGTCGCCGAGCTTCTCGGCGGTGCTCGATTGTTGTCCGAGCGTCTTCTTGTCGCCGGTCGTCAAGGACCTGGCGCTGGTCCCGACGAGCCCGCGGATCCGACGACGCCGTGGAGCCGTCGTCGGCGTCGTTCCGGCGGGGCGGCGTCTTCTGCTTCCGTGGCGGGGAGTGCACGGTTGTCGCACCCCCGGCTGTCTTGTCGTCGTCGGCCTTCGTCTTCTCAGCTTGCCGCGGTCGCGAGGTCGCCGGCTGCTGTGGAGAGTCGTTGTTGGCGAAGGCGATCAGGCTCTGGATGGTAGCCCTCCAGTCTTCGGCCTTGTCTGCCGCTGGAGGGAAATCGAGGAGCAGTTGCGCTCTCGCGAGCGCTTCCGCTGGAGTGGAGGGGAACGAGGGCGAGCGGTGCGAGGAGCGGGATATGCTCGGACTTCTAACAGCGTTAGAAGGAGCAGGGTCCCGCCCCGGCGCCTTCGCTTTGCTTGTGCCCGGACGTTGGCCCGGGGCATCCCGCGAGCCTCAGGTTTGCCCTTGGCCTAGCAAGCGGATGCCACCTCCTGTGACATGGCGCTGCTGGGTTGTCGTGTGCTGAGATGGACGCGGTGCGTCCACGGAGACCGAGGCTCGGTCGTCCGTCCTGTCCTTGGATTTGGTGGCGCCGCGAGTGTCCTCGCCGGCGACCACCCTTCCGACGGCGTCTCCCCCGCCCACCGTTGGTTCCGGTGGCGGCGGATGAGACGCAGACGGGCCTCCGACCTCCGAAGCCTTCTTCTTCGGGGCCATGGTGCTGTTGCTGATGAAGTTGCTGATGAAACTGGAGAGGTTAATGAAGAATGCGCCCGCGTGGACGCCGGATCAGGTTCGCACAACCTCGACGCCCCCTACCTGGCGCGCCAAAGATGTCGGGGGAAACTGTCCGCCATGAACACCTATGGGACCGGAGCCCCTTGTCTGTACGGTAAGAGGGCGGAGGGAGCACGAAGAGCAGATCGTAGCGAGCATGCGGGCAGTTTACCCAGGTTCGGGCCGCGACGGACGCGTAAAACCCTACTCCTGCTTAGCTTGTATTGAGTTGGAGAGCTCGGGAGCTTGAAGAACTAGCTACACCGAGCGTGTGAGCGATCTAGGTTCCGAACCCCTTCTACGTTGTGCATGGGCCTCCTTTTATAGTGCAAGGGGTCACCGACAGGTGTCAACGTAGGAGAAAGGGGTAAAAATGTAAAAGAGGTGGTAGTTGTAACAGTGCGGGAATAGTGGAGCTACAGTGCGTGAACAGTGGTCGCTACCTACTTTGACAGTGGGGGACAAGGGCATTTAATGCCCGTCGCCGTCGACCCCAAAAGCTCCCGCCCTTGCGTCTCCGTTCGCCACGGTGATGGCTTCACCACCGTGGAGTGCCACCGTGTCCCCCAGGCTGCACAGCCATCCGCCACGCGTCCCTGGAAAGGCCCCAGGGCGACACGTGGGCCGATGAGCTGGAGCGTGGGCACACAGCGCAACTCTCCCGACAAGCACCTTGCCGGGGCTTCGACCCTGCCGGGCCCGGGAGCTTGCCGGGCTCTGAAGCTTGTTGCTCCCCGGGCCCTCGCCGGGACGCATATAGCGCCGAAGCGTGCCTTCTATGATGTAATCTTCTAGTCTTCCTGGCAAGCTCCTCTTGCCAGGGCCTTGCGCGAGTGAGGTAACCTTGAGCCTGGAACGGCCTTCCCGGCAAGCTCCGCTTGCCGGGGTCTCGATCTTCTGTCTTGTATACTTTGTTTTTGAATGGTTTGACATGGAGCAGGAAGGTCTCTGACGAGCACGTGGTAAACCCTGCCGCGGGAAGCTACAACTACCCGTGCACAAGTTGGGGTACTGAGGTACCCCTACCTTAGTACACCGACAGGCGTCATATTGATAATGATTCCACAATAAGCGGGCACGATCTCTATTCTAATAAGACATGCCAATGAGGATATACCTCGAAACGCGAAACCAGGTCCAAATAAAACGGTTCGATATGTTAGTGGGATGGACGCGACGCTTCACCAAAAAGTTGTAAGTAAAGACACACTATTCATTTTCTTTTAAGAGCCTTGCCTTCGAGGCTAAGGATTGTACTAATCTTGCAGAGCCGAACACAATACTCCTTTTGCAGAAAGTATATTCGGAAGAAGGAACCCGCCTTGCAATGCCGAAGACAATACGGAAGCCGAAGTCATCGTCATCGAAGACAGGTCAGGGGCTACTGAGGCAGTCCTGGATCGAGGGGTCCTCAGGTGGCCAGATAACTATTGGTGGGCCGGACTGGTGGGCCGTGAAGATCATAGTCGAAGATCGTCTCTCATATCCGGATATGACTCCTGTATTCATATAATGGAAAGTTTTAGGTTCGAGTGTAATCTTTCCTTCCTCTGCAAGATGGTTATGTACAAATCCTAAGCCCCTCCGGTGCATATATAAATCGGAGGGTTTAGTCCGTAGAGGCTAATAGAGAAACACAAATCCTCATAGGCTAGACTCTAGGGTTTAGCCAATACGATCTCGTGGTAGATCAACTCTTGTATTCATATTCATCCATATTAATATAGCAGGAAGAAGGGTTTTACCTCGATCGAGAGGGCCTGAACCTGGGTAAACATCGTGTCCCCAGCCTCCTGTTACCATCAATCCTCAAACGCATAGTTCGGGACCCCCTACCCGAGATCCGCCGGTTTTGACACCGACAATGACGATATCCATGCAATGATCATTACATAGGCATCACGTCCAAGATTAATAGACCGACTCCTGCCTGCATCTACTACTATTACTCCACACATCGGCCGCTATCCAGCATGCATCTAGTGTATTAAGTTCATGGAAAACCGGAGTAATGCATTAAGAACGATGACATGATGTAGACAAGATCCGTTTATCTATGGTGCTAGATATGGATCTCGTTGTTTTATCCTTAGCGGCAATGATACATATGTGTCGGTTCCCTCTTTGTCACTTGGATGAAGCATCGTAAGATCGAACCCACTACCGGGGACCTTTTCCCATTGCAAGATAAATAGATCAAGTTGGCCAAAAAAAACGAAATATCGGAGAAGAAATAGGAGGCTATAAGAGATCATGCATATAAGAGATAAAAGAACTCAAATAACTTTCATGGATATTAAAAGATAGATCTGATCATAAACTCAAAGTTCACCGGATCCCAACAAACACACCACAAAAAGAGTTACATCATCTGGATCTCCAAGAGACCATTGTATTGAGAATCAAGAACGAGAGAGTAAGCCATCTGGCTACTAACTATGGACCCGAAGGTCTACAAAGAACTACTCATCATCTTCGGAGAGGCACTAATGGAAGTGGCGAACCCCTCCGTGATGGTGTCTAGGTTGGATCTGGTGGTTCTGGACTCTGCGGCAGCTGGATGAATATTTCGTCGATGCCTTTAGGGTTTCTGGAATATTGGTGTATTTATAGAGCAAAGAGGCGGTCCGGGGGGCACCCGAGGTGGGCACAACCCACCAGGGCGCGGATGGGCCTCCTGGTGCCCTGGTGGGTTGTCCCCTCCTCGGGACTCCCCCCAGGTGCCACCAGGGCCCATAGTGTTCTTTCTGGCCCAAAAACATCTCCAAAAGTTTCGCGGTGTTAGGGCTCCGTTTGATATTGATTTCCTATGATATAAAAAACATGCAGAAAATAGCAACTCGCACTTGGCACTATGTCAATAGGTTAGGACCAAAAAATGATATAAAATGATTATAAAACATCCAAGATTGATAATAAAGCAGCATGGAACAATAAAAAATTATAGATACGTTGGAGACGTATAAGGATCACTTGGTCCTTATCGGGGATTCGATGTGCCACATCATCAGCGAGATAGCCCGCACTTCGGAGGCTCTTCACGGTCTTCTCTGTGATCGAAGATGCCTCCCACTTGCCTTTAGAGCCGGAGCTAGCCATTGCTGGAAAAGGTGGCGGTGGTGGAGGAGTTGAGGGTTGAGGGTGCAAGAGATGTGGGCGTTGGGGGCTGAGGAGATTGGAGAGCTAGGGCTTGAGGAGAGCGTGGGGATACAAGGTAAATATTTGGGTCCTTTTATAAGTGGTGGATGCTAAACACCCCCGCACGAGCCGTAAACCTCACCGGTTCCCAATGAGGTCATGCGTAAGGCACGGTTAAGATTCTCACGTCACATTGATAAGGATCCCGTAATAAGCCTTGCCTTCGAGACTAAGGGTTGTACTAACCATGCAGAGCCGGACACAATACCTTCTGTAGGGATATTACTTCAATATGTTCGGGACGTGGAACCCACCTTGCAATGTCGAAGATAGTGTGTCAACCGAACTCGTCGTCATCGGAGACTGGTTCAGGGGCTACTGAGGGAGTCCTGGATTAAGGGGTCCTCAGGTGACCGGATCGTTCATTATGAGCCGGACTGGTGGGCCGTGAAGATTATCGATGAAGACTATCTCCCGTATCCGGGTAGGACTCCCCGTGTGTAAGATATCAAGTTTAGAGTCCGGGTGTAAAAGTTTCCTTCCTCTACAAGGTGATCATGTACAAACCATAGGTCCCTCCGGTGCATATATTGACTGAATGGTTTAGTATGTAGAGATAACATCAGAATCATAGCAATCACATAGGCTAGACTTCTAGGGTTTAGCCATTATGATATTAAGGTAGATCAACTCTTGTAACCCATATTCAACAAGATTAATCAAGAAGAAAGTAGGGTATTACCTCGACTAAGAGGGCCTGAACCTGGGTAAACATCATGTCCCCTATCTCCTATTACCATCGATTCTCAGACGCATAGTTCGTGACAGCCTACCCGAGATCTGCCGGTTTTGACACCGACAATGGTGGCTATCAAGCCAAGCACACCGGATATAATCAAGTTCGGTGTCAATGCCGAACACAGATGCCGTGCGAACTACGTCACGCTGTCGCACGATACAGGTGTGCTGCGCACCCTCTGTGCTTTACCGATGAGGTGATAGACCACCAATTTCCGGAAGGGGTTAAACCCGTAAACATCGAGGCATATGATGGAACGACGGATCCAGCTATATGAATTGAAGATTTTATTCTCCACATCCATATGGCTCGTGGAGATAACCTCCATGCCATTAACTACCTCTCTCTAAAGCTGAAGGGGCCAGCACATCACTAGTTGAACAGTCTCCCAGAGAACTCCATTGGAAGTTGGGAAGATTTAGAGGATGCTTTTCATGCCACCTTCCAGGGGACTTATGTCCGTCCATCGGATGCTGATGATTTAAGTCACATAATCCAGCAATCCGGGGAGTCGGCCCGCAAGCTTTGGAATCGGTTCTTAACACTAGTAGGAAAAGGGCTATAGATGGAATTGATACTAATGGCGCACCAGACAAGCAGTGCGCCATTAGTATATAATAATGGCGCACCAACCTCTGATACGCCATTAGAGTTCAAACTACTAATGGCGCACCTGGCCCAGGGTGCGCCATTAGTATCAAAAAGATTTTTTTTGAACTAGTGCGCCTGTCCAAACATACTAATGGCGCATCGAAACAAAGTGCGCCATTACTAGTTGTAACTAGTAATGGCGCACCAGCAGTAAAGTGCGCCATTAGTATCAAAAAGTTTTTTTTTTGAACTAGTGCGCCTTTCCAAACATACTAATGGCGCATCCAGACAAAGTGCGCCATTACTAGTTGTAACTAGTAATGGTGCACCAGCAGTAAAGTGCGCCATTAATGTTCTTTTTTAATTATATTTTTTATTCTTTTTTTTGCAAAACTACTAATGGCGCACTGTTCCATAGTGCGCCATTACTAGTTTAAACTAGTAATGGCGCACTATGGGACAGTGCGCCATTAGTATTGTTTTTTTTTCAAAACTAGTAATGGCGCACTAACTGAAGATGCGCCATTAGTAACCTTGATTACTAATGGCGCATTTATAGTGGGTGCGCCATTAGTAAGTGGGCAGCAACAAGATATTTTGGACAGCCTCTCCTACCCACACTCACTTTCTCCCCACTTCATTCTCTCCACCTCCTCCTTGTCTCGGGTCCCTCCTCTTTCTCACCTCATTTCCACCATAGATTCATTCAAATTAAGTGGTTAAATTACCTTGTTTTGATAGGTAAGTAAGGGGGGAAGTTATATTTATGTTGTTCTCCATACAACAATGTGCACATGCACTTTTTATGGCCTAGCTAGATCTATGTATGTTCGTGGTGTTGCATATGTTTGTTGTGTTGCATATGTGTTTGTGTTTGGAGGTGTACCGGTATTTGAACTGCGATAGTTGCCAATATTTTCCCGGAATGTTGATTCATTTCCGTTTCGGTGAGAATTTTGGCATTAGGCATTCTTTTTTGTCCTATTTTTAGGGAAAGTCATGGCAAATTTTTTCTTGGATCTAAAATATCGTTTTACTCTACCCCGCAGGCGACCATGGTGCGCACGATGACCGAAGGCATCGTGAATAGGTTTTTGAGGTCCGCGAAGGCCGAGATGCTTCAAAAGAACGAGACGGAGATAAGATGTCCCTGTCGAAGATGCAAGCTGAAGAGCCTTATTGCGGACCCGGATTCCGGGCAGGTGCAGGACCACCTGCTCTTGCGTGGTTTCATGGATGGCTATCGGTGGCAAGGTGATGAAGATGACTACGAAGTCGTCCATGGGGGCCGGGCAAGAAATGAGGAAGGGCAGCAAGACAACCACCGAGGCTCGGGCGGGCGAGAAGACGAAGAATCCCCAGGAGATGATCACGACGGTGATGCTGTACACAGTCATCATGTAGAAGATGCAGGACATGATGATGAGGAAGAAGCCGGAGCAGACGACGGCCATGATCATGAAGATGATGATGCCGGCGGAGCAGACGACGCTGGACCATCGATGGCTGGGTGCAGGACCCTCATATTCAAGAGCTGCTTCTCAAGAAGACCGATAACGCAAGAGCTGCCGCCTGAGAGAAAGCCAAGATGGATCAACTTGAGTTAGACGCGGTTACTCCATTGTATGAAGGATGCAGGCCCGAGGATACCCGCCTGAAAGTAACGCTCATGGCTCTCGAGATGAAGGTAAAACACAAAATGACCGACGCATGCTTCGACGAGAACATGTCATTCTGGCACGAACGTCTTCCCAAGGGGAACAAGTGCCCCACCAGTTTGGAGGAGGCGAAGAAAATCGTGTGTCCTCTGGATTTACCGCACGTGAAATACCATGTGTGCATGAACAATTGCATCATTTTTCGGGACGAGCACGCGGAGTCTACCATATGTCCAGTGTGCGGCGTCACTCGTACAAGAAGAGGAAGAAAGCTCCTCGAAAAGTGGTGTGGTACTTTCCGATCACTCCTCGTCTGCAGCGGTATTTCGCGGACCCTAAGGTAGCAAAGCTCCTGCGTTGGCACGCGGATAGGGAGGAGAAGAAGCGAGAAGATGACGCAAATGATCCGGAGATAGATAAAAAAGACAAGATGCTGAGTCACCCTAAGGATGCGAGCCAGTGGCAAGCGTTGAACTTTGAAGACCTAGAATTTGGGAACGATCCAAGGAACATCGTGCTGGGCGCGAGCACCGATGGAGTCAATCCGTTTGGCAGCCAGAGAAGCACACATAGCACCTGGCCTGTGTTTGTGTGGATGTACAACCTTCCCCCCTGGTTGTGCATGAAGAGGAAGTACATTCACAGGAGTATGCTAATTGAAGGACCGAAACAACCAGGGAACGACATCAATCTGTATCTGGGGCTGCTGAAAGAGGAGCTAGACACGCTGTGGAAAACGCCAGCCAATACGTGGGACGCCGCAAAGAAAGAATATTTCCCTATGAGAGCCGCGCTGCTCATGACGGTGCACGACTATCTCGGTTATGGATATGTCGCGGGGCAGGTGGTCCACGGATTTTCTTGATGCGTCAGGTGCATGGATGACACAACGTATCGCCAGCTAGATAGAGATCCCGGCTCTTCGAAAACCGTGTTCATGGGACATCGAAGGTGGCTTCACGACGATGACCTGTGGAGAAAACGCAAGGATCTGTTCGATGGTGAAACCGAACCCCGAGGACGCCCGCGTACGAGGAGCGGTGAGGAAATAGACGAGCTGTTGAAAAATTGGAAAGATTGCCCACTGCCGGGAAAGAAGCAAAAGGCGCCAGAGCCGGGAAAGAAGCGAAAGGCGCCAGAGCCGCTGCTGAAGGTATGGAAAACGAGGTCTGTTTTCTGGGACTTGCCGTACTGGAAGATCCACCGTGTGCCTCACAGCCTTGATGTAATGCATATCACGAAGAACGTGTGCGAGAGTCTGCTTGGTACCCTGCTCAACATGCCAGAGAGGACCAAAGATGGGCCAAAAGCAAGGGCAGACTTGAAATCAATGGGCATCAGGCAAGAGCTTCACGCTATATATGATGATCATGATGATGATGATGATGATGAGGCGAAGCAGGACACGGAAAGTCGTCGCAAAGGCAAAAAGGCCAAGAAGACCGGAAATGACTACCCTCCCGCGTGCTTCACTCTAAGTCAGGAGGAGATCGAGCAGTTTTTCACCTGCCTCGTAGGAGTACAACTTCCTTACGGTTACGCGGGGAAGATAAGCAGATACCTAGACCGGGCGAAGCAGAAGTTCAGCGGGATGAAGTCTCACGACTGTCACGTGCTGATGACGCAGATACTTCCAGTTGCAATCCGTGGGATCATGGACGTGCACGTCCGTGAAACCCTATTTGGCCTATGCAACTTTTTCGACGTCATCTCTCGGAAGTCTGTTGGCATGAGGCAACTCAGAAGGCTACAGGAAGAGATCGTGGTGATACTATGCGAGCTTGAGATGTACTTCCCGCCCGCATTCTTCGACGTTATGGTGCATCTGCTGGTCCATATCATGGACGATATCATCCAACTCGGGCCGACGTTCCTGCACAGCATGATGCCGTTCGAAAGGATGAATGGTGTCATCAAAGGATACGTTCGCAACATGTCACGTCCAGAGGGAAGCATAGCCGGGGGCTTTCTGACCGAAGAGTGCATCTCCTACTGCACGAATTATCTAGGCATCGAGAACCCCGTTGGTCTGCCCGTCAACAGGCACCTCGGCAGGCTCGCTGGATGGGGTCACCGTGATGGTCGCCGCGAAATGCATGTCGATTTCGAGGGTCGACTCGCCGACTTTGAACGAGCAAACCTAGTCGCGCTACAACACATAGACGTGGTCGATCCTTGGGTGGTAGAGCACAAAACATTTATTGAGAAGACGCACAATGACCGAGGCCAACAGAGGATGGACGGAGAAATAATCAAAGAGCACAACTCATGTTTCACGCGTTGGTTCAAGCAGAAGCTTCTGTCGTACCCTTTACATGAGGATTCTTCCGCGGAAGAACAACTCATATTCGCCTTATCACAGGGCGCCGAGCACAACCTAATGACCTATGAGGCGTACGATATCAACGGCTACACATTCTACACCGAGGCCAAGGACATGAAGAGCGATGGTTATCAGAACTCCGGGGTAACGATGGAATCCTACACCGGTAATGACAAGGACAGATACTACGGAAGGATCGAGGAGATCTGGGAGCTGAGCTACGCTGGAGAGAAGGTCCCGATGTTCCGTGTCGGATGGGCCATGAGCGTCCTAAAAGAAGACCGGTATTTCACCACCATGGTTATACCCGAAGCCAAATCCAAGACCGCGGGCGCAAACGCCACCGCGAAAAATGAGCCATGGGTACTGGCTTCCAAAGTTGACCAATGCTTCTTCATTACCGACCCGTCAAAGCCCAGTCATGTTGTCGTGAGGAGAGGCAAACGGAAGATCATCGGAATGGATGGAGTAGCCAATGAGCAAGACTTCGACAAGTACGGCGACCCGAGGATCGATCATGACGACGATGATGAAGTAGCAGCATACACCACAAAAAGAAGCAGGACCACCCTAGCTAAAGGACGTCCGTTCCACAGAAGAACTCCATTTGCGAAAAAGAAGGGCAAGAAGCTTGTGACCGGATAGCTAGCTAAGAACGATTGCATATATTTAAATCGTAGCCTTCATTTCTCGATTGTATTTCTTGGGCACTTTTTGAACTATCATGAATATTATTAAATTTCATGGACACTCGATCTCGACCCCCCACTCCATCTCGATCGCTATCCCACCTCGCCAGATCCGGTCCCCCTCGCCGCCGAGCACCCCCCGGTCCACCGGCCGCCGTCGCCGACCACCCGCACCCTCGATTCCCCTACTCAACCGCCGCCGCCGAGCACCCCCCGGTCCACCGGCCGCCGCCGACGACCCCCCGCACCCTCGATTCCCCTAC
>LR738712.1:901040990-901078615 GCA_902687465.1 Secale cereale
CCCCGGTCCAATGGCCGCCGCCACCTACCCCCCGCACCCTCGATTCCCCTACTCCTGGTGTGATTTAAACAAGTTTGAACATATTTAAACAAGTTTGAACATATTTAAACACAAATAAGTATCAAACAGCATTTTAAATGCATAAAAAAATTGTGGAGCCTGGGAATCGAACCCAGGACCTCCTGGTGTGAGAATTGGCTGCTGACCAGTCGAGCTAGTAGAGGACACTTGATGTGGATCAGGTCAGGTGGAAGATAACCTGTTGGCTCGAGCAGAAAAAAATATATACTAATAGCACACCAGGGTGAGGTGCGCCATTAGTATGTATGCACTTATGGCGCACCGAGGGGTGGTGCGCCATTAGTATTGCGCCGCCCCCACCATCCATATCTCCTCCGCGGCCATCCCCAACCTAGCTATCGATCCCCTCTCTCTCCCCGACTCCACCCCTCACCACCGCAGCTCCCCCGCGCCGCCGCGCCCCCGCGCCCTTGATAACCCTCAACCGTAAGGGATCGAGATAGTCTTCGCGGGTAAGAATAACCCAATTTATTGATTCGACACACGGGGAGCCAAAGAGTATTTATAAGCTTTAACAGTTGAGTTGTCAATTCAACCGCACCTGAAATATACTAACTTGCAACGAAAGATAAGTGGTAACAGTGATATGATAGTGATGATAGTAATAGTAAAAAGTAAACAGTAAAAGTAAATAGCAGTAGTAAATGGCAGAAGTAGCAACTAGTGACAAGCAAGGTTTAAAATAATGTAGGCTAGGGAGATGGATGGTTGGGCGTTGCATGGATGAGATAGATTCTAACTTGGGGCACGGCACACGGAAAAGTAATGATCATCTAGGCAAATATCAAACATTAGGCATGTATCCCGTAGGTAGTTGTACGTGCTTGCAATAAGAACTTGCACAACATCTTTTGTCCTACCATCCCGCTACGAACGGGGCCAAAAGGAACTAATGGATATTAAGGTGCTCCTGTCAAAGAGCACCGGAACAAAGCAATGAACTCAATGGATACATGTAATCCTCAAACTACGGACCATCCCCTTTGGTGTCCCAAGCTGTCACTTTTGGGATCGCCGGTTCCGAACCGTAACAGGTGCATACAACTCATAGATAGGATCAAGAACACAAATATATTCATGCAAACACATATGGTTCAGATCTGAAATCATGGCACTCGGGCCCTAAGTGTCAAGCATTAAGAATAATAAGTTGTAGCGAAGATGATAAACACCATACTAGATGATAGGCAACATGCCCCCAACAATCTGACGAACTATTACATGATCTAACTCATCCAATCCCTACCATCCCCTTCGCCTACAGCAAGGGAATTACTCACACATGAAGGGGGAAGTCATGGAGGGATGATGGAGTGGTGATGATGATGACGATGGCGACGATCTCCCCTCTCCGGAGGCCAAATCAGCCTCCAGATTAGCCCTCCCGAAGAAGAACAGAGGGTGGCGGCGGCTCCGCGACGAAAAACAGCGAAACAACTTCCGATCTGGCATTTCTCCGTCGGGAGGAAAAATACGGGCTAAAGTAGGGCACCTGGGGGTGTGGGCCCCACCCAGGCGCCCCCCGGCGCGGCCCAGGGGGGGGGGCGCGCCCACAGGGCGCCTGGGCACCCCCTGGCCCCCCTCTGGCCCCACTTCTGGCATTTAGTTTCTTCGCGTGCGTGGATTTTTCATGATTTTTCGTGGATTTTTCTTAGATGCTTAAAAATCCGTTTTCCTGCACACAAATAAACCATACAGGCAGCTCTGCTGAAAACAGCGTCACTCCGGGTTAGTTTAGTCCAAATCATGCAGGAATGAGGTCAAAACAATATCAAAAGTGTTTGGAAAAGTAGATACGTTTGAGACGTATCAACTCCCCCAAGCTTAGCATATTGCTTGTCCTCAAGCAATTCAGTTCAACGAATTGGACGCGACAAAGAAAACGTTGACAAACTCTTTTGCTTCATTAGATGTATATAAGCATGTACTACGAAAAGAGTTCAGCAAGTATTAAAACAGTACTTATGAGAACAATGCAAGGAGCAATCCTTCTTTCAAGTGACCAGTCACAAATAATTAAGAGTAAATAATATATTACTGAAAATCAAGACAAGATCATATTGCACATAGCTTGAGCATATTAAGGTGGTATCTCCCTAGCCTCCATGAGTGAAGCAAAACATAAATGCAGTGACTCCTCCAGAGTTTCGAAGGAGACTAGAGCTAAGAATTTCAGAATAAATCATATCACAAGTATGCAGAAGACAATGTAATACTTTGGGACAATGCACATTACACTCAGAATGACAATTATGCTCTCCTAGTCAGTGCTTTGAAGAAAGAAGATGAGACTCTCGAACCGTGGCTTTTATTGGCAAAGTTGAAAACCCGTGATCGGAAACAAAAACTAAACATGTACCAGAGCTCTTGGTTTTAAAAACAGAAGTAAATATGTTTTGAGAGGTGCATATTTCGTCAACGAATGCTAGCAGATAACTCAATCACTTTTTAAGCTGGACATGTCTCGAGGAACGGCTCCCGCATGAGGACGATCACATCCTCTTAATCTCCTTTGTTTATCACTGCCAAAGTTTTTTGATTTCTCATGAACAAAGCGTGAAGGAGGGTTTGTTTGTTATATTATCTTTTCGAGCCGGGCGCACTCAATGCCAGTTCCTTTTCATATTAGGGGTTTGCACATTATGCATGCAATCCAGGGGTGAAACTTGTCCAACTTAAAAAGATTATGAATTAACTACTACTTCCTCATGAGCTAAAACATAGGCACAAAAAGAGAAATGCTTTTGATTAATTTTGAGATGGTACATGAAAGTCTTCGTTCGGAATGGCAGGTAAATACCATGTATAGGAAGGTATAGTGGACTCATATGGCATAACAGGTTTAGAGGTTTTGGATGCACAATTAGTCGTTCCGCTTAGTATGGGTGGAGGTTTAGCAAAAGACTGGGAAGCGACCAAATAGAGAGCAATAACGGTCATAATCATGCAGAGCGACAAAGCAACATTGAATCAAGCATGAATGTGATATAACTATTCTAAAACTCAAAGATCATCAAGGCAAAGTAGACTTTTAGTCGTAAACATGTGTAAACATGTGCCAAGTCAATCCAAAAATTCTCTCAATGGAAATACCACCTTAGTATACCATACTATGAATAGTGCAATGCATGTAGATCATTTCAATAACACATTATATACTCTAGTTATTCGAGACTAGCCACATGGAAAGCATGAACCACTGGAAGAGCATTGTAAACATAGCACTATGTCGCTACAAGCTGGTCTCTAGATCATAAGTACATGCATATGTACAAAAGTAGAAACAATAAGAGTTCATACCGGTCTTCCTTGTTGCTTCCTTTCAGTCGATCTTCGTCATTACTGCTTGTCACTCGCATGATCGAACGTAGGAAATATAATCAAATGCCATCACGGACTCGAGCTGATCTCTGAAAACAAAGCAAACTAAAGAGAGAAAGGAAATATTTTTGGGTTTTTCAAAGGTTGAATAAAAGCAAAAGAAAGAGAAAATCTTTTTGTTGTTTCTGCAAAGAGAGAAACAAAGAAGAACGGGCAAAAACTTCGAAAAGATCAAAGCGAATCAAACGGATAATACAATGAAAAAGAGAGAAGGGCACGTACTCCCCCCAAGCTTTGGCTTTTGGCCTAAGTTGGTAGCAGCTACTGCCCCCAGGAGCCTCCTGCTCCAGGGGTATGGTGGTGAGACCAAGGGTCGTAGAAGGATGCTGGCGCGTACACCGAACTCCTCGGAGTCTCCCACGAGGAAGGTTCCGAACGCCAAACAGAGGAAGACCCTTCACCAAACTCGGTGGCGGTCTCTTCCTGAAAATGTGGTATCTCACCGTGCCTCTCCTCGTCGGGCACAACCCCCTCCATGGGGTTATGGAACTGATGCTGGACCATGAACTCATCGAACTGGACAACATCAAAGGACCATCCGTTCCTGCGAGAAAAATCAAACAAAAGAGGTGCAGGTAGACGGATCTCGCGTTCCGCGGTAGTTCCGAAACGCAAGATATAAACGAGGTTATCAAGCTCAGAACCCATGGTAACAAACTTATGCCTTTTCATAGCAGCAAGATCAAAGCTTAAATAAGTAAAAGGAGTATCATCAGGGTGTGGGGTGCCTCCAAGATGCTCTAAGATAAGTGTGGCATAAATGCCACCGTATAAGTCCCCCTTGTTACCGTTCATAGCAAGGCGTCGAGCAATTAAGGTACCAAGATTATAATCAGACCTCCCTGAGAGGGCTGCTGCCAGGATAGCAATATCCGGAGCAGAAATGCTGCTCGTGTTGTCACGAGCTAACACCCCTCTAGCAATATAATATGCAAAATACCTGAGGTGAGGAAACAAGATACTGGAGATCTTCAACCGATGAATATCCCTCGTACCCATGCTGCAGAGAGAGTTGATGACGGTTTTCAGCTCGGAGGGCTAAGTGGCCATCCTTGCCATCCTCCCAACGTTTGGCACACCTATTACTTCACAAAAATTTCCCAGAGTCATGGTGATAAGATCATTATAAATTTTAAACTCAATAGCACCTGAATCAGGATTATATCTAAAACTGTTAATGAAACCGGAGGTGAGTTTCTGATACTGAGTAACATGGCTGGTGACGAGCCGTGTCAAACCTGCATTAGCACAAAGATTATAAAACTCATCCTTGATTCCCGCAGCTTCCATGAATTCATCACATGGATATGTCATTGCACGTGCTGGACTTGTGTCTTCCAACAACTCCAGGGGCACATGATCCTCATTATAGCTCACCCTAGCAGTCGATGGTGAAGCTGTGGCTCTAGTGACTCGATCGGAGTGTGCGGGCCTCCTCTTCTCAAGCCATCCTTTTGCCCTTCCTGGAGGGGGGTCCCGTGGGCCCCAGGCGCCCTGTGGGCACGGCCAGGGGCTGGGCCGCGCCAGCTGGCCGCCTGGGCCACTGGTGGCCCCCCTGGCTGGCCCCAGGACTTTCCGGGTCTCTCCCGTTGTGGAAATTTTTAATATAATTTTTCTGGAATTTTTCTGAAAACTTCACTGTTGAAATTTTTTCGAAGTTCAAAAAGCTGCGAAACTCTCTGAAAACTTGAAGCAGTTAGTAGTATTGTGAAGCTTCAAAAACATAGATACTTGGTACAGCAAGTAGGACAATGCTAAAAACAAAATGAAAACATAGCAAGCTCAACTTTTTATCCATATAAAACACGTTTACTAGTAAGGTTGATCAAGTCTTACCAACAAACAAGCGATATATAGAGCAAAAAGTCTCATCTCCTACAAAGTAATCACTGAACTTTTACCTTGATGGACATTGTCCCTAGCATGATAGTTTTGTATTTATGAGGTACATATAGTGGACAGTCCCATTCTCCAATTTTCATGGTCTCGATATTCTCTATAGAGTTGAGGGCATGCCTCCTGTCGGTCTTCTTTGGAAAATATACCGTGTGTTCTTTATCATTCACATGAAAGGTAACCTTCCCTTTGTGGCAATCAATAATAGCACCTGCGGTGTTAAGGAAAGGTCTACCAAGAATAATGGACATGCTCCCATCCTCGGGCATGTCGAGCACAACAAAATCAGTAAGGATTAAACAATTAGCAACTTCAACTGGAACATCCTCACAAATACCTATCGGAACAGCGGTTGACTTGTCAGCCATCTGAAGGGAGATATCTGTAGGAATTAGTTTCTCTAAACAAAGCCTCTCGTAAAGAGAGAGAGGCATAACACTCACTCCCGCTCCAAGATCACATAAAGCAGTTTTGACATAATTATTCTTTATGGAGCAAGGAATGGTGGGTATACCTGGATCACCGAGCTTCTCAGGAATCTTTCCGCTGAAAGAATAGTTAGCAAGCATAGTAGATATTGCATCATTAGGAACTTTTCTTTTGTTAGTGACAATATCTTTCATATATTTTGAATAAGGGAGTAACTTAATAGCATCAGTCAAAGGAATTTGAAGAAAAAGAGGTTTAATCCATTCACAAAACTTATTGTAATGCTCTTCTTCTTTAGATTTGATGGACTTACCTGGAAAGGGCATGGGTTTCTGAACCCATGGTTCTTTCTCCTTCCCGTGTTTTCTTGCGATGAAGTCTTCTTTGGTGTACCTCTTACGTTTGTCAGGTGCTTCTTCTTCTCGAACTTCAGGCGGATCATTCTTCTCATTATTATTACCTTCAGGTTCAGCACCGTCTTCAGTCTCAGCATCGGAAATAGATACACTGTTGGGATCAATAGCTGGCTCTTCATCTGCAATAGGATCATTAGAATTGTCAGTCTCTTTATGTTTCTTCTTCTTATTTGGAGAGACAACAATTTCTTCTTGCTGCATTTGAGAATATTGCTCGATTCTCTTCAGATGTCCCTCTGGATAAAGAGGATCTTGAGTACTAGTTCCCCCTCGGGTCTTAATCCCAAAAGCCTGCAATTTATCTTGTTTGGCATTGTTAGCAAGCAAATCTCTTTGCACATTAGAAATTTGATCAAGCTGAGTTTGAACCATATGAAAATGCTTCACAAGACATTGAACATCATTAACTGTTCTATCTAAAACACCAAGCAATTTTTTGATAGCAAGGGAATTATCATGCAACTGACTTTCTATCCTCTCATTAAAATGATTCTGTTAAATAATAAAATTATCAAACTCACCTAAACATTGATCAAGAGGCTTACCATGAGGGATGTCACTTGCGTTGAAATCTAAAAGAGAGTGTACCTCTACCATAGGAGGGTGAGTAGTAGGCTCACACAGCTTCTCAATAGGGGGTAGATTCTTCACGTCTTCAGCTCTAATACCTTTCTTTTTAATAGACTTCTTTGCTTCTCGCATATCCTCGGGGCTTAGAACAAACATGCCCCTCTTCTTTGTTGGTGGAGGTGGTTCAGGGACGGACCAATCTTCATGGTTTTTGGCAATCCTGCCCATCAGATCTTCCGCATCGTCCGGTGTTCTTTTCCTGAAAACACAACCACCACAACTGTCCAAATAGGACCTAGATTCATCAGTTAGACCAACATAGAATATATCAATTAATTCATTCTTAGGAATTTCATGTCCTGGTCTAGCCCGAATCAAACCGCAGTACCTCCCCCAAGCTTTAGGGAGGGACTCATCCTGCAACTGTTTAAAGTTATAAATTCTTTGTAAAGCAGCATGTTGCATGTGAGCAGGGAAGTACTTATCAACAAAAGAGTGAGCTAAGTCCTGAGGACTCTTAATAGAACCACATGGGAGTGAATCATACCATGCTTTAGCACCTTCCTTCAAGGAGAAAGGAAGAAGCTTGGTCACAAAAAAGTAGCGTATATTTTCATCTGTGGTAAACAGGCTACCTAACTCACCGAGTTTAGTCAGGTGTGCAATAGCATCATCATTTTCTCTGCCATAAAAGGGGTCAGCTTCAACCATAGGTATAAGTGAAAGATCAACAGAGAAATCAAAATCAGGATCATCAATGCATATAGGAGATGTAGCAAACTCAGGATTAGGAACGGTTTTGTTTTTCAAAGAGTGTTTTTCAAATATTTTCTTAATAACTTAAGGGTCAGAGCCAGCAAACTCTGTCAGTTCCCTGCATAGATCTTCATCAAGCATATAGTAATCATCATCAAGGAGCCTCTCTTGGAGTTTACTCAAATCAGGATAATCATAAGTTTCACCAATAGGGTAGCGAGTAACAGGAAGTTCAATTCCATATTTTTTAGCAGCAGCAGTAATTTGTTTCTCAAGAGCATAACCAAGCGAACTAATATCATCATCAAAAGTAGTAGAAGCATCATCAAGAGTATCAGACATAATAGCAGATTCAGTAGGAGCATCATGTGGTTGTGGTGAGGCAAACTTACTCATAATAGAAGGTGAATCAAGTGTAGCACTAGTGCTCAGAGCAGTACCTCTTCTTGTAGTAGATAGTAAGATCGGAACCTTGGGGTCTCCTTTCTTACACATAGTGAATAAAGTGCAGCAGGTAGAATACCTCAAGTAGACTTGTAAATATTGCTATGCTCCCCGGCAACGACGCCAGAAAACGGTACTTGATAACCCTCAACCGTAAGGGATCGAGATAGTCTTCGCGGGTAAGAATAAACCAATTTATTGATTCGACACACGGGGAGCCAAAGAGTATTTATAAGCTTTAACAGTTGAGTTGTCAATTCAACCGCAGCTGAAATATACTAACTTGCAACGAAAGATAAGTGGTAACAGTGATATGATAGTGATGATAGTAATAGTAAAAAGTAAACAGTAAAAGTAAATAGCAGTAGTAAATGGCAGAAGTAGCAACTAGTGAAAAGCAAGGTTTAAAATTCTGTATGCTAGGGAGATGGATGGTTGGGCGTTGCATGGATGAGATAGATTCTAACTTGGGGCACGGCACACGGAAAAGTAATGATCATCTAGGCAAATATCAAACATTAGGCATGTATCCCGTAGGTAGTTGTACGTGCTTGCAATAAGAACTTGCACAACATCTTTTGTCCTACCATCCCGCTACGAACGGGGCCAAAAGGAACTAATGGATATTAAGGTGCTCCTGTCAAAGAGCACCGGAACAAAGCAATGAACTCAATGGATACATGTAATCCTCAAACTACGGACCATCCCCTTTGGTGTCCCAAGCTGTCACTTTTGGGATCGCCGGTTCCGAACCGTAACAGGTGCATACAACTCATAGATAGGATCAAGAACACAAATATATTCATGCAAACACATATGGTTCAGATTTGAAATCATGGCACTCGGGCCCTAAGTGTCAAGCATTAAGAATAACAAGTTGTAGCAAAGATGATAAACACCATACTAGATGATAGGCAACATGCCCCCAACAATCTGACGAACTATTACATGATCTAACTCATACAATCCCTACCATCCCCTTCGCCTATAGCAAGGGAATAACTCACACATGAAGGGGGAAGTCATGGAGGGATGATGGAGTGGTGATGATGATGACGATGGCGACGATCTCCCCTCTCCGGAGGCCAAATCAGCCTCCAGATTAGCCCTCCCGAAGAAGAACAGAGGGTGGCGGTGGCTCCGCGACGAAAAACAGCGAAAGAACTTCCGATCTGGGATTTCTCCGTCGGGAGGAAAAATACGGGCTAAAGTAGGGCACCAGGGGGTGTGGGCCCCACCCAGGCGCCCCCCGGCGTGGCCCGGGGGGGGGGCGCCCACAGGTCGCCTGGGCACTCCCTGGCCCCCCTCTGGCCCCACTTCTGGCATTTGGTTTCTTCGGGTGCGTGGATTTTTCGTGATTTTTCGTGGATTTTTCTGAGATGCTTAAAAATCCGTTTTCCTGCACACAAATAAACCATACAGGCAGCTCTTCTGAAAACAGCGTCAGTCCGGGTTAGTTTAGTCCAAATCATGCAGGAATGAGGTCAAAACAATATCAAAAGTGTTTGGAAAAGTAGATACGTTTGAGACGTATCAGCCCCTCACCACCGTAGTTCCCCCGCGCCCCCGCGCCCCCCACCACCCGCCACGTGCCGCCCCCTCCACTATCTCCGCTCGCCGTCGTCCCCTTCGCGCGGGGAGGACGTCCACAAGGAGAGGAGGCCCGCGACCTCCCCGCCGTCTCCGCCCTCCGTTGTCTTCGCCGTCTCCGCCCTCCGTCGTCTCCGCCGTCTCAGGTAACCCTCCTCCCTCTGCCTCTCTTCTCCTCTCTTCCTCCTCTCCTCCCTCCCGGCCATGCCCTCTTCTTCTCTCTTTTGCTAGGTTTAGTTCAAATCCCTCTTGAATTTAGGTCAAATTAGGTTCAAACTTGCTTGCTGGAGGTTAACTAGGTCAAATTAATTAACTGCTAGGGATTAATTAGGTTAACTAGGTCAAATCCCTCTCGAATTAATTAACTAGGTTAACTAGGTCAAATTAGCAGTTAATTTAGTCCGAAAATGATAGTCCATAGTTAACTAGATCATTCACTATTACATCGACCAAGAAATAGGTTCATCCATATTCCTAGCAGATGCTATATGAACCCTTGCAAGAAACAAACTTGCTTGCTGGAGGTGGTGCCTGGCCTGGCATGCTAGTTGCTTAGCTTAATTGATGTTACAGTTAGTAGTTAATTGCTTAGCTTAATTGCTGTTAGAGTTGAGTTACAGCTGATGCATGATGGAGCTGTCAAATTAAGTTAAGTGTATATACACTAGCAGCTACCCTATATATGCGCGTGTCTTTTTTGGTTGATAAATAATAAGTCCATGCATACAACTTTATTTTTTGAAGGGAATGCAAATCTGGCTCATTTTATTACAGCAAGTGTCTGTCTCTCTTATATATTTTGTTGTCTCTCTTGTCTTGTATATATAACTGAAAAGCAAAAGCTACAATTAGCTGCTGGTATTAGACATGCTTGACATTATATATAAGTTTGTCTGGTTCTTGTTTTGGTAGTAGTAGTTTGCTTTGCTTATCCATGAGTATCAGTCAATTGGTGAACCTCGAGCAGCTTTTTGCTGGGTTTTGTCTCCGACCATCGTGTCGTGAAGATTTTGCAGGTACCCCGAGAGGCCCTTGAGTTTGCTGGAATGTCGATTAACTTCCGTTCCGGCAAATTCGGGTACTCCATATGTCCTATTTTCAGCAAAGGTCATGCTGAAATTTTCCATGAATTTTAGCATGACTTTGCTAAAAATAGGACATATGGGGTACTTGTGACTAATGCATGGGCCGGGGTATCTTAGTAGTTAATTAAGTAGGATCAAGTGCCCCTTTATTCTAGTTGCATTAAACCATAGGCGGCAATAGAGCCAAGCTAGTGATTAGGCCCAACTTAGAATTCTCCTTCCCAGCTTAGCTTTTAGGATGCCTCGGTGTCGACAAACCATAAATTAAAAAACCTTGGCTTTTAGGGTGCCTCGGTGTCGATAAAAACCGAAATGATGAAAGCTTAGGCTTTTAGGGTGCCTAGGAGGCCAAATACCCTCAATTATAAAAGCTTGGCTTTTAGGATGCCTCGGTGTCGACAAACCCTAAATGATGAGACCATGATCTTGTTCCTTGACAATAACCAACTTTTTGACCAAACTTTGTTCCTTTTTAGAGAGAAACATGGCCAACAACAATGAGGCCGGGGGTTCGGGCGGCAAGGCATTCTGGGAGCTGTCCCAGGAGATGGAGGAGCAACCTCACTTGTATGAGGACGCCGGCTTCCCCACCGATCCTGACACCACCGATGGTACCGCCGAGGATGACCCCACTGATGCCACCACTGATGGTGCCGCCGAGGATGCCACCACGGATGATGGCGGCGCATGCACAGATTGCAGCCAACCGAAGAGGCAACGGAAGGACCGGCGCCCGACCGTGCTCCGCACCCTCAAGGAGGAAGTTACTGAAGTGGACTCCGACGGGAATCCAACGGTGCCCGAACGAATAGTCAAGGGGTACTCGCTTCAGCTCGGGTGCATTCTCCGGAGCACCATCTCGATCAACACTGAGAACCTGAGGCATCCTGACCGAGGGAATTTGCGCAACCTCCTCTTCACGAAGGTCCACGAACGATACAAGTTCCCCGCTGAATTTGAAAACACAAGCCTCAAAGGGAATAAAGTGAACAATGCTGCCCTCACGAAGATGAGCAAGGCCCTGTCTACTTGGAAAAGCAATGTGAAGAGAATGATCGAGAAAGGTGAGAGTTATGAGAAGATCAAGGAGAAAAATCCTTCGATCACCAAAGATGACTACAACGAATTCAAGATCAATTGCTCGAGCTCCGCACACTCCGAATCAAGTCAGTGGGGGAAAGAAATGCGGGAGCTGAACTTAGGGGAACACACACTCGGTCCCGGCGGTTACAGAGTGGCGGAGCCTATATGGGACAAGGAGGAGGCGGACCGTGCCGAGCAAGGCCTACCGCCCCTCTTCGATAAATACGGCGACAAGCAGACCAGGAACTTTGTCAGGGCCCGGTACAAGAAGGACCCGAAAACAAAGGAGCTTACCACGGATCCGAAGACCAGGGCGCTTGAGCTTGTGCTGGTAAGGAATACACCCCCGCGTAATTAGCTCCATATGGTTGTATTCTAATTAATGAAGCCAAATTTCTAAATGGTTCACATTCCTTCCGCAGGCGACTGAAAGCAGTAGCACGGGATTGACTAAGAGCAACCCTTGGGACACGACTCTAAATAGGGCGTTGAATGTAACGAAGAACAAGGATAAGCTCAGTAAGACGACGTCAGCTGGTCGTGTGGCCGGCAAAGGGTTGTCGACAAAATGGTCGTCATACTATAACGCTGGTGGGCGAAAGGAGAAAAAGACCAGCTCGGAAAGCCAGGCGCGCGTGATTCAAGAACTCAAGGCACATGTGGCACGGATTCCGGAGATTGTCTAAGAGCAAGTGCAAGAATAGCTTGGAGCGACGATCACCGCCATTGTGCCTACCTTGATCGAGGGGTTGAGTGTGTGGATTGCGGGCGGCCAACAGGGGCCGCCCCCGATTCCTAGCTTCACGGCCAGCAACTCGGAGAACGCGATGGCGGGGCCATTGGTGTCTCCGGTGGAGGCGGCATTGGTGTCTCCGACGCCGGCACGGGAACTTAATGCACCCGGGTGTACGCCGGCCGGCACCTCTGCAGCAAGCGGCCCCTCCGTCAACTGCACGCCCGCCATTGGCGGTGCCTCGACATTAGACGAGCTCGACGCCATCATCACGGTAACTAATTAAGCCTCTCTCGGCCGAGGACTTCATCTCCTTGCCTTTGACTGGGCATCCCTGATGACGCCCTACATGTTTTCACAGGGCGCCGCCGACGTTCCGTGCACTCTCCTGCACTTCGTGAACAACGAGTTGGTCGATGTCGCTAAGGGCAAAATCGTTCAACCGGGCAACCCCTTGTTCCACGGTACCCAGATGCCACCCAACTTGTTTAGAGTTCAACTGGTTCGGGTGCTGCCAGCCTACGACGAGGTGTTACCTCCGATTCGACCCGTCGGGGCCGACGATGATGACGTGATGACCCTCAGCGCCTGCCTGAGCTGGCCCCTGCTTTGTCCAAAGAGCCAGATTTGTTTGGGGGCGGGGGACACCACCCCAAAGACAACACCGCCAATCGTGCCGGTGCCAAGTCGATCCCATGGCAAGACCGCCGCAATGGTGCCGGACATCCCTATGCCACTGGATCCAAACATGCATATGGCACAGGATCAGAACGACGACGATGACGATACATTAGGCAACGTCGATTAGTACTTTGCCGATCATGGGTACGGTGGCGACTTCATGGGGCCTCCTTCTCAAGAACCCAACCCAACAAAAGACGTGCGCGATCTAGCTGGTACCGCGGAGAAGCCAAGTTGCAACAGGCGTCGTCTGCCGTTTAGCTCTCAGGAGACGCCTCCAGCTGCCGACTTCACCGAGCCTCAGATAGGCGAGGTGCGAAATATTATCAGCCCCAACACACTCAAGAAGGCGGTCTGTGAGCAGAACTCGGTCCCAATTCAGGAGAAGAAGAAGGCACGCAAAAGAAAAACTAACAAGGGTGCGAGCCAGCCGGCACCGAGTACGATCCGTGCTTAGGACGGGCCACCTTCACCTGAGGATCTAATGAGGAGGGTGCATGTGGCGGGTAGGCCGATGCTACCGACAAATATGCTCGATGCTGCAACCGGTGCTATGCGGAGTCTGCTGATGACCCTCAACCGTAAGGGATCTATTGCAGCGTTTTCGATAAGTAAGAGTGTCGAACCCAACGAGGAGCAGTAGGTATTGATAAGCGATTCTGAGCAAGAAATTACTGCAAGCACTGAAAGATAACTTTTTCGGGTTTTCTCGGTATAAGCAACAGGAATGTAAAGGCAAGTAATGTAAAAGGTACTGAGAGTAACAAGTGGCCCAATCCTTTCTTAGCAAAGGAGAGGCCTAGCAACTGAACTTATAAAGACTAAAGCGTTCTTGAGGACACACGGGAGAGGTAGTCATGTGCTTTCGCCATATTCCGTATCGATACTATGTTATGTGTTGATAAGGGTTGAGTGGGTGGATCTATGCTAGTGCACTCTCTAGACTAAGATGAATGCACTCTTATGATTAAACACCTTGCAAGCATCCGCAAATACAAGATAGAATTTAAGGCAAAAGCCAAACCATAGCAATACGATCGAGGATCCATTATTCCCTTATGCAGAAGCGTGCGAATTGGGGTTCAGGTTTCTGTCACTCCGGCAACCCACCATAAGCATTCTTTATACACAATGTATTCTCCTAGGTCCTTAATAAGGCGAAGTGTTGGGTGTTCGACTCACACAACACCACTAGTAGAATGACAACGCAACTTTAGTATCAAACAACACATATTACTTCAACAGCATATGACTACTAACAACAAGACTTTCCCCATGTACTCAAGAACTAAGGTAACTACTCACAAGACATAAAAGAGATCATGATCAGTGGGGATAAATATGTGATAAACAATCTGGACATAATAATATTTCTCCAACAAAACTCAATAGCATTCACCACAAAGTAGTAATCAACACCGATGGAGTAGAGAGGATAGGTAGTACGAGTTACAACACGAGTTGCGATGGTAAGATGAGATTTGGATGAAGATGGAGATGGTGCTGGTGTTGGGGATGATGTTGATGATGATCTCGATGATGCCCGTGACGATGGTGATGACGATGGCGACGATCTCCCCTTCCGGGAGGTGATCTCCCCTGCGGAATCTGCCCGCCGGAGATGCCCTTTTCTTCTCTGTAGGTTTCTGCCTCGAAGCGGCGGCGGAATTCTGTAAAAAGTCCCGTGCCTAGGGTTTTCGGAGAACGGAGAACATATATGCAAAAGGGGGCGACCAGAGGTGGGCCAGGGGCTCCAGGCGCCCCCCCCCCCCGGCGCGGCCAGGGGGGCGCCCCCAGGCCGCCTGGGCACCCTGTGGCCCCCCTCTGACTCCCCTTTTGCGTGTGTTCGTTATTCGTCTGAAAAATACCTCCCGTCAATTTTCAGGTAATTTGGAGGTGTTCTTCTTCAGCAACTCAACATCCACTTTTTCCTGCTGAATCCTGCGTCTGCTGTTCCGGCATCGGAAACTTGCAAACTGTGTAAAATAGACCAAAACAACATAAGAACATCATCATAACGTGAAATATATCAATGAATAAGGACAAATTATGATACAAAATAGTGATGCATTTTGGACGTATCAACACCCCCAAGCTTAGACCTCGCTTGTCCCCAAGCGAATATGAACTCGGTAAACCTGTCCACAAGTTTAGAGAGTGAAGTGTCGATAAATAGAATACGGACAAGAAGCATCATAGTCTCTTTACCAACTCAAATATCCTCAGCAGCAATCTTCAACTCATAAGGCTCTTATGAAAGAGTGTTAACACTTATATTCGAAAGTAGGACCAAGGAAACTCATTATATCATGGCAAACATGTCCTTTGGTCAAAGAACAACAAATAAATTCAACTTTTGCTCTTATATTTTGATGGGATTAATTGAAGCTTTTTGAAATAACATGTTAATAAGCAAGAAGTGAAAGTGTTAACACAAAGGAAGATATTTTCCTGAGCTGGGCATGACAAACAACTTACTTATCAAATGATAATGTCAACAAGGATATGATATGACAAATCTTAATGCAACTTTATATGAATGAATCCTTATCAACATCAAACGTCTGCTCTCTTTGAGAAATAGAGGGAAGTAGGAATAACTGACTCAACTTAAAATTAAAAGATAGGCCCTGCTCTAGGGTAGTAGGGAAAACTCATGTGCTATCCTCAAATCAAACAGAATGAAAACAAGTTTTGAGAGGTGCATGATTTGTCAACGAATGCTAATAAATAACTCAGTTGCTTCTTGAACTGGACAAGTTTCGAGGAACGGCTCCCGTATGAGGATGATAACATCCTCTTATTCTCCTTTGTTTATCACTGCCAAAGTTTTCTGATTTCTCATGAACAAAGCGTGAAGGAGGGTTTGTTTGTTATATTATTCTTAAGCCGGGCGCACTCCTTGCCAGTTCCTTCTCGTATTATGGGTTTGCACATTATACATGCAATCCCGGGGTGAAGCTTGTCCAACTCAACAAGACTATGAATTAGCTATTACTTCCTCATGAGCTAAAACAGAGGCACAAAATAAAAGATTTTGAACTTTTAAGGATAACACATAAATTATATACTTTTAGGAGGTGGTAGTGGAGTACCACGAGTAGGTAGGTATGGTGGACTCATATGGAAGGTATTGGCTTAAGGGTATGGATGCACAAGCAGAATTCCGCTTAGTACAGAGTTAGGCTAGCAAAGGTTTGGAGAGAGCAGACAATTGATGATGACTAAGATGCAAAGCAATATAAAGCATGAACATTGAAATAAGCATAACACATCAAGTTGTCTTCCTTGTCAGCATAACACTTCAAGCATAGTAACATAAAGTTTTGGCTATGTTGATAATTTAAGAAAATCATGCTTGTTGTTATGACCAAGGCTATATTTGCCAAGAGTAAATAAAGTTTCATAGCCATACCTGACATAAGGTCAATACTCCCCATAAGAATCATCATATAAGGTCGACTGCGTGAAGAGAATACCGAGTGCAGCAAAAGGAACCGATAAAATTCTCATTAATATTCCATCATAAACGACTCCACACTCACGGATACAATTCCTCACCGAAGGAGCGATAGACCTCAATGCACACACCTATCTCATATAACAACCTCCCTAGACATGATACGACTCTACTTGACTCTAAAAGACAAAAGGTAAAGATAAAGATACCGGGCACTCCCCCAAGCTTGGAACAAGCCAAGGGAATGCCATTACCCAAGGAGATTTCACCCATGCTTGTTGGCGTTAATCACGTAGTCCTTGGCGAAACGCTTCCATGGATATCTTGCTAAAGTCTCATGTGAGAGGCTCATCTCCTGAATCCTGCATTCAGCACCCAAACCCATGCGCAGAAACCTTAGTTCATACTCACAGTTCTGGTTATGTAGATCATTAATTTGCCCTTGTAGCTCTATAATTCTGTCTTCAGACGCGGCGATTCTTTCCCACATCTCCTTCATCTCCTTCAGGAAGTAGTTCTTCAGCTCGTTGGTGATGTCAAAGTTAGCTTCGACACCACGCTCGGTCATCTTCTTGTACTCGAAGACTTCTTGCTCCACTTCTTCTAGCCTGGCCTGGATGCTCCCCTCCTTGATAGGTCCCTTCAGATCTTCTTAATGAAGGACGCCTTCCTTCATCTGAACAACCTTAGGGTGCTTCTTCACCTCAGCGAGGTAAGGGTTGATGACGTTGACGACGAACGTGTCCTTGGGGGAACTTGGAGAAGCCATGGCACATAATTTTAGCTGAAAGATTCCCTGGCAGAAACAGATCAAAGAGAAAAAACGCGAAATCGCAAGATACGTTGCCGGAACAATCCGGGCAAATATATAGGAAAAATTTATGTACAGAAAGGAAGGTAACGGACCAAAGCGGGGTCGGAGACGGGCTTCAGGTTGTCTAGGCGGCCTGCCGGCGCGGCCCAGGGGGGGGCACCAGGGGGGCGCCTGGACTCCCTGGAGGTCGTCTCCGGCTCCACTTCGACTCGGAATTTTACTAATTTTGCAAAAACTCGTAATACGGAACTTTTATGATGGTTTGCGGTGTTTCCTTACCGTACTACATACCTTTTCTTTATTCTGCTTCTGCTGGCGTCTGAAACAGGGCTGCAACATGTTCTTCATGGCTTGTTGTGTATATTATATTCACATCAACATCGACAGGGTCTCCTGCTATGTAATGTTTAAGTCTTTGCCCATTCACAACTTGAGGTTTGGTGCCTTCAAAATTATTAATCTTAATTGCACCAGACTGATAAACTTCTTCAATATGAAATGGTCCTTCCCACCTGGAAAGTAGTTTACCTGGAGAAAACCTGAAACGGGATCTAAACAACAAAACTTTATCACCAACATTAAATTCACGTTTCAGAATCTTCCTATCGTGCCACCTTTTTACCTTTTCCTTGAACATTTTAGCGCTCTCGTAAGCTTCACTTCTCCATTCATCTAGAGAAGTCAAGTTCATGAGACGCTTCTCACCAGCTAATTTTGGGTCAGCGTTAAGCTCTCTAACAGCCCAGAAAGCTTTGTGCTCTAACTCTAATGGCAAATGGCAAGCCTTGCCATACACCATCTTATAGGGAGACATGCCCATGGGGTTTTTGTAAGCAGTTCTATATGCCCACAAAGCATCTCCTAACTTATTTGACCAATCCTTCCTATTTCTGTTTACTGTTTTCTGCAAGATCAACTTAATCTCTCTATTGGTGAGCTCAACTTGCCCACTAGTTTGAGGATGATAAGGTGAAGCAATTCTATGATTAACATCGTATTTAGCCAAAGCTTTTCTAAAAGCTCCGTGCGTGAAGTGTGATCCTCCATCGGTCATGAGGTACCTTGGCACACCAAAACTAGGAAAAATTACATCTTTAAGCATTTTCAAAGACGTTTTGTGATCGGCACTTTCAGTGGGGATTGCTTCAACCCACTTGGTCACATAATCAACAGCTACTAAAATGTGAGTGTACTTGTGCGAAGAAGGAAAAGGACCCATAAAATCAAAACCCCAACAATCGAAAGGTTCAATCACTAGTGAGTAATTCATAGGCATCTCATTCCTTCTACTAATGTTACCAACTCTCTGACATTTATCACAAGCTAAAACATAATTTCTAGCATCTTTAAAGAGAGTAGGCCAATAAAAACCTGATTGAAGAACCTTATGTGCAGTCCTTTCACCGGCATGATGTCCTCCATAGGGACTATCATGGCACCGTCTGAGAATGTCCTTCTGCTCATGTTCCGGAATGCATCTTCTCACGATCCTGTCGGGACCTTCTTTGAAAAGATGTGGGTCATCCCAAAAGTAGTGCCTCAAATCATGAAAGAACTTCTTCCTTTGCTGAAATGTTAAACCTGGAGGCAAATACTTTGCAACAATAAAATTAGCATAATCTGCATACCATGGATCGGAAAGAGATTGTACTTTTACAACGGCAAGTTGCTCGTCTGGAAAACTATCGTTAACTGGGATGGGGTCGTGCGGTATATCTTCCATCCTTGAAAGATTGTCCGCCACCGGATTGTCTTCCCCTTTCCTATCAACAATCTGCAAATCAAATTCTTGAAGAAGGAGTACCCATCTGATAAGCCTTGGCTTGGCATCCTTCTTTCTCATAAGATACTTAATGGCAGCATGATCAGTGTGAATAATAACTTTGGAATCAACAATATACTGCCTAAACTTATCACAAGCAAAAACTACAGCTAAGAATTCATTCTCAGTAGTAGCATAATTTCTTTGAGCACTATCAAGGGTTTTACTAGCATAATCTATAACATTCAATTTCTTATCAACTCTTTGTCCTAAAACAGCTCCAACAGCAAAATCACTTGCATCACACATAATTTCAAAAGGTAAATTCCAGTCAGGTGGTTGTACTATAGGAGCAGTTATTAAAGCTTTATTAAGGACTTCAAAAGCTTCCTTACAATTTTCATCAAATGCAAAAGGAACATCCTTCTGGAGAAGATTAGTGAGGGGTCTTGAGGTTTTAGAAAAGTCTTTAATAAATCTTCTATAAAAACCTGCATGACCGAGAAAACTGCGAATACCTTTGATGTCCCTTGGATAGGGCATCCTCTCAATAGCTTCGATCTTGGCCTTGTCCACTTCAATTCCCCTTTCGGAAATCTTGTGACCAAGAACAATTCCTTCATTAACCATAAAGTGGCACTTCTCCCAGTTGAGTACCAAATTTGTCTCCTCGCATCTCTGCAAAACTTTATTAAGGTTGTGAAGACAATGGTCAAATGAAGTTCCATAGACTGAGAAATCGTCCATGAAGACTTCCATAATATCCCCGCAGAAACCATGAAAAATAGCAGACATACACCTTTGAAAAGTAGCAGGGGCATTACATAAACCAAAAGGCATACGTCTATAAGCATAAGTACCAAAGGGACAAGTAAAAGTGGTCTTCTCTTGATCGACAGTGTTAACATGAATCTGAGAGAAGCCAGAATAACCATCGAGATAACAAAAGTGGGTGTTTTTGGATAACCTTTCGAGCATTTGGTCGATGAACGGCAACGGGTAGTGATCCTTCCTAGTTGCCTTGTTCAATTTCCTGTAATCAATACACATTCTATATCCAATAATAATTCTCTGAGGTATTAATTCATTTTTATCATTAGGAACCACAGTTGTACCTCCTTTCTTGGGAACACAATGTACCGGACTTACCCACTTACTATCAGCTATAGGGTATATAATACCTGCGGCTAGAAGCTTGAGAATCTCGGTTCTCACGACATCCATCATCTTCGGGTTCAACCGTCGTTGATGATCAACAACTGGTTTAGCATCAGGCTCAAGGTTGATAGTATGTTGACAGATAGATGGACTAATCCCCTTAAGGTCATCAAGGGTATATCAAATTGCGCCTCGGTGTTTACGAAGTACTTCCAATAATCGCTCTTCTTCATATCCTGAAAGGTTAGAATTGATAATAACAGGATATACTCTCTTTTCATCTAAATAAGCATACTTGAGCGTATCGCGAAGAGGTTTAAGATCGAACACCGGGTCTTCTTTCAGTTTTGATAAAATTCCCAAAGGTTCAACCGGAAGGTTGTGCTTCAGGATAGCAGGCTGCCTCAAGAATATTTCATCTAGTTCATTTCTTTCCTGCATATGCAAATCATTCTCGTGGTCCTCCATGTATTGCTGCAAAGGATCATTAGGGGGGAATAGCAATAGAGGCAATACTTTCAATAATTTTATCATCACTAGGTAAATCAGTACCACGAGGCTGCTTAGAGAACTTAGAAAAATTAAATTCATATGGCTCACCATCGAATTCAACAGAAAATTTACCTTTCTTGCAATCTATTACAGCTCCACAAGTTCTAAGAAAAGGTCTACCAAAAATAATGGGACAAAAATTGTCCCTCTCTGAACCAAGTACTAGAAAGTCGGTAGGGTATTTTACCTTTCCACATAGGACTTCAATGTCCCTCACAATTCCAATAGGAGAGATAGTTGTTCTATTTGCAAGATGAATAGTAACATCAACTTCTTCAAGTTCACAAGGGGAAATCTCACCGATGATTTCTTCATAAAGTGAATAAGGAATAGCACTTGCACTCGATCCCAAATCGCATAGCCCATAATAATTGTGATCTCCTATTTTAACAGATACCACTGGAGTACCTGAAATTGGGCCTTTATTCTTGGCTGTGACAAGGTTAGTGGAAACAGCACAAAAATTTATATTGGAATCCAAAACATCATCAGTAGCAAGGTCTTTAATCAATGCAACATGAGGATCGACCTTAATCTGGTCCTCAGGCTCATCAACTCTTCTCTCACTTTTATTTATTATGCCTGTCACAAGAGAGTGCTCCCTTATCCTCGTGGGAAAAGGAGGTTGTTCATATATAACTGCAGGCAAAATAGGGTCAGCAACAAAAATATGAATAGGTGGTTCTTTAAAAGGTGCATGGTGCTGGTCTCTCTTCTTTTTAAAAGAATCAACGTGAGAGGCAAAATTCTTACACAAATCAATAACTAGATGGGAATCAAGACCAATCTTAGAGCAAAAAGTATTGAAGTAATCAGTTTCCACATAGCTCTCAATATAATCATGTTCATAATTTATAGCGGGTTCAATACCTTTATCAGTTTCCCAATCTTCGGTATTCCTCTGGATTCTTTCAAGGAGGTCCCACCTTTCTTCAACAATCTTCTTCTGAAACACCCCACTAGAGGAGGCATCCAGCATCTCCTTATCCTGACGAGAAAGCCTGGCATAAAAATTTGTAAGTATAATTTCCTTGGGAAGCTTATGAATAGGGCATTTGAGCATTAGGGACTTCAATCTCCCCCAAGCTTGAGCAATGCTTTCCCCGTCACGAGACCTAAAGTTATAGATATAATTCCTGTCTCGATGAATTTCATGAAGAGGATAAAACTTAGTATAAAAGAGAGACATAAGCTCCTGCCAGTCCAGCAAGTGTGAGTTATCGAGAAGCCCATACCAATCTGAAGCCTTATCCATAAGTGATACGACAAACAATTTCCTCATGACAAACTCCCTCGGTACACCTGCAAGCTTAAATAATGAACATAGTCGTGACAAATATAGCAAGTGTTCACTGGGATGTCTGTCTCCTGCATAACGATTAGCCAAAACATAATTGATAATGCCAGCTGGTATTTTATAAGGCACAATTTCAGTAGGGGGAGGATCAACCACCACAGGTGTGGGGCGTCTTCTCGCAAGCAACGCTCCAATAATAGGGTTGTCCATAAGGACAAAGAGCAGCAATAGCAAAAATAAAGACAGAATTATAAAAAGACTTTCTTACCAGTTTCACTTTACCAATAGCGCTACGGTCCCCGGCAACGGCGCCAGAAAACGGACTTGATGACCCTCAACCGTAAGGGATCTATTGCAGCATTTTCGATAAGTAAGAGTGTCGAACACAACGAGGAGCAGAAGGTATTGATAAGCGATTCTGAGCAAGAAATTACTGCAAGCACTGAAAGATAACTTTTAGGGGTTTTCTCGGTATAAGCAATAGGAATGTAAAGGCAAGTAATGTAAAAGGTACTGAGAGTAACAAGTGGCCCAATCCTTTCTTAGCAAAGGAGAGGCCTAGCAACTGAACTATAAAGACTAAAGTGTTCTTGAGGACACACGGGAGAGGTAGTCATGTGCTTTCGCCATATTCCGTATCGATACTATGTTATGTGTTGATAAGTGTTGAGTGGGTGGATCTATGCTAGTGCACTCTCTAGACTAAGATGAATGCACTCATATGATTAAACACCTTGCAAGCATCCGCAAATACAAGATAGAATTTAAGGCAAAAGCCTAACCATAGCAATACGATCGAGGATCCATTATTCCCTTATGCAAAAGCGTGCGAATTGGGGTTTAGGTTTCTGTCACTCCGGCAACCCACCATAAGCATTCTTTATACACAATGTATTCTCCTAGGTCCTTAATAAGGCGAAGTGTTGGGTGTTCGACTCACACAACAACACTTGTAGAATGACAACGCAACTTAAGTATCAAACAACACATATTACTTCAACAGCATATGACTACTAACAACAAGACTTTCCCCATGTCCTCAAGAACTAAGGTAACTACTCACAAGACATAAAAGAGATCATGATCAGTGGGGACAAATATGTGATAAACAATCTGGACATAATAATATTTCTCCAACAAAACTCAATAGCATTCACCACAAAGTAGTAATCAACACCGATGGAGTAGAGAGGATAGGTAGTACGAGTTACAACACGAGTTGCGATGGTAAGATGAGATTTGGATGAAGATGGAGATGGTGCTGGTGTTGGGGAAGATGTTGATGATGATCTCGATGATGCCCGTGACGATGGTGATGACGATGGCGACGATCTCCCCTTCCGGGAGGTGATCTCCCCGGCGGAATCTGCCCGCCAGAGATGCCCTTTTCTTCTCTGTAGGTTTCCGCCTCGAAGCAGCGGCGGAACTCCGTAAAAAGTCCCGTGCCTAGGGTTTTCGGAGAACGGAGAACATATATGCAAAAGGGGGCGACCAGAGGTGGGCCAGGGGCTCTAGGCGCCCCCCGACGAGGCCAGGGGGGCGCGCCCCCAGGCCGCCTGGGCACCCTGTGGCCCCCCTCTGACTCCCCTTTTGCGTGTCTTCGTTATTCGTATGAAAAATACCTCCCGTCAATTTTCAGGTAAGTTGGAGATGTTCTTCTTCAGCAACTCATCATCCACTTTTTCCTGATGAATCCTGCGTCTGCTTTTCCGGCATCGGAAAGTTGCAAACTGTGTAAAATAGACCAAAACAACATAAGAACATCATCATAACGTGAAATATATCAATGAATAAGGACAAATTATGATACAAAATAGTGATGCATTTTGGACGTATCATCTGCATGACAGTGTTCTTTCTTTGGAGAAGCGGCGTCTCAGAGAGAAGGATGTGGCATACCCGGTTTTCGCGGCCAAGGTGCCAGAGGGCAAGGGCTTTGTGGATAACTCCATCGGGGGTACGATCGTCCTACGGTTTGATGACATCCACGCTATGTTGAACCTTCATCCGCTGCACTACACCTTCGTTCGGCTATTTTCGCTGAGTATGGAGATGCAGATCATTCGCGACAAGACCCTGGACATCGTGATAGTCGACCCCTTCTACATGCGTGCCAAGATCTTGGGCAGGGCTGGGGACCAGCAAGTCGCGAGTTCTTACCTCGAAGGCGTCATTCTGGCAAACCGAGATAAGGATAACTTCCTCGTGCCTTACTTTCCTGAGCAAGTCCTCCCCCTCAACCGCCCTGTAACATATGAATTCTTAGATTTCGATCGTTTTTCTTTTAGCATTCTGTGTTTTCTGCAGTGACACACATTGCACGCTCATCCTCCTAAGTCCCAAATATTCCATGGCCACGTATTTTGACCCGGACCGTCAGTCGAACGTAGACTACACAAATGTCGAGAAGGTTCTTGATGATGTTCTCCCCGGCTACGCCAAATCTGGAGGCACCTTCACCAGGACAGTTCGTAAGACCGGCAAGCACGTGTTCTCCCACAATACGACGTTCTGCTGCGTCAAGCAGCCGCCTGGCGGTCAGAAGGGTGCCTACTACGCCATCCATCACATGCGGGCGATCATACGGGACCATCATCAACTTCTGCTACCGAGTAAACTCAAAGATTGGGCCGCGAGCATGTCGGCAATCCAGGACGCGGACATCAGACAACAATTATTTCGCATCCAGTCGGAGTTTGCGGAAATCATCCATCAAGATGTCCTTCGTACCTCGGGGCAGTTCTTCCTCAGGAACCAACCGTCCAACAGTGACATCGACTCAATGCTACAAATGCAGGCTGACAACGCCCATGATTTCATGACTCCCACGATAGACGGCGGCTTCATCCACGCTCCGGTCCCTTGAGTCGAGTCGAAAGCAATGATGCTGTGTCTAGTTCTGAAACATCGATTGGCTCATGTTGTAATTAAACTTTAATGAACTTGTAGTATGTCTCTTTGGTTTCGAGAGTCAACTTAGATGTAATCGATGCTATTAATGTCTTGCTTTTCTCTTTCGATCGTTCTGTTGCATACTTATATATTGCTTATGTATTGTCTGTGAATTGGTACTAACGTTTCGTTTGGCTAGTGCATAGCGATGCCGTCGTATGTCGTGTACAAGGGTAAGGTTCCCGGAGTCTACGACGACTGGGAGGAGTGTCGGAGACAGGTTCACCGATTCAGCGGTAACAGTTACAAAGGGTACACCAATAGGGCCGAGGCGGAATCTAGATACGCCCGCTATCTAGCGGGAGAGGGGATGGAGTGTTGGAGGAACCGGATGAAGACGAGTTTCATCGTGATGATGCTCATCGTGATGACCGTAGCTCTCTTCTATGTGATGGTAGTTTAGATGATCGATATCGACTTGTAATGTGAAGATAAACTCGCTACTCGCGGTCTCGAGACTTGTAATATAATGTTCTATCTTTGTTCGGTCTTTTCAATTTGGAGACTAATATGATAAATTGTATTCGGAGACTAATATGATGAATTGTATTCAGAGACTAATCTTCTATTGTATTCGATGAATCTGTTGTTGATGTGTGCTGTCTATATTCCAATTATACATTTTGTAACCTATGCAAAAAACAGAAAATAAAAAAATAAGAAAAACCTAATATTCATACTAATGGCGCATCACATCACAGTGCGCCATTAGTATGCCAAAGGATACTAATGGCGCATCATTAGACAGTGCGCCATTACTATGCCGAAGTTACTAATGGCGCATCCTGCTGGTGTGCGCCATTAGTATGCCAAAGCACCTGGGTATACATGGCCCCCCTGGGAGGCATACTAATGGCGCACTACTGTGCACGCTAATGCCGTATCTGTGGTGCGCCATTAGTATACCAGATACTAATGGCGCAACGGAGGTGCGCCATTAGTAAAATATACTAATGGCGTGGCACTAATGGCGCACCACTAATGCGCCATTAATGGCCAAATTGGGTGCGCCATTAGTAGGCCTTTTCCTAGTAGTGTAACTAAAATAACCAAATCGTCGAATGTCCGCACGCCGAAGCCTTAGCAGCATTTAATAACAGTGTTAGCGACGAATGGCTCGCGTGACAAATAGATTTACTTTGTTGCAATACCTAGTCTTTATTGCAACAAAATGACCAATTCACGCAACGGGACTCAACTGTCCCAATATCACTACCATATCGCAACGCCGATGCAGCTTGTGGCAATACATGCCTTCTATTACAACAAAATGAGTACCTAGCGCGATGAAACGAAACTGTGGCAATATGTAGATCCTATTACGACGAACTGGAATTTTGTGGTAATATAACTTTTTATTGCAACGAAAGATAGTTGTAGCAATAAATTTTGTTGCAATATACCGGAATCCTTGTAGTGTGGCCAGGAAAAGCCAAAGACAATGGCAGCCCTTACTACACATATGACCCACTTTTGCGTGGGTGAAGACAGCTGGTTGGGTCGTAGAAGCAACAATACCAGTGACCCGAGCACTTTCAAAGTCGGGGATGGCAATGGCAAGCCACGACGCAATAAGAATAAGCGTTGGAACAATAATGGAGAAACAGATGACAAGACAATAAATGCCGGATTTAGTGGATCTAGAACCGGTCAGCGGAAGAAGCCATTCAAAGGCATTAGGGATGGTTCATCCAACCTGCATAAGATATTAGAGAGACCTTGCTAGATTCACAGCACCACTGACAAACCTTCAAACCACACCAACAGAAATTGTTGGGTCTTCAAGCAGGCCGACAAGCTAAATGCCAAACACAAGGGGAAAGAACCTCAAAGCGAGGACGAAGATGAGCCTCGCCCACCGAATAATGGGGGATAGAAGCAATTTCCCCCTGAGGTGAAAACGGTGAACATGATCTATGCCACCCAATCCCCAAGAGGGAGTGCAAGAGCGCACTAAGGGACATTTACGCCGTAGAGCCTGTCGCCCCCAAATTTAACCCATGATCGGCTTTTCCGGTCACCTTTGATCGCAGGGATCACCCAACCAGTATCCGTCATGGAGGTTCGGTGGCCCTTGTACTCAAACCTATAAGTGATGGATACCATCTCACTCGAGTCCATATGGACGGCGGGAATAGTCTGAACTTGATATATCAAGACACCGTCCGCAAGGTGGGGATAGACCCGCCATGAATCAAGCCTAGTAGCACTACCTTTAAAGGTGTTATACCCGGCGTAGAGGCCAGTTGCACGTGCTCGTTAACACGGGAGGTTGTATTTGGATCTCCAGACAATTTTTGAAGCTAGGAGTTAATCTTCGACATCACTCCCTTCCGAAGTGGTTACCATGCACTACTCGGAAGAACGGCCTTTGCCCGCTTTAATGCAGTCCTGCACTATCCTTACCTGCAGCTTAAAAGGCCTGGACCTCATGGCGTCATTACAGTCAATGGGAATATGGAGCCCTCCCTCCGTACAGAGGAGGATACCGCGGCCTTGGCAGCCAAAGTTCAAGGCGGCCTTTTCAAGCCAAATAATTCATCGGTCGTCAAGACCAGAGACACTGCTAAACATGTCCGGCCCGCACTACAATGCTACAGCTCGGATGAACCTGAGCTTGATTAGCAGTTACACCTCCGTCGACTGCTCTACAAGGTTGTGGCATACGTACCTCGTGTATACAACAACGCCCTTAAAATACTTTGGGAAGCGCCGGGGGCACACTGTGGAAAAACAGTCCATATTACGGCTCGACCCTATTCGGCCTCTAACCATATTTTCATTACAGGTTCATCAAAGAACCCACATTATCTATGGTTGTGCAGGGAACTGTTTTCCAGATTTCCTCTTCCTTTTTTACAAGCGGCCATCAGACCCCTCTCCTTTAAGAATGTGTTACAAAGGAGAAACGGCGCAGATGTGCACCAGAGCTTTGTTGGGATTTTTCCTTATCAGTAATCTCAGGCTCTGTGTAAATGTCTCCCTTTATTATTTTTCTTTTTTGGTATGTAAAATGTCCAAAATGTTGTTGGCATTATCTGTAACCACGCGGCTCGCCGTATTAATCAGGTTATAAAAGAAGCAATTTTGTTCCAATTTGTTTGGAGTTTATTTTACATTACCATCTATGTTCTCTCCCTACCTCATATTGCCACATGTTCTTCAATCCGGATTTAATACCGGGTGCTGTATGCGGCCCAGCACACTTGAAAGTCCGAACACCTATAGGGAACTGTTCGGCGTCCCGAATATTCCGTTATATGCATCGGTCTGAATCATGTCTTGGGTCTATAGTTGGGTTGCCTGGCTCCTGTGCTTACCACCTTAAGTTTCGCACTGTTCGGCTAAGGTAGTAAAGGAAGAACTACTACGATAGTATTTCTGGTTCATCTGGTCAAGTACCTCAGTAGAAAAGCCGAAATTGACTGTCATGATAAGCGAGAGCTAGTCGGCGATTCGGCGACTTAGTATTATACTACAGATCGTTAGCGATCTACTCCATTTTACACGAGGGGCTGGTCTTCGCCCAAAATCTAGATAGCCGCACACTAGTACTTAGCCCCACAGTCAAACCCCTATGACTAAGTGAAAGAAATAAAGCCGCATAGTCTGATTGACTGGTCCACTTCGCGGACACCTCCTTTACGGACCAAGAGGTTGGGTAAAGCGTGGTCACGCGTCATGCCAAACACCCCTGTATCATCTACATGGGGGCTGAAGCCGACGACTGGAAACTTTCAGATATAACAATAAACAGCCATACAGGAGGAAAAGTCGCTTGAAATATAAGGCGCAAAAATATATACGTATCGGTTCATAAGCTTAGTCTTTACAACCCAAACACACTTAATCAAAAATCATGCCCTTTGAGCACTGGCCCTCTACAATGCGGGCTCCTTCTAGGACGTCATCGGTGTACCTCTCCGGCCTCCAATGATCCTTGCCATCCGGCAGGCCGGCGGTCGCCACTTCGGTGGCCTTCATCATCGCCCAGTGCATCTTGACACAGGCACAGGCCATCCGGGCACCTTCTATACCGGCCGAACGCTTCACAACGTCGACCTGGGGCCTCGTATCTACGAGCCGCTTTACCAATCCAGAGTAGCTACTAGGGATTGCTCGGCGGGCCAGAGCCGGACTACTAAATCCTTCATGGCCGCACCCACCATGTTATGAAGCTCGATCAACTGCTTCAACTTGTCGTTCAGAGGAACTGGATATTCTGGTGTAAGAAATTGAGACCAGAACAGCTTCTCCGTTGTATTCCCCTCTTGGGCTCTGAAGAATTGGGCGGCGTCGGCGATACTCTTCGGGAGATACGCAAACGTGCCTGGAGAACTCCACACTCGAGTCAGCGGCGCATACTTCTGACCTCAAAAGATACTCTGCAGAAGAAAGGCCTTACCAGCCGCTATCTGCCGCGCTTGATGGATCTCCTCGTGAGCACTCCAGGACTCGCTCCGTGCCTCCTTGGCAACATTGAGAGCTTTGTTGAGCTAGGATGTTTGGTCAGAAGTCTTCTGCTCCAACTCCTCGCATTTGCGGATGCCTTCTCGCAGCTCTTGTTTGAATTCGGCCACCCGAGACTCAAGTTGACAGCGGGAAGCCATCGGCCTCCAGCTCGGCCGCCGCTTTGTCATCGGCTGCCTTGTTCATCTCGGCCTCCTTGTTGGCCTAAGCAAGGGTGCCCTTGAGGGTCTCGACCTCGGCTGCGCCAACTGTGACCATAATCACACCACACAATGTGTTAAAACTTTTAAAATAAATACATATCGTCTTTTTGACATAATAATTTTCAAAGTGATCGAAGATAACAAACGGATCGAAGATAGCAACAAAAGTCCGAACACTTACGATTCGGCTAGGTGCTTGCTCTTGGGTTGTCTTCAGCAATCAGCTTCGGACTCTGAGTCCCATTCCCCGTATCTTCGGGGGGCGCCCTCTTCATCCCATTTCCCTTGATGGGGGAGTGACTTTCCACCTCCTCCTCTTCCTCTTCATCATGGGAGGAGGGGGCATCAGTCTCTCCGGATATATCTTTAGAAGGACCCTTAGGACGGGGACCGCTCTTGGCCTCCTTGCTCTTCTTCCGGGCCTTCTTCTCCCGCGCCTTGTATGGCGCTGGCACCAGCATTGCCGTTAGCTGAGGTGTGGCTGGGTTTTCGGGCAGCGAGGCCGGACAGTTGATCCACTCTGCTTTCGTCGTACATGCCTATATGGAACGCAAATGTTCTAACTCCTGTTATAATTGAAGTACAGACAAGATAAGTCTTCGGAAAAAACGTGCTTACCTCCGTAGCCGGAGTCACGCTGTTGAAACTGATGTCTTCGGCCTCCTTTGGCTACTCCTTCTGGGCCTTGAAAAGCAGCTTCCATATGTCTTCATGTGTAGTGCCGAAGAAGCGCTTCAAGGTCCATGGTTCCTCTAGATTGAACTCCCACAAGCGGGAGGCCCGTAGTTGGCAGGGAAGGGTGCGGCGAAAGAGCATCAACTGAATCACATTAGTGAGGTGGGTGTCCTTCGCTATCATGCCAGAGATGTGATTCCGGAGCGTCTTCACCTCCGACTGAGACCCCCAATCGAGGCCCTTGGCGGTCCATGAATGGAGCCTCTCTGGGTGTCCGGATCTAAAATCGGGCATGGCCACCCATTTAGCCCCACGGGGTTCGGTGATATAGAACCACTCTTGCTGCCATACCTTGTTGGTTTCCACAAAAGCCCCTTTGAGCCAATTTGCATTTTGGAGCTTGCTTACCATAGCTCCCTCGTAGTCTGCATGCTGCCCGTTGACCACCTTCGGCTACAAATTGAAGGTTTTGAGCCATAGGCCGAAGTTTGGGGGCTCGAAGGAAAGCTTCACATACGACTATGAAAGCCGATATTTGGAGGATAGAGTCCGGGGCTAGATTGTGGAAATCTAGCTCATAGAAGAATTAGAGACCCCGAGCAAAGGGATGGAGCGGAAATCCCAGTCCCCCAAATAAAGTGAGGGATGAACACAACCCTCTCGCCAGGCTATGGGATGGGGATCACCTGATTCTCATAAGGAATCCGGTGTGCTATGTTTGCGTTAAGATAGCCCGCGCTCCGGAGACTCTTCACGTCTTTCTCCGTGACGGAGGAGACCTCCCACTTGCCCTTTGAACCAGATCCAACCATTGCTGGAGAAGGAGGCGGTGGTAGACGGGATGGGAGCTACGGGCGCTGAAGCTGCGGGCGCTAGAGCTGGGAGATTGGCAAGCGAAGGCTAGAGGATAGCGTGAGGTAGAAGGGGGGATCGATGTCCTTTTATAGGCGGTAAATACAAAGCGTCTCCCACTCTAGCCGTAAAACTCGTCTGTTCCCAACGTAATTGTGCGTAAGGTATGGTTGGGTTACCCAAATCATATTGATGAGGATCCCACGATAAGCGAGCATGATCTATGCTTTGACAAGACGTTCCAATGGAGGCTATGCCTCAAAACGAGAAACCCAAGCCAAGAAAATAGTTCGAAATATTGAAGCATCAAACATGACGTTTCACCAAGAAGTTGTCAGTAAAGACACAGTGTTTGTTTTGACACACTGCCTTCGTTGCTAAGGGTTGTCCTAATCATGCCGAGTCGTACATAGTTCCTTTATGCAGGAAATAAATTTCATATGTTCGGAAGGAGGAACCCGCCTTGCAATGCCGAAGACAGTATGCGTGCCAGACTCATCGTCAACCAAGACTGGTTCAGGGGCTACTGAGGGAGTGCTAGATTAAGGAATCCTCGGGTGGCCAGATTACTCATGATGGGCTGGACTAGTGGGCCGTCAAGATCAACACAGAAGATTATCCCTCGTATCCGAATGGGACTTCTATATCTATAGAATGGCAAGTTTAAAGTCAGGGTGTATTGTTTCCTTGTTCTGCAAGATGATTATCTACAACCCGAGGTCCCTCCGGTGCATATATCAACCGGATGGTTTAGTCTGTAGAGACAATCACAACTACCATTGGCTAGACATTTAGGGTTTAGCCATTAAAATCTCGAGGTAGATCAACTCTAGTGATCCCCATATTCATCAAGATCAATCAAGCAAGAAGTAGGGTATTACCTCCATTAAGAGGGCCTGAACCTGTGTAAACATCGTGTCCTTGTTTCCCCCTATTACCATCGATCCTCAGACACACAGTTCGGGACACCCTACGCAAGATCCGTCGGTTTTGACACAGACAGTCGACCGCACCCAACCTGAGTCTTAGGGATATTGTGTGTCTCCTGCATAACTCTCACAGTACAAAGTCGGTCACCTTTAAAGCATCGGTAATACCAACCGTGGGATGCGACTAGAGACACTAGTAGATAAAGGGTCATCGACCAGGTTCATTTGGGCCTTTTAGCCCCGGTTCCAGAACCGGGACAAGAGGGTCGGTACTAATGCTCTGACCCTTTAGTCCCGGTTCAATCCAGAACCGGGGCAGAAGGGTATCCACGTGGCCTGTGCACCGAGCCCAGGCAGGAGGGGCTTTAGTCCCGGTTGGTGGTACCAACCGGGACCAAAAGGCATCCACGCGTCAGCATTTCTGTGGCTGTGGTTTTTGTTTTTTTTTTTGAAAGGGGAGGGGGGGTTTTAGGTTTTGGGGGGTTAATTTAGGTGTTTCATATATTGTGTTAGCTAGCTAATTAATAGAGAGAAGTGTCCTCTCTTATGTCCGTGCTTGGTCGACGCTACACTACACATACGTATATAGAGAGGACTAGTCACACGCTAGCTAGCTAGCTAGCTGCTAGCTACTAAGCAAACGAAGGAAACAGAAGATCGTATAATCAACATATATATATATATGCATACAGAGAGAAGTAATATCGACCACCTCTCCTTCTCCGAGAGATCGGTCGAACAACAAGTTCTCGTATATCTATCCGACACTACCGGGTACATATATACAATTATCTTTTACAAAAATAATCTCCTATAGGATGGACGCATGGTCCACATGGTATTCTCCGGTGGCGCGATCACGTGTTCAAGGAAGAATGCCGCCAATTCCTCTTGAATTGATCGCAGATGATCTGTTGTTAGGAGTTCATCCCGCATCCGAAACATCTAATTTGAAGTAGGGGGTCAATACATGAAATGATGCTATAAAATTGTGAATATTATAATTAATTGCTTACGCACTTCAAATTGTGCTTCAGAGTAGCCCCGCTCACAGGTCGTGTGGCGGATGGACTCGCAAATGTTGTATGCACAGTAATTATTCCCGGGTTCCTGCCACAACCACTTTACAAGAAATAGAGGTCAATCAAACTGATAAGCAAGAATGCCAACAAATGGTATTGATGAAACTAGCGCTTGAATCAAGATATAGGAGATGCGCGGAACATGCTACTATATAGTACTTACTTTCGGGTGTCTAAATTCTAGCTTCTTCGGCAGTCCCGGAGCTTTTTTGGTGAATTTTCTCCAAACCCTGCCAGACAAAGAAAACAATTACTTGATATATATCAGAAATGAACAAAGTTACTGATATGCATGGTGGATAATATTGATCGATTTAACTTACCTCTCGAGCATTTGAGTCATGTCCGCATACTCCTCGGGAACTTTACATCTAGAGTCCAAGACAGTTACTACTCCCTTCTCAAGCTTAATCTCTAAGAGAATATAGTGGAAGCTGCGCACGCATGCATGAACTCATCAATTACATCACTATAACCTTAACTGATATATAAGGGAAACCAAATATGCACAAGACAGTAACACTCACTTGAAGTTGTAAGGAAAGAGTATTATATCTTTGTTTTCATTTACCACCAACGATCGTAGCAAGTTGGTCTCGGTATCGTCGGGACGCAATTTAACCTCGGTTGCATCTATGAGGTATGTGTTAACAAACCCAATATCACCTACTTGTCTTTTCTTCAATTCGACGATCTTCAATCTGCATAATATAGTGAGGATAACCATAAATACATGCAATGAAGATCAGCTATATAGAGAGACTTAATGACAAAAGTAGTACTACTTACAGACAGTAGCAGGTGACCGTTGTTTTATCGAGGGCCAATTGATTGAAAAACTGATAGAACTCCTCAAATGGAACAGGCAACAGGTCAATTCCAACGAGGTCATGCTCCGGTTTAACTCTCAAATACAAGTTATCCCTCCCCCCAGACTCTCTGCAGATTTTCAAGTACCAATCATGCAATCTTCGCATATTCGTTGATAGAGATCTTTCATTTTTGACGAGAGGCTTCCCGTACTCGTATCTTTGTATCTACACTTCCAAGAACTCATAGTGTACATCGTCGGACGCGTAATCTGCAAGATTGGTATAACCGGGCACCATCCTCGGATCATTAGCGACCATGTCGCTAGACACCTTGAGCGGGGGCACGATTGGTCCGCTTGTTCGCCGAGCTGGGCAATTTGTTTCCCAGCTCGTCCTTCTGCTAACCTCTGATCACTTTTTGTACTTCCCGACCGCTTGGCTTCTTGAAATGACTTTTGAATCATGCGGTCATAGTTGCCCTTCGGCTTACTTTTCGCTGGTTGCTTCAGGGCAGCAAGAGTGCGCTTTGCTTTCACCGCATCTATCTTCTCCTCCGGAGGTGGATGTTTCTGTGCTTTCAACCCTTCAAAAAAGTCCTTCACTTCGCCTTGAGCGATCTTCGTGTTTTCCTCGTCGGACCTCTCGTACGGTAACTTCTCTAGAGGCGTTAGAGAAGGACCGAATCTGCATCGCCTCCCGCCTCTGGCTGTACTGGTAGACATCGCCGGACCAGACGAAGCGGCTGTCTTTTTTACTTGCTTACGCGCCGGAGCAGGAGCAGCCGGAGCGGCGGCAGGTCTCTTCCGCCCTTGCTGATTAGGCGGAGAAGGAGGAGCAGGCTGGCTGCTCGGGCGTGCCGGCGGCGAAGGAGGCGGAGTGCCGCCACACGCCAGCGGCGAAGGAGGCGGAGTGCCGCCACGCGCCGGAGAAGGAGCCGGAGTGCCCTGATGGTCACTCGTCGGAGGAGGAGGCGGTGGAGGAGGCGGAGTGCCCTAACTCGCCAGAGGAGGAGGAGGAGGCGGAGGCGTCCAGTTGAGAATGTTGATTAGGTCCTTCCGCCATAGGCATGGAGTCTTCAGTGAAGAACCCAGTCGAGTCTCCCCTTCACCGGTAGGGTGGTCAAGCTGGAGCTCCTCAAATCCCTTCGTTATTTCATCGACCATCACCCTAGCATATCCTTCTGGAATCAGCCGGCAGTGAAAAGTGTCATCGGGTCCAGAAGGATAAACAGAGCCAGCAGCCGCCTTGACCTTCAGATTCATCCACTGTGACATAAGGTGGCAATTTTGTGCCTGCGTGATAGCATCCACAGGATTCCTGGCAGTAGCCGTCAAGGCAGGCTCTGGCTGAAGCAGCTCGGTGGAAGCCACGTTGCTTCTCCGCTGAGATGGCGGGGTAGCTTCGGGGGAAGCTTCGGCAATTCTTTTCTCCCGATTTGCTTCTCGTTCCTCTATCGCTTGTATTCTGGCCCGCAGCGCCTGGATTTCGGTCTGCTCCATTTTCTTCCTCCTGTCGTGGCATTTGTAGCCTCCTACGTCCGGAAACCCAGCACGCCACGGAAGGGAGCCTGGCGTGCCTCGTGTCCGTCCAGGGTGCTCAGGATTCCCGCGGGCCATTGTCAGCTCGTCGTTCTCTCTGTCGGGGAAGAACGTCCCTTCATGCGCTGCTTTGATATACTGACGCATCTTCCTGAGTGGTGTTTCCAATTGCTTGTCCGTCCAAATGCACCACCCTGTTACAGGGTCCAAGGTTCCGCCAACCCCGAAGAACCAAGTCCGGCAACGTTCTGGCCAGTGCATTGTCTCTGGTTCGATCCCTTTCTGAAGCAGATCATTCTCAGCCTTGGCCCACTTAGGCCGGGCTACGAGGTAGCCGCCCGACCCCGTGCGATGGTGATGCTTCTTCTTCGCAGCATTTATCCGGTTTGTCTCCGACATCTTCTGACTCTTTTCCGACTTCTTATGGGCCACAAATGCGGGCCAGTCATCTTTGATCTTCTCATATATGCCCACAAATTCTGGAGTCTTTTTATCTTTGACAAACGTATTCAGTTTTTTCTTCCATGCCCTGAATTGGTCTGCCATCTTCGAAAGTGCAGCAGAGTTGATTAACTCCTCTTTAACTGGGTTCGCCGGATCAACCTCTCGCGGTAGGACGAAATTTGATTTCAGCTCAGTCCAAAGATCTTCTTTCTGCATATCAGTGACATAAGTCACCTGAGCGTCGTTTGCAACCGGCTTTAACCATTGATGGATGCTGATCGGGATCTTGTCCCTAACCAGAACCCCGCACTGATTAACAAATGCGTTCTTCATCCGGATGGGTGCAATCGGCTCGCCGGAGCGCGAGATTTCTGAGATCTCAAACTTTTCATCCGGCCTCAACTTTTTCTTCGCTCCTCGTCTCTTTACCGAAGATTTGCTCGATCCGGAGGGCTAGAAAAAGGAACAAAGACGAGAGTTAATGAATGAATCAATTAACTAGTCAGCACATGCTTAACTAACATATATACCTCCTGGCCGGACTCGGTTCGGTCACCGGAGCCAGCATCACGGTCTCCTTCTTGCACAGGCATTGGGTCACCGGAGCCGTCCTCACGGTCTACTTCTTCCATGTGCATTGGGTCACCGGATCCATCAATATCATAGCCTAGATATTCCAGCTGCAGCTCTTTTTCAACCTGGTCATCGGTGTCATTGAGAAACGACAAGACGGCATTTTGTCCGTCTGCGATTAGGTCCATCAACATCGCTTCTTGTGCTAGGTCTCGGGTGATGTGGTCCATTGTTTCTACAAATATTTACAGCATTCCAATTATTATTCAAACATGACAGATGGATATATTAATGGAGTTCTGGCAAATGATGAAGTAACAGTAGCGACCCCCCGACTTCTCGGGGATCCACAACCCTAGACCCCCTCATGTCACATTTTGTCTAGTGTCAAAGGATTCAACAAACCAATACTTCATCATTAGGCGAAATTAACAGTAGCATGATGGTACAAAGCTCTCCAAAGTTGTTTTGGAACGGAGTCCCCGATAAGATAATCCGTAACAAAAGACGGATTATCCTATCAGGAACTCCGTTCCAGAACATCTTTGCATAACTTCGTACCAACATGCCCCGGTTACTTCTGGCAAATGATGAAGTCATGGAATTCTTCAATACTTTGACACAGGTAGGCAACCTCTCGACCCCCCCGACTTCTCGGCGATCCACAACCCTAGACCCCCTCATGTCACATTTTGTCTAGTGTCAAAGGATTCAACAAACCAATACTTCATCATTAGGCGAAAGTAACAGTAGCATGATGGTACGAAGCTCTCCAAAGTTGTTTTGGAACGGAGTCCCCGATAAGATAATCCGTAACAAAAGACGGATTATCCTATCAGGAACTCCGTTCCAAAACATCTTTGCATAACTTCGTACCAACATGCCCCGGTTACTTCTGGCAAATGAT
>LR738712.1:901088451-901111237 GCA_902687465.1 Secale cereale
GTCTGACAGCACGCAAAAGACTTTGATATGACAACACAACAAGATTCGCAATGATGACATTCAACAATTCCCCTTCCAATAGGCTCAAAGGATGAAACGTCTTTTCACCTGCATAGGTTAGTCCCAAACTCCGACGCTCATCCCACATTGAAAATCTGAGTGTAGCACTACTCTCGAAGGAAATCAAGTGAAATGAAACTTGTTGCAGATCTGCTCTGTGAGTAGAGCAAGGAGTGCCCGTGATCCCTGTGCCACGAGTCGAATCGTCTAAGGAGGAGCAAATATTCGTCTGCGCAAACTTGGTTTGATAGAAAGGTGATTGATTAGTGTTACATGTAAAGGATATTAACTGGGTACGCTAGACCAATCCGGACCCTGACATCTTGGACCACCACTCGAAATTTTATGATACGCCCACAATCAGGCCATGGTCCATCATCTCCCCAAGAGATTGACCAAGGGTATCACCAAAATTTTCCAAATTGCTCGCCTCTTTGCCTCAGAAAGCATGATCATTTGATTTAGTCGAGGTCTCTCTACCAACCAACAAGCACTGGAATCAGGGATTTTCCCGTCTGTCAGGTCTTTGCCAACTAACATACAAAATTAATTAAGTGATGTTGATGTTGTTGATTATCAGAGATGGGGCACTCCTCCACCGCAGGCTACCCTCTGCCACAGTGGAGTACGAGTTGGACGGTTTCGAGTTCTTCACGATCATACTTGAGAATTCCTCCAAGAGGCAGGTATATAAAAGGAGAGATCTCCCCTTCACCCATCTCTTTATCATAACTCTGCTTTTTGCTACATACCTCATTGACCCACGTTGCAGAGGCTACCTGACACTTCCATGGAGATGTTGGACGGCCATTGGCCAAAGAATGTGACGCTGCGATAGGCCGGCAGCGGGCTTCGCAGGCATTGGGATGTGGAGGTGGTGATCAGGAAGGACCACATGTACCTGTGTCGTGGCTGGGATTAGTTCGTCCGTGCCTACGACCTGAGGCAGGGGTACTTCCTTGTCCTCAGGTACGACGGCGATGCCTGTCTCACCATGAAGGTGTTGAACACGACTATGTGCCGCATGCGCTACAAGGACGACGATGATGCCAGTACGCTCTGCCTCTTCTTCCTCTCCATTTGGCATTGTCTCACACTGATTGTTAAAAAAACTTTGTTGCATTTGGTCAGGCAATCGGAGCAGCGGCAGCGACTCTGGCTACAGCACTAGCAGTAGTGAGTCTGGCTACAACGAAAGCAGCGGCGAGTCTGCGTTTTCTTCTTCTTCTTCTTCTTCTTCTTCTTCTTCTTCTTCTTCTTCTTCTTCTTCTTCTTCTTCTTCTTCTTCTTCTTCTAGTCTTCTTCTTCTTCTTCTTCTTCTTCTTCTTCTTATTATTATTATTATTCTTCTCTTCTTCTTCTTCTTCTCCAAAATGAACCAAGTTAGCTCTAAGCTAGCTCTAATATGCTTAGTTACCTAGCTAGGTTACATCAATAAAGACCAATATATACTTAGCTGCTTTATATCAAAAATGGCATAATATGCTTAGTGCACTCATAAATTAAATGGCATAATTAGTTAGCTAGGTTAGCTCCATTTTACCTAAGTATGCTTACTTCTTCTTCTAGTCTTCTTCTTCTTCTTCATTTTCTTCTTCTTCTTCTAACTCTCTTGTTTCGCATTTTGCAGATTTCATTTAATTCACGGAAGCTTGCATGGATGGAGTGCTTCTTTTCCCTTTATGCTTTTATTTTGTATCGATGAACTTGCATGGATGGAACTTTTTATATGGATGAATGGATAACGGTGTTGGATGAACAATGTGAAACTTTTGTAATATAATATGTATGGATGGAATTATGTGTTGGTTATCTATGTATGTATGATGAAACTTGTGTGTTGGATATGTCTTCTGTGAAATTTCTGTGATGAAACTTGTGTGTTCAAATTGAATGAATTTAAGAAAAAACAGAAAAAACAAGGGCTATACAGGAGCTTTGCCATCCGCTGGCAGACGAAAAAAGGTTTGACGTCAGCCAGCAGACGGCAAAGATGCCATGTGGTTGCTACCTGTACATCCTGGGGCTGTCCTATCTATACCTATACTAATTTGTGACTCCCTAGAAATTCCCACAATAATTAGAATTTATGAGCCGTTAATCTGATGGGACCAAATTATTACGGTGTAGATCGACTCATGGAATCCTCCATAAAAAATAATCTATATATGTCTCCGTTTGTAACTAAAAAATAAAATCCCAACAAGATAGGCACTCCTATCTGATCCCATGCGTATGCCTAATTCCATTGGTTGCAAAAAAAAAAAAAATCCACCTGCCCTCCGTATTCCTTGATAACCCCCTCCCCGTGGAAACACACGTTCTATCTATCTCTCCGTTTTCTCTCTTCCCCGTATCATCCTCTCTCTCCTGACCGACCCTTCCTCTCTCCATCCTCTCTCTTCCTGGATGGAAAACAAAACAATCGTCTCTCTCCAACCGGAAGCAAGCGAGTTTGGTGGCATGCATCCAGTTGATCAACATCTTACTGCCTCAAATTTGAGGTCCTCTTCTAGATTGGGTTCAACTCGAAAAGAAAAAAAATCATCTGGACCTGAACTCCCATCAATACATGTTTTTTTTTCGATAAAGGACTTTTCATTGAATAGATGGTATGGCGATGCAAGTTGGATAATTTCCTAGCAGGTCTCAGCATGAACTGTGTGCATCCAGGCCCAGTTCTACCCCCAACCTACATGGAGATCCTACAGTATATGCCGCTTCAACACAAATCTCGCTGATCTCAGGTAACCATGCTCTCATCTTCAAAGTCCAATCACGCGCTGCTTCGATCTAGAACATTTGACAGACTAGCAGTACATAGATGGCTACTTATAGGTCCTTCCATATATGGATGCATTGATCTGATCCGGTTCTAAACCGTTGAATCACATTAAGATCTGATTTGGTGTATCCCTTCGTTGGAACCCTCCGATCCAATCTCCGCACCCATGTCTAGCACGTCTGCCAGCTCTCCAGGATGTCTTCGGTTGAAGAAGAAGAGGTGTTCCAAATTTCGCCTCTACTGTGGTCGTACAACCCGACCTCGCCGATGCAACAAGCAGATTTCTTTCCAGCATCACGCACCTATGGAAGCTAACTCGACTGCTTTTTTAAAGGACCGGACGGGGGAAAACATGCAAGTAAATGGCAGCTAGCTGATTAATTCACGTACAGTGCATGCACGTACACATATCATTATTTGTATTCGGCCATAGATAGATTCTGGCATTATGTATTTTGGCATGTGTTATTGCAGGTTGATTGTTTTTTTTTTCACAAGCTAGCTTTATACACGGGGATAGCTTCGGGCAAGATTACAGCAGGCAAATGGAGCCAGTTTTTGCATATCTCTTTCACAGGAAAGTACGTTGCAACTCGACGGATCATCTCAGTTAAAGAAAAGCCCAGTCCGGACCAACACTGGAGTAATTTTCTAAGCATTCAACAGATCCGTATTTGCACTTGGGGAGATCCAGGAGTACAGGCTCCAGCACTTTAAGCAAACAGCACAAGCCTCTTACAATTCTACCCATGTGTGTCTTAAGTTTTCACAAAGTTTTCTCCCTGTTTGCTTAAGTTTTTCTTATTCTGACATCTTAAGCTTCTTAATTTATACCCAGTTGTGCTTACAGTAGTTGTTTGTTGCTATAAGGTTGGAAGAGGCTTCTCTGTCATCAATTATATGGATTTATTATGTTCAATCTTACTGACAACAAGACTATTTCCCTTTCAGTGACATGGAAGAAATCTGAGAGTGTAATGTGTGAGATGGGACAAGCACACGATGTGGCACTTTACCATGTTGTGACTATCGCCACCCTGTGTTAAAACAAGTTTACGTTCAGGTATTTTTTTTTGTTTTCCCGATTTATACTTGAATCTATCTGAACTTTACCATTGGATTCGGATTAGTGAATCATCTTCTGTCCAATTATTTTCAATCGATTTGTGGTCCCGTCTTCGAATCATGTTGTGAGAGCATGCAGTTTGTATTGCTTACAGGAACAGGACAACCAACATTTGGTTCAATAATTTTAGTACTCCTTAGTTTCTGATTTGCGGCTTGAATAATCTTCAAAATTTATATTACTTTGATCTGTTATATATATAAAGTTTTGCTTTCTTCGTTTTCTGGAATTTAGGGTCTAAAACAATGACATGTGGTTATACTTAATGCAGTTAGCCTATGGGAAGCTATTAAGCTCAACAGAAACGAACTTATGATGAAGAGGTCAGATGATTGGTTACCAAGTTTAGGCCGTTGATACAAGAAGGTTTATACTACATTACATACAATTTTAGGGTAACATGAGCTTTGAATTTCCATCCAGTTGAAGGCGACAAGATGCTTATTTTCTTGCGCATGCGAGGTAAAAGGTCTAAAATATATCTTATAATAGCAACCTTCAGATTACCTAGAATTGAAATTCTTTCCACATGAGAGATGGACAGAAGATTTATTGACTATATTTTCTAAATGATTACTATAATGTTTTTTTTTGCATACTAACACCAACTTATTTATCATATGTCATTGGCATAGCAACTTACATCGGACATATGGAAGAAACAAAGACTATTCATGGTACTTCGAAGATGTGGATATATTGCCCTTCTAATTGGGTGAGTATACTGGAAGAAAGAAAACACGTACAAATACATGGCTGCCAATTGAGACTGTGCGTACAAGATACTTCAGCATCCAATTTGTGTACCATGCAAAATGTATGCTCACCAGCACCTCTGTTCATTACACCAATGGTTTGATTGGTTGTGTTATATAAAAATCTGACAAGTAGTGGTGTACGTGTATCATGGTTCATTGCAAATATATACCACTCTTGGAATATACACGCATGGAAAAATGAAGGTTAGAATATATGGTGAGAAGGTCAACCAAATTGATGACGAATCTTTGGGGCATGTTGTCATAGTAAAATTGACATTCTGCAGCCCACAATAGGATCATTACTACTCCACAATAAAATGAAAACACGTGCAACAACTGTTAGAAAATTGACATGTTTGTATTTCTTTTGATAGCAAATGAGTGTTCCTATACTGCCGAAGCAACAATTAAATCAATTACTACATTATATGGGTAGTACTACATAGGATGTGGGCAAATACGAGAAAAGGAAAAAACTGTAATCACTTCTACTATAATGAATGTGAAAGAACTTGAGAAGACATGTGTCCAATGTACATTCTGATAATGTCTCATTGTTAGGTAGTAATTTGTTCTACACCAAACCATATAGGCTGTGTATAGGTACAAACTTAGGCTAGAGATGTGTCACCTGAATGGTACATCAACTTGAACCATGTTTGACACATATGGAAGAAAACTGACAAGAAATCTCAAGATTCTTGATAGATACAGATAATTATGATATGAAAGAGAAGAAAAAATAATCCAGAAGGTACGTCCATAGAGATTTATATAACACTTCACACGCTCGGAAAAGGATTTGGGAATACTGAATGGAATCATTTTCATACGCTCAGAAAAGGATTTAGGAATACGGCATGTTGATGAACGTTTTGTAAAACTAAACAGAATAAAAGCAGGTCCTGTACTAGGGAGACAGAAGAGATCAAAAGCAAATTTTAAACATGCATCAAACTTTTCTACTATGATACTCTCTGCTTTTGAGTATCTACTACATACCAAATAATATTAACAATCATTATTTAACAGCAGTTCACACAAGTTTGGTTATGTTTTTGTAGAAGCATGTTAACGATGATATACTAATTGTGAAAAACAACAAAAACACTAGAACAAACAAAACATATTGTGTTGTATATTCTGATGGTGGTGAGGATAAAGATGAATCCGTATTTAAAGAATCAAGACCTAAGAAAGCATACAATAACTCGGATATGTGGCGCACTGCTAAATTACCAGAAAAAATTGCATATTCAGGGAAATAAGTGAAAATTATCAGACAAACAAAAGGGTAGTGTCACGAACAAGGGAAATTAAAAGGATAACCATGTAAGCTTTTTCGCTTTATTTGCATGCTCTTTTATAAAATAAGTTCCATAGCGGTGTTGATAATGAATCGATGACCAAAGATAAGTGGCGCATTGATAGATATTTAATAAAAATTAGGATGCAATTTAGCATATATGGGAGTGTCGGATTTGAGCTCTACATATATACTTTGTTGTTTATCCCTTTCATCTATGTCAATAAGTTCCTAATATGCCTCTTAGTCAAGAGCAGATAGTAGGCGTATATGTTGAGTGCGTGAAGAGTTCATTCCACCCGTGTTGCTTGCTATATCAAGAGAGAGCATATGACCTAAGGTAAAATAGACTAAATATGCAACACTGTTACCTCAATACATATGATGAAAATCTGCTATTTTGCACTAGCCATCTGCTCTCCTCGCCACCAAGCATAATATAGTACGCAACCTAGCACACCTTGGCATCCTCAAGAAGTACAATGCCCTCCCAGGTGTCTACTCCTTGAGCTAGAGTCACACACCATGTTCAAATTCATCTATACACTTTGTTTAGATTACAAATTAACAATGTAATTAGACCAATGACTGGTCAAAATAAGGTGCATCATCCAATAATCTGTATTGCCAACCCATAAGGTACATCAGCCAATAATTTCGATTAGAATTAAATATTAGTTTTACAGTGAGGAGATATAGATAAGCATAAGTCATACATGATAATACACATTTCTACAAATGCAAATAGAAAACGTAATATATGGACTATAGACGTGCAGCTTATATTTTACATCCTAGAGTTCAACCAAATTTACCGTTATACACTAAAGCTAAGTATCTTATGCAATGTGCGCGAAGTGGAGTAAATTCAGACACCAATGTTCAAAGCGCGAGATACTTTTAGAATCGCTATAAACCAATTAGTATGTGTATTATTGAAAGAAATGGATACATGGGAAGCTATGTCGGGCCTTCTGTGAATAATTAAAAACCATTATTAACTAATAATAGATAATTTCCATAAAAAATAAATAATAGATGAATTGTAATGTATGTTCAACGTTCCTCGAAGCTAGCATTCTCTTGCTAGCCCGTGCGAATGCACGGGTTGACGACTAGTTTGGCTAATTTGTTGTCTGTTGGCTGGCGGCAAAGGTGCAAAGGTTTTTGCCGTCTGCCATCGGACGGCAAAGTGCACCGTTAGCCCCCTAACGGCGATAAACTGCCACGTGTGTCGTCCAGGTCCTTTGCCATCAGCCAGCGGATGGCAAAGAAGCCTTCGCCGTCGCCTATTCAGCCGGACCTGTTGCCGTCTCCTGACGGACGGCAAAGGCCTTTGCCGTCCGCCATGTATGCCTTTGTCGTCCGCCACCATGGCGGATGGCAAAGTGCCTGATTCCTATAGTGAAATGGGTCTTCGTGTCCGTTGACCAGTCAGAATCTTCTCTGATGATGAACAGTCGGTTTCTTCAGCGAGACCTGGACCAACTCGACTACGTTCGTTATGTAGGTTATTGAGGATTTTCTTTAGAACAAAAATGGAAGTTGTATGTAGGAATTTCAAACATCTCAATTTTGTGTGTAATGTCCGCTGATGTGGTAGACGTTGGAATTAATCATACCCTAAATGTGGTGTTATGTAAGATTTTCCAAGTGTTTTTTTTAAAGAAATAATCTCAGTGTTTCTTCACAGAAGATTTTATTTTTTCCTGAGTGGAACGTACAGGGCTGGGCTTGGACGGGCCAACCTCAGCGTTAATGTAAAAAATAATACTCAGCGTTCCTACACTGTCAGTTGCGTACTCCACTCCACTTCCCATTGTCTAAAGAAAGTAACTAGTAAAAGCGGCGTTACCCCCAGTCTCCTCACTCTCATCTGCGGACGGACCGGAGAAACAAGGATCGGAGCTGTCGGCGACCTCACCCAGCCGCCCCGTCACCGGAGATCCGATCGTGGTTAGCTCACCCCTCCTCCTTCCTTCGCTTCTCCGTCTCCATCTCCTTCCCTTCCTTCTCCGTCTCATCTTATTTTTTCCTTGGTACTAAACCCTAGCCAGATTTCCCCCTCCTAAAGTCCTGATCCAACCCTAAGATTCATCCCCTTCTGCAGTAGTGCAGAGAGAGAGAGAGAGGGGGGGTGTCGCTGATGGATCCGGCTGAAGAGGTTCCCCAAGGCCAAGGGTAAGATCCCTCTGATGTTCCTCTCCCTCTTAATTTTGTGCCGTGCACTACTTAGTTTATACCATCACTATTGTGGATGGATGTGCATACGTGTGTTGGATTCTAGCAGCTGCCCATATATGTGTGTCCATTGATTTAATTCCTTTTCATGCCAGGGCCGATACCTTTCCCATCTCGACGCGTGTGGGCGGCAGTAGGCTGCGCTGTTTTGTGCCGCTGGCCGACCCAGTGTCCAAGGTACTTGGCGACGACAACCTCCTCATCGAGATCCTCGTTCGCCTCCCTCCAAAGCCGTCCTTGATACCCCGTGCGTCAGCCGTATGCAAGCGCTGGGGCAGCATCCTGTGCGACCCCCATTTCCGCAAATGCTTCCTCAAGCACCACCGGAAGCCTCCTCTGCTCGGCTTCTTCAGAGGGTATGCTAAAAGCTTCATTCCTGCCATGGACTCGCCTGAACGCATCCCTGCTGCCCGTTTCTCCCTACCCAAGAGCAGCACACCCTACCACACCGATGAAGCATACATGGGCAGCCGCCACGGTCTCTCTGTCCTAACCGACAGGAATAAGCATGAGATCGTCGTGTGGGATCCCCTCACCGGCAAAGAGCACATCGTGGATTTTCCACCTGGATTCCAATCTATAAGGATCAACTCAGACTGGCATGGCTCTGTACTGTGCGTCGATGCCGAAGATGGGCATGTCCATGGAGATTGCTTCTCAAGCCCGTTTAAATTGGTTTTGGTATGCGATGGACTCAGTAGTACACAGGCATTTTGTTCTCTCTATGACTCGGCCTCTAGCGTTTTGGGAAATATATTATCGGTGACCATGGCAAATAGGATTTCTGTGACAAGCCGCAGCATCCTTGTCGGGAATACACTTTGCTGGTTGATTTGTGGAGGTGATGTTCTTGTGTTTGATTTCGAAATGCAAAGTCTTGTTGTCATCAAGACACCGGTGCACAGACATGTCAGCTACGACTGGTGTTTTCAGCTCTTGCGGATGGCGGAAGGTGGACTTGGCCTTGCTGGTATGTTGGACCTGACCATCAAATTATGGGGTAGGAAATCTAACTGGGATGGCATTGACGAATGGGTTTTGCTGCGGAAAACCATTCCACTGGATCAGATGCTTCCAAGGAGAATAAGTTATGCATTTTTTGTTGGGTATGATGAGGACACAAATTTGATTGTTCTCTCCACGATGATTGGCAACTTTACGCTCCAAATTGACTCGATGCAAATCAAACATATTGTTAAAAGAAACCAGATATGTCATGACACCTTTCATCCCTACAGGAATTTCTATACTACAGGTAATGCACCCTATCTTCATTTGACAAGCAAAATAGTGCAATTTGTTTTTGCTCATAATCATTCCAGTTACTTTTGGTATGTTCTCGCGGTAGAATAGTTCCTGCAATTTGTTTTGTCTTCTTTATTTCTCTGTTGATCTGCTCATGTTATGGTTACCTAATTTCAATTAAAACTAGAACATGAATACAAATATTGCTTTGATGCCTGGCTATTGCTAAAGGCTGCTTGTAATGATCTTTTCATCAGAGGGTTTCTAGAACTTGGAAAATGGCAATAGCTGCTGTAGTGAAACCATCTGAAATAATTAATCAATTGGAACATCTGGAGGCGGTTTAAAGCTTGTCATGTTTTCTTATTCACTATTTTTCCTTGCAATAATTAAATTTATTTTGATCGATCTTGATACAAATCATCAATTCATGATACCACGTGCTCTAGTTTTTATCATTGAAAAAAATAGCGCGCTATAACGCCGCTAATAGCACGCTATAGCATATAGAGAATTGTCTCGCTAAATAAATCAATGTACAATGCCTCGCTAATAGCACGCTATAGCGCGCTATAGCACGCTAATAGCATATTTTCAGGGGCCACACTATTTTCTGTAGCGCGCTATTTTTTTCATTGGTTTTTATTGAAGAGTAGCACTAGTTTATTAATTTCATGTAGTGCTATGTAATGCTTGTTTTCGAACTCTGGTTTCCCATTCCGTGCATATTTTATTTTGGCATTATGGTCATCACTGGTACAAAACTCACTCGACAATTATTCTGGGTAAATGCATTTTCTCTGAACATGTAATACAATAAAAAAATTGACCTGGCGAGATATGTGGCTTCACTTACTATCCTTGACTAAACTTTTCCTTGTATTTTCATTTGGTTTGGGCTTCTTTTGCTTCTAGGCAGGCGAGTTGGGAGGAAAGGGGCCGATCTTGAACTTTGAACACACTAGATATGCTAATGTGCTATCTTGGTCAAACAACTTAGGTAATTTTATCTTTTCATATACCCTTTTTTTTGCCTGGTTACCCAATTTACAAGATGGTGCATAGTCTACGCATACATTTTCCTACGTACTAGACATACTAGCTTGGCACACTAGATATTTTTCCATCGTACTCTGAGCCTCACATATAGCTTTGCACACAAAAGTAAATTTGGAACGAGTCAACATTCTTGTAAGCCTCACATGATTGGCGGCAAGTCGCTGATTTCTGCGTTTCTACTGCGATCGTATGTAGTTATGTAGCAAGAATCTCGTAAACATGTCACCATATAGCTACCAGTACAAACCAAATTCTTTGTTATTTTTGTTCTCCATTTGTGGTATCAGTTTGTGGAATAATGATGGGATGATTAATTGAGCTCTGGATATATTTTTCATATAATTTGCACTATGGCAAAGTTAATGTTTATTTTTGGGGATCGTCCAAATTTTGTTTTTCTGAGTGGGCATGACAAATTCGTTTAACTGAGATGACATTTATGTTCTCCAGGTATCCAGAGTTAAATTCGAGTTGTTGAGATGCGGACATGGCTATGTGGTGTAAGGAAGTTGTTCCATTTTGTATGCTGTTGTGGATGCTCAAAGTGTCCCACTATGTAGCCTGCAGATTCTTACATTCTGTATGCTGCGGCATGTGTTGTGGTCGACGTTTGTTCTACATTGGTGAATTGTCACCTGTGAAGTGGAATTTGTTGGATTTAATCGTGTGGACTCTTTTATACTATTATCTAATGTCAACATGCGTGCCTGGTTACTGGTTAGTGTCTCGTGGATTTGCTCCGATTAATGATTGGTTGTGTGATGTGAGAACTTACTAGAAAGATGAAATTTAGTCCTCCTTTTCTAGAAGAAAAAACTGGAAAGATGAAGAAAGAAGAGTAGGCTCTAACACTTTATACTGTTTGTTGGAATCATAGTTGATTTCTGTAAGTCTTGCTAGTGATTTAACTATGATAATGCTGCTTAGATATCCACTTGCGGAATAGGAAGACAATGCTTGCATAGTCCCAGAGGCAGACAGAGCACACCACCTAGCCCCAGTTGCCAACATTGTTGGGTTGCGACATGATCCTTTGGCACCTCTGATGTTTCAGCAACATGAAAAGCAACTTTTGCATAACTGATATCTCTGTATTTTCTCCAGAGGTTAGCAAGAAGGCTCTGTTGGCAAAAAGCACAACCAAGAGCACAACATCAGGAGGAAATATGAAATGGAGCAGCCACAATGCTTAACTATACGTGCTCTATGAAACCTGTTAGGAGTCTATGTCACTTTCTCATTGTGTCAAGCACACATTTTATGTTTCTTCTATTGTGACTTCATTTTGATGTGTCCCAAGATTTGGCATGCTCCAGGCTGCACACAAACATTTTTGCATTCTCAGGCTGCTGCTGATGCATTAGTCATTATCAGGTAGACAATGCATCTGTCATCAAAGTTATTTCTTGTGTTCAATAAAATAATTGTAATTTCTTCAGGTGAGAGTTTTAAACTGTGATTTAGTGCACATTAAGAAAAGGAAGTGTTGAGACAATGTATTCATTACTCATGTAATGATTACTGCACAAGAAACACCCACTGCCAAAGGAAGTTTAATCTTTATTGCTTGATTGCTACATGACCCTTTAACATGACCTCAGATGGTTTCAGTAACCTTGAATTATCTCTTGCTAGATGCATACAACTATTTGTATTTCCGTATCTAGAAATTTGTCCCCCATAGTTTCTCATGTTTATTTTTTTAATGAGTTGGATTCGGCGAATACAAAACCAAGATACACAAAGGAAATGTTTGCCTACTAGGGTAAGGCTTACTTTGGTCTTTCATAAGTGCGATGGACGCGACAGGGCAAAATATCGTTCTATTTAAAATGAAATCAGTTCTTAACTTGTTTGAATGTGTGTGTGTATTTATATATACTCTGCAAAGAGTATTCGACATGAAAGGTAGTGTGGCGTGGATCCAAAATTTTCTGTCAAATCGAATTATACTGAAATCTGTCTCTTGCTTCGGATTTGCCACTCGCAGCTATTGTACTTGTCCTTTGTTGTTGCCTGATCTGGACTAGCGATGCGAGCACGAGAATCAAGAGAGTGAGTAAGAGGTGGCAGAAGATGAACTCTGAAATTTTTTTGCACTGTGAACTGCCTATAGCCTTTTCTGTCTTTCTATTATTTATATGCAGCGAAACTGAACTGCGAGGTATAGGGAAGAAATTGCTCATGCCCTGCGAGCTTAAAGGTCGTGCCATCCCATGACGCTCCACCATGCTACCTTTCCTTGCATTCCCACGTAAGTTCATGCCATCCCATGAACCGGTCATACAACAAGATTAGCCAGCAAACCTGAACAACGGCATGCTACATGACCCTTTATTCAGTTACTGAAGTAAACTGGAAACAGAACTACAACGGTGCAGCAGGATTATCTATCATCCCTCAAGTCATGAAGTTTTTTCGGGAAATTAAGAATAATAATTACCATACCTAGCTGTATGCATAGTTCAGTTCAGTTCGGTCATTACAACACAGTCTTGTACAGGAAACAAGATTTTAGGGCTATATGACTCATGAATGTGCAGCTGTCCAAATTCTACAGGTCTATCTTGCGAATGGCGAGGTGGAGGTAGAGGACAAGCATCCTAACAAACGCGAAAAATACTCTAAGAAACATTCCTACATTTTTCTCTTCCTGTGTTTTCTTTCATAATCCCACAAATCAAAGAGGTCGTCAGTATTTTAAATTTATTCAGTCGCTTGCACAATTATAAGTCGTCGCTACTAACCCGTTTGATTTTGATATCCACTGCGGTTACCACCACGAAGGAAGCTCATGTCACACCTTTGTGACGCCTCCAAAGAAATCTGATATTTATGGAGGTGGGTGCTGAAAGGTTCCAGCACCACGGCAACCCCAAAAATGGAAGGAAACTGTAATCTGATGCTTGTGTTGTATTCGAGTAGAGCTTGCCATGCTTTTCTAGATTTATATTTAGATTGGTCATAATTGTTGAACAGTTTGTTCCTATATAGGACTGTCTACCTTTCGGTTTCAATGAAAATGGTTGTTCATCCATTTTTAAAAGCTAGTTCAATTCTAGACCTGCCACTGGACTTTTATTTTGTTACAATATATAAATCTCTTTTTTTCCTCTGATGTAACATTTACAATGCATGCTCGTTAAGCTGTCATCTGACAACTATTTAACCTAAGAAAGAGTTGTATGATTACCATGAATTTTAAAACTATCTAACTTAACATTTCCAATGCATGCTCGTTAAGCTATTCGATCCGGGCCATGAATCTTGTGCGCGTGTGTGGGTTTGCACACCGATAATTTTTTTTCAAGTGGTACTAATGGTCCCAGTAGTACCGGGACTAATGCCTGCTGAAGCCCCGGCCGACGTCCTAGCCGCTCGAACCGGGACTGATGCTCACATTAGTCTCGGTTCGTAACACAGCCGGGATTGTTGGTCAGATCTGGCCAGAACCAAAGCCGTGTTTCTACTAGTGGTGATAGGCAGCCAGCAAACGTGTTAGTTTGTCATTGGGCTAGGGCAGTTGGAGGAGAGTGGGAGAAAGTCCAGATGCCCGTAAGTAGTGACAGCAGGGGCTATGGAGGAGGAAATCAGCCGGGAGCAGGAGGGGGGTGACATGGAGAGGGGGCCAACGGAGTTCCCAAAGCGGTCGTGCGTAATGCACGGCATGGGTGCTCACGTCATATTGATAAGGATTCCACAATAAGCGGGCACGATCTCTATTCTAATAAGACATGCCAATGAGGATATACCTCGAAACGCGAAACCAGGTCCAAATAAAACGGTTCGATATGTTACTGGGATGGACGCGACGGTTCACCAAAAAGTTGTCGGTAAAGACACACTATTCATTTTCTTTTAAGAGCCTTGCCTTCGAGGCTAAGGATTGTACTAATCTTGCAGAGCCGAACACAATACTCCTTTTGCAGAAAGTATATTCGGAAGAAGGAACCCGCCTTGCAATGCCGAAGACAATACGGAAGCCGAACTCATCGTCATCGAAGACAGGTCAGGGGCTACTGAGGCAGTCCTGGATCGAGGGGTCCTCAGGTGGCCAGATAACTCTTGGTGGGCCAGACTGGTGGGCCGTGAAGATCATAGTCGAAGATCGTCTCTCATATCCGTATATGACTCCTGTATTCATATAATGGAAAGTTTTAGGTTCGAGTGTAATCTTTCCTTCCTCTGCAAGATGGTTATGTACAAACCCTAAGCCCCTCCGGTGCATATATAAATCGGAGGGTTTAGTCCGTAGAGGCTAATAGGGAAACACAAATCCTCATAGGCTAGACTCTAGGGTTTAGCCAATACGATCTCGTGGTAGATCAACTCTTGTATTCATATTCATCCATATTAATATAGCAGGAAGTAGGGTTTTACCTCGATCGAGAGGGCCTGAACCTGGGTAAACATCGTGTCCCCAGCCTCCTGTTACCATCAATCCTCAAACGCATAGTTCGGGACCCCCTACCCGAGATCCGCCGGTTTTGACACCGATAATGACGATATCCATGCAATGATCATTACATAGGCATCACGTCCAAGATTAATAGACCGACTCCTGCCTGCATCTACTACTATTACTCCACACATCGGCCGCTATCCAGCATGCATCTAGTGTATTAAGTTCATGGAAAACCGGAGTAATGCATTAAGAACGATAACATGATGTAGACAAGATCCGTTTATCTATGGTGCTAGATATGGATCTCGTTGTTTTATCCTTAGCGGCAATGATACATAGGTGTCTGTTCCCTCTCTGTCACTTGGATGAAGCATCGTAAGATCGATCCCACTACCGGGGACCTTTTCCCATTGCAAGATAAATAGATCAAGTTGGCCAAAAAAACCAAAATATTGGAGAAGAAATAGGAGGCTATAAGAGATCATGCATATAAGAGATAAAAGAACTCAAATAACTTTCATCGATATTAAAAGATAGATCTGATCATAAACTCAAAGTTCACCGGATCCCAACAAACACACCACAAAAAGAGTTACATCATCTGGATCTCCAATAGACCATTGTATTGAGAATCAAGAACGAGAGAGAAAGCCATCTGGCTACTAACTATGGACCCGAAGGTCTACAAAGAACTACTCAGCATCTTCGGAGAGGCACTAATGGAAGTGGCGAACCCCTCTGTGATGGTGTCTAGGTTGGATCTGGTGGTTCTGGACACTGCGGCAGCTGGATGAATATTTCGTCGATGCCTTTAGGGTTTCTAGAATATTGGTGTATTTATAGAGCAAAGAGGCGGTCCGGGGGGCACCCGAGGTGGGCACAACCCACCAGGGCGTGGATGGTCCTCCTGGTGCCCTGGTGGGTTGTCCCCTCCTCGGGACTCCCCCTAGGTGCCACCAGGGCCCATAGTGTTCTTTCTGGCCCAAAAACATCTCCAAAAAGTTTCGCGGTGTTAGGGCTCCGTTTGATATTGATTTCCTATGATATAAAAAACATGCAGAAAATAGCAACTCGCACTTGGCACTATGTCAATAGGTTAGTACCAAAAAATGATATAAAATGATTATAAAACATCCAAGATTGATAATAAAGCAGCATGGAACAATAAAAAATTATAGATACGTTGGAGACGTATAAGGATCACTTGGTCCTTCTCGGGGATTCGATGCGCCACATCATCAGCGAGATAGCCCGCGCTTCGGAGGCTCTTCATGGTCTTCTCTATGATCGAAGATGCCTCCCACTTGCCTTTAGAGCCGGAGCTAGCTATTGCTGGAAAAGGTGGCGGTGGTGGAGGAGTTGAGGGTTGAGGGTGCAAGAGATGTGGGCGTTGGGGGCTGAGGAGATTGGAGAGCTAGGGCTTGAGGAGAGCGTGGGGATACAAGGTAAATATTTGGGTCCTTTTATAAGTGGTGAATGCTAAACGCCCCTGCACGAGCCGTAAACCTCGCCGGTTCCCAATGAGGTCACCCGTAAGGCACGGTTAAGATGCTCACGTCACATTGATAAGGATCCCGTAATAAGCGGGAATGATCTCTGCTTTGACAAAACGTGCGAGTGAGGCTATACCTCGAAACGCGAAACCAGGGCCAAGAAAACGGTTTGATATATGTTAAAGGGAAAGATGTGATGCTTCGCTGAAAGGTTGTCAGTAAAGACATAATATCTGTTTTTCGATACCTTGCCTTCGAGGCTAAGGGTTGTACTAACCATGCAGAGCCGGACACAATACCTTCTGTAGGGATATTACTTCAATATGTTCGGGACGTGGAACCCACCTTGCAATGCCGAAGATAGTGTGTCAACCGAACTCGTCGTCATCGAAGACTGGTTCAGTGGCTACTGAGGGAGTCCTGGATTAAGGGGTCCTCAGGTGACCGGATCGTTGATTATGAGCCGGACTAGTGGGCCGTGAAGATTATCGGTGAAGACTATCTCCCGTATCCGGGTAGGACTCCCCGTGTGTAAGATATCAAGTTTAGAGTCCGGGTGTAAAAGTTTCCTTCCTCTACAAGGTGATCATGTACAAACCATAGGTCCCTCCGGTGCATATATTGACTGAATGGTTTAGTATGTAGAGATAACTTCAGAATCATAGCAATCACATAGGCTAGACTTCTAGGGTTTAGCCATTATGATATTAAGGTAGATCAACTCTTGTAACCCATATTCAACAAGATTAATCAAGCAGAAAGTAGGGTATTACCTCGACTGAGAGGGCCTGAACCTGGGTAAACATCATGTCCCCTATCTCCTATTACCATCGATTCTCAGACGCATAGTTCGTGACCGCCTACCCGAGATCTGCCGGTTTTGACACCGACAATGGTGGCTATCAAGCCAAGCACACCGGATATAATCAAGTTCTGTGTCAATGCCGAACACAGATGCCGTGCGAACTACGTCACGCTATCGCACGATACAGGTGTGCTGCGCACCCTCTATGCTTTACCGATGAGGTGATAGACCACCAATTTACGGAAGGGGTTAAACCCGTAAACATCGAGGCGTATGATGGAACGACGGATCCAGCTGTATGAATTGAAGATTTTATTCTCCACATCCATATGGCTCGTGGAGATAACCTCCATGCCATTAAATACCTCCCTCTAAAGCTGAAGGGGCCAGCACATCACTAGTTGAACAGTCTCCCAGAGAACTCCATTGGAAGTTGGGAAGATTTAGAGGATGCTTTTCATGCCACCTTCCAGGGGACTTATGTCCGTCCATCGGATGCTGATGATTTAAGTCACATAATCCAGCAATCCGGGGAGTCGGCCCGCAAGCTTTGGAATCGGTTCTTAACACTAGTAGGAAAAGGGATATAGATGGAATTGATACTAATGGCGCACCAGACAAGCAGTGCGCCATTAGTATATAATAATGGCGCACCAACCTCTGATACACCATTAGAGTTCAAACTACTAATGGCGCACCTGGCCCAGGGTGCGCCGCCCAGGGTGCGCCATTAGTATCAAAAAGTTTTCATTTGAACTAGTGCGCCTGTCCAAACATACTAATGGCGCATCGAAACAAAGTGCGCCATTACTAGTTGTAACTAGTAATGGCGCACCAGCATTAAAGTGCGCCATTTTTTTTTGAACTAGTGCGCCTTTCCAAACAAACTAGTGGCGCATCCAGACAAAGTGCACCATTACTAGTTGTAACTAGTAATGGCGCACCAGCAGTAAAGTGCGCCATTAATGTTCTTTTTTTAATTATATTTTTTATTCTTTTTTTTTTGCAAAACTACTAATGGCGCACTGTTCCATAGTAGTTTAAACTAGTAATGGCGCACTGTGGGACAGTGCGCCATTAGTATTGTTTTTTTTGTTTCAAAACTAGTAATGGCGCACTAACTGAAGATGCGCCATTAGTAACCTTGATTGCTAATGGCGCATTTATAGTGGGTGCGCCATTAGTAAGTGGGCAGCAACAAGATATTTTGGACAGCCTCTCCTACCCACACTCACTTTCTCTCCACTTCATTCTCTCCACCTCATCCTTGTCTCGGGTCCCTCCTCTTTCTCACCTCATTTCCACCATAGATTCATTCAAATTAAGTGGTTAAATTACCTTGTTTTGATAGGTAAGTAAGGGGGGAAGCTATATTTATGTTGTTCTCCATACAACAATGTGCACATGCACTTTTTATGGCCTAGCTAGATCTATGTATGTTCGAGGTGTTGCATATGTTTGTTGTGTTGCATATGTGTTTGTGTTTGGAGGTGTACCGGTATTTGAAATGCGATAGTTGCCAATATTTTCCCGGAATGTTGATTCATTTCCATTTCGGTGAGAATTTTGGCATTAAGCATTCTTTTTTGTCCTATTTTTAGGGAAAGTCATGGCAAATTTTTTCTTGGATCTAAAATATCGTTTTGCTCTACCCCGCAGGCGACCATGGTGCGCACGATGACCGAAGGCATCGTGAATAGGTTTTTGAGGTCCGCGAAGGCCGAGATGCTTCAAAAGAACGAGTCGGAGATAAGATGTCCGTGTCGAAGATGCAAGCTGAAGAGCCTTATTGCGGACCCGGATTCCGGGCAGGTGCGGGACCACCTGCTCTTGCGTGGTTTCATGGATGGCTATCGGTGGCAAGGTGATGAAGATGAGTACGAAGTCGTCCATGGGGGCCGGGCAAGAAATGAGGAAGGGCGGCAAGACAACCACCGAGGCTCGGGCGGGCGAGAAGACGAAGAATCCCCAGGAGATGATCACGACGGTGATGCTGTACACTGTCATCATGTAGAAGATGCAGGACATGATGATGAGGAAGATGTCGGAGCAGACGACGGGCATGATCATGAAGATGATGATGCCAGCGGAGCAGACGACGCTGGACCATCGATGGGCTGGGTGCAGGACCCTCATATTCAAGAGCTGCTTCTCAAGCAGACCGCTAAAGCAAGAGCTGCCGCCTGAGAGAAAGCCAAGATGGATCAACTTGAGTTAGACGCGGTTACTCCATTGTATGAAGGATGCAGGCCCGAGGATACCCGCCTGAAAGTAACGCTCATGGCTCTGGAGATGAAGGTAAAACACAAAATGACCGACGCATGCTTCAACGAGAACATGTCATTCTGGCACGAACGTCTTCCCAAGGGGAACAAGTGCCCCACCAGTTTGGAGGAGGCGGAGAAAATCGTGTGTCCTCTGGATTTACCGCACGTGAAATACCATGTGTGCATGAACAATTGCATCATTTATCGGGACGAGCACGCGGAGTCTACCATATGTCCGGTGTGCGGCGTCACTCGATACAAGAAGAGGAAGAAAGCTCCTCGAAAAGTGGTGTGGTACTTTCCGACCACTCCTCGTCTGCAGCGGCATTTCACGGACCCTAAGGTAGCAAACTCCTGCGTTGGCACGCGGATAGGGAGGAGAAGAAGCGAGAAGATGACGCAAATGATCCGGAGATAGATAAAAAAGACAAGATGCTGAGTCACCCTAAGGATGCGAGTCAGTGGCAAGCGTTGAACTTCGAAGACCTAGAATTTGGGAACGATCCAAGGAACATCGTGCTGGGCGCGAGCACCGATGGAGTCAATCCGTTTGGCAGCCAGAGAAGCACACATAGCACCTGGCTTGTGTTTGTGTGGATGTACAACCTTCCCCCTGGTTGTGCATGAAGAGGAATTACATTCACATGAGTATGCTTATTGAAGGACCGAAACAACCAGGGAACGACATCAATCTGTATCTGGGGCTGCTGAAAGAGGAGCTAGACACGCTGTGGAAAACGCCAGCCAATACGTGGGACGCCGCAAAGAAAGAATATTTCCCTGTGAGAGCCGCGCTGCTCACGACGGTGCACGACTATCTCGGTTACGGATATGACGCGGGGCAGGTGGTCCACGGATTTTCTGGATGCGTCAGGTGCATGGATGACACAACGTATCGCGAGCTAGATAGAGATCCCGGGTCTTCGAAAACTGTTTTCATGGGACATCGAAGGTGGCTTCGTGACGATGATCTGTGGAGAAAACGCAAGGATCTGTTCGATGGTGAAACCGAACCCCGAGGACGCCCGCGTACGAGGAGCGGCGAGGAAATAGACGAGCTGTTGAAAAATTGGAAAGATTGCCCACTGCTGGGAAAGAAGGAAAAGGCGCCAGAGCCGGGAAAGAAGCGAAAGGCGCCAGAGCCGCTGCTGAAGGTATGGAAAACGAGGTCTGTTTTTTGGGACTTGCCGTACTGGAAGATCCACCGTGTGCCTCACAGCCTTGATGTAATGCATATCACGAAGAACGTGTGCGAGAGTCTGCTTGGTTCCCTGCTCAACATGCCAGAGAGGACCAAAGATGGGCCGAAAGCAAGGGCAGACTTGAAATCAATGGGCATCAGGCAGGAGCTTCACGCTATATATGATGATCATGATGATGATGATGATGATGAGGCGAAGCAAGACACGGAAAGTCGTCGCATAGGCAAAAAGGCCAAGAAGACCGGAAATGACTACCCTCCCGCGTGCTTCACTCTAAGTCAGGAGGAGATCGAGTAGTTTTTCACCTGCCTCGTAGGAGTACAACTTCCTTACGGTTACGCGGGGAAGATAAGCAGATACCTAGACCGGGCGAAGCTGAAGTTCAGCGGGATGAAGTCTCACGACTATCACGTGCTGATGACGCAGATACTTCCAGTTGCAATCCGTGGGATCATGGACGCGCACGTCCGTGAAACCCTATTTGGCCTATGCAACTTTTTCGGTGTCATCTCTCGGAAGTCTGTTGGCGTGAGGCAACTCAGAAGGCTACAGGAAGAGATCGTGGTGATACTATGCGATCTTGAGATGTATTTCCCGCCCGCATTCTTCGACGTTATGGTGCATCTGCTGGTCCATATCGTGGACGATATCATCCAACTCGGGCCGACGTTCCTGCACAGCATGATGCCGTTCGAAAGGATGAATGGTGTCATCAAAGGATACGTTCGCAACATGTCACGTCCAGAGGGAAGCATAGCCGGGGGCTTTCTGACCGAAGAGTGCATCTCCTACTGCACGAATTATCTAGGCATCGAGAACCCCGTTGGTCTGCCCGTCAACAGGCACCTCGGCAGGCTCGCTGGATGGGGTCACCGTGATGGTCGCCGCGAAATGCATGTCGACTTCGAGGGTCGACTCGCCGACTTTGAAAGAGCAAACCTAGTCGCGCTACAACACATAGACGTGGTCGATCCTTGGGTGGTAGAGCACAAAACCTTTATTGAGAAGACGTACAATGAACGAGGCCAACAGAGGATGGACGGAGATATAATCAAAGAGCACAACTCATGTTTCACGCGTTGGTTCAAGCAGAAGCTTCTGTCGTACCCTTTACATGAGGATTCTTCCGCGGAAGAACAACTCATATTTGCCTTATCACAGGGCGCCGAGCACAACCTAATGACCTATGAGGCGTACGATATCAACGGCTACACATTCTACACCGAGGCCAAGGACATGAAGAGCGATGGTTATCTGAACTCCGGGGTAACGATGGAATCCTACACTGGTAATGACAAGGACAGATACTACAGAAGGATCGAGGAGATCTGGGAGCTGAGCTACGCTGGTGAGAAGGTCCCGATGTTCTGTGTCGGATGGGCCAAGAGCGTCCTAAAAGAAGACCGGTATTTCACCACCATGGTTATACCCGAAGCCAAATCCAAGACCGCGGGCGCAAACGTCACCACGAAAAATGAGCCATGGGTACTGGCTTCCCAAGTTGACCAATGCTTCTTCATTACCGACCCGTCAAAGCCCAGTCGTGTTGTCGTGAGGAAAGGCAAAAGGAAGATCATCGGAATGGATGGAGTAGCCAATGAGCAAGACTTCGACAAGTACGGCGACCCGAGGATCGATCATGACGACGATGATGAAGTAGCAGCATACACCACAAAAAGAAGGAGGACCACCCTAGCTAAAGGACGTCCGTTCCACAGAAGAACTCCATTTGCGAAAAAGAAGGGCAAGAAGATTGTGAACAGATAGCTAGCTAAGATCGATTGTATATATTTAAATCGTAGCCTTCATTTCTCGATTGTATTTCTTGGGCACTTTTTGAACTATCATAAATATTATTTAATTTCATGGACACTCGATCTCGACCCCCCACTCCATCTCGATCGCTATCCCACCTCGCCAGATCCGGTCCCCCTCGCCGCCGAGCACCCCCCGGTCCACCGGCCGCCGTCGCCGACCAGCCGCACCCTTGATTCCCCTACTCAACCGCCGCCGCCGAGCACCCCCCGGTCC
>LR738712.1:901111546-901129651 GCA_902687465.1 Secale cereale
CCCCCGGTCCATCGGCCGCCGCCGCCGACCCCCCGCACCCTCGATTCCCCTACTCCTGGTGTGATTTAAACAAGTTTGAACATATTTAAACACAAATAAGTATCAAACAACATTTTAAATGCATAAAAAAATTGTGGAGCCCGGGAATCGAACCCAGGACCTCCTGGTGTGAGAACTGGCTGCTGACCAGTCGAGCTAGTAGAGGACACTTGATGTGGATCAGGTCAGGTGGAAGATAACCTGTTGGCTCGAGCAGAAAAAAAAATATACTAATAGCGCACCAGGGTGAGGTGCGCCATTAGTATGTATGCACTTATGGCGCACCGAGGGGTGGTGCGCCATTAGTATTGCGCCGCACCCACCATCCATATCTCCTCCGCGGCCATCCCCAACCTAGCTATCGATCCCCTCTCTCTCCCCGACTCCACCCCTCACCACCGCAGCTCCCCCGCGCCGCCGCGCCCCCGCGCCACTCACCACCGCAGTTCCCCCGTGCCGCCGCGCCCCCGCGCCCCCCACCACCCGCCACGCGCCGCCCACTCCACTATCTCCGCTCGCCGTCGTCGCCTTCGCGCGGGGAGGACGTCCACCAGGAGAGGAGGCCCGCGACCTCCCCGCCGTCTCCGCCCTCCATCGTCTCCGCCGTCTTCGCCCTCCGTGGTCTCCGCCCTCCGTCGTCGCCGCCGTCTCAGGTAACCCTCCTCCCTCTGCCTCTCTTCTCCTCTCTTCCTCCTCTCCTCCCTCCCGGCCATGCCCTCTTCTTTTCTCTTTTGCTAGGTTTAGTTCAAATCCCTCTCGAATTTAGGTCAAATTAGGTTCAAACTTGCTTGCTGGAGGTTAACTAGGTCAAATTAATTAACTGCTAGGGATTAATTAGGTTAACTAGGTCAAATCCCTCTCGAATTAATTAACTAGGTTAACTAGGTCAAATTAGCAGTTAATTTAGTCTGAAAATGATAGTCCATAGTTAACTAGATCATTCACTATTACATCGATCAAGAAATAGGTTCATCCATATTCCTAGCAGATGCTATATGAACCCTTGCAAGAAAAAAACTTGCTTGCTGGAGGTGGTGCCTGGCCTGGCATGCTAGTTGCTTAGCTTAATTGCTGTTACAGTTAGTAGTTAATTGCTTAGCTTAATTGCTGTTAGAGTTGAGTTACAGCTGATGCATGATGGAGCTGTCAAATTAAGTTAAGTGTATATACACTAGCAGCTACCCTATATATGCGCGTGTCTTTTTTGGTTGATAAATAATAAGTCCATGCATACAACTTTATTTTTGGAAGGGAATGCAAATCTGGCTCATTTTATTACAGCAAGTGTCTGTCTCTCTTATATATTTTGTTGTCTCTCTTGTCTTGTATATATAACTGAAAAGCAAAAGCTACAATTAGCTGTTGGTATTAGACATGCTTGACATTATATATCAGTTTGTCTGGTTCTTGTTTTGGTAGTAGTAGTTTGCTTTGCTTATCCATGAGTATCAGCCAATTGGTGAACCTCGAGCAGCTTTTTGCTAGGTTTTGTCTCCGACCATCGTGTCGTGAAGATTTTGCAGGTACCCCGAGAGGCCCTTGAGTTTGCTGGAATGTCGATTAACTTCCGTTCCGGCAAATTCGGGTACTCCATATGTCCTATTTTCAGCAAAGGTCATGCTGAAATTTTCCGTGAATTTTAGCATGACTTTGCTAAAAATAGGACATATGGGGTACTTGTGACTAATGCATGGGCCGGGGTATCTTAGTAGTTAATTAAGTAGGATCAAGTGCCCCTTTATTCTAGCTGCATTAAACCATAGGCGGCTATATAGAGCCAAGCTAGTGATTAGGCCCAACTTAGAATTCTCCTTCCCAGCTTAGCTTTTAGGATGCCTCGGTGTCGACAAACCATAAATTAAAAAACCTTGGCTTTTAGGGTGCCTCGGTGTCGATAAAAACCGAAATGATGAAAGCTTAGGCTTTTAGGGTGCCTCGGCGTCCAAATACCCTCAATTATAAAAGATTAGCTTTTAGGATGCCTCGGTGTTGACAAACCCTAAATGATGAGACCATGATCTTGTTCCTTGACAATAACCAACTTTTTGACCAAACTTTGTTCCTATTTAGAGAGAAACATGGCCAACAACGAGGAGGCCGGGGGTTCGGGTGGCAAGGCATTCTGGGAGCTGTCCCAGGAGATGGAGGAACAACCTCACTTGTATGAGGACGCCGCCTTCCCCACCGATCCTGACACCACTGATGGTACCGCCGAGGATGACCCCACTGATGCCACCACTGATGGTGCCGCCGAGGATGCCACCACTGATGATGGCGGCGCACGCACAGATTGCAGCCAACCGAAGAGGGAACGAAAGGACCGGCGCCTGACCGTGCTCCGCACCCTCAAGGAGGAAGTTACTGAAGTGGACTCCGACGGGAATCCAACGGTGCCCGAACGAATAGTCAAGGGGTACTCGCTTCAGCTCTGGTGCATTCTCCGGAGCACCGTCTCAATCAACACCGAGAACCTGAGGCATCCTGACCGAGGGAATTTGCGCAACCTCCTCTTCACGAAGGTCCACGAACGATACAAGTTCCCCGCTGAATTTGAAAACACAAGCCTCAAAGGGAATAAAGTGAACAATGCTGCCCTCACGAAGATGAGCAAGGCCCTGTCTACTTGGAAAAGCTTTGTGAAGAGAATGATCGAGAAAGGTGAGAGTTATGAGAAGATCAAGGACAAAAATCCTTCGATCACCAAAGATGGCTACAACGACTTCAAGATCAATTGCTGGAGCACCGCACACTCCGAATCAAGTCAGTGGGGGAAAGAAATGCGGGAGCTGAACTTAGGGGAACACACACTCGGTCCCGGCGGTTACAGAGTGGCGGAGCCTATATGGGACAAGGAGGAGGCGGACCGTGCCGAGCAAGGCCTACCGCCCCTCTTCGATAAATACGGTGACAAGCAGACCAGGAACTTTGTCAGGGCCCGGTACAAGAAGGATCCGAAAACAAAGGAGCTTACCACGGATCCGAAGACCAGGGCGCTTGAGCTTGTTCTGGTAAGGAATGCACCCCCGTGTAATTAGCTCCATATGGTTGCATTCTAATTAATGAAGCCAAATTTCTAAATGGTTCACATTCCTTCCGCAGGCGACTGAAAGCAGTAGCGCAGGGTCGACTAAGAGCAACCCTTGGGACACGACTCTAAATAGGGCGTTGAATGTAATGAAGAACAAGGATAAGCTCAGTAAGCCGACGTCAGCTGGTCGTGTGGCCAGCAAAGGCTTGTCGACAAAATGGTCGTCATACTATAACGCTGGTGGGCGAAAGGAGAAAAAGACCAGCTCGGAAAGCTAGGCGCGCGAGGTTCAAGAACTCAAGGCACAGGTGGCGCGGATTCCGGAGATTGTCTAAGAGCAAGTGCAACAATATCTTGGAGCGACGATCACCGCCATTGTGCCTACCTTGATCGAGGGGTTGAGTGCGTGGACTGCGGGCGGCCAACAGGGGCCGCCCCCGATTCCTAGCTTCACGGCCAGCAATTCGGAGAACGCGATGGCGGCGCCATTGGTGTCTCCGGCGGAGGCGGCATTGGTGTCTCCGACGCCGGCACGGGAGCTTAATGCACCCGGGTGTACGCCGGCCGGCACCTCTGCAGCAAGCCGCTCCTCCGTCAACTGCACGCCCGCCGTTGGCGGTGCCTCGACATTAGCCGAGCTCGACACCATCATCACGGTAACTAATTAAGCCTCTCTCGGCCGAGGACTTCATCTCCTTGCCTTTGACTGGGCATCCCTGATGACGCCCTACATGTTTTCGCAGGGCGCTGCCGACGTTCCGTGCACTCTCCTGCACTTCGTGAACAACGAGTTGGACGATGTCGGCAAGGGCAAAATCGTTCAACCGGGCAACCCCTTGTTCCACGGTACCCAGATGCCACCCAACTTGTTTAGAGTTCAACTGGTTCGGGTGCTTCCAGGCTACGACAAGGTGTTACCTCCGATTCGACCCGTCGGGGCCGACGATGATAACGTGATGACCCTCAGTGCCTGCCTGAGCTGGCCCCTGCTTTGGCCAAAGAGCCAGATTCGTTTGGGGGCGGGGGACACCACCCCAAAGACAACACCGCCAGTCGTGCCGGTGCCAAGTCGACCCCATGGCAAGACCGCCGCAACGGTGCCGGACATCCCTATGCCACTGGATCCAAACATGCATATGGCACAGGATCAGAACGACGACGACGACGATACATTAGGCAACGTCGATCAGTACTTTGCCGATCATGGGTACGGTGGCGACTTCATGGGGCCTCCTTCTCAAGAACCCAACCCAACAAAGGACGTGCGCGATCTAGCTGGTACCGCGGAGAAGCCAAGTTGCAACAGGCGTCGTCTGCCGTTCAGCTCTCAGGAGACGCCTCCAGCTGCCGACTTCACCGAGCCTCAGATAGGCGAGGTGCGAAATATTATCAGCCCCAACACACTCAAGAAGGCGGTCTGTGAGCAGAACTCGGTCCCAATTCAGGAGAAGAAGAAGGCACGCAAAAGAAAAACTAGCAAGGGTGCGAGCCAGCCGGCACCGAGTACGATCCGTGCTTAGGACAGGCCATCTTCACCTGAGGATCTAATGAGGAGGGTGCATGTGGCGGGTAGGCCGATGCTACCGACAAATAGGCTCGATGCTGCAACCGGTGCTATGCGGAGTCTGCATGACAGTGTTCTTTCTTTGGAGAAGCGGCGTCTCAGAGAGAAGGATGTGGCATACCCGGTTTTCGCGGCCAAGGTGCCAGAGGGCAAGGGCTTTGTGGATAACTCCATCGGGGGTACGATCGTCCTACGGTTTGATGACATCCACGCTATGTTGAACCTTCATCCGCTGCACTACACCTTCGTTCGGCTATTTTCGCTGAGTATGGAGATGCGGATCATTCGCGACAAGACCCCGGACATCGTGATAGTCGACCCCTTCTACATGCGTGCCAAGATCTTGGGCAGCGCTGGGGACCGGCAAGTCGCGAGTTCTTACCTCGAAGGCGTCATTCAGGCAAACCGAGATAAGGATAACTTCCTCGTGCCTTACTTTCCCGAGTAAGTCCTCCCCCTCAACCGCCCTGTAACATATGAATTCTTAGATTTCAATCGTTTTTCTTTTAACATTCCGTGTTTTTTGCAGTGACACACATTGCACGCTCATCCTCCTAAGCCCCAAATATTCCATGGCCACGTATTTCGACCCGGACCGTAAGTCGAACGTAGACTACACAAATGTCAAGAAGGTTCTTGATGATGTTCTCCCCGGCTACGCCAAATCTGGAGGCACCTTCACCAGGACAGTCCGTAAGACCGGCAAGCACGTGTTCTCCCACAATACGACGTTCTGCTGCGTCAAGCAGCCGCCTGGCGGTCAGAAGGGTTCCTACTACGCCATCCATCACATGCGGGCGATCGTACGGGACCATCATCAACTTCTGCTACCGAGTAAACTCAAAGATTGGGCCGCGAGCGTGTCGGCAATCCAGGACGCGGACATCAGACAACAATTCTTTCGCATCTAGTCGGAGTTTGCGGAAATCATCCATCAAGATGTCCTTCGTACCTCGGGGCAGTTCTTCCTCAGGAACCAACCGTCCAACAGTGACATCGAATCAATGCTACAAATGCAGGCTGACAACGCCCGTGATTTCATGACTCCCACGATAGACGGCGGCTTCATCCACGCTCCGGTCCCTTGAGTCGAGTCGAAAGCAGTGATGCTGTGTCTAGTTCTGAAACATCGATTGGCTCATGTTGTAATTAAACTTTAATAACTTGTAGTATGTCTCTTTGGTTTCGAGAGTCGTTCAACTTAGATGTAATCGATGCTATTAATGTCTTGCTTTTCTCTTTCGATCGTTCTGTTGCATACTTATATATTGCTTATGTATTGTCTGTGAATTGGTACTAACGTTTCGTTTGGCTAGTGCATAGCGATGCCGTCGTATGTCGTGTACATGGGTAAGGTTCCCGGACTCTACGATGACTGGGAGGAGTGTCGGAGACAGGTTCACCGATTCAGCGGTAACAGTTACAAAGGGTACACCACTAGGGCCGAGGCGGAATCTAGATACGCCCGCTATCTACCGGGAGAGGGGATGGAGCGTTGGAGGAATGGGATGAAGACGAGTTTCATCGTGATGATGCTCATCGTGATGACCGCAGCACTCTTCTATGTGATGGTAGTTTAGATGATCGATATCGACTTGTAATGTGAAGATAAACTCGCTACTCGCGGTCTCGAGACTTGTAATATAATGTTCTATCTTTGTTCGGTCTTTTCAATTCGGAGACTAATATGATGAATTGTATTCGGAGACTAATATGATGAATTGTATTCAGAGACTAATCTTCTATTGTATTCGATGAATCTGTTGTTGATGTGTGCTGTCTATATTCCAATTATACATTTTGTAACCTGTGCAAAAAACAGAAAATAAAAAAATTAAAAAAACCTAATATTCATACTAATGGCGCATCACATCACAGTGCGCCATTAGTATGCCAAAGGATACTAATGGCGCATCATTAGACAGTGCGCCATTACTATGCCGAAGTTACTAATGGCGCATCCTGCTGGTGTGCGCCATTAGTATGCCAAAGCACCTGGGTATACATGGCCCCCTGGGAGGCATACTAATGGCACACTACTGTGCACACTAATGGTGTATCTGTGGTGCGCCATTAGTATACCAGATACTAGTGGCGCACCGGAGGTGCGCCATTAGTAAAATATACTAATGGCGTGGCACTAATGGCGCACCACTAATGCGCCATTAATGGCCAAATTAGGTGCGCCATTAGTAGGCCTTTTCCTAGTAGTGTAACTAAAATAACCAAATCGTCGAATGTCCGCACGCCGAAGCCTTAGCAGCATTTAAACACAGTGTTCGCGACGAATGGCTCGCGTGACAAATAGATTTACTTTGTTGCAATACCTAGTCTTTATTGCAACAAAATGACCAATTCACGCAACGGGACTCAACTGTTGCAATATCACTACCATATCGCAACGCCGATGCAGCTTGTGGCAATACATGCCTTCTACTACAACAAAATGAGTACCAAGCGCGATGAAACGAAACTGTGGCAATATGTAGATCCTATTACTACGAACTGGAATTTTGTGGTAATATAACATTTTATTGCAATGAAAGATAGTTGTAGCAATAAATTTTGTTGCAATATACCGGAATCCTTGTAGTGTGGCCAGGAGAAGCCAAAGACAATGGCAGCCCTTACTACACATATGACCCACTTTTGCGTGGGTGAAGACAGTTGGTTGGGTCGTAGAAGCAACAGTACCAGTGACCCGGGCACTTTCAAAGTCGGGGATGGCAATGGCAAGCCACGACGCAATAAGAATAAGCGTTGGAAGAATAATGGAGAAACAGATGACACGACAATAAATGGCGGATTTAGTGGATCTAGAACCGGTCAGCGGAAGAAGCCATTCAAAGGCATTAGGGATGGTTCATCCAACCTGCATAAGATATTAGAGAGACCTTGCTAGATTCACAGCACCACTGACAAACATGCAAACCACACCAATAGAAATTGTTGGGTCTTCAAGCAGGCCGACAAGCTAAATGCCAAACACAAGGGGAAAGAACCTCAAAGCGAGGACGAAGATGAGCCTCGCCCACCGAATAATGGGGGATAGAAGCAATTTCCCCCTGAGGTGAAAACGGTGAACATGATGTATGCCACCCAATCCCCAAGAGGGAGTGCAAGAGCGCACTAAGGGACATTTACGCCGTAGAGCCTGTCGCCCCCAAATTTAAACCATGATCGGCTTTTCCGGTCATCTTTGATCGCAGGGATCACCCAACCAGTATCCGTCATGGAGGTTCGGTGGCCCTTGTACTCAATCCTATAATTGATGGATACCATCTCACTCGAGTCCATAAGGACGGCGGGAATAGTATGAACTTGATATATCAAGACACCGTCCGCAAGGTGGGGATAGACCCGCCATGAATCAAGCCTAGCAGCACTACCTTTAAAGGTGTTATACCCGGCGTAGAGGCCAGTTGCACGTGCTCGTTAACACGGGAGCTTGTATTTGGATCTCCAGACAATTTTTGAAGCTAGGAGTTAATCTTCGACATCACTCCCTTCCGAAGTGGTTACCATGCACTACTCGGAAGAACGGCCTTTGCCCGCTTTAATGCAGTCCTGCACTATCCTTACCTGCAGCTTAAAAGGCCTGGACCTCATGGCGTCATTACAATCAATGGGAATATGGAGCCCGCCCTCCGTACAGAGGAGGATACCGCGGCCTTGGCAGCCAAAGTTCAAGGCGGCCTTTTCAAGCCAAATAATTCATCGGTCGTCAAGACCAGAGACACTGCTAAACATGTCCGGCCCGCACTACAATGCTGCAGCTCGGATGAACCTGAGCTTGATTAGCAGTTACGCCTCCGTCGACTGCTCTACAAGGTTGTGGCATACGTACCTCGTGTATACAACAACACCCTTAAAATACCTTGGGCAGCGCCGGGGGCACACTGCGGAAAAACAGTCCATATTACGGCTCGACCCTATTCGGCCTCTAACCATATTTTCATTACAGGTTCATCAAAGAACCCACATTATCTATGGTTGTGCAGGGAACTATTTTCCAGATTTCCTCTTCCTTTTTTACAGGCGGCCATCAGACCCCTCTCCTTTAAGAATGTGTTACAAAGGAGAAACGGCGCAGATGTGCACCAGAGCTTTGTTGGGATTTTTCCTTATCAGTAATCTCAGGCTCTGTGTAAATGTCTCCCATTATTATTTTTCTTTTTTGGTATGTAAAATGTCCAAGATGTTGTTGGCATTATCTATAACCACACGGCTCGCCGTATTAATCAGGTTATAAAAGAAGCAATTTTGTTCCAATTTGTTTGGAGTTTATTTTACATTACCATCTATGTTCTCTCCCTACCTCATATTGCCACATGTTCTTCAATTCGGATTTAATACCGGGTGTTGTATGCGGCACAGCACACTTGAAAGTCCGAACACCTATAGGGAACTGTTCGGCGTCCCGAATATTCCGTTATATGCATCGGTCTGAATCATGTCTTGGGTCTATAGTTGGGTTGCCTGGCTCCTGTGCTTACCACCTTAAGTTTCGCACTGTTCGGCTAAGGTAGTAAAGGGAGAACTACTACGATAGTATTTCTGGTTCATCTGGTCAAGTACCTCAGTAGAAAAGCCGAAAATTGACTGTCATGATAAGCGAGAGCTGGTCGGCGATTCGGCGACTTAGTATTATACTACAGATCGTTAGCGATCTACTCCGTTTTACACGAGGGGCTGGTCTTCGCCCAAAATCTAGATAGCCGCACACGCACAAGGGGCTAGTACTTAGCCCCACAGTCAAACTCCTATGACTAAGTGAAAGAAATAAAGCCGCATAGTCTGATTGACTGGTCCACTTCGCGAACACCTCCTTTACGGACCAAGAGGTTGGGTAAAGCGTGGTCACGCGTCATGCCAAACACCCCTGTATCATCTACATGGGGGCTGAAGCCGACGACTGGAAACTTTCAGATATAACAATAAACATCCATACAGGAGGAAAAGTCGCTTGAAATATAAGGCGCAAAAATATATACGTATCGGTTCATAAGCTTAGTCTTTACAACCCAAACACACTTAATCAAAAATCATGCCCTTTGAGCACTAGCCCTCTACAATGCGGGCTCCTTCTAGGACGTCATCGGTGTACCTCTCCAGCCTCCAATGATCCTTGCCCTCGGGCAGGCCGGCGGTCGCCACTTCGGTGGCCTTCATCATCGCCCAGTGCATCTTGACACAGGCAAAGGCCATCCGTTCACCTTCTATACCGGCCGAACGCTTCAGAACGTCGACCTGGGGCCTCGTATCTACGAGCCGCTTTACCAATCTAGAGTAGCTACTAGGGATTGCTCGGCGGGCCATAGCCGGACTACTAAATCCTTCATGGCCGCACCCACCATGTTATGAAGCTCGATCAACTGCTTCAACTTGTCGTTCAGAGGAACTGGATATTCTGGTGTAAGAAATTGAGACCAGAACAACTTCTCCGTTGTATTCCCCTCTCGGGCTCTGAAGAATTGGGCGGCGTCGGCGATACTCTTCGGGAGATACGCAAACGCGCCTGGAGAACTCCATACTCGAGTCAGCGACGCATACTTCTGACCTCAAAGGATACTCTGCAGAAGAAAGGCCTTACCAGCCGCTATCTGCTGCGCTTGATGGATCTCCTCGTGAGCACTCCAGGACTCGCTCCGTGCCTCCTTGGCAACATTTAGAGCTTTGTTGAGCTAGGATGTTTGGTCAGAAGTCTTCTGCTCCAACTCCTCGCATTTGTGGATGCCTTCTCGCAGCTCTTGTTTGAATTCGGCCACCCGAGACTCAAGTTGACAGCGGGAAGCCATCGGCCTCCAGCTCGGCCGCCGCTTTGTCATCGGCTGCCTTGTTCATCTCGGCCTCCTTGTTGGCCTAAGCAAGGGTGCCCTTGAGGGTCTCGACCTCGGCTGCGCCAACTATGACCATAATCACACCACACAATGTGTTAAAACTTTTAAAATAAATACATATCATCTTTTTGACATAATAATTTTCAAAGTGACCAAAGATAACAACAAAAGTCCGAACACTTACGATTCGGCTAGGTGCTTTCTCCTGGGTTGTCTTCAGCAATCAGCTTCGGACTCTGAGTCCCATTCCCCGTATCTTCGGGGGGCGCCCTCTTCATCCCGTTTCCCTTGATGGGGGAGTGGCTTTCCACCTCCTCCTCTTCCTCTTCATCATGGGAGGAGGGGGCGTCAGTCTCTCCGGATATATCTTTAGAAGGACCTTTAGGACGGGGACCGCTCTTGGCCTCCTTGCTCTTCTTCCGGGCCTTCTTCTCCCGCGCCTTGTATGGCGCTGGCACCAGCATTGCCGTTAGCTGAGGTGTGGCTGGGTTTTCGGGCAGCGAGGCCGGACAGTTGATCCACTCTGCTTTCGTCGTACATTCCTATATGGAACGCAAATGTTCTAACTCCTGTTATAATTGATGTACGGACAAGATAAGTCTTCGGCAAAATCATGCTTACCTCCGTATCCGGAGTCACGCTGTTGAAACTGATGTCTTCGGCCTCCTTTGGCTACTCCTTCTGGGCCTTGAAAAGCAGCTTCCATATGTCTTCATGTGTAGTGCCGAAGAAGCGCTTCAAGGTCCATGGTTCCTCTGGATTGAACTCCCACAAGCGGGAGGCCCGTAGTTGGCAGGGAAGGGTGCGGCGAAAGAGCATCAACTGAATCACATTAGTGAGGTGGGTGTCCTTCGCTATCATGCCAGAGATGCGATTCCGGAGCGTCTTCACCTCCGACTGAGACCCCCAATCGAGGCCCTTGGCGGTCCATGAATGGAGCCTTTCTGGGTGTCCGGATCTAAAATCGGGCATGGCCACCAATTTAGCCCCACAGGGTTCGGTGATATAGATCCACTCTTGCTGCCATACCTTGTTGGTTTCCACAAAAGCCCCTTTGAGCCAAGTTGCGTTTTGGAGCGTGCTTACCATAGCTCCCTCGCAGTCTGCATGCTGCCCGTTGACCACCTTCGGCTACAACTTGAAGGTTTTGAGCCATAGGCCGAAGTTTGGGGGCACGGAGGAAAGCTTCACATACGACTATGAAAGCCGATATTTGGAGGATAGAGTTCGGGGCCAGATCGTGGAAATCTAGCTCATAGAAGAATGAGAGATCCCGAGCAAAGGGGTGGAGCGGAAATCCCAGTCCCCCAAATAAAGTGAGGGATGAACACAACCCTCTCGCCAGGCTATGGGATGGGGATCACCTGATTCTCGTCAGGAATCCGGTGTGCTATGTTTGCGTTAAGATAGCCCGCGCTCCGGAGACTCTTCACGTCTTTCTCCGTGACGGAGGAGACCTCCCACTTGCCCTTTGAACCAGATCCAACCATTGCTGGAGAAGGAGGCGGTGGTGGACGGGATGGGAGCTACGGGCGCTAGAGCTAGGAGATTGGCAAGCGAAGGCTAGAGGATAGCGTGAGGTAGAAGGGGGGATCGATGGCCTTTTATAGGCGGTAAATACAAAGCATCTCCCACTCTAGCCGTAAAACTCATCTGTTCCGAACGTAATTGTGCGTAAGGTACGGTTGGGTTACCCAAATCATATTGATGAGGATCCCACGATAAGCGAGCATGATCTATGCTTTGACAAGACGTTCCAATGGAGGCTATGCCTCAAAACGAGAAACCCAAGCCAAGAAAATAGTTCGAAATATTGAAGCATCAAACATGACGTTTCACTAAGAAGTTGTCAGTAAAGACACAGTGTTTGTTTTGACACACTGCCTTCGTTGCTAAGGGTTGTCCTAATCATGCCGAGCCGTACATAGTTCCTTTATGCAGGAAATAAATTTCATATGTTCGGAAGGAGGAACCCGCCTTGCAATGCCGAAGACAGTATGCGTGCCGAACTCATCGTCAACGAAGACTGGTTCAGGGGCTACTGAGGGAGTGCTAGATTAAGGAATCCTCGGGTGGCCAGATTACTCATTATAGGCTGGACTGGTGGGCCGTCAAGATCAACACAGAAGATTATCCCTCGTATCCGAATGGGACTTCTATATCTATAGAATGGCAAGTTTAAAGTCAGGATGTATTGTTTCCTTGTTCTGCAAGATGATTATCTACAACCCGAGGTCCCTCCGGTGCATATATCAACCGGATGGTTTAGTCTGTAGAGACAATCACAACTACCATTGGCTAGACATGTAGGGTTTAGCCATTACAATCTCGAGGTAGATCAACTCTAGTGATCCCCATATTCATCAAGATCAATCAAGCAAGAAGTAGGGTATTACCTCCATTAAGAGGGCCTGAACCTGTGTAAACATCGTGTCCTTGTTTCCCCCTATTACCATCGATCCTCAGACACACAGTTCGGGACCCCCTACGCAAGATCCGCCGGTTTTGACACAGACAGTCGACCGCACCCAACCTGAGTCTTAGGGATATTGTGTGTCTCCTGCATAACTCTCACAGTACAACGTCGGGCACCTTTAAAGCATCGGTAATACCAACCGGGGGACGCGAGTAGAGATGAGCCCACCAAAAGCCAAGGTACTCGGAGGATTCCTCCACAAAACATTATGGGAAATTGCTTTATATGCACCAGTTTTGAATTGTGTGTTCGGTCAATAGGTTGGTTGCCTGGCTCCCGTGCTTACACTTATGTTCCCGATTGTTTGGCTAAGGATAAAGGGAGAACCACTATGATTGTGCTTCCGGTTCAACTGGTCAAGGACCTCAGTGGAGAAAGCCGAAAACTAACTGTCTCAATGAGCACAAAATGGTCAGCGATCCGATGACTTTGTCAAACTATAGATCGATAGTGGTTACCTTGTGGACATCTCGTATAATTTGCCGAAGTGTTATTGAAAATCCGAGTGTAGCGTTCTGAAAGAGAATCAAGTGAAATGAGACTTGTCGTAGATCCTTTCTGTGAGCAGAGCAAGGAGCACCCGTGATCCCCATGTTACGAGTCAATTCTTCTCAGGAGGAGCAAATCTTTGTCTGCACAAACTTGGTTCGAGAGAAAGTTGACTGATTGGTGTTTCATATAAAGGATATTGACTGGGTACACTTGACCAATTCGGGCCCTGACATATTGGACCACCACTAGGAATTTGATGATATGCCCACAATCTGGCCACGATCCATCATCCCTCAAAGAGATTGATAACGCGTATCACCAAGTTTTTCCAAATTGCTCCCCTCTTTGCCTAAAAAAGCATGATCATTTGAGTTAGTCGAGGTCTTTGTACCAACCAACAAATAGGTCTTCGTGTCCGTTGACCAGTCATAATCTTCTCTGATGATGAACAGTCGGTTTCGTCAGCGAGGCCTCGACCGGCTGGACTATAAAAGGGGTTATACCTACTGGGTAGGCCAAGTACATATAGGACCCAGCCAAGTGCCTATGGCCATCAAAGATATGCTAAAAGAAGTAATGGGCCAAGGGCCATCACACCGAGCCCATTGCCGTTACAGCCCAAGGCATCAAAGAACAATGGGACCCCTAAAAATATCAAAGAACAATCGCGATTTCTTTCAAAAATAAATAAATCAAAGAACGCGTGGGAGGGGGGGAGTCGCTGTCTTCGTTGTTGCTGTTGGAGGTTATCATTGCTGAGACCACAATTCATCAGACCAATACGTTCGTTAAGTAGGTTATTAAGGATTTTTCTATAGAAAAAGAAAGGAAGTTGTACATACAAATTTCAACCATCTCAATTTTGTACGTAATGTCCGCTGATATGGTAGACGTTGCAATTAACCATACCCTAAATGTGGTGTTATGTAGGTAGTTCCAATTGTTTTAAAAAAATCTTAGGGTTGGGCTTGGACGGACCAACCTCTGTGCCTGGATGCGACGAGAAGCCTAACAGGGTAATGTGAAGGCTTCGATCCTAGATACAGCAAGATCAGAGCCTTCGAGAAAGACATGGCGACCTGAAACGCTCAAGTGATTCTCGAACCCAAATACGAAGAGGACGGAGCCCAGCCATACGAGGTGAACTGAAGACCCCTAGCCTAATGCGGTGAAGAGCCTTAAGAAGCGAAGTGAAGCCCTCGGGCCCAGATGCGGCAACGTCGGAGTCCTGAAGCCCGAAGATGTAGCGAGCAAAAGCCCGTGTGACCCGGTGCGGCGAGGTTGGAGCCTTCAAACCAGACATGGAGAAGTGAAGCCCCGAAGATAGATGTGGCAAGGGGTCAAATGGAATGTCAAGGGGGGGGGGGTCTGACAGCACGCAAAAGACTTTGATATGACAACACAACAAGATTCGCAATGATGACATTCAACAATTCCCCTTCCAATAGGCTTAAAGGATGAAATGTCTTTTCACCTGCATAGGTCAGTCCCAAACTCCGACGCCCATCCCACATTGAAAATCTGAGTGTAGCACTACTCTCGAAGGAAATCAAGTGAAATGAAACTTGTTGCAGATCTGCTCTGTGAGTAGAGCAAGGAGTGCCCGTGATCCCTGTGCCACGAGTCAAATCGTCTAAGGAGGCGCAAATATTCGTCTGCGCAAACTTGGTTTGATAGAAAGGTGATTGATTAGTGTTCCATGTAAAGGATATTAACTGGGTACGCTTGACCAATCCGGACCCTGACATCTTTGACCACCACTCGAAATTTTATGATACGCCCACAATCAGGCCACCGTCCATCATCTCCCCAAGAGATTGACCAAGGGTATCACCAAAATTTTCCAAATTGCTCGCCTCTTTGCCTCAGAAAGCATGATCATTTGATTTAGTCGAGGTCTCTCTACCAACCAACAAGCACTGGAATCAGGGATTTTCCCGTCTGTCAGGTCTTTGCCAACTAACTTACAAAATTAATTAAGTGATGTTGATGTTGTTGATTATCAGAGATGGGGGACTCCTCCACCGCAGGCTACACTCTGCCACAGTGGAGTACGAGTTGGACGGTTTCGAGTTCTTCACGATCATACTTGAGAATTCCTCCAAGAGGCAGGTATATAAAAGGAGAGATCTCCCCTTCACCCATCTCTTTATCATAACTCTGCTTTTTGCTACATACCTCATTGACCCACGTTGCAGAGGCTACCTGACACTTTCATGGGATGTTGGATGGCCATCGGCCAAAGAATGTGACGCTGCGATAGGCCGGCAGCGGGCTTCGCAGGCATTGGGATGTGGAGGTGGTGATCAGCAAGGACCACATGTACCTGTGTCGTGGCTGGGAGTAGTTCGTCCGTGCCTACGACCTGAGGCAGGGGTACTTCCTTGTCCTCAGGTACGACGGTGACGCCTGTCTCACCGTGAAGGTGTTGAACATGACTATGTGCCGCATGCGCTACAAGGACGACGATGATGCCAGTATGCTCTGCCTCTTCTTCCTCTCCATTTGGCATTGTCTCACACTGATTGTTAAAAAAACTTTGTTGTATTTGGTCAGGCAATCGGAGCAGCGGCAGCGACTCTGGCTACAGCACTAGCAGTAGTGAGTCTGGCTACAACGAAAGTAGCAGCGAGTCTGCGTCTACTTCTTCTTCTTCTTCTTATTCTTCTTCTAGTCTTCTTCTTCTTCTTCTTCTTCTTCTTCTTCTTCTTCTTCTTCTTCTTCTTCTTCTTCTTCTTCTTCTTCTTCTTCTTCTTCTTCTTCTTCTCCAAAATGAACCAAATTAGCTCTAAGCTAGCTCTAATATGCTTAGTTACCTACCTAGGTTACATCAATAAAGACCTATATATACTTAGCTGCTTTATATCAAAAATGGCATAATATGCTTAGTGCACTCATAAATTAAATGGCATAATTAGCTAGGTTAGCTGCATTTTACCTAAGTATGCTTACTTCTTCTTCTAGCCTTCTTCTTTTTCTTCATTTTCTTCTTCTTCTTCTAACTCTCTTGTTTCGCATTTTGCAGATTTCATTTATTTTGTATCGATGAACTTGCATGGATGGAACTTTTTATATGGATGAATGGATAACGGTGTTGGATGAACAATGTGAAACTTTTGTAATATAATATGTATGGATGGAATTATGTGTTGGTTATCTATGTATGTATGCTGAAACTTGTGTGTTGGATATGTCTTCTGTGAAATTTCTGTGATGAAACTTGTGTGTTGAAATTGAATGAATTTAAGAAAAAAGAGAAAAAACAAGGGCTATACAGGAGCTTTGCCATACGCTGGCAGACGGAAAAAGGTTTGCCGTCAGCCAGCAGACGGCAAAGATGCCACGTGCTAGCTACCTGTACATCCTGGGGCTGTCCTATTTGGCTACTTTGTTGTCTGTTGGCTGGCGGCAAAGGTGCAAAGGTTTTTGCCGTCTGCCATCGGACGGCAAAGTGCACCTTTAGCCCCCTAACGGCGATAAACTGCCACGTGTGTCGTCCACATCCTTTGCCATCAGCCAGCGGATGGCAAAGAAGCCTTCGCCGTTGCCTATTCAGCCGGACCTGTTGCCGTCTCCTGACGGACGGCAAAGGCCTCTGCCGTCCGCCATGTATGCCTTTGTCGTCCGCCACCATGGCGGATGGCAAAGTGCCTTATTCCTATAGTGAAATGGGTCTTCGTGTCCGTTGACCAGTCAGAATCTTCTCTGATGATGAACAGTCGGTTTCTTCAGCGAGACCTGGACCAACTCGACTACTGATGGGGTTATACCTACTGGGTAGGCCAAGTACATATATGACCCAGCTAAGGGCCCAGGCCCATCAAAGATATGTTAAAAGCAGTAATGGGCCAAGGGCCATCACACTAAGCCCATTGCCGTTACAGCCCAAGGCATCAAAGAACTGGGGGGCCTAAAAAAGTAAAGAACAGTGAGGATTTCTTTAAATAAATAAATAAATCAAAGCACGGGGGTCGTCGTCTTCGTTGTTGCTGTTGGAGGTTATAATTGCTGTGATCACAATTCATTGTACGAATACGTTCGTTATGTAGGTTATTGAGGATTTTCTTTAGAAAAAGAAAGGAAGTTGTATGTAGGAATTTCAAACATCTCAATTTTGTGTGTAATGTTCGCTGATGTGGTAGACGTTGGAATTAATCATACCCTAAATGTGGTGTTATGTAAGATTTTCCCAGTCTTTTTTTTAAGAAATAATCTCAGTGTTTCTTCACAGATGATTTTATTTTTTCCTGAGTGGAACGTACAGGGCTGGGCTTGGACGGGCCAACCTCAGCGTTAATGTAAAAAATAAAACTCAGCGTTCCTACACTGTCAGTTGCGTACTCCACTCCACTTCCCATTGTCTAAAGAAAGTAACTAGTAAAAGCGGCGTTACCCCCAGTCTCCTCACTCTCATCTGCGGACGGACCGGAGAAACAAGGATCGGAGCTGTCGGCGACCTCACCCAGCCGCCCCGTCCCCGGAGATCCGATCGTGGTTAGCCCACCCCTCCTCCTTCCTTCGCTTCTCCGTCTCCATCTCTTTCCCTTCCTTCTCCGAATCATCTTATTTTTTCCTTGGTACTAAACCCTAGCCAGATTTCCCCCTCCTAAAGTCCTTATCCAACCCTAAGATTCATCCCCTTCTGCAGTAGTGCAGAGAGCGAGAG
>LR738712.1:901134262-901190117 GCA_902687465.1 Secale cereale
GGGGTGACATGGAGAGGGAACCAGCGGAGCTTTCACATCAGGCAACGGTTTGTCATAGCCCATCTTCTCACAAAGTCTGCCCAGCCAAATTCAGATGTGTTCCTCGGGCTATGCCTGCTAAAATCGGTCGCCTTATCCCGCTCCTATGAGCGGTAAGTGGTTAGGGTCCGCTGATTTTTAGTTTTCAGTTCTACGAGTGGTGACTGGTGAATTGAATTGATCACTAATTCTTTTGCAGGGTCTCTACTAATGTTCAGTCATGATTCCCGCAGCATTTTGTTGGCTGTGTTTTGTTGATGTAGCGTGATGGAATAAATATTTGGATCCCGACAAGCATATTATTTTTAGATAATGTTCCTGTATTCATCCAGTTGAGTGATGTCATCTAGTTTTGGTACTAGATCATTCAGTTTCAAGCCTTTTTTGCAAGGTTATTGTGATATCTGTAGAGTGGCGGTCCGTGATTTCTGGATTTAGTTTTGTAGATTATTTTGTGCTGAGTACTTTTGTAATTTACATGAGTGTGGTCAGTATGTAAATCAATGAAACAAATAGCGCACTATTTCGGTGTTTAAACTTCGTTATAGCGTATTTGAGGGTGTCACGTTATATTTTAGCCATTTTACACGCTATGCCGCTATTCATGTTATAGCGTGCTATAACGGCACTAAACGCAAAAACATTTTAGCGTTTTTAGCGTGGAGCGATAGAAACACGGCAGGCGCTCAGCCCATAGCAGCCCATCAGGCATCGGCCCAATGCAACACAACAATAGGCTCATCTAGAATGGAAATATTGCATTTGTCTGGATGAAAACAAGAAGAATTCTCTTACGTGCATCTAATGTGTACACCAGCGGTATGCATGTATAGCTCCTAGACAAAATTTTAGACGTTGATATCCTTAATTTATGTCATATATTTGGCAATTTTTTCGAAACTCTATTTTGAATATACCACGCAAATAACACGCAATAATTTGTATAGCATTTGGAGAAGGGCCACGCTATTTTAGATAGCACGCTATCTTTTTTGTTGATGTAAATCCCCTCGCGCGGGGTCTTTTTTATTTTTAATGTACATTTTACGAGAATTGGTATCATCTTTGTTAGTCTTATAAACATATAATCTATGTGTTTAGAGTTTTTGATCTTCAGTTTCAGTCATGTTTCATTTATCGCATACCTCTTAGCAGTCCAATTAGGATTCTGGTCCATGCGGATGTGTGCATATACTCTAAAATCAGCAGTTGCGGCAAGCGCTTTCGTAAGTTACTATTGTCATTCTAAGTGGACTTTTGTTTGAATTGGTCATTCTAAGTGTTATCAGAATTTTACTCGTTCCAAGTAAAATTAACGCTGCATCGGGTTTTGGATCTACAAAATCAGCAGTCCATGAAGTCACAAAGTTCTTCTCGTTCAGCGACAAGCATAATGACAACCGGTTGCTTTTGCAACTTAGTACGTGGATAGCAGTTCAAGGAGGCATAAAACTACTGCACGAGGCGGAAAATGTTTGTGTGGCAGGCGTCATCAGAAGCATCCCACAAACGATATCATAGCGACATCCATATCATGTGCCTCTGCTGCACCCGGTCATGCTAGCTACATCTCCTTAGTCGCTCTGCCTACTCTTGAGCATAACATGGTTCGGGTTTAAGCGTTCAGTACCTTGCGATGCCTGGCCTGATGGCTTAAGAAAGAAACTAGAACGCTCCATCCTCCTGAGTCGCCCCGCGTGTGACCGGGAGGAAACTCTACCGCCGCTGGTGGGGTCCTCACACCTTCTCCTCTTCCCGATCGCGCCTCCAGAGGGCATGGTCAGATGAAGCCTGGCCGATGGCAGCAGGGGCGGGGAGATATTGCCCCTAAATGCATTGGGCTCGGAGCAGGCCAAGGCGGATGGGCTGGGTGTCGCGCTTGACGGCGGACGTGGAAGCGCGGTGGCACGCCGACGCAGGGCGCGACAGCGGCATGGCAAGAGGCATGCAGGGGGTGCTAACTACGGGGCTGGATGCGGGCGGCTGATATGGCCCTCAAAGCGGCGCTGGCCGTGGGCGGCTCAGGCCACGGGCGACCACCTCTCCCGTGGCTATCTTGGCTGGTGGATGGGGCGGTGGAATGGTGGCGTTGCGACCCTCTACCCCCGTTGTTCATGGGTCCTTGTTCGGCGACTAGTGGCGAGTGTGTGGTCGGCCGATGGTGCCTTGGGTGCTCTGGGAGGGAGGGAGGGGTGCTTCCCGATGGTAGTGCCCCATGTTGGGAAACATAGCATGCAATTTAAATAAAAAATCCTATGCTCACGCAAAATCTATCTAGGAGATGCATACCAATGAGGGGGAGAGTGTGTCTACGTACCCTCGTAGACCGAAAGCGGAGGCGTTTGACAACGCGGTTGATGTAGTGGAACTTGTTCTCGTTCCGACCGCTCAAGAACCGAACGTACGACACCATCTATTTCTGCATACGTTCTGCTCGATGACGTCCCTCGAACTCTTGATCCAGCAAAGTGTCGAGAAAGTAGATGAGTTCCATCAGCATGACGACATGGTGACGGTGAAGGTGAAGTGATCCGCGCAGGGCTTCGCCTAAGCACAATGAAAATATGACCGGAGGCATAAACTGTGAAGGGGGGCGCCGCACACGGCTAAGAACTGTTGTTGTGTCCTAGGCGCTCCCTCCCCATGTATATATAGGTTGGAGGAGAGGAGAGGCAGCCAAGGAGGCGCGCCAAGTAGGAGGAAACGTACTTGGGGTCCTCTCCAATCTTGCCAAAAACCCCTCTCCTATTCCTATTCGAAGTAGGAAGGGAAAAACAAGGAAGTGAGAATCCTATTCCCTTTTCCCTTTTCTCCTTCCCCTTTCCTTCTCCAATTTGGCCAGCCCATATGGGGGGCGCACCAGCCCCTTAGTGGCTTGTGTGTTTCCCCTCCTGGCCCATAAGGCCCATATCTTTTGTTGGGGTTGCCCGAAACCCCTTCCGGTGACCCGATAAGTACCCGGTATCCCCGGAACACTTACAGTGTCCGAATACCATCGTCCTATATATCAATCTTAAAAAATTGACCATTTCGAGACTCCTCGCCATGTCCGTGATCTAATCTTGGACTCCGAACAACATTCGGTCACCAAATCACATAACTCATATAATAGAATATCATCATCGAACATTAAGCGTGCAGACCCTATAGGTTCGAGAACTATGTAGACATGACCGAGACACCTCTCCGGTCAATAACCAATAGCGGAACCTGGATGCTCATATTGGCTTCCACATATTCTACGATGATCTTTATCGGTCGAACCGTTATGACAACATACTTATTCCCTTTGTCATCGGTATATTACTTGCCCGAGATTCGATCGTCGCTATCTTCATATCAAGTTCAATATCATTACCGTCAAGTCTCTTTACTCATTCCATAATACATCATCCTGCAACTAACTCATTAGTCACTTTGCTTGCAAGGCTTCTTATGATGTGTATTACCGAGAGGGCCCAGAGATACCCCTCCGATACTCGGAGTGACAAATCCTAATCTCGATCTATGCCAACCCAACAAACACCTTCGGAGATAACTTCAGAGCATCTTTATAATCACCCAATTACGTTGTGACATTTGATAGCACACAAGGCATTCCTCCGGTATCCGGGAGTTGCATTATCTCATAGTCGAAGGAATATCTATTTGACGTGAAGAAAGCAATAGCAATAAAACTGAACGATCAATATGCTATGCTAACAGATGGGTCTTGTACATCACATAATTCTCCTAATGACGTGTCCCCATTCATCAAATGACAACACATGTCTATGGTTAGGAAACTTAACCATCTTTGATTAACGAGATAGTCTAGTAGAGGCTTACTATGGACACGTTGTTTTGTGTATGTATCCACACATGTATCAAGTTTCCGGTTAATACAATTCTATCATGAATAATAAACATTTATCATGATGTAAGGAAATATAAAATAACAACTTCATTATTGCCTCTAGGGCATATTTCCTTGGGTCTCCCATTTGCACTAGAGTCAATAATCTAGTTCACATCGCCATGTGATTTAACACCGATAGTTCACATCGTCATGTGATTAACACCCATAGTTCACATCGCCATGTGATCAACACCCAAAGGGTTTACTAGTGTCAATAATCTAGTTCACATCGCCATGTGATTAACACCTAAAGAGTACTAAGGTGTGATCATGTTTTGCTTTGTGAGAGAAGTATAGGCAACGGGTCTGTCACATTCAGATTCGTATGTATTTAGCAAATTTCTATGTCTACAATGCCCTGTATGGAGCTACTCTAGCTAATTGCTCCCTCATTCAATATGTATGTAGATTGAGACTTAGAGTCATCTAGATCAGTGTCAAAGTTTGTATCTACGTAACTCTTTACGACGAACTCTTTATCACCTCCATAACCTAGAAACATTTCCTTATTCCTTTAAGGATAATTTTGACCGTTGTCCAGTGATCTACAACTAGATCAATCTTGTACCACCTTGCCAGACATGTGGCAAGGCACACATTTCGTATGGTACACAACATGACATGCTTTATAGAACCTATGGCTGAGGCATAGGGAATGAATTTCATTCTCTCTCTATTTTTTTGCCGTGGTCGGGCTTTGAGTCTTACTCAACTTCATGCCTTACAACTCAGGCAAGAGCTCCTTCTTTGACTGTGATCCATTTTGAACTACTTCAAAATCTCATCAAGGTATGTACTCATCGAAAGTCTAATCAAGCGTCTTGATCTATCTCTATAGATCTTGATTCCCAATTTGTAAGCAGTTTCACTGAGGTCTTTCTTTGGAAAAATACTTATTGAAATATCCTTTTATGCTATCCAGAAATTCTACATCATTTCCGATCAACAATATGTCATCCACGTATAATATCAGAAATGCTACAGAGCTCCCACTCACTTTCTTGTAAATACAGCCTTCTCCGAAAGTCTGTATAAAACCATATGCTTTGATAACTTCATCAAAGCGTATATTCACAGCCTTCTCCGAAAGTCTGTATAAAACCATATGCTTTGATAACTTCATCAAAGCGTATATTACAATTCCAAGATGCTTGCACTAGTCCATAGATGGATCGCTGGAGCTCGCACACTTTGTTTGCACCATTAGGATCGACAAAACCATCTGGCTGCATCATATACAACTCTTCTTTAAGAAATTGATTAAGGAATCCAGTTTTAACATCCATTAGCCAGATTTCATAATCATAAAATGCGGCGATTGCTATCAAGATTCGGATAGACTTTATGCATCGCTATGGGTGAGAAGGTCTCATCGTAGTCAACTCCTTGAACTTGTCGAAGAGGCTTGTTACCAATTACTTTTTATAAATTTCATCTAGTAATTTGAATCTAAACACTAACATTAATTTTTATTATAAATCTAACATGCTTATTACAAGTTACTTGTTATAAATTTCATCTACTAATGTGAATCTAAACACTAACATTCAGTTTTTATGAATCTAACATGCTTGTTACTAGTTACTTGTTATAAAACTCATCTACTAATTTGAATCTAAACACTAACATTTATTTTTATTATGAATTTAACATACTTGTTACTAGTACCTTGTTATAGAATTCATGAACATACATTTACAATATAGACAATATGTTCATATACATATAGAATTTATAAACACTAACATTCATCTACATATGTGAATCTAATACTAATATTCAACTACAATCTACACATATGTGAATCTAGTACTAATATTCAACTACAATTTATACACATTACTTACCTGTACACTGCTTGAGCGCGAGGCAGAGGATGAATCAATATTGTCCTCGACGGTGGAGAAGTTTCCTGGCGGCGGCACTGTCAGCCCCCCGCTGCTGGTGCTGGAAGCCTTGGCGACTAAGGGGTGGAGAATGAGGAGGCTCAATGACTAGGGGGAACGGCGACGAGGGGAGCACGACAGAGCGGGGCTCTGGCAACTAAGGGGACACGACAAAAGAGCTGCGCAGTGAGGAAGGGGCCGGACCATGGCGGCAAGGGAGGCGTGGCAGAGAAATGCCCCGATGGAGGAGGGACCAAAGATGAGGGTGGTCGTGGCATAGGAGGACGGCTGCAATGGCAAGCGTGGCGCGGTGGCCCGGGGAGGAGGGGCGTGTCCACAACGAGGAAAGGGGTTGGGGGCGAGGGTGGCGGTGTAATGCCCAGTATGTGGCTATGCCTCCCACGTGTTGAGGCACGACTTAAAGGTATAATCACATACTAAAATGATCTCAAGTATGGTATCTTTGCACAACTCATGTAAAAGAGGGGATGAAAATGTAAAAGAGTAGTTGGCTTACACTCGCCACGTCACACAATGTAATACATTAACATACATCATCCAAATAACATCAGAGTCCGACTATGGACGAAGATCCAAATGAAAGATACCATAAATAAAGCAACACAAGGTCCCGATCATCCTAGTAAGAGCCCTACTGATCCTCGGGGTAAGACACGTAGTATCGCCCATGCTCTTCAACGAACTCCCAATACAACTCTGAACCACCACCTGTGTAGTTCTCAACGGTACCTGCATCTGGTGTTGTGTAGAATCTATGAGCCACGGAGGACTCAGCAATCCCGTTCTCGGGTAGCAATACTATCAAAGCCTTAGGTGTGGAAAAGGCTTAAACAAGGTTGCAGCAGCACTAGCACTAACTTACGGGTTTAAAGCGAGGAGAGAAACAAGTGCCAACGATCACCAAAGTGATCACGAAGTGATCCTAACTAAGCACGTCAAACTTAACCCCGCCGTGTTCACATCCCGAACCCCTTCGGAAAGAGACTGTCACGGTTACTCACGCTGGTAGTGTATTACGATCATAGTGTCAAGTTATCTTCAACCGGATATTAACAAATTCCCGTCTGCCACATACTCACGGGCACAGCTTTCGAAAGATCAAACCCTGCAGGGGTGTCCCAACTTAGCCGATCACAAGCTCACGATCTGCGGAGTAGCAACTCCCAGGTGGGAAGACACGAGTATTCTCGGAATCCCATGCTCAAGATATTCCGATATAGGTAAAACTAATCTAGCAAGACCTCTCGGCGTGCCGACACCCTGATAGTAGCCGTGCGTATCTCGTCTCAGGCCACGACCGGATGAGTCATCCTACAGGTGTAGACTAGCCCTTGAGTTTCCTCGAGGTGGCCCCGCAGTCTGCTCAGTTTGGACCAACACTCATGAGAAGCACTGGCCCATGGTTGTTCATTAAGAACTCGGGTTTGCAACGCCCTATGCAAGTTTTAGTTATTAGGCAAATGTAAAACCAAAGTTGGGCCTTGCTGGAAAAGCTTTAGCGCTAAGCGGGTTATCGAGGGGGGCCCATAAACCCCAACCGTGTTAGGGACGCAAAATCAAGGAACATAACACCGGTTTAACGGTTCCTAGGGTGGCATGAGTGGAACAAAACACCAAGCAAGGGGCTTAGCCTTCCACCATTACCAATATATAGATGATTTACTTTAACAGATTATATATTGTGATATCCCAACAATAACTTCATCATGAAGCAAGAATCTTCAAATCTTCACCTGCAACTAACAACGCTATAAGAGGGGCTGAGCGATGCTTACGAAGCCAAACAACGGTTTGCTAGGTGGGTGGTTAGAGAGTTTCATGGCAACAATAGGAGGGCTAACAAACAGACATATGCATTGAGGGAATATCTAAAAGAGCGAGACATCTAGCATAGGCAAAGATATTAGTGATATCTGGGTAAGGTCATCTTGCCTGTTGATTCCACGGAGGGATCGTAACCTTGCTCATCAAACTCAACCTCGGTAGGAACCTCGTATTCCATATTGTCACCGGGCTCTAACCAAACACAACAATGCAACAATGGAACACAGTCAATCACAATGCAATGCTCAAGCACATGATGCATGAACATGATGAACAAGGACAAGAGTAGATATGATGCATGGCCTAGGGTCACAAGAGAGCAACATCATCCAAGCAACAAGATCACCCACATGAAAGAGAACAACTAAAGAACAACTACCAAGTTTATGTTGATTATTCAAACAAGCATCCAACAAGTTTTAAAGGAGTTGGTTAACATGGCAAGGGTGCAACTAAGATTACAGCAACATGCTAGCACATTTAAATGGGCTGGAAATAATAAACAACAATTTCCAGAAACTCCCATACTAATTTAAATGCATTTGGGACAGATCTAAAAAACTTTTGTGATAAGGTTGTCAAACATGATAAACAATAGCACCAACATACCAACATATTCTACACATTTTCCACCCCAAATGCATATAAAGTTTGTTAAATTTGGAGTTGTAGATAATTAGCTATGATTTTTCCAAGTTTAAGCATTTTTAAAACAAGAATAAATTCAAACAGAATTTTAAATGTTTTTAAACATGGCAACAACCAGCATATTCATAATCTACATAAAATTCTAAGAACTTTTCATATAGGAATTATTTGCATCAGAAGAATATATCAACAGATGTTAAATTAACAAGAAAAAGACAAAAAAATGAAAATAAAAATAAAATAAAAATAAAAATAAAAATAAAAAGGGGGCGAATAGCCACTACCCCGCAACGGATTCTAACACAAGACCTGTGGCTTAACTGATGGAGACACAGCCACTGCGCTATTGATCGGATCTCGACAGAGAACAGGCACTATATCTGAAGAGGAAACTGCCGAAGCAGATGACAGAAGAAAGCCAGAGGCTCGTCAGAGCTGCTCGTCGGAGCTGCTCCGGCGACCAAAAGGCACGGCGGAGTGGTGCGGAGTGCTCCTAGAGGAGTACCGCCTCTACTCGAGGCACTTGCAGCACCTAACGAGCACTACAACGCCGACAGCGAGTAACGACAGCACGGCTGCGGCGGACAACGATGAGACGATGCAGAGGCCTAGGCGAAGCAGCGACTGCTCAGGCAGCTCCTACACGAAGCGCTGAAGCGAACATGCAACGCAACACGGCATATGGTGGTCGGAACACTCGCCGGCGACGAGGTCCGACAGCGACGAGCTCGGGCACTCGAGGAACTCGGACCTAGAGGGTGCTAAGGAGGGGGGAAAAGGGCACGAGGAGGAAGAGGAGCTCACCGTGAACACGGAGATGTGTTCGGCTGGCCCAGACATGGACGGAGTCGACGGCGGCGGTCGACGTCGTGGAAGCATATGGACACGGTCGGCGAGGCTGAGGTCGACGGGAGGCTCGCCGGCGACGAGGTGGCGCTCTCAGATGCGTGCAGGTATCGACTGGAGCGGCGGATCTGGTGAAGCTTGGCTCTCCATACGGTGAGAGGAGGAAGGGAAACCCTAGAGAGAGGGGCTGGACATGGTGCGGGTTTAAAAGGGGGGCTCGGATCACGTGACCTCGACGTCCGTGATTGCGACGAGACGGCGAGCGCGCACTCTGGCTCTGTAGCGCTTGATGGAGGAAGACGGCGACTAGGGGCTGAGAGGGAGACAGGTGGGGCCAGGGAAAAAAAAACACGGCGCGACTGCGAGCGCTCTATGGGCCTGTGGGAGAGAGGAGATGGGTCGCGCTGCGGGATAGAAAGACTGGACCTGGGGGAGGAGAAGAAGGAGGAGGCACATGCCACTGCTGGAGCTGCTGTTCCTTTCCTTTTTCATTTAACTTCAGCCAGAAAAGAAAAAGAAAAGCACAGACTAAAAGGAAAAGAGTTAGGAGAAAGGAAAAATATCCCCATGCTCAGTGATTAATACCCTATTTAATAAATTTTACTTGGACATTTTTGGAGGCAGAAAAATAAAAGGAGTTTGAATATGGTTCAAACTCTTGTCATTTTAAAACCCAACCAAATGAATTTCAAATAGGGTGATATTTGGCAGAGAGGGTGTAGCCATGGTGCAAGATTTTTAGGAAGATAAAGAACAATAATGGGCTTGGCTAGGTGGCTTGCACAATGGAGTAAAGAAAGGAAGGAAAGAAAAAGAAAGAAAGAAGAAGAAGAAGAAGAAAGAGGAAGAAGGGGGGTTAGGTTTTAGCATGACATAGCTAGAACCACACACACAACATCACAAGGCCTCACACACACTCATCATAACAAAGAAGTAAACTAGATGCCATGATGCCATGATGATGAAAGCAATGCATGGATGCAAAATAAAAATAAAAACCTGGCAATGCAAAAAATAAAATGAGCTCAAATGACAAGAACCCCCAAGGATAAGGACAAGGATCGAAATGAGAATTGCTTTATTGCCATTATTGGAAAGTATCACATATGGGGTGTTACAGGTAGAGATCGAGAAGAGTTAAGATTTGAGACTGCCTTTTGGAGGAGAGTGAAACTGTCATGGATGGGTTTCGCAGTGGCTAACACAAATAGATACTCGCCACTTCTACGTTCTGCAAACAACGGACATCAGACAAGGCCAACTAGTAGTGGTTGTTAGATGATTCCCGCATCTACTCTGTCACGTACCTGTGGCGGGAGCCTACTTGCACCTGCTGATAACCCACAAGTATAGGGGATCTCAATAGTTTTCGAGGGAAGAGTATTCAACCCAAATTTATTGATTCTACACAAGGGGACCAAAGAATACTCTCAAGTATTAGCAGTTGAGTTGTCAATTCAACCACACCTGGAAAACTTAATATCTGCAGCAAAGTATTTAGTCGCAAAGTAGTATGGAAATAACGGTAATGGTGGCAAAAGTAACAGTAGCAGTTTGTAGTGATTGTAACAGTGGCAGCGGTAAAGTAACTAAGCAACAAGCAATATGTGACAAGCTCGTAGGCATTGGATCAGTGATGGATAATTATGTCAGATGCGATTCCTCATGTAATATTTATAACATATGGTGACACAGAACTAGCTCCAGTTCATCAATGTAATGTAGGCATGTATTCCGAGTATAGTCATACGTGCTTATGGGAAAGAACTTGCATGGCTTCTTTTGTCCTACCCTCCCGTGGCGGCGGGGTCCTATTGGAAACTAAGGGATATTAAGGCCTCCTTTTAATAGAGTACCGGACAAAAGCATTAACACTTAGTGAATACATGAACTCCTCCCCGCGGCCGGCTGTGCTGTCGCGCAGGCCTCACCGCCCCACCATACTCCAATCGCTGGCCTAGCCATCCGTCTACTCACCCACACCTGCTGTTATTCTCCGGCGACGTCAGACGAACCAGTGAACCCTCATACAGTCGTACTCCCCTCCGCGTGGGAAACAACTGCCGAGTCTTCCTTGCCTCCGTGTCGTTCCCTTCCTAGGCCTTGCCTCGTCCATCGCCCTGGTGCTCTCGGCGCGGCCTGGTCAACGTGGTCAACGATCGACATGCATCTGAAGTGGACTGTACGTGGAGAGGCTGACAGCTGGGTCCACGCCCGCACGCAAGGAAATGCCTTCTTATTACGCGCAAAATAATGATTCCTCCACCTGACATCTGGGACCCATCGAAAGGGCCTCCGTATTTCACGAAAAAAATGTTACCGCCGCTAACAGCTTGGACCCACCAGCTATATCTTCGCTCGCAAGGAAATGCCTCATTATTACGCACAAAAAAAAGAATACTCCCCCTGCTAGCTGGGACCCAGTATAGTGGCAGGCTGACTTGTGGGCCTACTAAGTTGATGGGGACGGAGGGCTTTGTCAACTTAGTCAATATGCACGAATCTAGCTCCAGTGACCGTGCGATGTCCATCCAACGGCCGTAGTGCTTCTTCAACCTCTGGTCTTCTTGCTCCAGCAGCCCATACCAGCGTCGGTCGTGCCTCGTGCTCCTGCCTCCCGTGGCCGGATGCAATGCGGTGGAGGCCTCACCGCCCCCTACTACTACCACCGCTAGCCAGGCCATCCCTGTACTCACCCACACCCCCTGTTATTCTGCGGCAAGGGCGGCCTCACACCGCAGTGAACCAGTGAACCCTCATACTCCTCTACACGTGGGCATCCACTGCCGCGTCTTCCCCGGCTCCGGGTCGTCCCCTTCCTATGCCTCACCGTCGTCCACCGCCCTGGTGCTCTCGGTGCGGTGTGGTCAACATGGTCAAGGAACGGCTTCCATCGGACGTGGACTATACGTGGAGAGGCTGTCAGCTGGGTCCACGACAGCAGCAAGGAGGTGCCTCCTTATTACGTGGATAATAATGATTCCTCCACCCGACAGCAGGGACCCACCGGACAGGCCACCATATTTCGCGAAAAAATCATTTCCCCCTCTGACTGCAAGGACCCAGGAGATGGGCCACCATATTGCGCGAAAAAATGTCCCCCCCCCCCACTGTCAGCTCGGACCCACCAGAAGCGCCTCCTAATTACGCACAAAAAAAATCAATACTCCCCCTGCTGGTTGGGACCCACCTTGGTGGGAGGCCGACTTGTGGGCCTACTAAGTTGACGGGGAGGGAGTGCTTTATCAACTTAGTCAACATGAACGGTTCTAGCTCCAGTGACCGTAAGATGTCCATCCAACGGCCGTAGTGCTTCTTCAACCTCTGGTCTTGTTGCTCCAGCCGCCCAAAGCAGCGCCGGTGGTGCCGCATGCTCCTGCCTCCCGTGGATGGCTGTGCTCCCACGGAGGCCTCACCGCCCCCTAGTATTCCCACCACTGGCCAGACCATCCCTCTACTCACCCACACCCCCTGTTATTCTGCGGCTACGGCAGCCTCACACCGCAGCGAACCAGTGAACCCTCGTACTCCTCTACGCGTGGGCATCCACTGCCGCGTCTTCCCCGGCTCCGCAGTTTTAATTATAAACTTTTTGTTAGTGCCATTAGTTTTCAAATTTGAATAGTTAAAATTTGAAATCTTTGAAATTTGTGTGAATCACAAGCTTGTGGTTAACTTTACTAAAAAATGAACATATATGCACCTATAGAGAAAATTCGACCTAAATTCATAGTTTTCAAATGAACTCTGAAAAAGTTGGCATAGCATGTGCATGTACAAAACGGACAATGGTATCATACTCGTCTGTTACAAAGTTGGCATGGTATCATCATAATAGTTGCGGGAAAAAGTCTTCACTTTTTCTTCGCTTGTGTCATTTTCTTATTGCACTGTAACCAATTATAATCTTCATCGTTTATCAGGATGCTTCGGTCAGCCTTGACTTTGATGGGAGGAATTTCATGAAACTTTTCATAATATTCAGATATGTCTGTCTTGCCCTCCACTCCTAGGATGTCCCTTTTTCCTGAAAGAACTATGTGGCGCTTTGGCTCATCGTATGATGTATTCACTTCCTTATCTTCTCTTTTTCTCGGTCTGGTAGACATGTCCTTCACATAGATAACCTGTGCCACATCATTGGCTAGGAGGAACGGTTCGTCAGTGTACCTAAGATTTTTCAGATCCACTGTTGTCATTCCATACTGTGGGTCTACCTGTACCCTGCCTCCTGACAGATTGACCCATTTGCACTTAAACAAAGGGACCTTAAAATCATGCTCGTAGTCAAGTTCCCATATGTCCACTATGTAACCATAATATGTGTCCTTTCCCATCTCGGTTGTTGCATCAAAGCGGACACCAATGTTTTGGATGGTGCTCTTTTGATCTTGGACAATCGTGTAAAATGTATTCCCATTTATCTAGTATCCTTTGTAAATCAATACAATCAAAGATGACCCCCTGGACAACAAGTACATCTCATCACAAATAGTGTTGTCACCTCTGAGACGTGTTTCCAACCAACTGCTGAAAGTCCTGATGTGTTCACATGTAATCCAGTCGTCGCACTGCTCCGGGTGTTTGGAGGGCAGACTGTTCTTGTGATCATCGACATACGGGGTCACCAAGGTAGAGTTCTGTAGAACTGTGTAGTGTGCTTGAGACCAAGAATATCCGTCCCTGCATATTATTGAGTCCCTTCCAAGCGTGCCTTTTCCAGTCAGTCTCCCCTCATACCGCGATTTAGGGAGACCTATCTTATTAAGGCCAGGAGTGAAGTCAACACAAAACCCGATGACATCCTCTGTTTGATGGCCCATGGAGACTCTTCCTTCTGGCCTAGCGCGGTTATGGACATATTTCTTTAGGACTCCCATGAACCTCTCAAAGGGGAACATATTGTGTAGAAATACGGGCCCCAGAATGACAATCTCGTTGACTAGATGAACTAGGACGTGCGTCATGATATTGAAGAAGGATGGTGGGAACACCAGCTCGAAACTGACAAGACATTGCGCCACATAACTCCTTAGCCTTGGTACGATTTCTGGATGGATCACCTTCTAAGAGATTGCATTGAGGAATGCACATAGCTTCACAATGGCTAATCGGGCGTTTTCCGGTAGAAGCCCCCTCAATGCAACCGGAAGCAGTTGCGTCATAATCACGTGGCAGTCATGAGACTTTAGGTTCTGGAACTTTTTCTCTAGCATATTTATTATTCCCATTATATTCGACGAGAAGCCAGTCGAGACCTTCATAATGAGCAGGCATTCCAAGAAGATTTCTTTCTCTTCTTTCGTAAGAGTGTAGCTGGCAGGAGCTTCATACTGCTTCGGAGGCATGCCGTCTTTTTCGTGCAAACGTTCCAGGTCCTCCCGTGCCTTAGCTATATCTTTTGTCTTTCCATACACGCCCAAGAAGCGTAGCAGGTTCACGCAAAGGTTTTTCGTCGATTGCATCACGTCGATTGAAGAGCGGACCACTAGGTCTTTCCAGTAGGGTAGGTCCCAAAATATAGATTTCTTCTTCCACATGGGTGCGTGTCACCCAGCGTCATTCGGAACAGCTAGTGCGCCGGGTCCCTTTCCAAAGATTACATGTAAATCATTGACCATAGCAAGTACGTGATCACCGGTATGCATGGCGGGCTTCTTCCGGTGATCTGCCTCGCCTTTGCAATGCTTGCCTTTATTTCGACATTGATGGTTGGTCGGAAGAAATCGACGATGGCCCAGGTACACATTCTTCCTGCATTTGTCCAGGTATATACTTTCAGTGTCGTCTAAACAGTGCGTGCATGCGTGGTATCCTTTGTTTGTTTGTCCTGAAAGGTTACAGAGAGCGGGCCAATCGTTGATGGTCACGAATAGCAACGCCTTTAGGTTAAATTCCTCTTGTCTGTGCTCATCCCACGCACGTACACCGTTTCCATTCCACAGCTGTAAAAGTTCTTCAACTAATGGCCTTAGGTACACATCAATGTCGTTGCCGGGTTGCTTAGGGCCTTGGATGAGAACTGGCATCATAATGAACTTCCGCTTCATGCACATCCAAGGAGGAAGGTTATACATACATAGAGTCATGGGCCAGGTGATGTGATTGCTGCTCTGCTCCGCGAAAGGATTAATGCCATCCGCGCTTAAAGCAAACCATACGTTCCTTGGGTCCTTTCCAAACTCCTCCCAGTACTTTCTCTCGACTTTTCTCCACTGCGACCCGTAAGTGGGTGCTCTCAACTTCCCGTCTTTCTTACGGTCCTCACTGTGCCATCGCATCAACTTGGCATGCTCTCCGTTTCTGAACAGACGTTTCAACCGTGGTATTATAGGATCATACCACATCACCTTCGCAGGAACCCTCTTCCTGGCGGGCTCGCCGTCAACATCACCAGGGTCATCTCGTCTCATCTTATACTGCAATGCACAACATACCGGGCATGCTTTCAGATCCTTGTATGCACCGCGATAGAGGATGCAGTCATTAGGGCATGCATGTATCTTCTGCACCTTCAATCCTAGAGGGCATACGACCTTCTTTGTTGCATATGTACTGTCGGGCAATTCGTTATCCTTCGGAAGCTTCTTCTTCAATATTTTCAGTAGCTTCTCAAATCCTTTGTCAGCCACAACATTCTCTGCCTTCCACTGCAGCAATTCCAGTACGGTACCGAGCTTTGTGTTGCCACCTTCGCAATTGGGGTACAACCCTTTTTTGTGATCCTCTAACATGCGATCGAACGTCAGCTTCTCCTTTTGACTTCCGCATTGCGTCCTTGCATCGACAATTACCCGGCGGAGATCATCATCATCGGGCACATCGCCTGGTTACTCTTGATCTTTAGCAGCTTCACCCGTTGCAGTATCATTGGGCACATCGTCTGGTTCCTCTTGATCTTCACCAGCTCCCCCCCATTGCAGCATCACCGTATTCAGGGGGCACATAGTTGTCATCGTACTCTTCTTCTTCGCCGTCTTCCATCATAACCCCTATTTCTCCGTGCCTCGTCCAAATATTATAGTGTGGCATGAAGCCCTTGTAAAGCAGGTGGGAGTGAAGGATTTTCCGGTTAGAGTAAGACATCGTATTCCCACATTTAGTGCATGGGCAACACATAAAACCATTCTGCTTGTTTGCCTCGGCCGCATTCAGAAACTCATGCACGCCCTTAATGTACTCGTAGGTTTGTCTGTCACCGTACATCCATTGCCGGTTCATCTGTGTGCATTATATATAATTAAGTGTGTCAAAAACCATTACAGAACATCATAAATAGATAATTAAGTGACCAAATTAATAGAAGTTCATCATCACATTAAAACCTAAGTACATACATAGTTCTCATCTAACAACATATAGCTCTCCAGAGCATCTAATTAATTTTCACCATACATTAAAACTATGTAAAATATTTCAATGCGAAAACAAATGCGGTCATAATCGCAACCAAGGTAACAATTGATCCAACGACATAATGATACCAAGCCTCGGTATGAATGACATATTTTCTAATCTTCAACTGCATTGCATCCATCTTGATCTTGTGATCATCGACGACATTCGCAACATGCAACTCCAATATCATCTTCTCGTCCTCAATTTTTTTTCTTCAAGAAATTGTTTTCTTCTTCAACTAAATTTAACCTCTCGACAATATGGTCCATCTTGATCTTGTGCTCATCGACGAGTTCCGCTACATGCAACTCCAATTCCATCTTCTCCTCCTCCATTTTTTCCATTTTTTTCTTCAAGGAAATGTTTTCCTCTTCAACTAAATTTAACCTCTCCACAAGAGGGTCGGTTGGAATTTCCGGTTCAACTACCTCCTAGACATATAAAAACATCTATGCATGTCAGGTTGGTCGGCATAATTGTCATAAACGCTAAAACAAATAGTTATAAATTAAAGATAATATACCACATCCGAATCGTAGACAGAACGAGGGCCCACGTGGGCGGATATCAAAACCATCGCACTATATAATAACAAGCAATAATAAACGTAAGAAAATTAGACAAATATCTATCTTAAGCAATAATAACAAGCAATAATAAAAGTAAGAAAAGCATGGACATAACAAGAGGCTCACCACGGTGGTGCCGGTGACGAGATCGGCGGGGGCGATCGACAGTGGCGAAGACGGGGACGGGACGTGACGAACCGCTAAACCTAGACAAATCTCGGAGAAAATGGAGCTTCGAGTTCGAGCTTCGAGAGGAGAAAAGCTAAACTAGTGTGGATCGGGCATTCCATCGCACACGTTGTGTGCATAGGAGGTGAGCTAGAGCACCACCAAGCCCTCTCCCCCTCTTGGCCAGAAAAAACAGAGCAGTGTGCTCTGCTCTTACGCGAGGGGGGTATATATAGGCACCTCATTGGTCCCGGTTGGTGATATGAACCAGGATAAAAGGGGAGCCTTTGGTCCCGGTTCAAGTCTCCAACCGGGACCAATGGTGGTGGGCCAGGAGCAAGACCCATTGGTCCCTGTTCGTCGTACCAACCGGGACCAAAAGGTCCAACGAACCAGGACGAATTGCCCACGTGGCCCGGCCCCCTGGGCTCACGAACCGGGTCCAATGCCCCCATTGGTCCCGGTTCTGGACTCAACCGGGACTAATGTGCTGGACAATTGCCCCGTTTTCTACAAGTGTGATGTAGTAAACTACAAAGAGCGCATTTGGTTGACTTTGCTTTACTAAGTTGTCGTGCTTCATTGCTGCCTACCTAGCAAAAGATCAAGAAAAAATTAGGCAGTAGAACATGTTCATCTAGTTTTGCTTGTAACTACGAAAGGCTACAAGTAAGCACGACCCAGATTCGCTGACTTAACGAGAGATGGCTTAGTGTCACTGACATGTGGCCCCGTTGATTTGTGGCACAACACGTCAGTGACCATAAGTCACGCGACGTTCAAGTCAGCCAATCCTGGCCCTTCTCAATAGGTTCTATCATAAGGAACATGATTTTTTATACCATTTATAGTATTTATATTTTTTTTCAATAAATATTGGAGTCAACCAAAAGAAGATGTGTTTGCCAAAGAGTAACAACTTTATATGACTTTGAAATATTATGTGAAGGCAATATAACAGATTAATCCAATGTGCTATGGATGCACTATTTCACCAAAGTTCAATTCTTCCAGCGGTCATGAATTACACGGATATACAAACAAAAAAACCTTTTTCACAATGTCTACACTACAGTTCAAAATTAAAGATCCCAACTATTGATTTTTTATTTAACTTTCTTTATCGAGGGAGTGGTTGTGAAATAAAAATTTATCTACAATCTACTAATAATGCCATAAATTCATTTTTATTATGAATCTGACAGGCTTGTTACTAGTTACTTGTTATATATAAAATTCATCTACTAATGTGAATCTAAATACTAACATTCATTTTTATTATGAATCTAACATGCTTGTTACTAGTTACTTGTTATAAAATTCACCTACTAATGTGAATATGTAGTAATGTGAATCTAAACACTAACATTTATTTTTATTATGAATCTAATAGGCTTGTTACTAGTTCCTTGTTATAAAATTCATCTACAAATGTGAATCTGAACACTAACATTCATTTATTATGAATCTAACAGGCTTGTTACTAGTTACTTGGTATCAAATTCATCTACTAATGTGAATCTAAACACTAATTTATTTTATTATCAATCTAAAATGCTTGTTACTAGTACCTTCTTAGAAAATTCAACTACCAATGTGAGTATGTAGTAATGTGAATCTAAACACTAACATACAATTACAATCTATACATATGTTAATGTATAAATGCGTGAGTCAAATCTAAAGTTCATATACAGACATAATTTATAACCACTAACATTCATCTAGATACGTGAATCTATTACTAATATTCAACTACAATTTATACATATGTGAAACCAGTACTAATATCCAACTGCAATTTATGCACATTACTTACCTGTACGCTGCTTGAGTACAAGGCAGAGGATGGATCGATACTGTCCTCGGCGATGGAGAAGTTGGCTGGCGGCGACACTGTTAGGCCCCCGCTGCTGGCGGATGAATCTATGACGACTAAGGGGCGGAGGAGGACGAGGCTCGGCAACTAGGGGGCCACGACGATGAGGGGGCGCGATAGAGGAGGGCCTTGGCAAAGAAGGGGACGCAACAGAAGAGGGTCCCGGTGGAATCGGAATGGAGCAAGGAAGTGGGCGGGCCATGGCGGCGAGGGAGGCGTCATGGAGAAGGGGCTCGACGGAGGAGAGACCAGCGACGAGGGTGGTTGCGGCATAGGAGGACGGTCGCGACGACGAGGATGGCGCGGTGGCGCACGGAGGAGGGGCGTGGCGACGGCGAGGAACGGGCTTGGGGTGAGGGTGGCAGAGATCAAAAAGAGTTAATTAAGATTTTTAACTGCCTTCTCGTGAGAGGGAGGGGTGGTTTTGGGGCGAAAGTGAAGTTGCCATGAAAGTGAAGTGGCAAGCAAAAATAGATACCCACCACTACTATGTTCTGCGAACAGTGGACATTGGACAAGGCCAACTAGTGGTGGTTCTTCGATGATGCCCGCCACTGCTCTGGCACGTACCTGTGCTGACCGCCTACTTGCACCCGCCACCGGTGAGTTAGGCAAAACAAACATATGGAAGATTTTACTTGTGGCGGGCAAGATGAAGTGCCCGCTGCTGATGTTCAATTACTTGTGGCGAACCCAGTCTATTACCGGCCACTGCAAATGTTTCAAAATAGCTGTGGCGAGTGCCCTGCCGCTCCTGCCACTCATTTGAGTTCACCTATAAGGCTTTTCCCAGTACTGTCTAGTACACCTCGGCCGACTCCAGGGCCATTGTGGCCCTCCCGCAAGGAATGAAGTGGACCACGGGCAGGCGAACAGCGCGACCAATATCCAGTATTACTATGGCACGGCCGGCCTCTGTTGCAAGTACAACGCAGACTACCACTCCCCATGCGTGGCGAAGAATCGGGCTACTGACAGTTCATGGACACAGCTGCAACATCTTGTCGATAGCAGGCAAGCGCCAATGGATCCGCCCTTGGTCCATGGTGCTCCAACGGACTTGCTGTACAGCGCACTATAGCCACTCGCAGACGTGCCTATGTTGCTCTCCAGCCCTCGGCCCATCTTGTTGTGCGATGCGTTGCAGCCTCTCGATGCCGATGCACCCTACGGCAAAGGTCTACTCAACCCTGGCGATGACGTTCAACATGACTTGTTTTCCTCCCAATGGAGCACACAATTCAAACTAAGGAATATATGTTCTCGTTCTGTAGACAGAGCATAGACATTGTGCGGACTATGCAAATCACATCGTAAACGATTAAACTAAGGAACACATCAATGATGATTTCAACAATCACGGATAATTATGTACTCGCAAATGTTTGCCCACAACACACACAACTTACTAGCACTAGTAGAAAATAGGGCTTTGGTCCAGGCCTATCCAGCCCATTAGCCCCAGTTCAAACAAGAACCGGGACCAATGGGGCCATTGGACCCGGTTCGTGAGCCCAGGGGTCCGGCCGACCCACGTGGGCCATTGGTCCCGGTTCGTCTGGACCTTTTGGTCCCGGTTGGTGGGACAAACCGGGACGAATGGGTCTTGCTCCTGGCCCACCATCATTGGTCCCGGTTGGTGACATGAACCGGGACCAAAGGCTCCCCTTTAGCCCCGGTTCATGTCGCCAACCGGGACCAATGAGGTGCCTATATATACCCCCTCGCGCAAGAGTAGAGCACGCTGCTCTGTTTTTTCTGACCCAGGGGGAGAGGGCTTGGTGGTGCTCTAGCTCACCTTCTATGCACACAACATGTTTGATGGAATGCCCGAGCCACACTAGTTAATCTTTTGTCATCTCGAAGCTCTATTTCCTCCGAGATTTGTCTAGGTTTAGCGGTCCGTCACGTCCCGTCCCCGTCTTCGCCGCCGTCGATCGCCCTCGCCGATCTCGTCACCGGCACCACCGTGGTGAGCCTCTTGTTATGTCCTTGCTTTTCTTACTTTTATTATTGCTTGTTATTATTGCTTTAAATAGATATTTGTCTAATTTTCTTACGTTTATTATTGCTTGTTATTATATAGTGCGATGGTTTTGATATCCGCCCACGTGGGCCCTCGTCCTGTCTATGATTCGTATGTGGTATATTATCTTTAATTTATAACTATTTGTTTTAGTGTTTATGAAAATTATGCCGACCAACCGGACATGCATAGATGTTTTATTATGTCTAGGAGGTAGTTGAACCGGAAATTCCAACCGACCTGCTTGTGGAGAGGTTAAATTTAGTTGAAGAGGAAAACATTTCCTTAAAGAAAAAATTGGAAAAAATGGAGGAGGAGAAGATGGAATTGGAGTTGCATGTTGCGGAAGTCGTCGATGATAACAAGATCAAGATGGACCCTATTTTCGAGAGGTTAAATTTAGTTGAAGAAGAAAACAAATTCTGGAAGGAAAAAATAAAAAAAATTAAGGACGAGAAGATGATATTGGAGTTGGATGTTGCGGATTTGGTCGATGATCACAAGATCAAGATGGATGCAATGCGGTTGAAGATTAAAAAGATTAGAAAATATGCCATTCATACCGAGGCTTGGTATCATTAAACCGGAGCATGACCTCGTTGGAATTGAACTGTTGCCTATTCCATTTGAGGAGTTCTATTAGTTTTTCAATCAATTGGCCCTCGATAAAGCAACGGTCACCTGCTGCTGTTTGTAAGTAGTACTACTTCTGTCATTAAGTCTCTCTATATAGCTCAGCTCTTTCATTGCATGTATTTATAATTATCCTCACTATATTATGCAGATTGAAGATCGTCGAATTGAAGAAAAGACAAGTCGGTGATATAGGGTTCATTAACACATATCTCATAGATGCAACCGAGGTTGAATTTCGTGCCTCAGATACCGAGGCCAACTTGCTACGATCGTTGGTGGTAAATGAAAACAAAGATATAATACTCTTTCCTTACAACTTCAAGTGAGTGTTACTGTCTTGTCCATATTCGGTTTCCCTTATATATTAGTCAAGGTTATAGTAATGTAATTGATGAGTTCATGCATGCGTGCGCAGGTTCCACTATATTCTCCTAGAGATTAAGCTTGAGCAGGGAGTAGTAACTGTCTTGGACTCTAAACGAAAAGATCCCAATGAGTATGCGGACATGACTCAAATGCTCGAGAAGTAAGTTAAATCGATCATTATCCACCATGCATATCAGCAACTTTTTTCATTTCTGATATCAAGTAATTGTTTTCTTTGTCTGGCAGGGTTTGGAGAAAATTCACCAAAAAAGCTCTGGAACTGCCGAAGAAGCTGGAATTTAGACACCCGAAAGTAAGTACTATATAGTAGCATGTTCCTCGCATCTCCTGTATATTGATTCAAGCGCTAGTTTCATCAATACCATTTGCCATTCTTGCTTATCAGTTTGATTGACCTCTATTTCTTGTAAAGTGATTGACCTCTATTTCACCCGATGTATGTATTGACCCCCTTCTTCAAATTAGATCTTTCGGATGCGGAATGAACTCCTAGCACCAGATCGTCTGCGAGCAATTCAAGAAGAATTGGCGGCATTCTTCCTTGAACACGTGATCGCGCCAGACGGAGAATACTATGTGGACCATGCGTCCATCGTATAGGAGATTATATTTGTAATAGATAATTATTGTATATATGTACCCGGTAGTGTCGGATAGTTATACGAGAACTTGTTGTTCGACCAATCTCTCGGAGAAGGAGAGGTGGTCGATATTACTTCTCTCTGTATGCATATATATGTTGATTACGATCTTCTGTTTTCTTCGTTTGCTTACTAGCTAGCTAGCTAGCATGTCTAGTCCTCTCTACACGTATGTGTAGTACGTAGCGTCGACCAAGCACGGACATAAGAGAGGACACTTCTCTCTATTAATTAGCTAGCTATCACAATATATGAAACACCTAAATTAACCCCCCAAAACCTCCAACCCCCCTCCCCTTTCAAAAAAAAAAAACAAAAACCACAGCCACAGAAATGTTGATGCGTGGATGTCTTTTGGTCCCGGTTGGTGCCACCAACCGGGACCAAAGGCCCTCCTGCCTGGGCTCCGCGCACAGGCCACGTGGAGACCCATCAGTCCCGGTTCTAGACTGAACCGGGACTAAAGGGCTAGGGCAATAGTACCGACCATTTAGTCCCGGTTCAAGAACCGGGTCTAAAAGCCCTAACAAACCGGGGCAGATGTCCCTTTATCTACTAGTGTAGCAGGAATCATATATTTTATTATCGATCTTCCCACATAATTCTGATTACTAACATGTTTGCCTATTATCACACACATCTTATTGTGGCAAATCATTTTTTGGTAATTTGGCTCATCGCAAATAGTTCATATGAATCAACTGTGTGCCACGTTGCACACACAACTCTTATCTGAATTGTAATTTATGTACCAGGCATCGCACACAATTCATTTTCTTATAGACGATTTTGTTAGCATAGCGTTTGTGATTCATGGATTGCACACAGTTTGGTCGAATTGTCTCTGACATATGTGTTGTCTTAGGACCTTCCTTCAGTAGTGCTGGACGATATGGCGAGCAAAAGCACCTAGGACCCCAGTGTGGCGAGGCTGGATCCTTCGAGCCAGACAAGGCAAAGTGAAGTTCCCAGCCTAGGATGTGGCAAGGGGCCTCACGGGGTGAAGTGAGGACCTCAAGCACGGATGTGTTGTGGCCGGAGCCTTCGAGTCGGACGAGGCGAAGTAAATCCCCCGAGTCCAGATGTGGCAAAGGTCCTGACAAGGCAAAGTGAAGCCCTCGAGCTTGGATACAGTAACACCGGCGAGAGGCATCGAGCTAATTGAGGCAAAGTGAAACCGCTAAGCCTGGATGCGATGAGGAGCCTAATAGGGTAATGTGAAGCCCTCGATCCTAGATGTAGAAAGGTCAGAGCCTTCGAGAAAGACATGACGAACTGAAACCCTCATGTCCGGCTGTGTCATGTGGCCTGATTGGGCGAAGTGACTCTCGAGCCCAAATACGAAGAGGTCGTAGCCTTCAGGCCAGACGAGGTGAACTATAGCCCCCTAGCCTGGATGCGGCGAAGAGCCTTACGAGGCGAAGTGAAGCCCTCGAGCCCACATGCGGCGAGGCTGGAGTCCTGAAGCCCGAAGATGTAGCGAGCAAAAGCCCATCAGACCCGAAGCGGCGAGGTTGGAGCCTTCGAACCAGAGGAGGAGATAAGTGAAGCCCCCAAGCTAGATGTGCGAAGGGGTCAGATGGAATGTCAAGGGGGGCGGGGGGTCTGATAACACGCAAAAGATTTTGATATGAGAACACAACAAGATTCTCAATGATGACATTCAACAATTCGCCTTCAAATAGGCTTAAAGGATGAAACGTCTTTTGAACTGCCTAGGTCAGCCCCAAATTCCCATGCCCATGACACATTGAAAATCCGAGTGTAGCGCTCTCCAAGGAAATCTAGTGAAATGAAACTTGTCGCAGATCCTCTCTATTAGCAGAGCAAGGAGCGCAAGTGATCCCCAAGTCACGAGTCGAATCTTCTCAGGAGTAGCAAATATTCGTCTGCGCAAACTTAGTTCGAGAGAGAGTTCACTGATTGTTGTTCCATATAAAGGATATTGACTGGGTACACTTGAGCAATTCGAGCCGACATCTTGGACCACCACTGGGAATTTGATGGTATGCCCACAATATGGCCACGATCCATCGTCTCTCGAAGAGATTGACAACGGGTATCACCAAGTTTTTCCAAATTGGTCTCCTCTTTGCCTCAGAAAGCATGATTACTTGATTTAGTCGAGGTCTCTCTGCCAACCAACAAATGGGTCATCGTGTCCGTTGACTAGTCGGAATCTTCTTTGTTGATGAACAGTCGGTTTCTTCAGCGAGACCTCGACCGACTGGACTACTGATGGGGTTATACCTACTGAGTAGTCTAAGTACATATATGACCCACCCAAGGGCCCAGGCCCATCAAATATATGGTAAAAGAAGTAATGGACCAAGGGCCATCACACCGAGCCCATTGCCGTTACAGCCCAAGGCATCAAAGAACAGGGGGGCTCCTAAAAAAATCTAAGAACTGTGGGGAATACTTTCAAAAATAAATATATCAAAGAACAGGGGGGTCGTCATCTTCGTTGTTACAGTTGGAGGTTATCATTGCTGATTTCACAATTCTTTTTTTTGCGGGGTTACTGGGATCACAATTCCTCTGGAGGCGACTCGGGCGGACCCCCGACCGCGCCGCCAAAGCCCACCCCTCACCTCGACTCCTCCCTCGCCACCGCCGACACACGTCACAGGGCAAAGCCCGCTGGCAGCTGGCGGCGGCGGGACCTTCCCTTTTTTCGTGTGGGGGCTCCCAGGCGGCTGTTGGATCTCGTGGTGGTGCGCGGTGGCTGTCCGGCTTGGCGAGCTCTAGAGTTCCGGTGGCTCGGAGTTTCCGGGTGTTGACTGCTGTGCAGCGCGTGCGGTGGAGCCAGGCACGACCTGTGCTGGTGCAGGCAGGCGTGCATCTGCCCAGATCTGGCTAGTGCCGCCGCCATTGCGTAGATCCAGATCTGGGCACGCGCCCGCGTTCTCCGGCCTCCCTCCTGCCAAACGGTGCTTCTGCACCGCTGGTGCTTGCTACAGGCTGCGTGTCGGTCCTGCTTATGTGAGGGTGGAGGTGGAGGGGGTCCCATACTTCATGGCGACGGCTCTTCCCACCCTCTTCTAATGGGTGCAATGGGGGTGCTCCTCTCCCCTCCCCAGGCCTGCTGTGGCGGCCGAAGGTGACCCGGTCTTCAGATTTTGAGGTGAGGCGTTGTGTTTGGCTCCGGGTGAAAACCTTGCAGAGACCTCGGTTGATGCCGGTGACGCGCAGTGCCTTTTGTTGTCGTTCTCCTCCCTGTAGGCGCGTTGCTGAGGAGTCCAAAAATCACTAAAATCCCTCAAGTCTGGGTCTCCGGGCGAAAGTCCATGATCTGGTTTTGCTGGATCGGGCGATGACGGCGTCGAGTACGTCGCTACCTCCATGGAGGCATCGTCTTGGAAACCTTGACTGTGGGTGGTTACCGACGGCTTATGTGGTTGGTTGGCGGTGGTGGGTGGTTGTTGGGGGTGGTGGTGCCACCGGCTTGGGGTCGGCGGTGGTTTAGTTCTCTCCTTTGGCGGTGTTTGTGCTCAAGTGCTCCTTGGTGTGTCTCTACTAGGCGATGCCCTGCCGCTACGCCGGTGGCACACAGATGTCGTGGCGCAGTCTCGGCCTTGCATGACCATTCGAATGTACCCCCGACACAGGTGGTGTCGCGGCGTTGTGCAGCCTTGGTTGCGCAGGTGCCTTTCGATTGCATCGAAAGCACAGTGCCATAGTTTGTCCGCTAGGCGATGCTCTTCGACTACGCCGGTGGCTCACAGGCGTCGTGACGTCCGTCTTGGCATCGTGTGACCCTTCGAATGTGCCCCACGACACAGGTGGTGTCGCGGCGTTGTGCAGTCTCGGATGCGCTAATCCTTTCGACTGCGTCGATGGTGCAGTGTCGTGGTTGTGTCTTGGCTGGCAGATGTCGTTCGATTACACAGGCGGTGCTCTTTGTTTGTTTTGTGTTGTGTTTTCCTCTTTGTTCCCACTTGTGTGTTGTCAGTGTGTGTTGTTTTGCTTTATCTCTTCTCCCTTGTGCCCCATGTATCTCTGGTTCACTTGAACCCTATCTTGCAACAAGGCTGCAAAGTCTTATAGACAAACTGAATACAATTCAGGTGGGAGGCTTCGCCTCCCTCGGTAACCTTCAAAAAAAATATGTTCGTTAAGTAGGTTATTGAGGATTTTCTTTAGGAAAAGAAAGGAAGTTGTACGTAGGAATTTCAAACATCTCAATTTTGTATGTGATGTCTGGTGATGTGGTAGACGTTGCAATTAATCATACCCTAATTCGAAGATACGTGAAAGAGACACGCAGCCAGCCGCCGCCGCTTACCCAAAAACTATGGTTTGTCTGCCTCCTGCCGGCGCCGGTGCCGGTCCGTCCCGTCTCCCGTGGCCTTAGGGCCATGGGGGCGGAGTGGATCCCGGCCCTTGCCGGTGGGAGGGCTTCGTTTTTAGATCTTTTTTCAAGGTTTGTTAGGGTTTGTGTCCTACTCAGGAAGACGAGACGGCGGCGGCTTCCTGAAGATGGAATAAAGGTCTCTCCGCCTAGCCCCCGTTCCGGTGATGCGTCTAGCATCGTCGGTGGGTGTGTGGAGGTGTGTCTTCGGTGGATCTGTCTTTGGTGGATTTGCTCGGATCTGTTCGTCGTTCGTCTTTGTTTGTCTGTCTTCAGGTTGGATCCTTCTTATCTACACTCTTCATCTGCGGCGGTTGTTGTTCTGGTGCGTTGGTTCTACGTGGCCTTAGCACGACGACTTCCCGACTGTCTACTACAACAAGGTTTGCCCGAATCTGGATGTAATTTTTATTATTTCTAGTGTTCGTTATACTATCATGATTGAAGATGAATAGATCAGAACTTTATCCCGCAAAAAAAAATCATACCCTAAATGTGGTGTTATGTACGTTGTTCACATGGTTAAAAAAATAAAATACGTTCGTTAAGTAGGTTATTTTTGAGGATTTTCTTTAGGAAAAGAAAGGAAGTTGTACGTAGGAATTTCAAACATCTCAATTTTGTATGTGATGTCCGGTGATGTGGTAGACGTTGCAATTAATCATACCCTAAATGTGGTGTTATGTACGTTGTTCACATAGTTAAAAAAAAACAAAACAAAACAAAAATCTCAGGGCTGGGCTTTGGACGGGCCAACGTTACAGGGCAGGCTAAGCCTGCAGCTGCGTACAACCACAGCTGCGGACGTTACATTTGCTCAAAAAAAAAAAAAACTGCGCCCGTTACAGGTCAGTTGCGTACTCCACTTCCCATTGTCTAAAGAGTAACTAGTAAAAGCGGCGTTACCCCCAGTCTGTCCACTCTCATCTGCGGACGGCCGGAGAAAGAAGGATCGGACACGCCGGCGACCTCACCCCGGAGATCCGATCGTGGTTAGCCCACCCCTCCTCCTTCCCTTCTCCGTCTCTGTCTCCTTCCCTTCCTTCTCCGTCAAATCTTCTAGTTATTCCTTTTCGTCTCATCTTATTTTTTCCTTGGTAGTAAACCCTAGCCAGATTATCCCCTCCTAATCAAACCCTAAAATTCATCCCCTTCTGCAGCAGTGCAGAGACAGAGAGGGATCGGGTGCCGTAGATGGATCCCGCTGCAGAGGTTCCCCAAGGCCAAGGGTAAGATCCCGCTGATGTTCCATGCACTACTTATTTTGTACTCCCTCCGTCTGGAAATACTTGTCCGAGGAATGGATGTATCTAGATGTATTTTAGTTTTAGATGCATCCATTTGTATCCATTTTCGCGACAAGTATTTTCGGACGAAGGGAGTATGTACTATCGCTATTGTGGATGGATGTGCATATGTGTGTTGGATTCTAGCAGCTGCCCCTATATGTGTGTCCATTGATTTCATTCATTTTCATTTCCCAGCTTGACGCGTGTGGACGGCAGTAGTCTGCGCTGTTTTGTGCCGCTGGCCGACCCAGTGTCCAAGGTGCTTGGCGACGACAACCTCCTCATCGAGATCCTCGTTCGCCTCCCTCCAAAGCCGTCCATGATCCCGCGTGCGTCAGCCGTATGCAAGCGCTGGGGCAGCATCCTGTGCGACCCCCATTTCCGCAAATGCTTCCTCAAGCACCACCGGAAGCCTCCTCTGCTCGGCTTCTTCAGAGGGTATGCTAAAAGCTTCATTCCTGCCATGGACTCGCCAGAACGCATCCCTGCTGCCCGTTTCTCCCTACCCAAGAGCAGCACACCCTACCACACCGATGAAGCATACATGGGCAGCCGCCACGGTCTCTCTGTCCTAACCGACAGGAATAAGCATGAGATCGTCGTGTGGGATCCCCTCACCGGCAAAGAGCACATCGTCGATTTTCCACCTGGATTCCAATCTATAAGGATCAACTCAGACTGGCATGGCTCTGTACTGTGCGTCGATGCCGAAGATGGGCATGTCCATGGAGATTGCTTCTCAAGCCCGTTTAAATTGGTTTTGGTATGCGATGGACTCAGTAGTACACAGGCATTTTGTTCTCTCTATGACTCGGCCTCTAGCGTTTGGGGAAATATATTCTCGGTGACCATGGCAAATAGGATTTCTGTGACAAGCCGCAGCATCCTTGTCGGGAATACACTTTGCTGGTTGATTTGTGGAGGTGATGTTCTTGTGTTTGATTTCGAAATGCAAAGTCTTGTTGTCATCAAGACACCGGTGCACAGACATGTCAGCTACGACTGGTGTTTTCAGCTCTTGCGGATGGCGGAAGGTGGACTTGGCCTTGCTGGTATGTTGGACCTGACCATCCAATTATGGGATAGGAAATCTAACTGGGATGGCATTGAGGAATGGGTTTTGCTGCGGAAAACCATTCCACTGGATCAGATGCTTCCAAGGAGAATAAGTTATGCATTTTTTGTTGGGTATGATGAGGACACAAATTTGATTGTTCTCTCCACGATGATTGGCAACTTTACGCTCCAAATTGACTCGATGCAAATCAAACATATTGTTAAAAGAAACCAGATATGTCATGACACCTTTCATCCCTACAGGAATTTCTATACTACAGGTAATGCACCCTATCTTCATTTGACAAGCAAAATAGTGCAATTTGTTTTCGCTCATAATCATTCCAGTTACTTTTGGTATGTTCTCGCGGTAGAATAGTTCCTGTTAGTAGGATTGAACTAGATATATATACATATAAGAATACAGTGTCCTCTTTATTTCTCTGTTGATCTGCTCATGTTATGGTTATCTAATTTCCATTAAAACTAGAACATGAATACAAATATTGCTTTGATGCCTGGCTATTGCTAAAGGCTGCTTGTAATGATCTTTTCATCAGAGGGTTTCTAGAACTTGAAAAATGGCAATAGCTGCTGTAGTGAAACCATCTGAAATAATTAATCAATTGGAACATCTGGAGGCGGTTTAAGGCTTGTCATGTTTTCTTATTCACTATTTTTCCTTGCAAGAATTAAATTTATTTTGATCGATCTTGATACAAATCGTCAATTCATGATACCACGTGCTCTAGTTTTTATTGAAGAGTAGCACTAGTTTATTAATTTCATGTAGTGCTATGTAATGCTTGTTTTCGAACTCTGGTTTCCCATTCCCTGCATATTTTATTTTGGCATTATCGTCATCACTGGTACAAAACTCACTCGACAATTATTCTGGGTAAATGCATTTTCTCTGAACATGTAATACAATAAAAAAATTGACCTGGCGAGATATGTGGCTTCACTTACTATCCTTGACTAAACTTTTCCTTGTATTTTCATTTGGTTTGGGCTTCTTTTTCTTCTAGGCAGGCGAGTTGGGAGGAAAGGGGCCGATCTTGAACTTTGAACACACTAGATATGCTAACGTGCTATCTTGGTCAAACAACTTAGGTAATTTTATCTTTTCATATACCCTTTTTTTTGCCTGGTTACCCAATTTACAAGATGGTGCATAGTCTATGCATACATTTTCCTACGTACTAGACATACTAGCTTGGCACACTAGATATTTTTCCATCGTACTCTGAGCCTCACATATAGCTTTGCACACAAAAGTAAATCTGGAACGAGTCAACATTCTTGTAAGCCTCACATGATTGGCGGCAAGTCGCTGATCTCTGAGTTTCTACTGCGATCGTATGTAGTTATGTAGCAAGAATCTCGTAAACATGTCACCATACAGCTGCCAGTACAAACCAAATTCTTTGTTATTTTTGTTCTCCAGTTGTTGTATCAGTTTGTCAAATAATGATGTGATGATTAACTGAGCTCTGGATATATTTTTCATATAATTTGCACTATGGCAAAGTTAATGTTTATTTTTGGGGATCATCCAAATTTTGTTTTTCTGAGTGGGCGTGACAAATTAGTTTAACTGAGATGACATTTATGTTCTCCAGGTATCCAGAGTTAAATTCGAGTTGTTGAGATGCGGACATGGCTATGTGGTGTAAGGAAGTTGTTCCATTTTGTATGCTGTTGTGGATGCTCAAAGTGTGCCACTATGTAGCCTGCAGATTCTTACATTCTATATGCCGCGGCATGTGTTGTGGTCGACGTTTGTTCTACATTGGTGAATTGTCACCTGTGAAGTGGAACTTGTTGGATTTAATCGTGTGGACTCTTTTATACTATTATCTAATGTCAACATGCGTGCCTGGTTACTGGTTAGTGTCTCGTGGATTTGCTCCTATTAATGATTGGTTGTGTGATGTGAGAACTTACTAGAAAGATGAAAATTTAATCTTCCTTTTCTAGAAAAAAAAAACTGGAAAGATGAAGAAAGAAGAGTAGGCTCTAACACTTCATACTGTTTCTTGGAATCCATAGTTGATTTCTAAGTCTTGCTAGTGATTTAACTATGATAATGCTGCTTAGATATCCACTTGCGGAAGAGGAAGACAATGCTTGCATAGTCCCAGAGGCAGACAGAGCACACCACCTAGCCCCAGTTGCCAACATTGTTGGGTTGCGACATGATCCTTTGGCACCTCTGATGTTTCAGCAACATGAAAAGCAACTTTGGAATAACTGATATATCTGTATTTGCTCCAGGGGTTAGCAAGAAGGCTTTGTTGGCAAAAAGCACAACCAAGAGCACAACATCAGGAGGAAATATGAAATGGAGCAGCCACAATGCTTAACTATACGTGCTCTATGAAACCTGTTAGGAGTCTATGTCACTTTCTCATTGTGTCAAGCACACATTTTATGTTTCTTCTACTGTGAGTTCATTTTGATGTGTCCCAAGATTTGGCATGCTCCAGGCTGCACACAAACATTTTTGCATTCTCAGGCTGCTGATGATGCATTAGTCATTATCAGGTACACAATGCATCTGTCATCAAAGTTATTTCTTGTGTTCAATAAAATAATTGTAATTTCTTCAGGTGAGAGTTTTAAACTGTGATTTAGTGCACATTATGAAAAGGAAGTGTTGAGACAATGTATTCATTACTCATGTAATGATTACTACACAAGAAACACCCACTGCCAAAGGAAGTTCAATCTTTATTGCTTGATTGCTACATGACCCTTTAACATGACCTGTGATGGTTTCAGTAACCTTGAATTATCTCTTGCTTGATGCATACAACTATTTGTATTTCCGTATCTAGAAATTTGTCCCCCATAGTTTCTCATGTTTATTTTTTTAATGAGTTGGATTCGACGAATACAAAACCAAGATACACAAAGGAAATGTTTGCCTACTTGGGTAAGGCTTACTTTGGTCTTTCATAAGTGCGCGACAAGGCAAAATATCGTTCTATTGAAAATGAAATCAGTTCTTAACTTGTTTGAATGTGTGTATGTATTTATATATACTCTGCAAAGAGTATTCGACATGAAAGGTAGTGTGGCGTAGATCCAAAATTTTCTGTCAAATCGAATTATACTGAAATCTGTCTCTTGCTTCGGATTTGCCACTCGCAGCTATTGTACTTGTCCTTTGTTATTGCCTGATCTGGACTAGCGATGCGAGCACGAGAAACAAGAGAGTGAGTAAGAGGTGGAAGAAGACGAACTCTGAATATTTTTTGCGCTGTGAACTGCCTACAGCCTTTTCTGTCTTTCTATTATTTATATGCAGCGAAACTGAACTGCGAGATATAGGGAAGAAAATGCCCATGCCCTGCGAGCTTAAAGGTGGTGCCATCCCATGACGCTCCACCATGCTACCTTTCCTTGCATTCCCACGTAAATTCATGCCATCCCATGAACCGGTCATACAGCAAGATTAGCCAGCAAACCTGAACAACGGCGTGCTACATGACCCTTTATTCAGTTATTTTTTGCATTCATGAAGTTTTCGGGAAAATAATAATAATAACTACCATACCTAGTTGTATGCATAGTTCAGTTCAGTTCGGTCATTACAACACAGTCTTGTACAGGAAACAAGAGTTTAGTGCTATATGACTCATGAATGTCCAGCTGTCCAAATTCTACATGTCTATCTTGCGAATGGCGAGGTGGAGGTAAAGGACAAGCATCCTGGCAAACGCGAAAAATACTCTAAGAAACGTTCCTACATTTTTCTCTTCCTGTGTTTTCTTTCATAATCCCACAAATCAAAGAGGTCGTCAGTATTTTAAATTTATTCAGTCGCTTGCACAATTATAAGTCGTCGCTACTAACCCGTTTGATTTTGATATCCACTGCGGTTACCACCACGAAGGAAGCTCATGTCACACCTTTGTGACGCCTCCAAAGAAGTCTGATATTTCTGGAGGTGGGTGCTGAAAGGTTCCCGCACCACGGCAACCCCAAAAATGGAAGGAAACTGTAATCTGATGCTTGTGTTGTATTCGAGTAGAGCTTGCCATGCTTTTCTAGATTGATATTTAGATTGGTCATAATTGTTGAACAGTTTGTTCCTATATAGGACTGTCTACCTTTCGGTTTCAATGAAAATGGTTGTTCATCCATTTTTAAAAGCTAGTTCAATTCTAGACCTGCCACTGGACTTTTGTTTTGTTACAATATATAAATCTCTTTTTTTCCTCTGATGTAACATTTACAATGCATGCTCGTTAAGCTGTCATCTGACAACTATTTAACCTAATAAAGAGTTGTATCATTACCATGAATTTTAAAACTATCTAACTTAACATTTCCAATGCATGCTCGTTAAGCTATTCGATCCGGGCCATGAATCTTGCGCGTGTGTGTGGGTTTGCACACCGATAATTTTTTTTCAAGCGGTACTAATGGTCCCAGTAGTACCGGGACTAATGCCTGCTGAAGCCCCGGCCGGCGTCTTAGCCGCTCGAACCGGGACTGATGCTCACATTAGTCTCGGTTCGTAACACAGGCGGGATTGTTGCTCTAATCTGGCCAGAACCAAAGCCGTGTTTTCTACTAGTGGTGATAGGCAGCCAGCAAACGTGTTAGTTTGTCATTGGGCTAGGGTAGTTGGAGGAGAGTGGCAGAAAGTCCAGATGCCCGTAAGCAGTGACAGGAGGGGCTGTGGAGGAGGAAATTAGCCGGGAGCAGGAGGGGGGTGACATGGAGAGGGGGCCAACGGAGCTCTCACATAAGGCGCGCCATGAGAGAGTGGTTTGTCCTAGCCCATCTCCTCACGAAGTCGGCCCAGTCAAATTCAGATTTAGTTCCACGGCATATGCCTCCTAAATTTTATCACCTTATCCCGCTCCTATGAGCGGTAAGTGGTTATGATCCTCTGATTTATAGTTTTCAGTTCTACGAGTGGTGACTAGTGAATGCAATTCATCACTAATACTTTTGCAGGGTCTCTGCCGATGTTCAGTCATGATTTCCACATCATTTTGTTGGCTGTGTTATGTTGATGTAGCGTGATGGAAGAAATATTTGGATCCCGAAAAGCATATTATTTTTAGATGAAGTTCATGTACATATCGAATTGAGTGATGGCATCTAATTTTGGTACTAGATCATTCAGTTTCAAACCTGTTCTGTAGGGTTAGTCGTGATTTCTGTAGAGTGATGATATGTGATTTTTGGAATAAGTTTCGTTGGTTATTCTATTCTGTAAATCCCCTCCTGCGGACGGCCTTTTTGTTTTCAATGTACATTATAAGAAAATAGGTATCATCTTTGTTAGTATTATAAACGTATAATCTATGTGTTTTGAGTTTTTGATCTTTAGTTTCAGTAATGCTTCATTTATCGCATACCTCGTAGCCATCCAATTAGGGTTCTGGTGAATGTGGATGTGTGCATATATTCTAAGATCAGCAGTTGCGGCAGGCGCTTCGGTAAGTTACTGTGGTCATTCTAAGTGCATTTTTGTTTCAATGGTCATTCTAAATGCTATCAGAATTTTACTCATTCCAAGTAAAATTTACGCTGCTTCGGTTTAGTTCTATATGATGACTCATGAATGTGCAGCTGTCCAAATTCTGCAGGTCTATCTTGCGAATGGCGGGATGGAGGTAGAGGACAAGCATCCTGACAAACGCTAAAAATACTCCGAGAAACGTTCCTAAGTTTTTCTCTTCCTGTGTTTTCTTTCATAATTCCGCAAATCAAAGAGGTCGTCAGTAATTTCAATTTATTCAGTCGCTTGCACAATTATAAGTCGTCGCTAATAACCCGTTTGATTTTGATATCCACTGTGGTTACCACCACGAAGGAAACTCATGTCACACCTTTCTGACGCCTCCAAAGAAGTCTAATATTTATGGAGGTGGGTGCTGACAGGTGGCAGCACCATGGCAACTCCAAAAAAGGAAGGAAACTGTATTCTGATGCTTGTGTTGTATTCGAGTAGAGCTTGCCATGCTTTTCTAGATTGATATTTAGATCGGCCAGAAATGTTGAACAGTTTGTTCCTATATAGGCATGTCTACCTTTCGGTTTCAATGAAAATGGATGTTCATCCATTTTTAAAATCTAGTTCAATTCTAGACCTGCCACTGGACTTTTATTTTGTTACAATATATAAATCTCTTTCTGTCCTCTGATGTAACATTACCAATGCATGCTCGTTAAGCTGTCATTTGACAACTATTTAACCTAATAAAGAGTTGCATAATTACCATGAATTTTAAAACTATTTAACTTAACATTTCCAGTGCATGCTCGTTAAGCTATACGATCTGGGCCATGAATCATGCGCGCGTGTGTGAGTTTGCACACCGATTTTTATTTTTAATTTTTTTTAACCGGTACTAAAGGTCCCAGCAGAACCGGGACTAATGCCAGCTGAAGCCCAGGCCAACGTCCTAGCCGCTCAAACCGGGACTGATGCTCACATTAGTCTCGGTTCGTAACACAACCGGGATTGTTGCTCTGATCTGGCCAGAACCAAAGCCGTGTTTTCTACTAGTGGTGATAGGCAGCCAGCAAACGCGTTAGTTTGTCATTGGGCTAGTGCAATTGGAGGAGAGTGGGAGAAAGTCGAGATGCCGGTAAGCAGCGGCAGGAGGGGCTGTGGAGGAGGAAATCAGCAGGGAGCAGGAGGGGCTGACATGGAGAGGCGGCCAGCGGAGCTCTCACATAAGGCGCGCCATGAGAGAGTGGTTTGTCCTAGCCAATCTTCTCACGAATTCGGCACAGTCAAATTCAGATTTAGTTCCATGGCCTATGCATCCTAAAATCTATCACCTTATCCCGCTCCTATGAGAGATAAGTGGTTATGATCCGCTGATTTTTAGTTTTCAATTCAACGAGTGGTGACTGGTGAATGCAATTCATCACTAATATTTTTGCAGGGTCTCTGCCAATGTTCAGTCATGATTTCCACATCATTTTGTTGGCTGTGTTATGTTGATGTAGCGTGATGGAAGAAATATTTGGATCCCGAGGAGCATATTATTTTTAGATGAAGTTCTTGTACACATCCAATTGAGTGATGGCATCTAATTTTGGTACTAGATCATTCATTTTCAAGCCTGTTCTGTAGGGTTAGTCGTGGTTTCTGTAAATGGATGATCTGTGATTTCTGGAATAAGTTTTGTTGGTTATTCTATGCTGAGTACTTCTGTAATTTCCATGAGCATGGCCAGTATGTAATTTTCAATGTACATTTTCTTTGTTGGTGTTATAAACATATAATCTATGTGTTTTGAGTTTTTGATCTTTAGTTTCAGTCATGCTTCATTTATCGCATACCTCGTAGCTGTCCAATTAGGGTTCTGGTGAATGTGGATGTGTCCATATATTCTAAGATCAGAAGTGCGGCAGGCGCTTCGGTAAGTTACTATGGTCATTCTAAGTGCATTTTTGTTTGAATTGGTCATTCTAAGTGCTATCAGAATTTTACTTATTCCAAGTAAAATTTATGCTGCTCCGGGTTTTCGATCTAATTTTTTCCCTATAGTCCATAAAGTCACTAAGTTCTTCTTGTTCAGTGACAAGCATAACAACAATGGGTTTCTCTTGCAACTTATTACGTGGATAGAAGTTCAAGGAGGCATACAAAAACCGCACGGGGCGGAAATTGTTTTTGTGGCAGGCGCTGTCAGAAGCCTCCCACAAATGATATTATAGTGACATCCATATCTTGCGCCTCTGTTGCACCCGGTCATGCTACCTACATCTCCTAAGTTGTTCCGCCCACTCTGCCTACTGATGAGCATAACATGGTTCCGGATTAAGCGTTCAGTCCCTTGCCATGTCTGGTCTGATAACTTAAGAAAGAAACTAGAACGCTCCGTCCTCCTGAGTCCGCCGCGAGTGACCGGTTGGGTTACCCCTCCTTCTCCTCCTCCCCCTCGCCGCCGCCAGTGGGCACAGTCAGGTGAAGCCTGGTCGGCGGTGGGGGATCTCAGCCCTTGATGCATTGGGCTCGGAGCGGGCCAAGGTAGATGGGCCGGGGTGTCACACTTAAAGGTGGGCGAGGAAGCACGATGACACGCCAAAGAAGTGCGCGATGATGCTCACTATATGTTTTGATGCGGTCGTAGCTCGGCTAGATATGGTCCTCAAAGCGGCGCGGGCCATGGGCGGCTCAGGCCACGGGCAGCCGCCTCTGCCGTGGACATCTGGGCTGGTGGATGGTTCAGTGCAGTGGTGGTGTTGCGACTATCTCCCCCCGTTGTTCATGGGTCCTTGTTCGTCGACTAGTGGCAAGTGTGTGGCCGACCGGTAGTCGTTGTAGTTCTCTGGGAAGGAGGTAGGGGTGCTTCCCGACCTTGTTGTCATGCGCGACGGTGGTCATAGTCCCCGGTGTGTAGCCCGGCTGGCGGCTGTTGGCATTAGTGCTCCGCCAATATCTAGCTGGCTCGTCACCGATCTCGTCAAGGGGCTCGATTCGGGCGGCTGGAAGGAGGGGCCTTCTGCCCCATCATCGGCCGATGGTGGCGATGTACCATGGCGACAGGTGGGGATGGTCTTGGACACCAGGATGACGACCTCGGTGGTGCCAGCCGCGGCGGGGCTCGCTGCTCGGGTGCGGGCTATCAGCTGGGTTTTGGCATTCTGTGCTGGGGGTGACTTTCCTATTCATGGTTGCGCATACCTTGTTTCGGTGGCGGCTAATGCTTGCCTGGGTGAGAACTTTGTCTGCCTGTGGCCAGACCGACGGCGGCGGTGGCTGTGGGCGTTATACCCTTCTTGAAGGCTTCGTCGTGGATGCTCTTGGTGCTCTGAGAAGTGAGTGAAGACTGAAGGAAATATGCCGTAGAGGCAATAATAAATTTATTATTTATTTCCTTATATATCATGATAAATGTTTATTATTCATGCTAGAATTGTATTAACCGGAAACTTAGTACATGTGTGAATACATGGACAAAATAGAGTGTCCCTAGTATGCCTCTACTAGACTAGCTCATTGATCAAAGATGGTTATGTTTCCTAGCCATAGACATGAGTTGTCATTTGATCAACGGGATCACATCATTAGGAGAATGATGTGATGGACAAGACCCATCCGTTAGCTTAGCACTATGATCGTTTAGTTTTACTGCTATTGCTTTCTTCATGACTTATACATGTTCCTATGACTATGATATTATGTAACTCCCGAATACCAGAGGAACACCTTGTGTGCTATCAAACGTCACAACATAACTGGGTGATTATAAAGATGCTCTACAGGTGTCTCCGAACGTGTTCATGGTGTTGGCATAGATCAAGAATAGGATTTGTCACTCTGAGTGTCGGAGAGGTATCTCTGGGCCCTCTCAGTAATACACATCATAATAAGCCTTGCAAGCAAATGACTAATGAGTTAGTCAAGAGATGATGTATTACGGAACGAGTAAAGAGACTTGCCGGTAACGAGATTGAACCAGGTATTGAGATACCGGCGATCGAATCTCGGGCAAGTAACATACCGATGACAAAAGGAACAACGTCTGTTGTTATGCGGTTTGACCGATAAGGATCTTCGTAGAATATGTAGGAGCCAATATGAGCATCCAGGTTCTGCTATTGGTTATTGACCGGAGATGAGTCTCGGTCATGTCTACATAGTTCTCGAACCCGTAGGGTCAGCATGCTTAACGTTTGATGACGATCGGTATTATGAGTTTATGAGTTTTGATGTACCGAAGGTAGTTCAGAGTCGCGGATGAGATCACGGACATGACGAGGAGTCTCGGAATGTCCGAGATGTAAAGATTGATACATTGGACGACTATATTCGGACACCGGAAGTGTTCCGGAAAAAGTTTCGGATTTAACTGGAGTGCCGGAGGGGGTTACCGGAACCCCCCCCCCCCCGAGGGAGTATGGGCCATAGTAGCCAATGAAGGAAAGAGAGGGGCAGCCCATAGGGCTGGCCGCACCCCCCTAGGGTTCCTAGTTGGACTAGGAAAAGGGGGAGGCGCCCCCTTCTCCTTTCCTTCTCCTCTTCCCCTTTCCTTTCCTACTCCTAGTAGGAATAGGAAAAGGGGGTTCATATTCCTACTAGGAATAGGAATCCTACTCCTAGGCGCGCCATACATGGCCGGCCGGCCCTTCCCCCTTGCTCCTTTATATACGGGGGCAGGGGGCATCCAAAGACGCAGAAGAAACATTGTTCTAGCCGTGTGCGGTGCGCCCCTCCACAGAAACACACCTCAGTCATACCGTTGTCATGCTTAGGCGAAGCTCTGAGCCGGTAGCTTCATCATATCCGTCACCATGCCGTCGTGCTGACGAAACTCTCCCGTGAAGCTCAACTGGATCAAGAGCTCGTGGGACGTCATCAAGCTGAACGCGTGCTGAACGCGGAGGTGTCGTATGTTCGGTGCTTGATCGGTTGGATCGCGAAGAAGTTCGACTACATCAACCACGTCACTAGACTCTTCCGTTTTCGGTCTATGAGGGTACGTAGACACACTCTCCCCTCTCGTTGCTATGCATCTGGTAGATAGATCTTGCGTGATCGTAGGAAAATTTTAAAATACTACATTCCCCAACAGTGGCATCATGAGCCAGGTCTATGCGTAGATGATATGGACGAGTAGAACACAAGTGAGTTATGGACGATACTAGTCATACTGCTTACCAGCATGTCATACTTTGGTTCGGCGGTATTGTGAGATGAAGCGGCCCGGACCGACATTACGCGTACGCTTACGCGAGACTGGTTTCACCGTTATGAGCACTCGATGCTTAAAGGTGACTGGCGGGTGTCTGTCTCTCTCACTTTAGCAGAATCAAGTGTGGCTACGCCCGGTCCTTGTGAAGGTTAAAACATCACATACTTGACGAAAAATCGTTGTGGTTTTTGTATGCGTAGGCAAGAATGGTTCTTGCTAAGCCCGTAGCAGCCACGTAAAACTTGCAACAACAAAGTAGAGGACGTCTAACTTGTTTTTGCAGGGCATGTTGTGATGTGAAATGGTCAAGACATGATGAGTTATACGTTATTGTATGAGATGATCATGTTTTGTAAAGTTATCGGCAACTGGTAGGAGCCATATGGTTGTCGCTTTATTGTATGAAATACAGTCGCCATGTAATTGCTTTACTTTATCACTAAGCGGTAGCGATAGTCGTGGAAGCAATAGTTGGCGAGACGACAACGATGCTACGATGGAGATCAAGGTGTCGTGCCGGTGACGAAGGTGATCATGACGGTGCTTTGAAGATGGAGATCAAAAGCACAAGATGATGATGGCCATATCATGTCACATATTTTTTGATTGCATGTGATGTTTATCTTATTATGCTTCTTATTTTGCTTAGTACGACGGTAGCATTATAAGATGATCCCTTACAAAATTTCAAGGTATAAGTGTTCTCCCTGAGTATGCACCGTTGCGAAAGTTCGTCATGCCAAGACACCACGTGATGATCGAGTGTGATAAGCTCTACATTCAAATACAATGGGTGTAAGCCAGTTTTGCACACGCAGAATACTCGGGTTAAACTTGACGAGCCTAGCATATGTAGATATGGCCTCGGAACACTAGAGACCGAAAGGTCGAGCGTGAATCATATAGTAGATATGATCAACATAAGATGCTCACAATTGAAACTACTCCATCTCACGTGATGATCGGACATGGTTTAGTTGATTTGGATCACGTGATCATTTAGATGACCGGAGGGATGTCTATCTAAGTGGGAGTTCTTTAAGTAATATGATTAATTGAACTTTAATTTATCATGAACTTAGTCTGATAGTTTTTGCATATCTATGTTGTTGAAGATCAATGGCCCGTGCTACCGTTCCTTTGAATTTTAATGCATTCCTAGAGAAAGCTAAGTTGAAAGATGATGGTAGCAATTACACGGACTGGGTCCGTAACTTGAGGATTATCCTCATTGCTGCACAGAAGAATTATGTCCTTGAAGCACCGCTAGGTGACAAGCCCACTCCCGGTAATATAGACGCTTTGAACGTCTGGCAGACGCGGTCTGATGACTACACGATAGTTCAGTGTGCCATGCTTTACGGCTTAGAACCTGGACTTAAATGACGTTTTGAACTTCATGGACCATATGAGATGTTCCGGGAGTTGAAGTTAATATTTAAAGCAAATTTTTGGATTGAGAAATATGAGATTTCCAATAAGTTCTATAGCTGCAAGATGGAGGAGAATAGTTCTATCAGTGAACACTTGCTCAGAATGTCTGGGTACTACAATCATATGACTCAACTTGGTTGCAAAGTTTACGGGGATAGTGTTATTGATAGAGTTCTTCAATCACTGCCACCAAGCTATAAAGGCTTCGTGATGAACTATAATATGCAAGGGATGCAAAAGACAATTCCCGAGCTCTTCGCTATGCTCAAGGCTGTGGAGGTAGAAATCAATAAGGAGCATCAAGTGTTGATGGTTAACAAGACCACTAGTTTCAAGAAAAAGGGCAAGGGAAAAAAGGGGAACTTCAAGAAGAATAGAAAGACAGTTGCTACTCCCGCGAAGAAACCCAAGTCTGGAGCCAAGCCTGAAACTGAGTGCTTCTACAACAAAGGGACTGGACACTGGAAGCGGAACTGCCCCAAGTATTTGGCGGATAAGAAGGATGGCAAGTTGAACAATGGTATATGTGATATACATGTTATTGATGTGTAACTTACTAATGCTCGTAGTAGTACCTGGGTATTTGATACCGGTTCGGTTGTTAATATTTGTAACTCGAAACAGGGACTACGGATTAAATGAAGATTGGCTAAGGACGAGGTGATGATGCGCGTGGGAAATGGTTCCAAAGTCGATGTGATCGCCGTTGGAACGCTACCTCTACATCTACCTTTGGGAATAGTTTTAGACCTGAATAATTGTTATTTGGTGCCAGCGTTAAGCATGAACATTATATCTGGATCTTGTTTGTTGCGAGACGGTTATTCATTTAAATCCGAGGATAATGGTTGTTCTATTTTTATGAATAATATCTTTTATGGTCATGCACCCTTGAAGAGTGGTCTATTCTTGTTGGATCTCGATTGTAGTGATACACATATTCATAATATTGAAGCCAAAAGATGTAAAGTTAATAATGATAGTGCAACTTATTTGTGGCACAACCGTTTAGGTCATATTGGTGTAAAGCGCATGAAGAAACTCCATAGTGATGGACTTTTGGAATCACTTGATTATGAATCACTTGGTGCTTGCGAACCATGCCTCATGTGCAAGATGACTAAAACTCCGTTCTCCGGAACTATGGAGCGAGCAACAAATTTGTTGGAAATCGTACATACTGATGTATGTGGATCGATGAGTGTTGAAGCTCGCGGCGGGTATCGTTATTTTCTGACCTTCACTGATGATTTGAGCAGATATGGGTATATCTACTTGATGAAGCACAAGTCTGAAACATTTGAAAAGTTCAAAGAATTTCAGAGTGAAGTAGAGAATCATCGTAACAAGAAAATAAAGTTTCTACGATCTGATTGTGGAGGTGAATATTTGAGTTACGAGATTGGTCTTCATTTGAAACAATGTGGAATAGTTTCACAACTCACGCCACCCGGAACAGCACAGCGTAATGGTGTGTCCAAACGTCGTAACCGTACTTTATTGGATATGGTGCGGTCTATGATGTCTCTTACCGATTTACCACTATCGTTTTGGGGTTATGTGAAGGAAATATGCCCTAGAGGCAATAATAAAGTTATTATTTATTTCCTTATATCATGATAAATGTTTATTATTCATGCTAGAATTGTATTAACCGGAAACATAGTACATGTGTGAATACATAGACAAAACAGAGTGTCCCTAGTATGCCTCTACTAGACTAGCTCATTGATCAAAGATGGTTATGTTTCCTAGCCATAGACATGAGTTGTCATTTGATCAACGAGATCACATCATTAGGAGAATGATGTGATGGACAAGACCCATCCGTTAGCTTAGCACTATGATCGTTTAAGTTTTACTGCTATTGCTTTCTTCATGACTTATACATGTTCCTATGACTATGAGATTATGCAACTCCCGAATACCGCAGGAACACTTTGTGTGCTACCAAACGTCACAACGTAACTGGGTGATTATAAAGGTACTCTACAGGTGTCTCCAAAGGTACTTGTTGGGTTGGCGTATTTCGAGATTAGGATTTGTCACTCCGATTGTCGGAGAGGTATCTCTAGGCCCACTCGGTAATGCACATCACTATAAGCCTTGCAAGCATTGCAGCTAATGAGTTAGTTGCGGGATGATGTATTACGGAACGAGTAAAGAGACTTGCCAGTAACGAGATTGAACTAGGTATTGAGATACCGACGATCGAATCTCGGGCAAGTAACATACCGATGACAAAGGGAACAACGTATGTTGTTATGCGGTTTGACCGATAAAGATCTTCGTAGAATATGTGGGAGCCAATATGATCATCCAGGTTCCGCTATTGGTTATTGACCGGAGATGTGTCTCGGTCATGTCTACATAGTTCTCGAACCCGTAGGGTCCGCACGCTTAAGGTTTCGATGACAGTTTTATTATGGGTTTATGAGTTTTGATGTACCGAAGGAGTTCGGAGTCCCGGATGAGATCGGGGACATGACGAGGAGTCTCAAAATGGTCGAGACGTAAAAATTGATATATTGAACGACTATATTCGGACATCGTAAAGGTTCCGAGTGATTCGGGTATTTTCGGAGTACCGGGGAGTTACGGGAATAGAAGAGAGAGTCCAAAAGGAAGGAGGCGCGCGCCCCCCTTCTGGTCCGAATTGGACAAGAGGTGCAGCCCCCTTTTCCTTCTCCCTCTCCCCTTCTTTCCTTCTCTCCTACTCCGGAAAGGAAAGGGGAATCCTACTAGGACTTGGGAGTCCTAGTAGGACTCCCCACACTTGGCGCGCCCCCTCTAGGGCCGGCCTCTCCCTCCCTCCTTTATATACGGGGGCAAGGGGGCACCTCTAGACACAACAATTGATCTCTTGATCTCTTAGCCGTGTGCGGTGCCCCCCACCACCACAGTTCTCCTCGATAATATTGTAGCGGTGCTTAGGCGAAGCCCTACGACGGTAGACCATCAAGATCGTCACCACGTCATCGTGCTGACGGAACTCTTCCTTGACACTCGGCTGGATCGGAGTTCGAGGGACATCATCGAGCTGAACGTGTGCTAGAACTCGGAGGTGCCGTAGTTTCGGTGCTTGATCGGTCGTGCCGTGAAGACGTACGAGTACATCAACCGCGTTGTTCTAACGCTTCCGCTTTCGGTCTACGAGGGTACGTAGACACACTCTCCCCTCGTTGCTATGCATCTAGTAGATAGATCTTGCGTGATCGTAGGAAAATTTTGAAAATACTACGTTCCCCAACAGTGGCATCATGAGCCAGGTCTATGCGTAGATGATATGCACGAGTAGAACACAATGAGTTGTGGGCGATACTAGTCGTACTGCTTTCCAGCATGTCATACTTTGCTTCGGTGGTATTGTGAGATGAAGCGGCCCGGACCGACATTACGCGTACTCTTACGCGAGACTGGTTTCACCGTGATGAGCACTCATTGCTTAAAGGTGACTGGCGGGTGTCTGTCTCTCTCACTTTAGCTGAATCAAGTGTGGCTACGCCCGGTCCTTGTGAAGGTTAAAACAGCACATACCTGACGAAACATCGTTGTGGTTTTGTATGCGTAGGTAAGAACGGTTCTTGCTAAGCCCGTAGCAGCCACGTAAAACTTGTAACAACAAAGTAGAGGACGTTTAACTTGTTTTTGCAGGGTATGTTGTGATGTGATATGTCAAGACATGATGAGTTATACGGTTTTGTATGAGATGATCATGTTTTGTAAAGTTATCGGCAACTGGTAGGAGCTATATGGTTGTCGTTTTATTGTATGAAATGCAATCGCCATGTAATTGCTTTACTTTATCACTAAGCGGTAGCGATAGTCGTAGAAGCAATAGTTGGCGAGACGACAACGATGCTACGATGGAGATCAAGGTGTCGCGCCGGTGACGAAGGTGATCATGACGGTGCTTTGGAGATGGAGATCAAAAGCACAAGATGATGATGGTCATATCATGTCACATATTTTGATTTGCATGTGATGTTTATCTTATTATGCTTCTTATTTTGCTTAGCACGACGGTAGAATTATAAGATGATCCCTTACAAAATTTCAAGGTACAAGTATCCTCCCTGAGTATGCACCGTTGCGAAAGTTCTTCGTGCTGAGACACCACGTGATGATTGGGTGTGATAAGCTCTACGTTCAAATACAACGGGTGTAAGGCAGTTTTGCACACGCAGAATACTCGGGTTAAACTTGACGAGCCTAGCATATGTACATATGGCCTCGGAACGCTGGAGACCGAAAGGTCGAGCATGAATCATATAGTAGATATGATCAACATAAAGATGTTCACCATTGAAACTACTCCATCTCACGTGATGATCGGACATGGTTTAGTTGATTTGGATCACGTGATCATTTAGATGACCGGAGGGATGTCTATCTAAGTGGGAGTTCTTTAAGTAATATGATTAAATTGAACTTTACTTTATCATGAACTTAGTCCTCGTAGTATTAGCATATCTATGTTGTAGATCTATAGCTCACCATGTTGCTCCCCGTTTGTTTTTTTTATGTTCCTAGAGAAAACTAAGTTGAAAGATGTTAGTAGCAATGATGCGGACTAGGTCCGTGATCTGAGGATTATCCTCATTGCTGCACAGAAGAATTATGTCCTTCATGCACCGCTAGGTGACAGACCTATTGCAGGAGCAGATGCAAACGTTATGAACGTTTTGACAAAAGCTCGGTATGATGACTACTTGATAGTTTAGTGCACCATGCTTTACGGCTTATAACCGGGACTTCAAAACGTTTTGAACACCACGGAGCATATGAGATGTTCCAAGAGTTGAAATTAGTATTTCATACTCATGCCCGTGTCGAGAGGTATAAGACCTCTGACAGTACTTTGCCAACAAGATGGAGGAGAATAGCTCAACCAGTGAGCATGTGCTCAGATTGTCTGGGTACTACAATTGCTTGAATTAAGTGGGAGTTAATCTTCCAGATAACATAGTAATTAACAAAGTTCTCTAGACACTATCACCAAGTTGGTAGAACTTTGTGATGAACTATAATATGCAAGGGATGACAAAAGTAATTCCCGAGCTCTTCGCGATACTGAAATCGGCGAAGGTAGAAATCAAGAAAGAGCATCAAGTGTTGATGGTTAACAAGACCACTTGTTTCAAGTAAAGGGCAAAGGGATAGAAGGGGAACTTCAAGAAGAATGACAAGTAAGTTGTCACTCAAGTGAAGAAACCCAAAGCTAATCTCAAGCCTGAAACTAAGTGCTTCTACTGCAAAGGAAATGGTCACTGGAAGTGGAACTGCCCTAGATACTTGGTGGATAAGAAGGATGGCAAAGTGAACAAAGGTATATTTGATATACAAATTATTGATGTGTACTTTACTAGTGTTCATAGCAACCCCTGGGTATTTGATACCAGTTCAGTTGCTAAAATTAGTAACTCGAAACAAGAGTTGCAGAATGAACAGAGACTAGTTAAAGGTGAAGTGTCGATGTGTGTTAGAAGTGGTTCCAAGATTGATATGATCATCATCGCACACTCCCTATACTTTCGGGATTAGTGTAGAACCTAAATAAATGTTATTTGGCATTTGCGTTAAGCATGAATATGATTTGATCATGTTTGTTGTAATATGGTTATTCATTTAAAGTCATAGAATAATTGTTATTCTGTTTACATGAATAAAGCCTTCGATGGTCATACACCCAATGAAAATAGTTTGTTGGATCTCGATCGTAGTGATACACATATTCATAATATTGAAGCCAAAAGATGCAAGGTTAATAATGATAGTGCAACTTATTTGTGGCACTGCCGTTTAGGTCATATTGGTGTAAAGCGCATGAAGAAACTCCATAGTGATGGACTTTTGTAATCACTTGATTATGAATCACTTGATGCTTGCGAACCATGCCTCATGGGCAAGATGACTAAAACTCCGTTCTCCGGAACTATGGAGCGAGCACCAGATTTGTTGGAAATCATACATCCTGATGTATGTGGGCCAATGAGTGTTGAAGCTCGCGGCGGGTATCGTTACTTTCTGACCTTCACTGATGATTTGAGCAGATATGGGTATATCTACTTAATGAAGCACAAGTCTGAAACATTTGAAAAGTTCAAAGAATTTCATAGTGAAGTAGAGAATCATCGTAACAAGAAAATAAAGTTTCTACGATCTGATCGTGGAGGAGAATATTTGAGTTACGATTTTGGTCTTCATTTGAAACAATGTGGAATAGTTTCACAACTCACGCCACCCGGAACACCACAGCGTAATGGTGTGTCCGAACGTCGTAACCGTACTTTATTGGATATGGTGCGATCTATGATGTCTCTTACCGATTTACCACTATCGTTTTGGGGTTATGCTTTAGAGACAGCTGCATTCACGTTAAATAGGGCACCATCTAAATCCGTTGAGACGGCACCTTAATAACTATGGTTTGGCAAGAAACCAAAGTTGTCGTTTCTTAAAGTTTGGGGCTGCGATGCTTATGTGAAAAAACTTCAACCTGATAAGCTCGAACCCAAGTCGGAGAAATGTGTCTTCATAGGATACCCAAAAGAGACTGTTGGGTACACCTTCTATCACAGATCCGAAGGCAAGATATTCGTTGCTAAGAATGGATCCTTTCTAGAGAAGGAGTTTCTCTCGAAAGAAGTGAGTGGGAGGAAAGTAGAACTTGATGAGGTAATTGTACCTTCTCCTGAATTGGAAAGTAGTACATCACAGAAAATTGTTCCAGTGATTCCTACACCAATTAGTGAGGAAGCTAATGATGATGATCATGAAACTTCAGATCAAGTTTCTATTGAACATCGTAGATCAACCAGAGTACGTTCCGCACCAGAGTGGTACGGCAACCCAGTTCTGGAAGTCATGTTACTAGACCATGATGAACCTACAAACTATGAGGAAGCGATGATGAGCCCAAATTCCGCAAAATGGCTTGAGGCCATGAAATCTGAGATGGGATCCATGTATGAGAACAAAGTATGGACTTTGGTTGACTTGCCCAATGATCGGCAAGCCATCGAAAATAAATGGATGTTCAAGAGGAAGACCGACGTAGACGGTAATGTTACTGTTTACAAAGCTCGACTTGTTGCGAAAGGGTTTCGACAAGTTCAAGGAGTTGACTACGATGAGACTTTCTCACCTGTAGCGATGCTTAAGTCTGTCCGAATCATGTTAGCAATTGCCGCATTTTATGATTATGAAATATGGCAAATGGATGTCAAAACTGCATTCCTGAATGGATATCTCAAAGAAGAGTTGTATATGATGCAACCAGAAGGTTTTGTCGATCCAAAAGGTGCTAACAAAGTGTGCAAGCTCCAGCGATCCATCTATGGACTGGTGCAAGCATCTCAGAGTTGGAATATACGCTTTGATAAGTTGATCAAAGCATATAGTTTTGTACAGACTTGCAGTGAAGCCTGTATTTACAAGAAAGTGAGTGGGAGCACTACAGCCTTTCTGATAAGTATATGTGAATGACATATTGTCGATCAGAAATGATGTAGAATTTTCTGGAAAGCATAAAGGAGTGTTTGAAAGGAGTTTTTTTTCAAAGAAAAACCTCGGTAAAGCTGCTTACATATTGAGCCTCAAGATCTATAGAGATAGATCGAGACGCTAGATAAGTTTTTTCAATGAGTACATACCTTGACAAGTTTTGGCGATTTAGAATCTCGATTGGATCCGGGGGCTGTTTCTTCTCCGCGGCCCGGTGATGGAGCGCCTTACTCGGCAGCGGCTATTGCGAGTGAGTATTTTCCAAACTCTAGTATCATTCCCCAGAATTTTGGATAAATATGTGGCCTCATGCTGCCCCTATTTCTTGGCGTTTTAGAATCTCGATTGGATAGGAGCGCGGGGGCTGAATGAGATGGAGCGAGGAGACAATGCTTCAAATCTGTAATGCCGCCCTCTTTTCCCTTTTAGCTGTTATCGAACTCGATTTGGTAGTTATAGTGGAATTTAAAAATGTCGTTGCCTGCCAAAACAGGGGAGGTTCAGGTTCTGCCACCACATTCGCAATTATAGTGGAATTTTTTCCCTGTAAAGCCAAGCTCGGTGATGGCAGTGTCCAAGACATTGATAAAGATACCACCGTGAGGTTGGATGTCGAACTTGCAGATGTTGATCCCCAGGAATTGGAGAGCATGAAGGAGAAGGCCGTGGGCAATTTGGTGGAGAGAATAGGGGAGAGTATTGTTTGGGGTCCAGAACAAGAGGTATCTCTGCAACATTTCGATAACTATAATGGTGAGTATGTGAGAATTGAAAATGGAGAATCCATGGTTGCTGAAATTGATCAGCAAGAAGGGTGGGCAAGCAAACAAGTAACATTTTATGCAGAGCTAATTGATCTGCAAACTCATTCCAGAGTTGGTTATGTGCCATCAAAGATGGCTGCACAGGTGGAAGATGATGAGTGGGTTTCACAAAAAAAGATGTTGCCATTGTTGACTGAACCGACTGTAGTAGCTGAAGATACAGGGATTGATGCAGATGGAGAGGAGGGAACCCATGGTGCTAGGAAGATTGTTGTTGACTGGAATGTAGTAGAGTTGAATGAAAAAACAGATTTGGTCATCACACCAATATCTGACATTGATATGGCCGAAATGTTTGGCATTCAAGTTGATGACAAAGATAAGGAGAAGGATGACAGTTCTTTGCCTGCTGGTGGTAACACAGGCCCTAGAAATGCAAGTGAGGATGAAGAAGAGCTGATGAGAGAGGCTGCAGATGATGTGGATGATGCAGATGATAATGAGCTGGTTTGTTTGTATGACAAAGAGAACCCAGTTATTGAGGTGGGAAAGTTGTGGCCAAGCATGAAGGAGTTTAGGATGTCTTTCAGGACCTATGCAGTGAAAAAAGAGTTTGATGCCAAGACTATGTGGACTGATCGAAAGAAATTTTATGCTCGGTGCAAAGGTTATGATGGTGGTGGAAATCCTTGCAAATGGTACTTGTCTGCCAGACTACAACCTGATGGAAGTACAGTAAGGGTAAATCAAATACCACACCAGCATACATGTATGACCACTTCACAGAGAGTTTCAAAGATGACATCACAGCTTTGGGTTACAGAGAAGATTACTCCTATTTTAGCCAAGATACCAAACACTACTGCAAAGAAGCTTAAAGTTGACTTGGAGAAGCTGTACCCCATCCAGCTGCAATATACCACAGTGTGGAAAGGAAAACAAAGGGCCATGAAATCATTGTATGGTGACTGGGCAAATACATTTAGGATGTTGTATAGTTTTAAAGCAGAGGTGGAGAAGAGGTCACCTGGAAGTGTGGTGGAGATAGATACAGAGGTAACAGAGGAGGGCCAGGTTTTATTCAGCAAGTTTTTTATGTGTTTGAAGCCTTGCATAGATGGATTCAAAGCAGGTTGTCGTCCATATTTGAGCATAGACTCATCTTTTTTTACTGGAAAGTGGAATGGTCAGTTGGCTGCATGCAATGCTCTAGATGCACACAACTGGATGTTCCCAATTGCAATAGGAATGTTTCATCAGAGACAGAGGCATCATGGATATGGTTCATGATGCAACTAAAAAGATGCATAGGGCCAGTTTCTCCATTGGCCATCCACACAGATGCATGTAAAGGGTTGGAAAATGCAGTAAAAAATGTTTTCCCCCATGCTGAGCAGAGGGAGTGCTTTGGACATATGTGGATGAATCTGATAAAAAAATTTAGAGGAGATGAATTTGGGCGCATGTGGCTAGCAGCAAGATCCTACACCAGATAGACACATTCCTATCACCTTGGTAAGATATTGGCATCATGTAGTGATAATGAATTTGCTTCGTGGTCGAACACCCACCATTCTCTGTTGTGGTACATATCAGGTTTTAATACTGCCATAAAATGTGATCATCTCAAAAACAACTTGGCAGAAAGTTTTAACAACAAAGTGAAGGATTTGAAAGACTTGCCTGTGCATGACATGGTGGACCAAATAAGGATCATGATCATGCGTTTGTGGGAGTTGAGAGGAAATATTGCTAATATTTTGGAAGGGGACAAGCTTCCAGCAGTGGTACAACAGGTGGTCAACAGGAGTAGAAATCTTTCACATCTATCTGTTGAGAAATCTTCCTTGTGGGGTGCTGAAGTTAGAGATACAAAGAGTGGCAAGAGGCATGTGGTAAATACTGAGTTGCATGAGTGCACTTGCCCAGAGTGGCAACACACTGGAAAACCATGTGAGCATTCCATACTTTTTTGGCATCTAAACCCAGGTTAAATATGCACCAATATTTGCATGAGTATTTTTCAGTACAAAAATTTAAAGCTGCATATGCAAGTCCAATTCCTACACTGACTGACCAATCTCAGTGGCCTGAGGTGGAAATAGAATTTACCTTGTGTCCCCCTGTCACTAGAAGAAAGGCTGGGAGGCCTTCAAAGCTTGGTTTGAGAAAGGTGGTTGTAGTAAGAAGGGGAAAAAGGAAAGTGAAAAGAATGATAAGCCCAAAAGGGCTCAAAAAGGTAGCAAAAATAGGTGCAAGTTGTGTGAGGTACTTGGGCACAGAATTGGTTCATCCAAATGCATTTACACTCCTCCGAGGCCAAAGTATGTTTTTGTTACTGTTTTTGCAAGTTTTTGATTTTGCTACTTGTTCTAGTATCTAACCAAGTGAAATGCTTTATTTTTTAGGAGGAAGCGTGCAGAAAAAGCCCCACCTCTTGTTGTTGAACAATGCTGGCCAGTGAAAAAAGCAAGACTCAATGGCTTTAGAAGGAAGAGCACTAAGCAGATAATGTTTGGTGACAAAGATATGGAGCAAACTGAAACTGTTACTGCTGAACATGAGCTAAGTGTTTCTGTTTTGGACGATGTGATGCATACTGAATCTGTTTTGCAGGCGCTAGGGCAATCTGAAACTGTTGCAGATGAAGCAATTGTTGTGCTACCAAGTGTTGAGTTGCAAACTGAAGTAGTTGAACAATGTGTGCCATCTACTCAATCTGCAGAAGTGCAAACTGAAGAAGTGGCACATGGTCAGGTGCAAAAGTTGAGGGGGCCTAGTGGATTTGCCAAGGGGCCAAAAAGCAAGACCATCAGCATCAACAAACTATGCGCCGTGGAACCAAACGGTGGAAAAAAGGAGAAGAAATCGAGTGGTAGAAAGAAGCAAAAGAAATAGAGTCGAAATCATTCAAATTTGATGTGAAACTTAAGTTTGTTGTCATTTGATGTGAAAACTTATGTTCTTTCATGTGAAAACTTATGTGCAATGATGTTGATTTGACTTGAAATTCAAATTCAAATAAATTTGAACGTATCTCCAATATGTTTGGAGTTCATTTGTTTGTTCTGTGATGTTGCATTGTTTTATGTACTACTATGCACTTTATTTCATAAATCCACCCTTTTTGCGAAGTCCAACTCATAGTCACTGAAAATGTTGTCCAAACAGGCTTCAAAGTAAGGGAAAATGACCCCATTTCTAAGCAAGTTTTTTTCGACCTTCTCAAAATCACCCAAAAAGATTTTCTTAGCTTACATTATACCTATATAGGATCACTATGAAGTCTCACCTTTTTTTGAATAAGTATTCATATTATTAAATTATTTTTGAAAAAACCCCTTTAATACAAAGTCAGCAATAAAACAAGTTTAAAATTTAAAATGCAAAAATAAATTCTGATCCTGCTTAGTCACTCCAAAATGAAGCTAAGGTGGGTTTTTTTTTATTTTTTGCATTTTCAAAACCTCAAACCCTCTTCTCACTCCTTTGAACTCTATGCAACCTCAGTCGAGATAGTCCAATTTGTGAAGGTTTTTTCATGCAAAGATCATTACATCAAGTTTATCATTTTATATCATAACTATGTAACATAACAAGACTATATGCGCAGATTTTTCATTTTTTAGATTTTTTTTGAATTAGTTATACACATTTGAATGTTCGGTCAAACATTTCAAAACCCCGTTGACTGCCAAAACACATGTAACCCTAACGCCAAACGTCCATCGTCGATCTAACCCTAACGCCAAACTGTGGCCGTCGGATAGGCCTTCTAGAAGGATTCCGCGGGGGCGATCCGTGGGAGCCCTGATTCTCCAATCTGATTGGCCAGCTTGTTTTTTTCTCCGACGAACAGATAACGTTGAGCGGGGGAGCATCTCAGTGACTGTTGGGCCGAGCGGATCGGGGCGCGGATCGAGCCCGGAAGAGCCTGGCGTGCGTGCGCACGGCCGTCGTGCCCGGCAGAGCCTGGCGAGGTGGATGGGCTGCATGCGAGAGGGTCACTGACATGTGGGCCTTCCTGTCCCATGCATGCCATGCAACATGTCGCAGCCTAGCTATTCTGTGCTTGTGAACATTGGGACAGAGCCTAGCCATCTGCATGCGGGCTTGCATGCACGCATCGACGCAGTAAAGCAGCCTCAGGAGCGCAGCGTATAGGTACGTCGCATCTAAGCTATTTTTTTACATTTGCATGTTTGAACAGGCCCGTTTGAACCAGAGACACGGGACGAACGCGTCGGTGGTGCAGCTACTTTTTCCCACGCGGCGTGCCTCTTTGGATGCTCTGCCCGCCGTTTTTTAATTAATGCCGGCAATTACTTATGCCAGCACGAACGGAGAAGAGAAAACGATCGAGGCATCGTGTACATTGACTATGGCTGCAACGCGCCTATAAAAGGGCACCATTTCCTCATCCCTCTCACACTCATCTCTCAAGCCTTCTCCGCTTCTTCTTTTCGAGCCAAATCCACCACTCGAGCCACCATGCAGTTCTACGGCCCTACCTACCGTCGCCCAGCCACCGTGCCGGAGAGGGAGTACCCGGCCGGAGTCATCGTCGAGAATAGCCTGAGGGTGTGGGCCATCTCAAGGTGGAGGGGCCCTAGAGAGTTGACTCGCTTCTTCCTCCAAGCCGGCTACCGCCACCTCCCTCCGGGCACTCCGGTCATGTTCCACCTCCACGAGCAGTACGATGGCGACGCCAACGGCATGGCCATCGGCCTCTACGTCACCTTCGGGCCTAAAGTTTCTCCATCTATTAATGTTTCTTCGGGCCTAAAGTTCCTCCATTGCATTTTATTTATGTGGCCATGTGAACTAAAAAATTCACTAAAACACCATAGCACAAACCATTTTTTTAAATGGTGCTTGGTTGAAATAAACTAGAACCAAGCAATTGCAACTTTTTCGGTTCACAAAGATTGCAAGTTAGACTGCTAACTAGAACCAACCTTTTGTTTTAGCCGAAACAACACGGGACCCTACCATCGTACACGATAGCTTGGTGTAAATATTTGCCAAAAAAATATATCTTGGCCCTGGCTAATAGGGTCACCCTAGCTAGTAGGTGTAGGGTGCAAATATTTGTGCAACCATGGACAAAAGAAATATTTCTGGGCTCCTAAAAATATTGGTTTGGATTTTACCTCTAACCAATATTTTCAGAGCAAAACAAGAACATTTTTCTTGGACCTATTTGACGTAGGGGCACATGCATAAAAGCAATCGCAAAACAATAGTGGACAAGCAAAAAATACGTAAAGAAAAACAAAAAAATTTACAATACATACGACCCAACATTTATTCCATAGAGAAATTTGGCTACAGAAAAAACAAGTAAAGAAGTGTATGTTTGTTAAAGGTTTATTTGCCGAAGCAACATTTTTTATTTTGAGGTTTTAGTCGAATCATTTTTTCTAAACATGGGTGCCTTTATGCTATAAAACTGGGTTGGTGCCCCTACGCGGGTGGGCTTGTCACTATTTGGGCCTGGTTATTTTCTCACGGCCCAACATCTATTCGGTAGCAAGCTTTTTTTACTAGAAACTGAATTGGGTCCAAATTGAATTTGGGGGGTGCGCACTCTGTTAACTGAAGAATAAGAACAGAGCATGAACACTAAATATTTCTGCTTCGATTCAGTTACATGAACTTGCCATGGCGCACAGATCGCATCCTCTGTTCTAATAGACCTAAAAGCCCGCTCTAATGACGGATGAACAACAAGTAAAACAAAAATAGAGCAATGACACAACAATAGAACCCCCCCCTGCCATCATATTTGCTTGCTTCTGCAAATCGATCATCTCCATTTGATTTTTCTTGATCTTCTTCAGTTCCTCGGTCAGTTCAGACTCCAAGTGCAGTTCAACATTTCGCGCAAACCTCGCCATCGGCACG
>LR738712.1:901190168-901220389 GCA_902687465.1 Secale cereale
CATCTGCGGCATCCCGCCCAAATTGAGCTCCCAAGTTGCGGCCCCGCTCGAATCAATGTAGCCCTCGAACTGGATCCTCTCAACATAGTCATCCATCCACTCGAAATGGGTGCACTTCTTCAGGATCTGAAAACAACAACATGAAACCTAAATTCCAAATTCGAGGGGAAAAAACAAAATATGGAGAAATCAAAGCAAACAGCAGTGAAAGAACGGGCTAAGAACTGAGATCTAACCTTGCCATCCCTTCCTGCCATTGTACTGCTCAAGCACTTCACAAATTCCCGTCCAAGATTTCCATTCTCATCAGTCCTACTGACCCACCGTTTCAGAGGCTCTGGGCGTGGGCACTCAGGGCACCTTGTGAGCGGCACTGGACCATACTGACGCCATTTGGAGTGCGTGGCGGAGGAGGTGGACATCTGCACTAGGTCGCCGGAGAAGAGGAAGAATGGGGAAAGGGGAAGCAATGGGCGGCGGCGGGGGGACGGGCACGGGCGGTCGTCTCTTCTAGCTGCCAAGAGGTGGGTCCCGTGCTCACTGAACAAGTGGTGGGTCCGGCGCTTACGTGGATAAGTTGTGGGTCCCGCTCTTACTGGACAAGTAGTGGGCCCGGCGCTTACGTGGATAAGTTGTGGGTCCAGTCCGTAACAGCTAATGAGGGCATTAGTTCAGCTTAAGGGCCATGTCGTGTCTGGGCTATTTAGTCGCTCAAAAGTGTCGCACGAGAGCCATTCTGTCAAAAAACGTCGCACTGCGGCCACTTCCCACGAAAAACGTCGCACAGGAGCTATTGACCCCTTGAGTTTCAGCGGCTCGGAGTTTCCCGGTGTTGGCTGCTGTGCGGCGCGTGCGGTGGAGCCGGGCACGACCTGTGCAGGTGCAGGCACATGTGCATCTGCCCGGATCTAGCTAGTGCCGCCGCCATTGCGTGGATCCAGATCTGTGCAGGCGCCCGCGCTCTTCTGCCTCCCTCATGCCACCCAGCGCTTCTGCACCACTGATGCTTACTGCCGGCTCCGTGTCGGTCCAGCTTATGTGAGGGTGAAGGTGGAGGGGGTCCCAGGCTACATGGTGACGGCTCTTCCGGCCCTCTTCTCATGGGCGCAATGGGGGTGCTCCTCTCCCCTCACTGGGCCTGCTGCGACGGCCGAAGGTGACCCGGTCTTCGGATTTTTAGGTGAGGCGTTGTGTTTGGCTACGGGTGAAAACCTTGCAGAGACCTCGGTTCATGCCGGTGACGCGTAGTGCCTTTTGGTGTCGTCCTCCTCCCTGTAGGGGCGTTGCCGAGGAGTCCAAAATTCACTCAAATCCCTCAAGTCTGGGTCTTCATGCGAAAGTCCATGATCTGGTTTTGCTGGATCGGGTGATGACGGCGTCGAGTACGTCACTACCTCCATGGAGGCGTCGTCTTGGAAACCTTGACTGTGGGTGGTTACCGATGGCTTATGTGGTTGGTTGGCGCTGGTGGGTGGTTGTTGGGGGTGGTGCTCTTTGTTTGTTTTGTGTTGTGTTTTCCTCTTTGTTCCCCCTTGTGTGTTGTCAGTGTGTGTTGTTTTGCTTTATCTCTTCTCCCTTGTGCCCCATGTATCTCTGGTTCACTTGAACCCTATCTTGCAACAAGGCTGCAAAGTCTTATAAGCAAAATGAATACAATTCAGGTGGGAGGCTTTGCCTCCCCCGTGACCTTCAAAAAAAAATACGTTCGTTAAGTAGGTTATTGAGGATTTTTTTTTGCGGGGGGAGGATTTTCTTTAGGAAAAGAAAGGAAGTTGTACGTAGGAATTTCAAACATCTTAATTTCAAACATCTTAATAAAAGCACCGAACGAGTTTGTCGGGTTCACCGTCACAATACGCTTTCTTCTCATGTCATAATACACTTTTACAATTTGTATTGACAAAATCATAATATAAACAAGGTGGTACTAATTTCGGTGTATGCACTAAAGATTTTCCCCGTCCGTCCACCGGAAAACAACACAACCAGCCGACGGCAAGGATCTTCTTTCTTTTGGGGGTGGCAGCGACTCTCTCGCTCGATCGGACCGAGTGGCATCTGGTGTGGCGCACGAGGGGAGGAGGACGGGATTGACCCAAGACGGGGGCTGAGGCCGGCGGCGCCCTCTACACAAGCCTTAGCGGTGGTGCCCTCTACACCTTCTCGCTCACCCCCGACAAGCGCAGCTCCAGGACCCCTGTCGCTGCCGCGGCGAGCAGCGTGTCGTAGTCATCCTCCACACTGTCAGCTCTGTACAAGAAACAAATAGGCATCTTTGACGGCCACAAGTTCTTCACTATGCCTCCGTCACCTCCACCAACATTGTTTCCTTGCTCGGAGCAATTACATGGATGTCCGGCGCCTCGGCTAGCAGCAAGAGCGAGCACGCCCACGGTGGCCATGCACGCCAACCTACCAAGCACACAGCTTGATTGAACTACAGCGGCACTTGCACATCTCGCCGGATACTGCCGCCCGTGAAGCTAGCTTGGGCTCTAATCGATCATGTCCGTACGCGCGACGAGATCTGAACAGCATTGTACTCAGGTTGGTAACGTTGCACACGCTGACAAAGGTTGCCGACGAGGTCACTAGGGACTCCATCTTCATCTCCAAAGAACTCCGACTTCAGCTGACCCCCTCCCACAGTTTTCAGGTAATTCATTATTCATGTTTGATCACAATCCTTTAACTTTCACTATTTTGAATCCGTATTACCCACAATAATATTTGTAATTTTTTTTATCTTTGCAAATACGGGATAATACCGATCCAAAATTGGAGTAGATGGTGGAAACGAAATGTTTATGTGATTTGATATGATGTACTCCCTTCGTTTTTAAATGGAAGTCTTTTTAGAGATTTTAGTAAGAACTACATAAGGGTGTATAAAGACATATTGAGAATATAGATTCAGTTATTTTGCTTCGTATGTAGTATCCCAACTACAATTTTTTAACGTGTCTAGATCATGTTTTCGTCAGCTCCGACATCTTCAAGAGCTTTGTCATGCCCTATTATTTTCAACTTAGTCTGTGTCCACATCAATTGAATTCGATTGATTCAATTCAATTCATCAAAATTTTGTATATTTGTTGCATTTTTAACCGTAGCAACGCACGGGCACTTTTGCTAGTTATATCCTAAATGTGGTGCTATGTAGGTTGTTCACAGAGTTTAAAAAAAACATAAAAAAATAAAAAATCTCAGGGCTGGCCTTTGGACCGGCCAACCTCAGCGTTAATCTAGAGAGAAAAATTGTCTCAAAAAAAAATCTAGAGAAAAAAACCTCAGCTTTCAGCTGCGGACGTTACAGGTCAGTTGCGTACTCCACTTCCCATTGTCTAAAGAGTAACACGTGAATCACACCGTCGTTGACCTTTTTTTGGGATAAAATAAAGGAAACCAGGAGCGTATTAGGAACCGGAGTAGGCCATCGCCATGAATGGGCTTACTTATGGGCCCTTTTTCCAGATTTTATACTCTCAGTTTTCACCATCGTCTGGGTTAAGGGGGCCAACTACGTGTATTCCCCTGAATCTAGCGCTGATTACTCGTAGCCGCGAAAGTTATTGTCGATCGATAGGGGGGCCAGGCCCCTGCTCGTCCCCCCTTGTCTCCGCCCCTGCGTGGTTGGGTCTTGGCTGGCAGATGCCGTTCAATTACACAGGCAGTGCTTTTGTTTGTTTTGTGTTGTGTTTTCCTCTTTGTTCCCACTTGTGTGTTGTCAGTGTGTGTTGTTTTGCTTTATTTCTTTTCCCTTGTGCCTCATGTATCTCTGGTTCACTTGAACCCTATCTTGCAACAAGGCTGCAAAGTCTTATAGGCAAAATGTATACAACATCTCAATTTTGTATGTGATGTCCGGTGATGTGGTAGACTTACAATTAATCATACCCTAAATGTGGTGTTATGTACGTTGTTCACATAGTTAAAAAAAACAAAACAAAACAAAAATCGCAGGGCTGGGCTTTGGACGGGCCAACGTTACAGGGCAGGCTGCGTACAACCACAGCTGCGGACGTTACATTTGCTAAAAATAAATAAAAAACTGCGGCCGTTACAGGTCAGTTGCGTACTCCACTTCCCATTGTCTAAAGAGTAACTAGTAAAAGCGGCGTTACCCCCAGTCTGTCCACTCTCATCTGCGGACGGCCGGAGAAAGAAGGATCGGACACGCCGGCGACCTCACCCCGGAGATCCGATCGTGGTTAGCCCACCCCTCCTCCTTCCCTTCTCCGTCTCCGTCTCCTTCCCTTCCTTCTCCGTCAAATCTTCTAGTTATTCCTTTTCGTCTCATCTTATTTTTTCCTAGGTAGTAAACCCTAGCCAGATTTTCCCCTCCTAATCAAACCCTAAAATTCATCCCCTTCTGCAGCAGTGCAGAGACAGAGAGGGATCGGGTGCCGTAGATGGATCCCACTGCAGAGGTTCCCCAAGGCCAAGGGTAAGATCCCGCTGATGTTCCATGCACTACTTACTTTGTACTCCCTCCGTCTGGAAATACTTGTCCGAGGAATGGATGTATCTAGATGTATTTTAGTTTTAGATGCATCCATTTGTATCCATTTTCGCGACAAGTATTTTCGGACGAAGGGAGTATGTACTATCGCTATTGTGGATGGATGTGCATATGTGTGTTGGATTCTAGCAGCTGCCCCTATATGTGTGTCCATTGATTTCATTCATTTTCATTTCCCAGCTTGACGCGTGTGGACGGCAGTAGTCTGCGCTGTTTTGTGCCGCTGGCCGACCCAGTGTCCAAGGTGCTTGGCGACGACAACCTCCTCATCGAGATCCTCGTTCGCCTCCCTCCAAAGCCGTCCTTGATCCCCCGTGCGTCAGCCGTATGCAAGCGCTGGGGCAGCATCCTGTGCGACCCCCATTTCCGCAAATGCTTCCTCAAGCACCACCGGAAGCCTCCTCTGCTCGGCTTCTTCAGAGGGTATGCTAAAAGCTTCATTCCTGCCATGGACTCGCCAGAACGCATCCCTGCTGCCCGTTTCTCCCTACCCAAGAGCAGCACACCCTACCACACCGATGAAGCATACATGGGCAGCCGCCACGGTCTCTCTGTCCTAACCGACAGGAATAAGCATGAGATCGTCGTGTGGGATCCCCTCACCGGCAAAGAGCACATCGTCGATTTTCCACCTGGATTCCAATCTATAAGGATCAACTCAGACTGGCATGGCTCTGTACTGTGCGTCGATGCCGAAGATGGGCATGTCCATGGAGATTGCTTCTCAAGCCCGTTTAAATTGGTTTTGGTATGCGATGGACTCAGTAGTACACAGGCATTTTGTTCTCTCTATGACTCGGCCTCTAGCGTTTGGGGAAATATATTCTCGGTGACCATGGCAAATAGGATTTCTGTGACAAGCCGCAGCATCCTTGTCGGGAATACACTTTGCTGGTTGATTTGTGGAGGTGATGTTCTTGTGTTTGATTTCGAAATGCAAAGTCTTGTTGTCATCAAGACACCGGTGCACAGACATGTCAGCTACGACTGGTGTTTTCAGCTCTTGCGGATGGCGGAAGGTGGACTTGGCCTTGCTGGTATGTTGGACCTGACCATCCAATTATGGGATAGGAAATCTAACTGGGATGGCATTGAGGAATGGGTTTTGCTGCGGAAAACCATTCCACTGGATCAGATGCTTCCAAGGAGAATAAGTTATGCATTTTTTGTTGGGTATGATGAGGACACAAATTTGATTGTTCTCTCCACGATGATTGGCAACTTTACGCTCCAAATTGACTCGATGCAAATCAAACATATTGTTAAAAGAAACCAGATATGTCATGACACCTTTCATCCCTACAGGAATTTCTATACTACAGGTAATGCACCCTATCTTCATTTGACAAGCAAAATAGTGCAATTTGTTTTCGCTCATAATCATTCCAGTTACTTTTGGTATGTTCTCGCGGTAGAATAGTTCCTGTTAGTAGGATTGAACTAGATATATATACATATAAGAATACAGTGTCCTCTTTATTTCTCTGTTGATCTGCTCATGTTATGGTTATCTAATTTCCATTAAAACTAGAACATGAATACAAATATTGCTTTGATGCCTGGCTATTGCTAAAGGCTGCTTGTAATGATCTTTTCATCAGAGGGTTTCTAGAACTTGAAAAATGGCAATAGCTGCTGTAGTGAAACCATCTGAAATAATTAATCAATTGGAACATCTGGAGGCGGTTTAAGGCTTGTCATGTTTTCTTATTCACTATTTTTCCTTGCAAGAATTAAATTTATTTTGATCGATCTTGATACAAATCGTCAATTCATGATACCACGTGCTCTAGTTTTTATTGAAGAGTAGCACTAGTTTATTAATTTCATGTAGTGCTATGTAATGCTTGTTTTCGAACTCTGGTTTCCCATTCCGTGCATATTTTATTTTGGCATTATCGTCATCACTGGTACAAAACTCACTCGACAATTATTCTGGGTAAATGCATTTTCTCTGAACATGTAATACAATAAAAAAATTGACCTGGCGAGATATGTGGCTTCACTTACTATCCTTGACTAAACTTTTCCTTGTATTTTCATTTGGTTTGGGCTTCTTTTTCTTCTAGGCAGGCGAATTGGGAGGAAAGGGGCCGATCTTGAACTTTGAACACACTAGATATGCCAACGTGCTATCTTGGTCAAACAACTTAGGTAATTTTATCTTTTCATATACCCTTTTTTTTGCCTGGTTACCCAATTTACAAGATGGTGCATAGTCTATGCATACATTTTCCTACGTACTAGACATACTAGCTTGGCACACTAGATATTTTTCCATCGTACTCTGAGCCTCACATATAGCTTTGCACACAAAAGTAAATCTGGAACGAGTCAACATTCTTGTAAGCCTCACATGATTGGCGGCAAGTCGCTGATCTCTGAGTTTCTACTGCGATCGTATGTAGTTATGTAGCAAGAATCTCGTAAACATGTCACCATACAGCTGCCAGTACAAACCAAATTCTTTGTTATTTTTGTTCTCCAGTTGTTGTATCAGTTTGTCGAATAATGATGCGATGATTAATTGAGCTCTGGATATATTTTTCATATAATTTGCACTATGGCAAAGTTAATGTTTATTTTTGGGGATCATCCAAATTTTGTTTTTCTGAGTGGGCGTGACAAATTAGTTTGACTGAGATGACATTTATGTTCTCCAGGTATCCAGAGTTAAATTCGAGTTGTTGAGATGCGGACATGGCTATGTGGTGTAAGGAAGTTGTTCCATTTTGTATGCTGTTGTGGATGCTCAAAGTGTGCCACTATGTAGCCTGCAGATTCATACATTCTATATGCCGCGGCATGTGTTGTGGTCGACGTTTGTTCTACATTGGTGAATTGTCACCTGTGAAGTGGAACTTGTTGGATTTAATCGTGTGGACTCTTTTATACTATTATCTAATGTCAACATGCGTGCCTGGTTACTGGTTAGTGTCTCGTGGATTTGCTCCTATTAATGATTGGTTGTGTGATGTGAGAACTTACTAGAAAGATGAAAATTTAATCCTCCTTTTCTAGAAAAAAAAACTGGAAAGATGAAGAAAGAAGAGTAGGCTCTAACACTTTATACTGTTTCTTGGAATCCATAGTTGATTTCTAAGTCTTGCTAGTGATTTAACTATGATAATGCTGCTTAGATATCCACTTGCGGAAGAGGAAGACAATGCTTGCATAGTCCCAGAGGCAGACAGAGCACACCACCTAGCCCCAGTTGCCAACATTGTTGGGTTGCGACATGATCCTTTGGCACCTCTGATGTTTCAGCAACATGAAAAGCAACTTTGGCATAACTGATATATCTGTATTTGCTCCAGGGGTTAGCAAGAAGGCTTTGTTGGCAAAAAGCACAACCAAGAGCACAACATCAGGAGGAAATATGAAATGGAGCAGCCACAATGCTTAACTATACGTGCTCTATGAAACCTGTTAGGAGTCTATGTCACTTTCTCATTGTGTCAAGCACACATTTTATGTTTCTTCTACTGTGAGTTCATTTTGATGTGTCCCAAGATTTGGCATGCTCCAGGTTGCACACAAACATTTTTGCATTCTCAGGCTGCTGATGATGCATTAGTCATTATCAGGTAGACAATGCATCTGTCATCAAAGTTATTTCTTGTGTTCAATAAAATAATTGTAATTTCTTCAGGTGAGAGTTTTAAACTGTGATTTAGTGCACATTATGAAAAGGAAGTGTTGAGACAATGTATTCATTACTCATGTAATGATTACTACACAAGAAACACCCACTGCCAAAGGAAGTTCAATCTTTATTGCTTGATTGCTACATGACCCTTTAACATGACCTGTGATGGTTTCAGTAACCTTGAATTATCTCTTGCTTGATGCATACAACTATTTGTATTTCCGTATCTAGAAATTTGTCCCCCATAGTTTCTCATGTTTATTTTTTTAATGAGTTGGATTCGACGAATACAAAACCAAGATACACAAAGGAAATGTTTGCCTACTTGGGTAAGGCTTACTTTGGCGATGGACGCGACAAGGCAAAATATCGTTCTATTGAAAATGAAATCAGTTCTTAACTTGTTTGAATGTGTGTATGTATTTATATATACTCTGCAAAGAGTATTCGACATGAAAGGTAGTGTGGCGTAGATCCAAAATTTTCTGTCAAATCGAATTATACTGAAATCTGTCTCTTGCTTCGGATTTGCCACTCGCAGCTATTGTACTTGTCCTTTGTTATTGCCTGATCTGGACTAGCGATGCGAGCACGAGAAACAAGAGAGTGAGTAAGAGGTGGAAGAAGACGAACTCTGAATATTTTTTGCGCTGTGAACTGCCTACAGCCTTTTCTGTCTTTCTATTATTTATATGCAGCGAAACTGAACTGCGAGATATAGGGAACAAAATGCCCATGCCCTGCGAGCTTAAAGGTGGTGCCATCCCATGACGCTCCACCATGCTACCTTTCCTTGCATTCCCACGTAAATTCATGCCATCCCATGAACCGGTCATACAGCAAGATTAGCCAGCAAACCTGAACAACGGCGTGCTACATGACCCTTTATTCAGTTATTTTTTGCATTCATGAAGTTTTCGGGAAAATAATAATAATAATTACCATACCTAGTTGTATGCATAGTTCAGTTCAGTTCGGTCATTACAACACAGTCTTGTACAGGAAACAAGAGTTTAGTGCTATATGACTCATGAATGTCCAGCTGTCCAAATTCTACATGTCTATCTTGCGAATGGCGAGGTGGAGGTAAAGGACAAGCATCCTGGCAAACGCGAAAAATACTCTAAGAAACGTTCCTACATTTTTCTCTTCCTGTGTTTTCTTTCATAATCCCACAAATCAAAGAGGTCGTCAGTATTTTAAATTTATTCAGTCGCTTGCACAATTATAAGTCGTCGCTACTAACCCGTTTGATTTTGATATCCACTGCGGTTACCACCACGAAGGAAGCTCATGTCACACCTTTGTGACGCCTCCAAAGAAGTCTGATATTTCTGGAGGTGGGTGCTGAAAGGTTCCCGCACCACGGCAACCCCAAAAATGGAAGGAAACTGTAATCTGATGCTTGTGTTGTATTCGAGTAGAGCTTGCCATGCTTTTCTAGATTGATATTTAGATTGGTCATAATTGTTGAACAGTTTGTTCCTATATAGGACTGTCTACCTTTCGGTTTCAATGAAAATGGTTGTTCATCCATTTTTAAAAGCTAGTTCAATTCTAGACCTGCCACTGGACTTTTGTTTTGTTACAATATATAAATCTCTTTTTTTCCTCTGATGTAACATTTACAATGCATGCTCGTTAAGCTGTCATCTGACAACTATTTAACCTAATAAAGAGTTGTATCATTACCATGAATTTTAAAACTATCTAACTTAACATTTCCAATGCATGCTCGTTAAGCTATTCGATCCGGGCCATGAATCTTGCGCGTGTGTGTGGGTTTGCACACCGATAAATTTTTTTCAAGCGGTACTAATGGTCCCAGTAGTACCGGGACTAATGTCTGCTGAAGCCCCGGCCGGCGTCTTAGCCGCTCGAACCGGGACTGATGCTCACATTAGTCTCGGTTTGTAACACAGGCGGGATTGTTGCTCTGATCTGGCCAGAACCAAAGCCGTGTTTTCTACTAGTGGTGATAGGCAGCCAGCAAACGTGTTAGTTTGTCATTGGGCTAGGGTAGTTGGAGGAGAGTGGCAGAAAGTCCAGATGCCCATAAGCAGTGACAGGAGGGGCTGTGGAGGAGGAAATTAGCCGGGAGCAGGAGGGGGGTGACATGGAGAGGGGGCCAACGGAGCTCTCACATAAGGCGCGCCATGAGAGAGTGGTTTGTCCTAGCCCATCTCCTCACGAAGTCGGCCCAGTCAAATTCAGATTTAGTTCCACGGCATATGCCTCCTAAATTTTATCACCTTATCCCGCTCCTATGAGCGGTAAGTGGTTATGATCCTCTGATTTATAGTTTTCAGTTCTACGAGTGGTGACTAGTGAATGCAATTCATCACTAATACTTTTGCAGGGTCTCTGCCGATGTTCAGTCATGATTTCCACATCATTTTGTTGGCTGTGTTATGTTGATGTAGCGTGATGGAAGAAATATTTGGATCCCGAAAAGCATATTATTTTTAGATGAAGTTCATGTACACATCGAATTGAGTGATGGCATCTAATTTTGGTACTAGATCATTCAGTTTCAAACCTGTTCTGTAGGGTTAGTCGTGATTTCTGTAGAGTGATGATATGTGATTTTTGGAATAAGTTTCGTTGGTTATTCTATTCTGTAAATCCCCTCCTGCGGACGGCCTTTTTGTTTTCAATGTACATTATAAGAAAATAGGTATCATCTTTGTTAGTATTATAAACGTATAATCTATGTGTTTTGAGTTTTTGATCTTTAGTTTCAGTAATGCTTCATTTATCGCATACCTCGTAGCCATCCAATTAGGGTTCTGGTGAATGTGGATGTGTGCATATATTCTAAGATCAGCAGTTGCGGCAGGCGCTTCGGTAAGTTACTGTGGTCATTCTAAGTGCATTTTTGTTTCAATGGTCATTCTAAATGCTATCAGAATTTTACTCATTCCAAGTAAAATTTACGCTGCTTCGGTTTAGTTCTATATGATGACTCATGAATGTGCAGCTGTCCAAATTCTGCAGGTCTATCTTGCGAATGGCGGGGTGGAGGTAGAGGACAAGCATCCTGACAAACGCTAAAAATACTCCGAGAAACGTTCCTACATTTTTCTCTTCCTGTGTTTTCTTTCATAATTCCGCAAATCAAAGAGGTCGTCAGTAATTTCAATTTATTCAGTCGCTTGCACAATTATAAGTCGTCGCTAATAACCCGTTTGATTTTGATATCCACTGTGGTTACCACCACGAAGGAAACTCATGTCACACCTTTCTGACGCCTCCAAAGAAGTCTAATATTTATGGAGGTGGGTGCTGACAGGTGGCAGCACCATGGCAACTCCAAAAAAGGAAGGAAACTGTATTCTGATGCTTGTGTTGTATTCGAGTAGAGCTTGCCATGCTTTTCTAGATTGATATTTAGATCGGTCAGAAATGTTGAACAGTTTGTTCCTATATAGGCATGTCTACCTTTCGGTTTCAATGAAAATGGATGTTCATCCATTTTTAAAATCTAGTTCAATTCTAGACCTGCCACTGGACTTTTATTTTGTTACAATATATAAATCTCTTTCTGTCCTCTGATGTAACATTACCAATGCATGCTCGTTAAGCTGTCATTTGACAACTATTTAACCTAATAAAGAGTTGTATAATTACCATGAATTTTAAAACTATTTAACTTAACATTTCCAGTGCATGCTCGTTAAGCTATACGATCTGGGCCATGAATCATGCGCGCGTGTGTGAGTTTGCACACCGATTTTTATTTTTAATTTTTTTTAACCGGTACTAAAGGTCCCAGCAGAACCGGGACTAATGCCAGCTGAAGCCCAGGCCAACATCCTAGCCGCTCAAACCGGGACTGATGCTCACATTAGTCTCGGTTCGTAACACAACCGGGATTGTTGCTCTGATCTGGCCAGAACCAAAGCCGTGTTTTCTACTAGTGGTGATAGGCAGCCAACAAACGCGTTAGTTTGTCATTGGGCTAGTGCAATTGGAGGAGAGTGGGCGAAAGTCGAGATGCCGGTAAGCAGCGGCAGGAGGGGCTGTGGAGGAGGAAATCAGCAGGGAGCAGGAGGGGCTGACATGGAGAGGCGGCCAGCGGAGCTCTCACATAAGGCGCGCCATGAGAGAGTGGTTTGTCCTAGCCAATCTTCTCACGAATTCGGCACAGTCAAATTCAGATTTAGTTCCATGGCCTATGCATCCTAAAATCTATCACCTTATCCCGCTCCTATGAGAGGTAAGTGGTTATGATCCGCTGATTTTTAGTTTTCAATTCAACGAGTGGTGACTGGTGAATGCAATTCATCACTAATATTTTTGCAGGGTCTCTGCCAATGTTCAGTCATGATTTCCACATCATTTTGTTGGCTGTGTTATGTTGATGTAGCGTGATGGAAGAAATATTTGGATCCCGAGGAGCATATTATTTTTAGATGAAGTTCTTGTACACATCCAATTGAGTGATGGCATCTAATTTTGGTACTAGATCATTCATTTTCAAGCCTGTTCTGTAGGGTTAGTCGTGGTTTCTGTAAATGGATGATCTGTGATTTCTGGAATAAGTTTTGTTGGTTATTCTATGCTGAGTACTTCTGTAATTTCCATGAGCATGGCCAGTATGTAATTTTCAATGTACATTTTCTTTGTTGGTGTTATAAACATATAATCTATGTGTTTTGAGTTTTTGATCTTTAGTTTCAGTCATGCTTCATTTATCGCATACCTCGTAGCTGTCCAATTAGGGTTCTGGTGAATGTGGATGTGTCCATATATTCTAAGATCAGAAGTGCGGCAGGCGCTTCGGTAAGTTACTATGGTCATTCTAAGTGCATTTTTGTTTGAATTGGTCATTCTAAGTGCTATCAGAATTTTACTTATTCCAAGTAAAATTTATGCTGCTCCGGGTTTTCGATCTAATTTTTTCCCTATAGTCCATAAAGTCACTAAGTTCTTCTTGTTCAGTGACAAGCATAACAACAATGGGTTTCTCTTGCAACTTATTACGTGGATAGAAGTTCAAGGAGGCATACAAAAACCGCACGGGGCGGAAATTGTTTTTGTGGCAGGCGCTGTCAGAAGCCTCCCACAAATGATATTATAGTGACATCCATATCTTGCGCCTCTGTTGCACCCGGTCATGCTACCTACATCTCCTAAGTTGTTCCGCCCACTCCGCCTACTGATGAGCATAACATGGTTCCGGATTAAGCGTTCAGTCCCTTGCCATGTCTGGTCTGATAACTTAAGAAAGAAACTAGAACGCTCCGTCCTCCTGAGTCCGCCGCGAGTGACCGGTTGGGTTACCCCTCCTTCTCCTCCTCCCCCTCGCCGTCGCCAGTGGGCACAGTCAGGTGAAGCCTGGTCGGCGGTGGGGGATCTCAGCCCTTGACGCATTGGGCTCGGAGCGGGCCAAGGTAGATGGGCCGGGGTGTCACACTTAAAGGTGGGCGAGGAAGCACGATGACACGCCAAAGAAGTGCGCGATGGTGCTCACTATATGTTTTGATGCGGTCGTAGCTCGGCTAGATATGGTCCTCAAAGCGGCGCGGGCCATGGGCGGCTCAGGCCACGGGCAGCCGCCTCTGCCGTGGACATCTGGGCTGGTGGATGGGTCAGTGCAGTGGTGGTGTTGCGACTATCTCCCCCCGTTGTTCATGGGTCCTTGTTCGTCGACTAGTGGCAAGTGTGTGGCCGACCGGTAGTCGTTGTAGTTCTCTGGGAAGGAGGTAGGGGTGCTTCCCGACCTTGTTGTCATGCGCGACGGTGGTCATAGTCCCCGGTGTGTAGCCCGGCTGGCGGCTGTTGGCGTTAGTGCTCCGCCAATATCTAGCTGGCTCGTCACCGATCTCGTCAAGGGGCTCGATTCGGGCGGCTGGAAGGAGGGGCCTTCTGCCCCATCATCGGCCGATGGTGGCGATGTACCATGGCGACAGGTGGGGATGGTCTTGGACACCAGGATGACGACCTCGGTGGTGCCAGCCGCGGCGGGGCTCGCTGCTCGGGTGCGGGCTATCAGCTGGGTTTTGGCATTCTGTGCTGGGGGTGACTTTCCTATTCATGGTTGCGCATACCTTGTTTCGGTGGCGGCTAATGCTTGCCTGGGTGAGAACTTTGTCTGCCTGTGGCCAGACCGACGGCGGCGGTGGCTGTGGGCGTTATACCCTTCTTGAAGGCTTCGTCGTGGATGCTCTTGGTGCTCTGAGAAGTGAGTGAAGACTGAAGGAAATATGCCGTAGAGGCAATAATAAATTTATTATTTATTTCCTTATATATCATGATAAATGTTTATTATTCATGCTAGAATTGTATTAACCGGAAACTTAGTACATGTGTGAATACATGGACAAAATAGAGTGTCCCTAGTATGCCTCTACTAGACTAGCTCATTGATCAAAGATGGTTATGTTTCCTAGCCATAGACATGAGTTGTCATTTGATCAACGGGATCACATCATTAGGAGAATGATGTGATGGACAAGACCCATCCGTTAGCTTAGCACTATGATCGTTTAGTTTTACTGCTATTGCTTTCTTCATGACTTATACATGTTCCTATGACTATGATATTATGTAACTCCCGAATACCAGAGGAACACCTTGTGTGCTATCAAACGTCACAACATAACTAGGTGATTATAAAGATGCTCTACAGGTGTCTCCGAACGTGTTCATGGTGTTGGCATAGATCAAGAATAGGATTTGTCACTCTGAGTGTCGGAGAGGTATCTCTGGGCCCTCTTAGTAATACACATCATAATAAGCCTTGCAAGCAAATGACTAATGAGTTAGTCAAGAGATGATGTATTACGGAACGAGTAAAGAGACTTGCCGGTAACGAGATTGAACCAGGTATTGAGATACCGGCGATCGAATCTCGGGCAAGTAACATACCGATGACAAAAGGAACAACGTCTGTTGTTATGCGGTTTGACCGATAAGGATCTTCGTAGAATATGTAGGAGCCAATATGAGCATCCAGGTTCTGCTATTGGTTATTGACCGGAGATGAGTCTCGGTCATGTCTACATAGTTCTCGAACCCGTAGGGTCAGCATGCTTAACGTTTGATGACGATCGGTATTATGAGTTTATGAGTTTTGATGTACCGAAGGTAGTTCGGAGTCGCGGATGAGATCACGGACATGACGAGGAGTCTCGGAATGTCCGAGATGTAAAGATTGATACATTGGACGACTATATTCGGACACCGGAAGTGTTCCGGAAAAAGTTTCGGATTTAACTGGAGTGCCGGAGGGGGTTACCGGAACCCCCCCCCCCCCGAGGGAGTATGGGCCATAGTAGCCAATGAAGGAAAGAGAGGGGCAGCCCATAGGGCTGGCCGCACCCCCCTAGGGTTCCTAGTTGGACTAGGAAAAGGGGGAGGCGCCCCCTTCTCCTTTCCTTCTCCTCTTCCCCTTTCCTTTCCTACTCCTAGTAGGAATAGGAAAAGGGGGTTCATATTCCTACTAGGAATAGGAACCCTACTCCTAGGCGCGCCATACATGGCCGGCCGGCCCTTCCCCCTTGCTCCTTTATATACGGGGGCAGGGGGCATCCAAAGACGCAGAAGAAACATTGTTCTAGCCGTGTGCGGTGCGCCCCTCCACAGAAACACACCTCAGTCATACCGTTGTCATGCTTAGGCGAAGCTCTGAGCCGGTAGCTTCATCATATCCGTCACCATGCCGTCGTGCTGACGAAACTCTCCCGTGAAGCTCAACTGGATCAAGAGCTTGTGGGACGTCATCAAGCTGAACGTGTGCTGAACGCGGAGGTGTCGTACGTTCGGTGCTTGATCGGTTGGATCGCGAAGAAGTTCGACTACATCAACCACGTCACTAGACTCTTCCGTTTTCGGTCTATGAGGGTACGTAGACACACTCTCCCCTCTCGTTGCTATGCATCTGGTAGATAGATCTTGCGTGATCGTAGGAAAATTTTAAAATACTACATTCCCCAACAGTGGCATCATGAGCCAGGTCTATGCGTAGATGATATGCACGAGTAGAACACAAGTGAGTTATGGACGATACTAGTCATACTGCTTACCAGCATGTCATACTTTGGTTCGGCGGTATTGTGAGATGAAGCGGCCCGGACCGACATTACGTGTACGCTTACGCGAGACTGGTTTCACCGTTATGAGCACTCGATGCTTAAAGGTGATTGGCGGGTGTCTGTCTCTCTCACTTTAGCAGAATCAAGTGTGGCTACGCCCGGTCCTTGTGAAGGTTAAAACATCACATACTTGACGAAAAATCGTTGTGGTTTTTGTATGCGTAGGCAAGAATGGTTCTTGCTAAGCCCGTAGCAGCCACGTAAAACTTGCAACAACAAAGTAGAGGACGTCTAACTTGTTTTTGCAGGGCATGTTGTGATGTGAAATGGTCAAGACATGATGAGTTATACGTTATTGTATGAGATGATCATGTTTTGTAAAGTTATCGGCAACTGGTAGGAGCCATATGGTTGTCGCTTTATTGTATGAAATACAGTCGCCATGTAATTGCTTTACTTTATCACTAAGCGGTAGCGATAGTCGTGGAAGCAATAGTTGGCGAGACGACAACGATGCTACGATGGAGATCAAGGTGTCGTGCCGGTGACGAAGGTGATCATGACGGTGCTTTGAAGATGGAGATCAAAAGCACAAGATGATGATGGCCATATCATGTCACATATTTTTTGATTGCATGTGATGTTTATCTTATTATGCTTCTTATTTTGCTTAGTACGACGGTAGCATTATAAGATGATCCCTTACAAAATTTCAAGGTATAAGTGTTCTCCCTGAGTATGCACCGTTGCGAAAGTTCGTCGTGCCAAGACACCACGTGATGATCGAGTGTGATAAGCTCTACATTCAAATACAATGGGTGTAAGCCAGTTTTGCACACGCAGAATACTCGGGTTAAACTTGACGAGCCTAGCATATGTAGATATGGCCTCGGAACACTAGAGACCGAAAGGTCGAGCGTGAATCATATAGTAGATATGATCAACATAAGATGCTCACAATTGAAACTACTCCATCTCACGTGATGATCGGACATGGTTTAGTTGATTTGGATCACGTGATCATTTGGATGACCGGAGGGATGTCTATCTAAGTGGGAGTTCTTTAAGTAATATGATTAATTGAACTTTAATTTATCATGAACTTAGTCCTGATAGTTTTTGCATATCTATGTTGTTGAAGATCAATGGCCCGTGCTACCGTTCCTTTGAATTTTAATGCATTCCTAGAGAAAGCTAAGTTGAAAGATGATGGTAGCAATTACACGGACTGGGTCCGTAACTTGAGGATTATCCTCATTGCTGCACAGAAGAATTATGTCCTTGAAGCACCGCTAGGTGACAAGCCCCCTCCCGGTAATATAGACGCGTTGAACGTCTGGCAGACGCGGTCTGATGACTACACGATAGTTCAGTGTGCCATGCTTTACGGCTTAGAACCTGGACTTAAACGACGTTTTGAACTTCATGGACCATATGAGATGTTCCGGGAGTTGAAGTTAATATTTCAAGCAAATTTTTGGATTGAGAAATATGAGATTTCCAATAAGTTCTATAGCTGCAAGATGGAGGAGAATAGTTCTATCAGTGAACACTTGCTCAGAATGTCTGGGTACTACAATCATATGACTCAACTTGGTTGCAAAGTTTACGGGGATAGTGTTATTGATAGAGTTCTTCAATCACTGCCACCAAGCTATAAAGGCTTCGTGATGAACTATAATATGCAAGGGATGCAAAAGACAATTCCCGAGCTCTTCGCTATGCTCAAGGCTGTGGAGGTAGAAATCAATAAGGACAATCAAGTGTTGATGGTTAACAAGACCACTAGTTTCAAGAAAAAGGGCAAGGGAAAAAAGGGGAACTTCAAGAAGAATAGCAAGACAGTTGCTACTCCCGCGAAGAAACCCAAGTCTGGAGCCAAGCCTGAAACTGAGTGCTTCTACAACAAAGGGACTGGACACTGGAAGCGGAACTGCCCCAAGTATTTGGCGGATAAGAAGGATGGCAAGTTGAACAATGGTATATGTGATATACATGTTATTGATGTGTAACTTACTAATGCTCGTAGTAGTACCTGGGTATTTGATACCGGTTCGGTTGTTAATATTTGTAACTCGAAACAGGGACTACGGATTAAATGAAGATTGGCTAAGGACGAGGTGATGATGCGCGTGGGAAATGGTTCCAAAGTCGATGTGATCGCCGTTGGAACGCTACCTCTACATCTACCTTTGGAAATAGTTTTAGACCTGAATAATTGTTATTTGGTGCCAGCGTTAAGCATGAACATTATATCTGGATCTTGTTTGTTGCGAGACGGTTATTCATTTAAATCAGAGAATAATGGTTGTTCTATTTTTATGAATAATATCTTTTATGGTCATGCACCCTTGAAGAGTGGTCTATTCTTGTTGGATCTCGATTGTAGTGATACACATATTCATAATATTGAAGCCAAAAGATGTAAAGTTAATAATGATAGTGCAACTTATTTGTGGCACAGCCGTTTAGGTCATATTGGTGTAAAGCGCATGAAGAAACTCCATAGTGATGGACTTTTGGAATCACTTGATTATGAATCACTTGGTGCTTGCGAACCATGCCTCATGTGCAAGATGACTAAAACTCCGTTCTCCGGAACTATGGAGCGAGCAACAAATTTGTTGGAAATCGTACATACTGATGTATGTGGATCGATGAGTGTTGAAGCTCGCGGCGGGTATCGTTATTTTCTGACCTTCACTGATGATTTGAGCAGATATGGGTATATCTACTTGATGAAGCACAAGTCTGAAACATTTGAAAAGTTCAAAGAATTTCAGAGTGAAGTAGAGAATCATCGTAACAAGAAAATAAAGTTTCTACGATCTGATCGTGGAGGTGAATATTTGAGTTACGAGATTGGTCTTCATTTGAAACAATGTGGAATAGTTTCACAACTCACGCCACCCGGAACACCACAGCGTAATGGTGTGTCCAAACGTCGTAACAGTACTTTATTGGATATGGTGCGGTCTATGATGTCTCTTACCGATTTACCACTATCGTTTTGGGGTTATGTGAAGGAAATATGCCCTAGAGGCAATAATAAAGTTATTATTTATTTCCTTATATCATGATAAATGTTTATTATTCATGCTAGAATTGTATTAACCGGAAACATAGTACATGTGTGAATACATAGACAAAACAGAGTGTCCCTAGTATGCCTCTACTAGACTAGCTCATTGATCAAAGATGGTTATGTTTCCTAGCCATAGACATGAGTTGTCATTTGATCAACGAGATCACATCATTAGGAGAATGATGTGATGGACAAGACCCATCCGTTAGCTTAGCACTATGATCGTTTAAGTTTTACTGCTATTGCTTTCTTCATGACTTATACATGTTCCTATGACTATGAGATTATGCAACTCCCGAATACCGCAGGAACACTTTGTGTGCTACCAAACGTCACAACGTAACTGGGTGATTATAAAGGTACTCTACAGGTGTCTCCGAAGGTACTTGTTGGGTTGGCGTATTTCGAGATTAGGATTTGTCACTCCGATTGTCGGAGAGGTATCTCTAGGCCCACTCGGTAATGCACATCACTATAAGCCTTGCAAGCATTGCAGCTAATGAGTTAGTTGCGGGATGATGTATTACGGAACGAGTAAAGAGACTTGCCAGTAACGAGATTGAACTAGGTATTGAGATACCGACGATCGAATCTCGGGCAAGTAACATACCGATGACAAAGGGAACAACGTATGTTGTTATGCGGTTTGACCGATAAAGATCTTCGTAGAATATGTGGGAGCCAATATGATCATCCAGGTTCCGCTATTGGTTATTGACCGGAGATGTGTCTCGGTCATGTCTACATAGTTCTCGAACCCGTAGGGTCCGCACGCTTAAGGTTTCGATGACAGTTTTATTATGGGTTTATGAGTTTTGATGTACCGAAGGAGTTCCGAGTCCCGGATGAGATCGGGGACATGACGAGGAGTCTCAAAATGGTCGAGACGTAAAAATCGATATATTGAACGACTATATTCGGACATCGTAAAGGTTCCGAGTGATTCGGGTATTTTCAGAGTACCGGGGAGTTACGGGAATAGAAGAGAGAGTCCAAAAGGAAGGAGGCGCGCGCCCCCCTTCTGGTCCGAATTGGACAAGGGGTGCAGCCCCCTTTTCCTTCTCCCTCTCCCCTTCTTTCCTTCTCTCCTACTCCGGAAAGGAAAGGGGAATCCTACTAGGACTTGGGAGTCCTAGTAGGACTCCCCACACTTGGCGCGCCCCCTCTAGGGCCGGCCTCTCCCTCCCTCCTTTATATACGGGGGCAAGGGGGCACCTCTACACACAACAATTGATCTCTTGATCTCTTAGCCGTGTGCGGTGCCCCCCACCACCACAGTTCTCATCGATAATATTGTAGCGGTGCTTAGGCGAAGCCCTACGACGGTAGAACATCAAGATCGTCACCACGTCGTCGTGCTGACGGAACTCTTCCTTGACACTCGGCTGGATCGGAGTTCGAGGGACATCATCAAGCTAAACGTGTGCTAGAACTCGGAGGTGCCGTAGTTTCGGTGCTTGGTCGGTCGTGCCGTGAAGACGTACGAGTACATCAACCGCGTTGTTCTAACGCTTCCGCTTTCGGTCTACGAGGGTACGTAGACACACTCTCCCCTCGTTGCTATGCATCTAGTAGATAGATCTTGCGTGATCGTAGGAAAATTTTGAAAATACTACGTTCCCCAACAGTGGCATCATGAGCCAGGTCTATGCGTAGATGATATGCACGAGTAGAACACAATGAGTTGTGGGCGATACTAGTCGTACTGCTTACCAGCATGTCATACTTTGCTTCGGTGGTATTGTGAGATGAAGCGGCCCGGACCGACATTACGCGTACTCTTACGCGAGACTGGTTTCACCGTTATGAGCACTCATTGCTTAAAGGTGACTGGCGGGTGTCTGTCTCTCTCACTTTAGCTGAATCAAGTGTGGCTACGCCCGGTCCTTGTGAAGGTTAAAACAGCACATACCTGACGAAACATCGTTGTGGTTTTGTATGCGTAGGTAAGAACGGTTCTTGCTAAGCCCGTAGCAGCCACGTAAAACTTGTAACAACAAAGTATAGGACGTTTTACTTGTTTTTGCAGGGTATGTTGTGATGTGATATGTCAAGACATGATGAGTTATACGGTTTTGTATGAGATGATCATGTTTTGTAAAGTTATCGGCAACTGGTAGGAGCTATATGGTTGTCGTTTTATTGTATGAAATGCAATCGCCATGTAATTGCTTTACTTTATCACTAAGCGGTAGCGATAGTCGTAGAAGCAATAGTTGGCGAGACGACAACGATGCTACGATGGAGATCAAGGTGTCGCGCCGGTGACGAAGGTGATCATGACGGTGCTTTGGAGATGGAGATCAAAAGCACAAGATGATGATGGCCATATCATGTCACATATTTTGATTTGCATGTGATGTTTATCTTATTATGCTTCTTATTTTGCTTAGCACGACGGTAGAATTATAAGATGATCCCTTAAAAAATTTCAAGGTACAAGTATCCTCCCTGAGTATGCACCGTTGCGAAAGTTCTTCGTGCTGAGACACCACGTGATGATTGGGTGTGATAAGCTCTACGTTCAAATACAACGGGTGTAAGGCAGTTTTGCACACGCAGAATACTCGGGTTAAACTTGACGAGCCTAGCATATGTACATATGGCCTCGGAACGCTGGAGACCGAAAGGTCGAGCATGAATCATATAGTAGATATGATCAACATAAAGATGTTCACCATTGAAACTACTCCATCTCACGTGATGATCGGACATGGTTTAGTTGATTTGGATCACGTGATCATTTAGATGACCGGAGGGATGTCTATCTAAGTGGGAGTTCTTTAAGTAATATGATTAAATTGAACTTTACTTTATCATGAACTTAGTCCTCGTAGTATTAGCATATCTATGTTGTAGATCTATAGCTCACCATGTTGCTCCCCGTTTGTTTTTTTTATGTTCCTAGAGAAAACTAAGTTGAAAGATGTTAGTAGCAATGATGCGGACTAGGTCCGTGATCTGAGGATTATCCTCATTGCTGCACAGAAGAATTATGTCCTTCATGCACCGCTAGGTGACAGACCTATTGCAGGAGCAGATGCAGACGTTATGAACGTTTTGACAAAAGCTCGGTATGATGACTACTTGATAGTTTAGTGCACCATGCTTTACGGCTTATAATCGGGACTTCAAAACGTTTTGAACACCACGGAGCATATGAGATGTTCCAAGAGTTGAAATTAGTATTTCATACTCATGCCCGTGTCGAGAGGTATAAGACCTCTGACAGTACTTTGCCAACAAGATGGAGGAGAATAGCTCAACCAGTGAGCATGTGCTCAGATTGTCTGGGTACTACAATTGCTTGAATTAAGTGGGAGTTAATCTTCCAGATAACATAGTAATTAACAAAGTTCTCTAGACACTATCACCAAGTTAGTAGAACTTTGTGATGAACTATAATATGCAAGGGATGACAAAAGTAATTCCCGAGCTCTTCGCGATACTGAAATCGGCGAAGGTAGAAATCAAGAAAGAGCATCAAGTGTTGATGGTTAACAAGACCACTTGTTTCAAGTAAAGGGCAAAGGGATAGAAGGGGAACTTCAAGAAGAATGACAAGTAAGTTGTCACTCAAGTGAAGAAACCCAAAGCTAATCTCAAGCCTGAAACTAAGTGCTTCTACTGCAAAGGAAATGGTCACTGGAAGTGGAACTGCCCTAGATACTTGGTGGATAAGAAGGATGGCAAAGTGAACAAAGGTATATTTGATATACAAATTATTGATGTGTACTTTACTAGTGTTCATAGCAACCCCTGGGTATTTGATACCAGTTCAGTTGCTAAAATTAGTAACTCGAAACAAGAGTTGCAGAATGAACAGAGACTAGTTAAAGGTGAAGTGTCGATGTGTGTTAGAAGTGGTTCCAAGATTGATATGATCATCATCGCACACTCCCTATACTTTCGGGATTAGTGTAGAACCTAAATAAATGTTATTTGGCATTTGCGTTAAGCATGAATATGATTTGATCATGTTTGTTGTAATATGGTTATTCATTTAAAGTCATAGAATAATTGTTATTCTGTTTACATGAATAAAGCCTTCGATGGTCATACACCCAATGAAAATAGTTTGTTGGATCTCGATCGTAGTGATACACATATTCATAATATTGAAGCCAAAAGATGCAAGGTTAATAATGATAGTGCAACTTATTTGTGGCACTGCCGTTTAGGTCATATTGGTGTAAAGCGCATGAAGAAACTCCATAGTGATGGACTTTTGTAATCACTTGATTATGAATCACTTGATGCTTGCGAACCATGCCTCATGGGCAAGATGACTAAAACTCCGTTCTCCGGAACTATGGAGCGAGCACCAGATTTGTTGGAAATCATACATCCTGATGTATGTGGGCCAATGAGTGTTGAAGCTCGCGGCGGGTATCGTTACTTTCTGACCTTCACTGATGATTTGAGCAGATATGGGTATATCTACTTAATGAAGCACAAGTCTGAAACATTTGAAAAGTTCAAAGAATTTCATAGTGAAGTAGAGAATCATCGTAACAAGAAAATAAAGTTTCTACGGTCTGATCGTGGAGGAGAATATTTGAGTTACGATTTTGGTCTTCATTTGAAACAATGTGGAATAGTTTCACAACTCACGCCACCCGAAACACCACAGCGTAATGGTGTGTCCGAACGTCGTAACCGTACTTTATTGGATATGGTGCGATCTATGATGTCTCTTACCGATTTACCACTATCGTTTTGGGGTTATGCTTTAGAGACAGCTGCATTCACGTTAAATAGGGCACCATCTAAATCCGTTGAGACGGCACCTTATGAACTATGGTTTGGCAAGAAACCAAAGTTGTCGTTTCTTAAAGTTTGGGGCTGCGATGCTTATGTGAAAAAACTTCAACCTGATAAGCTCGAACCCAAGTCGGAGAAATGTGTCTTCATAGGATACCCAAAAGAGACTGTTGGGTACACCTTCTATCACAGATCCGAAGGCAAGATATTCGTTGCTAAGAATGGATCCTTTCTAGAGAAGGAGTTTCTCTCGAAAGAAGTGAGTGGGAGGAAAGTAGAACTTGATGAGGTAATTGTACCTTCTCCTGAATTGGAAAGTAGTACATCACAGAAAATTGTTCCAGTGATTCCTACACCAATTAGTGAGGAAGCTAATGATGATGATCATGAAACTTCAGATCAAGTTTCTATTGAACATCGTAGATCAACCAGAGTACGTTCCGCACCAGAGTGGTACGGCAACCCAGTTCTGGAAGTCATGTTACTAGACCATGATGAACCTACAAACTATGAGGAAGCGATGATGAGCCCAAATTCCGCAAAATGGCTTGAGGCCATGAAATCTGAGATGGGATCCATGTATGAGAACAAAGTATGGACTTTGGTTGACTTGCCCAATGATCGGCAAGCCATCGAAAATAAATGGATCTTCAAGAGGAAGACCGACGCAGACGGTAATGTTACTGTTTACAAAGCTCGACTTGTTGCGAAAGGGTTTCGACAAGTTCAAGGAGTTGACTACGATGAGACTTTCTCACCTGTAGCGATGCTTAAGTCTGTCCGAATCATGTTAGCAATTGCCGCATTTTATGATTATGAAATATGGCAAATGGATGTCAAAACTGCATTCCTGAATGGATATCTCAAAGAAGAGTTGTATATGATGAAACCAGAAGGTTTTGTCGATCCAAAAGGTGCTAACAAAGTGTGCAAGCTCCAGCGATCCATCTATGGACTGGTGCAAGCATCTCAGAGTTGGAATATACGCTTTGATAAGTTGATCAAAGCATATAGTTTTATACAGACTTGCAGTGAAGCCTGTATTTACAAGAAAGTGAGTGGGAGCACTACAGCCTTTCTGATAAGTATATGTGGATGACATATTGTCGATTAGAAATGATGTAGAATTTTCTGGAAAGCATAAAGGAGTGTTTGAAAGGAGTTTTTTTTCAAAGAAAAACCTCGGTAAAGCTGCTTACATATTGAGCCTCAAGATCTATAGAGATAGATCGAGATGCTTGATAAGTTTTTTCAATGAGTACATACCTTGACAAGTTTTTGAAGTAGTTCAAAATGGATCAGTCAGAGAAGGAGTTCTTGCCTGAGTAGTAAGGTATGAAATTGAGTAAGACTCAAAGCCCGACCTCGGCAAAAGATAGAGAAAGAATGAAAGTCATTCCCTATGCTTTAGTCATAGGTTCTATAAAGTATGCCATGTTGTGTACCAAACTTGTTGTGTACCTTACCATGAGTTTGGCAAGAAGGTACAAAAGTGATCCAGGAATAGATCACTGGACAGCGGTCAAAATTATCCTTAGTTACTGGATGACTAAGGCAATGTTTCTCTATTATGGAGGTGATAAAGAGTTCGTCGTAAAGAGTTACGCTGATGCAAGCTTTACACTAATCCAGATGACTCTAAGTATCAATCTGGATGCGTATTAAAAGTGGGAGCAATTAGCTAAAGTAGCTCCATGCAGAGCATTGTAGACATAGAAATTTGCAAAACACATACGGATCTGAATGTAATAGACCCGCTGACTAAACTTCTCTCAGGAAGCAAAACATGATCACCCCTTAGTACTCTTTGGGTGTTAATCACATGAGGATGTGTACTAGATTGTTGACTCTAGTAAACCCTTTGGGTATTGGTCACATGGCGATGAGAACTCTGGGTGTTAGTCACATGGTGATGTGAACTATTGGTGTTAATCACATGGTGATGTGATCTAGATTATTGACTCTAGTGCAAGTGGGAGACTGAAGGAAATATGCCCTAGAGGCAATAATAAATTTATTATTTATTTCCTTATATCATAATAAATGTTTATTATTCATGCTAGAATTGTATTAACCGGAAACTTAGTACATGTGTGAATACATAGACAAAACAGAGTGTCCCTAGTATGCATCTACTAGACTAGCTCATTGATCAAAGATGGTTATGTTTCCTAGCCATAGACATGAGTTGTCATTTGATCAACGGGATCACATCATTAGGAGAATGATGTGATGGACAAGACCCATCCGTTAGCTTAGCACTATGATCGTTTAAGTTTTACTGCTATTGCTTTCTTTATGACTTATACATGTTCCTATGACTATGAGATTATGCAACTCCCGAATACCGGAGGAACACTTTGTGTGCTACCAAACATCACAACGTAATTGGGTGATTATAAAGGTAATCTACAGGTGTCTCCGAAGGTACTTGTTGGGTTGGCGTATTTCGAGATTAGGATTTGTCACTCCGATTGTCGGAGAGGTATCTCTGGGCCCACTCGGTAATGCACATCACTATAAGCCTTGCAAGCATTGCAGCTAATGAGTTAGTTGCGGGATGATGTATTACGGAACGAGTAAAGAGACTTGCCGGTAACGAGATTGAACTAGGTATTGAGATACCGACGATCCAATCTCGGGCAAGTAACATACCGATGACAAAGGGAACAACGTATGTTGTTATGCGGTTTGACCGATAAAGATCATCGTAGAACATGTGGGAGCCAATATAATCATCCAGGTTCCGCTATTGGTTATTGACCGAAGATGTGTCTCGGTCATGTCTACATAGTTCTCGAACCCGTAGGGTCCGCACGCTTAAGGTTTCGATGACAGTTTTATTATGAGTTTTTGAGTTTTGATGTACCGAAGGAGTTCGGAGTCCCGGATGAGATCGGGGACATGACGAGGAGTCTCGAAATGGTCGAGACGTAAAAATCGATATATTGGACGACTATATTCGGACATCGTAAAGGTTCCGAGTGATTCGGGTATTTTCGGAGTACCGGGGAGTTACGGGAATAGAAGGGAGAGGCCAAAAGGAAGGAGGCGTGCGCCCCCCTTCTGGTCCGAATTGGACAAGGGGTGCAGCCCCCTTTTCCTTCTCCCTCTCCCCTTCTTTCCTTCTCTCCTACTTCGGAAAGGAAAGGGGAATCCTACTAGGACTTGGGAGTCCTAGTAGGACTCCCCACACTTGGCGCGCCCCCTCTAGGGCCGGCCTCTCCCTCCCTCCTTTATATACGGGGGCAAGGGGGCACCTCTAGACACAACAATTGATCTCTTGATCTCTTAGCCGTGTGCGGTGCCCCCCACCACCACCACAGTTCTCCTCTATAATATTGTAGCGGTGCTTAGGCGAAGCCCTGCGACGGTAGAACATCAAGATCGTCACCACGCCGTCGTGCTGACGGAACTCTTCCTCGACACTCGGCTGGATCGGAGTTTGAGGGACATCATCGAGCTGAACATGTGCTAGAACTCGGAGGTGCCGTAGTTTTGGTGCTTGATCGGTCGGGCCGTGAAGACGTACGACTACATCAACCGCGTTGTTCTAACGCTTCCGCTTTCGGTCTACGAGGGTACGTAGACACACTCTCCCCTCGTTGCTATGCATCTAGTAGATAGATCTTGCGTGATCGTAGGAAAATTTTGAAAATACTACGTTCCCCAACATTATGCTTTAGAGATAGCTGCATTCACATTAAATAGGGCACCATCTAAATCTGTTGAGACGACGCCTTATGAACTGTGGTTTGGCAAGAAACCAAAGTTGTCGTTTCTTAAAGTTTGGGGCTGCACTGCTTATGTGAAAAAGCTTCAACCTGATAAACTTGAACCCAAGTCGGAGAAATGTGTCTTCATAGGATACCCAAAAGAGACTGTTGGGTACACCTTCTATCACATATCCGAAGGCAAAATATTCATTGCTAAGAATGGATCCTTTCTAGAGAAGGAGTTTCTCTCGAAAGAAGTGAGTGGGAGGAAAGTAGAACTTGATGAGGTAATTGTACCTTCTCCCGAATTGGAAAGTAGTACATCATAGAAACTAGTTCCAGTGATTCCTACACCGATTAGTGAGGAAGCTAATGATGATGATCATGAAACTTCAGATCAAGTTTCTGCTGAACTTCGTAGATCAACCAGAGTACGTTCTCCACCAGAGTGGTACGGCAACCCTGTTCAGGAAGTCATGTTACTAGACCATGATGAACCTACGAACTATGAGGAAGCGATGGTGAGCCCAGATTCCGCAAAATTGCTTGAGGCCATGAAATATGAGATGGGATCCATGTATGAGAACAAAGTGTGGACTTTGGTTGACTTGCCCGATGATCGGCAAGCCATCAAAAATAAATGGATCTTTAAGAGGAAGACCGACGCAGACGGTAATGTTACTGTTTACAAAGCTCGACTTGTTGCGAAAGGGTTTCGACAATTCAAGGAGTTGAATACGATGAGACTTTCTTACCCGTAGCGATCTTTAAGTCTGTCCGAATCATGTTAGCAATTGCCGCATTTTATGATTATGAAATCTGGCAAATGGATGTCAAAACTGCATTCCTGAATGGATATCTCAAAGAAGAGTTGTATATGATGCAACCAGAAGGTTTTGTCTATGCTAAAGGTGCTAACAAAAATGCAAGCTCCAGCAATCCATCTATGGACTGGTGCAAGCATCTCAGAATTGGAATATACGCTTTGATAAGTTGATCAAAGCATATAGTTTTATACAGACTTGCGGTGAAGCCTCTATTTACAAGAAAGTGAGTGGGAGCACTACAGCCTTTCTGATAAGTATATGTGAATGACATATTGTCGATCAGAAATGATGTACAATTTTCTAGAAAGCATAAAGGAGTGTTTGAAAGGAGTTTTTTCAAAGAAAAAACAACCTCAGTAAAGCTACTTACATATTGAGCATCAAGATCTATAAAGATAGATCAAGACGCTTGATAAAGTTTTTTCAGTGAGTACATACCTTGACAAGATTATGAAGTAGTTCAAAATGGAACAGTCAAAGAAAGAGTCCTTGCCTGTGTTGCAAGGTGTTAGGTTGAGTAAGACTCAATGCCCGACCACTGCAGAAGATAGAATGAAAGTCATTCCCTATGCCTCAGCCATAGGTTCTATAAAGTATGCCATGTTGTATACCAGACCTATTGTATGCCCTGCCCTGAGTTTGGCAAGGGAGTACAATTTTGATCTAGGAGTAGATCACTGGACAGCGGTCAAAATTGTCCTTAGTTACTGGATGACTAAGGAAATGTTTCTCGATTATGGAGGTGATAAAGAGTTCATCGTAAAGAGTTACGCCGATGCAAGCTTTGACACTAATCCAGATGACTCTAAGTATCAATCTGGATGCGTATTAAAAGTGGGAGCATTTAGCTAGAGTAGTGATATGTCTCCAACATATCAAATTAGGTGATGTTGTCATAAAATTAGAATATATCACTATATATTATAAATAGCGAGTGTGGAATAATGATGGATCGGTGTACAGAATTGTCCTAGGCAATTGTTAACAAGATCGGTAGTCGTCATTGCAATTTCATATCAGGGAGAGGCATAAGCTAACATATTTTCTCTTTCTTGGATCATATGCACTTATGATTGGAACTCTAGCAAGCATCCGCAACTACTAAAGATCGGTAAGGTAAAACTAAACCAAAGCATTAAAGTACCAAGTCCCCTTTATCCCATACGCAACAACCCCCTTACTCGGGTTTAAGCTTTTGTTAGTCTAGCAACCCACTATAAGCGAATCATGAACATATTGCAACACCCTACAGCGGGAATCCTTCTCGTGTGCGCGGCATAGAAGGCACCATAAGATAGCACCAAAATAGAACATACAACTCAAACCAATCTAGATCACCAATCAACCCAAAATACAAAGGAAATCTACTCAAAACATCATAGGATGGCAAGACATCATTGCATCATAATATGTGGCACAAAGCACCATGTTCAAGTAGGGGATTACAGTAGGGTGTGGGAGAGTGGACCGCGTAAAAGTGACGAGGATGGTGATGATGATGGTGATGTTGATGAAGACGATCACCGCGGCGATGGTTCCCCCGATGGCACTCCGGCGCCACCGAGTGAGAGGGGGAGAGGTTCTCCCCCTTGTGCTTCCTCCTCCATGACCCCCCCCCC
>LR738712.1:901229015-901260342 GCA_902687465.1 Secale cereale
AAGATAGTGCCAAAAAAAATTATGCCATTACTGAAAAAGAATTTTTAGCAGTTGTATTTGCTTGTGATAAGTTTAGACCCTATATCGTTGATTCTAAAGTAAGTATTCACACTGATCATGCTGCTATCAAATACCTTATGGAAAAGAAAGATGCTAAACCTAGACTTATTACATGGGTTCTCTTGCTGCAAGAATTTGACTTGCATATTATTGATAGAAAGGGAGCTGAGAACCCCGTAGGAGACAACTTGTCTAGGTTAGAGAATATACTTGATGACCCACAACCTATTGATGATAGCTTTCCTGATGAACAATTAGCTATCATAAATACTTCTCGTACTGCTCCATGGTATGCTGATTATGCTAATTATATTGTTGCTAAGTTTATACCTCCTAGCTTCACATACCAGCAAAAGAAAAGGTTCTTCTATGATTTGAGACATTACTTCTGGGATGACCCACATCTTTATAAAATAGGAGTAGATGGTATCATTAGACGTTGTGTACCTGAGCATGAACAGGAACAGATCCTACACAAGTGCCACTCTGAAGCTTATGGAGGACACCATGCGGGAGATAGAACTGCACATAAGGTATAGCAATCCGGTTTTTATTGGCCTACTCTCTTCAAGGATGCCCGTAAGTTGTCTTATCTTGTGATGAATGTCAAAGAATTGGTAATATTAGTAGACGCCAAGAAATGCCTATGAATTATTCACTTATTATGGAACCATTTGATGTTTGGGGCTTTGATTACATGGGACCGTTTCCTGCCTCTAATGGGTACACACATATTTTAGTTGTTGTTGATTACGTTACTAAGTGGGTAGAAGTTATTCCAACTAGTAGTGCTGATCACAACACCTCTATTAAGATGCTCAAAGAAGTTATTTTCCCGAGGTTTGGAGTCCCTAGATATCTAATGACTGATGGTGGTTCACACTTTATTCATGGTGCTTTCCGTAAGATGCTTGCTAAATATGAAGTCAAGCATAGAATTGCATCCCCCTATCACCCACAGACTAGTGGTCAAGTAGAACTAAGTAATAGGGAGTTGAAACTAATTTTGCAAAATACGGTTAATAGGTCTAGGAAGAATTGGTCTAAGAAACTTGATGATGCATTATGGGCCTATAGAATTGCATACAAAAATCCTATGGGTATGTCTCCATATAAGATGGTTTATGGAAAAGCTTGTCACTTACCTCTTCAGCTAGAACATAAGGCATATTGGGCTATTAAAGAGCTCAATTATGATTTCAAACTTGCTGGTGAGAAAAGGTTATTTGACATTAGCTGTCTCGATGAATGGAGAACCCAGGCCTATGAGAATGCCAAGTTGTTTAAAGAAAAAGTTAAAAGATGGCATGACAAAAGGATACAAAAGCGTGAGTTTAACGTAGGTGATTATGTCTTGCTATACAACTCTCATTTAAGATTTTTTGCAGGAAAACTTCTCTCCAAGTGGGAAGGACCTTACGTTATCGAGGAGGTCTATCGTTCCGGTGCCATAAAAATCAACAACTTCGAAGACACAAATCCGAAGGTGGTGAATGGTCAAAGAATTAAACATTATATCTCAGGTAATCTTATAAATGTGGAAACCAATATTATTGAAACCGTAACCCCGGAGGAATACATAAGGGACACTTTCCAGAACGATACAGCCTCCGAAAAGGAAGAGGTATGTGATACGGTAAGTAAACCGATTCCAAAACAGTTTTAAAGGCAATTTCTCTCCGTTTTGGAATATTTAGAAAAATAGAAAAATAAGCAGCAGTCTGGAAGAGACACGGGCCGTCCACGAGGGTGGAGGGCGCGCCCCCCTTCCCAGGGCGTGCCCCCCTGCCTCGTGGTCACCCCGTGTGTCCCCTGGACACCGTTTTCTTGTGGGTTACTCCTTTTGGTTGGTAAAAATTCATTATATATACTCCCGAAGGTTTTGACCTATGTATCACGCAAAAATCCTCTGTTTTTGTTTTGAGCTGTTTTCTGTTAGGGTTTGCTAAGCCAGGCATCATGTCGTCTCCCTCCTCCAACAATGAAGGCAACGATGCTTGGCTAATGAAGATAGATCTGAAGAGGGAAGGACCCGAGGAGATCCACAAGGAGAAGAAGATCAAGATGGAGGTGGAAGATCAGGCTCCGGCACAAGGAGAAGAGGACACCCCTAAACCTCTTCCTAACCTCTTTACCTCAACTGAGATTGAAGCTTTCAGGATGATTGAGTTGGCTCAAATTCGGAACAAGCATCTCACCAGTGAAAATATTTTGTTGAAGGATTATATAGCTGCTCTCAAAGGTATTATCCACAAGCTGGAGGATCTCCTACGCTCGATATATGAGGATCCGACGTCACTACTTGCAACTCCATCATCACCACCCCCGAAGAAGGAGACATAATCATATGGGTATGGGCACTCCCCTTGGCAACTGCCAAGCTTGGGGGAGTGACCCCGGTATCGTATCACCATCACTCCTATCTTTACTGTTTTACTTAGTTCGATCCTTTTGGTAGTGTCTTGATCTATTAGAATAAAGTTAGCATGATCTAGTTGTGAGCTTTTGCTTTGTGAGCTTTACCTTTTGTAATCGAGTCCGTGAGCTATATAATAAAGATTAGTGTTGAGTCAAGGGCTTGATTTTCTCACTTGGGTCATGATAAAAAGAAAGAAAACATAAAGAGTATCAAAGAGATCATATCGATCTTGTGGGAAGTAATGACTTCACATACAAGAGTATGATAAATAAAAGTTGTTGGGAGTTGACAAGCATAGTCTTGGTCATCGTTGCAATTAATAGGAAGTGATAAAAGAAGAGAGGCTTCACATACAAATATACTATCTTGGACATCTTTTATGATTGTGAGCACTCATTAATGTATGGCATGCTAAAGAGTTGATGTTGGACAAGGAAGACAACATAATGGGTTATGTCTTCTTATATCCAAAATAAAGTATATTGTCATGGATCGTCCAACATGTTGAGCTTGCCTTTCCCCCTCATGCTAGCCGAAAATCCTCGCACTAAGTAGAGATACTACTTGTGCTTCCATATATCCTTAAACCTAGTTTTGCCATGAGAGTCCACCATACCTACCCATGGATTGACAAAGATCCTTCCAAGTAAGTGGTCATGTTGCAAACCCGCTAAAATATGTATGATTTATTAGTGTGGGAGAAATTAGCTTTATACGATCTTGTGATATGGAAGTAATAAAAGCGACGGACTGCATAATAAAGGTCCTTATCACAAGTGGCAATATAAAGCGAGGTTCTTCTATGCTAAGACCTTGTGCATCCAACCATAAAAACACATGACAACCTTTGCGTCCCTCTGCGAAGGGCCTATCTATTATTCTTGACTTATAAGTGTCAAGGTGATATCCGCCTTTCCTTTTTACCTTTTATCTTTTGGCAAGCACATTGTGTTGGAAAGATCCTGACATATATACCCACTTGGATGTAAGTTTTCATGATCTATTACTGTTGACATTACCCTTGAGGTAAAAGGTTGGGAGGCAACATCATAAGCCCCTATCTTTCTTTGTGTCCGATTAAAACTCCATAAACATAAGTATTGCATGAATGTGAGCAATTGTGAAAGACTATATGATGATTGAGTATGTAGGCTTGCTGAAAAGCTCTTATATTGACTCTTTCCGATGTTACGATAAATTGCAATTACTACAATGACCGAGATCAAAGTTTGTTAGTTTCCAACGAAGTTTATGATTCATACTTGATATTGTGGATGAATTGTTACTTTAGCATAAGAATCGTATGACTATATTTATATAAGTTGCTATTATGAGAATGATCATGATGCCCTCATGTCCGTATTTTGTTTTTATCGACACCTCTATCTCTAAACATGTGGACATATTTTTCGTTATCGGCTTTCGCTTGAGGACAAGCGAGGTCTAAGCTTGGGGGAGTTGATACGTCCATTTTGCAACATGCTTATATGTTGATATTTATTGCATTATGGGCTGTTATTACATGTTTTGTCACAATACTTATGTCTTTTCTCTCTTATTCTACAAGGTTTACAAGAAGAGGGAGAATGCCGGCAGCTGGAATTCTGGGCTGGAAAAGGAGCAAACTCTCGAAACCTATTCTGCACAACTCCAAAAGCCCTGAAACTCAACAGAACGCTGTTCCAGAAAATATAAAAAATACCTGGCGAAAGAAGTCCACGAGGGGGGCCACCAGCTGTCCACGAGGGTGGGGGCGCGCCCCCCTTCCCACGGCGCGCCCCCCTACCTCGTGGGCCAGCCGGAAGGCCCCCGATGCCCATCTTCTCCTATATGAGGTGTTTTGACCTGGAAAAAATCATAAGGAGGCTTTCGGGACCAGACGTCACCGTCTCGAGGCGGAAACCAATCTAGGGCTCTGATAGAGCCGTTCTGCCGAGGATACTTCCCTCTGGGAGGGGGACATCGTCACCGCCGTCATTGCTACCTCTTGAGCTTGTGTTGTATTCCCTCGAAGAGAAAAGGGAGATGCAGCACAATAGTCCACTCTCGGAGGGGCTCTCGCCCCTCCGCCGCCATGGAGGCCATGGACCAGAGGGGAAACCCGTCTCCCACCTAGGGAGAAGGTCAAGGAAGAAGAAGAAGGAGGGGGGCTCTCTCCCCCTCGCTTCCGGTGGCACCGGAGTGCCACCGGGGCCATCATCGTGTGACGGCGATCTACACCAACAACTCTGTCATCTTCACCAACATCTCCATCACGTTCCCCCATCTATCTATAGCAGTCCACTCTCCCGCAACCTGATGTACCCTCTACTTGAACATGGTGCTTTATGCTTCATATTATTATCCAAAGATGTGTTGCCATCCTATGATGTCTGAGTAGATTATCGTTGTCCTATCGGTGATTGGTGAATTGCTATGATTGGTTTAAATTGCTTGTGGTTATGTTGCTGTCCTTTGGTGCCCATCATATGAGCGCGTGTGTTGATCACACCATAGGGTTAGTTGTATGTTGATAGGACTACGTATTGGAGGGCAAGAGTGACAGAAGCTTCAACCTAGCATAGAAATTGATGCATACTGGATTGAAGGGGGACCAATATATCTTAATGCTATAGTTGGGTTTTACCGTAATGAACGTTAGTAGTTGCGGATGCTTGCTAATAGTTCCAATCATAAGTGCATAGAATTCCATGTAAAGGATGACATGCTAGCGGTGGCCTCTCCCACATAAAACTTGCTATCGGTCTAGTAACGTAGTCAATTGCTTAGGGGCAATTTCGCAACTCCTACCACCACTTTTCCACACTCCCTATATTAACTTTATTGCTTCTTTATCTTAACAGCCCCTAGTTTTATTTACGTGCTCTTTACATTCTTGCAAACCTATCCAAAACACCTACAAAGTACTTCTAGTTTCATACTTGTTCTAGGTAAAGTAAACGTCAAGCGTGCGTAGAGTTGTATCGGTGGTCAATAGAACTCGAGGGAATATTTGTTCTGCCTTTAGCTCCACGTTGGTTTCGACACTCTTACTTATCGAAAGAGGCTACAACTGATCGCCTACACTTGTGGGTTATCATCTCTCCTCTAGTGGCGTCATGTGAACGTCGACTACATGACACTTCACTATTATTTGGGCCTAGAAGAAGGCATTGGGAAGTAATAAGTAGATGATGGGTTGCTAGAGTGACAGAAGCTTAAACCCTAGTTTATGCGTTGTTTTGTAAGGGGCTGATTTGGATCCATATGTTTCCGGCTATGGTTAGGTTTACCTTAATACTTCTTTTGTAGTTGCGGATGCTTGCATTAGAGGTTAATCATAAGTGGGAGGCTTGTCCAAGTAAGGACAGCACCCAAGCATCGGTCCACCCACATACCAAATTATCAAAGTACCGAACGCGAATCAGATGATCGTGATGAAAACTAGCTTGATGATAATTCCCATGTGTCCTCGGGAGCGCTTTCCAATATATAAGAGTTTGTCCAGGCTTGTCCTTTGCTACAAAAAGGATTGGGCCACCTTGCTGCACCTTATTTGCTTTTACCTTTTGTCACCTGCTACCAATTATCTTATCACAAAACTATCTGTTACCTATAATTTCAGTGCTTGCAGAAAATACCTTACTGAAAACCGCCTATCATTTCCTTCTGCTCCTTGTTGGGTTCGACACTTTTACTTATCGAAAGGACTACGATAGATCCCCTACACTTGTGGGTCATCAACCATGAGTAGGGAAAGGAGATGAAGCGTGGGCATAGTGCCACTGCCGCCGGATTTTCTCCCAAGTCAGGGGAGGCGCCTGGGGAGATCGGCTAGGGAGTACCGAATGGCAGCTGGAGAAGACCCACAAGGCAGCCCCAGCATGACAGGTTCGTGCCCTCTGCCACCGGTGGCGTGCACATCTGGTAGGTCAATAATAATTCTCTGACTCTTAACTTCTCGTCCGCAAATTCCTTGGGAATGTACCTACGTGGTATATTGTAGAACGACTACCAAATTCTAAGGGTGTTGGGAAGGTGATCAATGTGAACAAGATGGTCAGGTCGGATGTAGAGTGAAGACCCTAATAGCGGGCCAGAGGTCTGGGCTAAAGGACTTGGCAAGATCAGGGAGCAACTGCACCATGACAAGGATGTCGCCGTCGGCTGCTCCGCCGTGTGGGATTATTCTTTGACCTTTCACAGTTCCTCCAGGTGTCTATACATAAAGCATAATTTTGGTGTTTCTTAACCTTTTGCATTCTACTCTAATCAGTTAAGTTAAGACTAAGAAGTTTTTATTAGTTGTCTATCAATACTAACTTCCATGCATGGGTACTGCAATATTCTCTTGGTCCTACTATATCTGCATACTTACTGTTAGCTGCTATGTGTACATACAACCTTGATTACCTTCATGCTTCTATTTTGTCAGGTGATGATCCACCTAGGCGTGCGTGACATATCAAGGTTACATGTCTGTGCCACACTAGACAGCCAAGTCACCGCAGAGCCCTGGTGATCCACAGATGGACAGTCATCTATGGAGGCACTCTGTGATATGGGTGTTAAGTTCTTAGTCCTAGATGATGAAGGGTCCTACAAAGTCGTGATGAGGGGCCTCGGCAAACTGGACCCAGACCTAGCCGCAGACAAACCTGAGCTTTGCGTTTCTTTGCCAGGTTTTCGTTTATTGTAATTTTATTGACACACACACACACATGCCTAATTTGTACTAACGTTCAGTTGCTGGTCACTTTTTGTGATGTTTTCAGCATAGATTATCTTTAAACTCCTAATTTATACCTTTCTATATGGTTATTTACATGTAAGTACTATGTTCTCTTATTGATATTAGTCTTTTGCTATCATATAGATTCAGATACACTTGCAGAATAATGACATTACATGGAGAAATTAATCAACCGGATGTTGCAGCACTCAACCAGAATTTGCTCCATCAACGTGATGAACACAACATTCTTGCTATGCTTTCTTCTTAAATACGCATCATCTTGAAAAGTTGGCTGCTGGTTTTATTTGTTGTAATTTATTTCTGACACTCAAGAAGGGACCCGAGTCTAGGGTAATTAGTATCCAGAATAAGTCTAATTGGTTAGAACGTCTGGCACTGCTTTCTTAATGGGATTACTCCATCATGTATCAGGTCAAAACATTGTGCCATTTATTTTGATGCACTCTTATTCCATTTACATCTGCTTTTCCATCTGGCTTCACTTACCATTTTATTCTCACCACACAATTTATACCGAGACTGTTCCAACATGACTATCTTCTACGTAACTATGCTCCATTCAATGCTTTTACAAAACTGAATCAGAATAGATCACCTTTGTTTAAGAATCTGTTTTGACAATGACATGAAAGTTGGAACTCAGAGAATTTCATTTTCACCCACTACACTGTATGTTCCTCTTTTATGTTACAATTAAATTTATACATTGTAGTAATGACTCTTTTTTCTTACCATAGGTCTACATTTCTTCAAACTATGTTGCTTTTTAGTAATTAGGCTCTTCATATTTACAGTGCTGCTAGTAGAAACTAATCTTTTCCGTCAACCAATTATAAAATATCATGTTAATATTTCATCAGGCACCACCAAACTGATAGTTATTCACTTCGTACTTTCAATGCTTGTCATTGAGTGTATGGTTTCTTATCTACCTGAACAAGATTTGCTTTTCATCCACTGGATTATATGATAATCTTCGTATCTACAACCTAATTTCTATTATTGTTTCCTTTACTTCCAACTCACATTATTTACATTTCACAGTTCACCAAGTGTGGTCTTTTTCTATTTAGATCTTCTGGTCCATCTAATTTCCGTCAACATTTTATTCTGACGACAAAATCTATAGTACGACTGTTCAACCATGATCATGTCATGCATCCACATGTTCCATTCCAAACTTTTAGAAAACTGAATCAAACGAACCTACCTTCATTTTATGAATTTGTTTACACACTCACAGGAAGGATGTGGTGCTGGCAATTTTAGATGCATCGTTATTGCATCAGTATGATATAAACTGACAGCATTTCAATTTTATCCGTTGTACTTTATCTTCATCTTTCATGTTCCAATTAAATTCACTCACTGCACTACTACCAGTATTTCGTAAAGGAACTGCAACACTAATTAGTTTTTCTTACTCAAGGATGTATACCTGATCACCTGTGTGTTCAATTTTTGAAGGCACAGTGTGGGTTAAAGTTTGCTTCTTATATCACTGCTTCCCGGTTATTTTTCTAACATACCGCATGATATAATGGTCTCCATACTATGTTTGATTCTACTAACAATTCTGTCAGCACACGCTCCACAGCGCCACGAGGGCGAGCATCCAGAGTACATCATCGGCAGTAAGCACATACCATAGCTGTCATGTAACAAACACCGATGCATCACCTCTCATACGACCGAAACATTATCTCCAAACGCAGTGCAGGAACACCTGGTGGGATCCAATATTTTGGAGAGGTTGAAGAGCATAGTTACTGCGGCAATGAGCACCATGTCGATGCATGTCTACACAATTTCTAGCTTATTGAATGGTATGGTTGCTTTGTAGATGTCTTAGAATCCACCATGTCAAGAACTGGTAGCGAAAGATCTCCATGGAACTGGGTGGCATTTTCGTCACATAATTCGTGGTGATTTTACAATTTGAGCATTCAGCTTGCATACCCTTTAAATTTTTTGCCGCTGTGTTCTTATTGTTTTGGTGTACCACTTCATGTCACAATTGAATGTTGAATTTTTACCACCGCGTAAACTTGCAGTATATAATGATTCATTACTTCATCAGTAGTATGAGCTCTCTCCCTCTCTTTGGTTCTATCTCATGCCTTCCAGTGTTTTGTGTATCACACACCCTAATCTCTTTGTGTTTGAGTGTAATTTATTTAGCTCTTTTGAAATTTGTAGTGCAACTTCTTACATGACATGTCCATGTATTACAAGATACTAAGAAAACTTGTGGAATGGGCGTTTTCCAACCTAGCAACGCCTAGCTTCCTCTCAGGAGGCGCCATCGGGTGGTGCCCCAACCCCTAGTTCTAGAAAACTACGGGTAGGAAGATGAAGCACCACTAGACTTCAATGGAGCCTCATATGTGAAGATAGCATGAAGAGAAGCAACCGGACATCAATGGACCGGGGCTTTCGAAGTAGCGACTTCGGGAAGATCATAACGTCGTATGCCACCACTGCCCAATCCAACGGATCAGGGTCTTTGTTGGGCAACTAGTATTTTAAAATTTTCCTACGATCACGCAAGGTCTATCTACCAGATGCATAGCAACGAGAGGGGATAGTGTGTCTACGTACCCTCGTAGACCGAAAGCGGAAGCGTCTAGTGACGCGGTTGATGTAGTCAAACTTCTTCGCGATCCAACCAATCAAGCACCGAACGTACGGCACCTTCGCGTTCAGCACACGTTCAGCTTGATGACGTCCCACAAGCTCTTGATCCAGTTGAGCTTCACGGGAGAGTTTCGTCAGCACGACGGCGTGGTGACAGATATGAGGAAGCTACCGGCGCAGAGCTTCGCCTAAGCATTGCAACGGTATGACTGAGGTGTGTATCTGTGGAGGGGGGCACCGCACACGGCTAGAACAATGTTACTTCTGTGCCTTTGGGTGCCCCCTGCCCCCGTATATAAAGGAGCAAGGGGGGAGGGCCGGCCGGCCATGTATGGCGTGCCTAGGAGTAGGATTCCTACTCCTAGTAGGAATAGGAACCCACTTTTCCTATTCCTACTAGGAGTAGGAAAGGAAAGGGGAAGAGGAGAAGGAAAGGAGAAGGGGGCGCCTCCCCCCTTTTCCTAGTCCAACTAGGAACCCTAGGGGGTGCGGCCAGCCCTATGGGCTGCCCCTCTCTTTCCTTCATTGGCCACTATTGTCGGGGTTTTGGGGCGACATATGCCAACGGATGGCTTATCATGCATGGGGACAATAGAACTTCGCCGGGCCCTGGAAGCGGGATGAGGCAAAACTTAGGACGCCTATGGATCTTACCCAGGTTCGGGGCTCTCCGAGGAGATAACACCCCTAGTCCTGCTCTGCGGGGACTCCGCGTCATGACTAATGTCACTATGGTAGCTACAAGGTTGCTCCTCGAGTTGTGTGGTCTATAGGAGGAAGACGAGCAAGGCTAGCTCACTACCTTCGCTCTAGGAATCAGGGGTGGTTGCTAGGGTTTCTTCCCTCTCTTCTTGTCTACTTCTTCTAAGGGTTAAATCTTCCAACCCTCTAACCCCTCCTCATGGAGGACCATGGGGGTTTATATAGGCCTACCCCCCAGGGGTACAATTGTAATCTCGACGGAGTGGCCCCCGGCTGTCAGCGTCTTCTGGTGCCGCCCTTGCTGCCTGTTTGCTGGGGGCCGCCGCCTGCGGGCTCATGTGATTGCCTTTCACTGTAGGTGTGCTTCTACTGACGGCAGCGTCGTCAGGGGGGGAGTAGCTACAGTGCCGCCGTCTCCCGCCGTACACTGCCGCCACGCCCTGTCTTGTCGTCTTGATGAGGTTCGGACTTCTAGGGCAAGATTCGTCGTCTGTTACCAGGCGGCCGCCTACCTAGCCACCTGACAGGGGCGACTGGCCTATGACTTACCCACTGGCCAGTGGGGCCAACCGCCTGCTGGCCCCGCCGTCTGCGGGTAGTGGGATTGTGGCTTCCTCTGACCGAAGCTTGGTCACGAGTAGCGTGGCTACAGTGATTCGCCGCTTAGGAGATGACCATAAGGTACACGTTCACTGTAGCCACACCCTTATAGATTCTCTAAGGACGTATTCATCTATAGCCATGCCTCAGCTGCATGGTGGCCCCCCAGCTCGCATCCCGAGGGAGGAGCATGGTACCGTCTGCTAGCTGCTAGCTGCGATGCTGCCGCCTGTTTGGGTCCCTGCCGCCTGCAGCCGGCTCCTAGGGCAAGCTTCCCTAGGAGGCGGCCCGATGAGCAGACAGCCTGGGGGTAGCAGGCGGCCACAAATTGTCTTGGAATACCAAGGGTGGTCGCTGAGGACACCCATGGTCAATATCTCCGACATTAGTCCCCGAAGCTGGTGGAATTCCGCGGCTAGTGTTGGAGGGTTGCGTGGTTCCAGCAGCTTCCCTCCCTAGGTTGGACCAGCATCGTCCGTTTGTCTGTCGTACAGATCCGTCTGCTGGCAGCCGGACCTGTTTTAAGGGGGGGCGGCTTCTGGCAGCCGGACCTCCGTCTTCAACTCTTCGAGGGAAGGCACCGCCTGGTCAGCAGGCAGTCGCACAGGCCTGCCGACCATTGGCGGCTCCCCACGCGTCAACGCCCCGTCGCGTTGGCCTGCCAGCCCACACGCGTGACGGGACGTAACAGTGGGCCGGGGCCTGCCACTATAGGGCCTCGACCTACGCGCGGATCCAATGTGACAGGGGTAATCGATTGCCCTCCCCACGCGCATTTAATGCACGCAGATTAGGCGCACGAAAGGTGGGGGTCGTGCGGGGCGTGGAGCAGTTCATCCCACGCCCGCCCCCTCGGCTTCGCCGCCCCGAGCCTATAAGTAGGCTGGGGGAGAGGGGTTAGCGCCGTTCTCGCGCTCGCCCCTCCCCACTTTCCTTCTTGTTCTTCCTTGCTCTCGTCCGCTTCTCTTGCCAACTCCGCAGCGAGCTGCCGCCTGAGCCATGGCCGCCGTACCGCCAGTCCACCACTACGGCCAGTGGGACGGCAGCGACGTCGTGGAGGAGCACATCGACAACCTCCGCCGGTCACGGAAGCTGCATCCCGCCGACAAGGTCGTCGTGTGCCTAGTGCCGGCGGCAGAGATCAGGCCCGCCCCACGGCTGGGCGAGCGGGTCGTCTTTCGCTCGCACTTCCCGTGCGGCTTCGGCCTCCCGGCGAGCGGCTTCTTTCGGTCTTTCTTAGAATTCTTCAACATCCAACCCCACCACCTTACGGCGAACATGGTGCTGATGCTATCTTCCTTCGTCGTCCTGTGCGAGGCATACTTCGGCATCCTCCCCACCATGGAGCTGTGGACCGAGCTTTTTAACATGAAGCTCGGCACCGCAATCCAGAGCGTGGCCGCCCAGTGCGGGGGTTGCATTGCAGTGAAGCGCTATAGATCAAGAAACTTCTTCCCGGCGCCGAAGCTCGTGGCGTCGGTGAAACAGTGGCAGAAAACATACTTCTACGTCTCCAACGTCGACCCCGACCAAGACTTCATTTGCCTGCCGGACTGGGCGCCAGGCCCGCCTACTGAGCCTCACGACTCCTGGAAGACCCGGCCTACCTCCATCACGGCAGGCACTTCCATCGCGATGCGGCATCTCCGGGAGCTGAGGGACGGCGAGGGTCTGGTCTTTGCAGATCTGCTGCTCACGCTTGTGGAGCACCGAGTGTTGCTGCTGCTGCGCCGCCCTCATCTGATTTGTGATATGAGCGGGTGCCTGGACCCCAGTCGGACATGCACCAAGCCAATGCCATACAGGGAGGTGGCTAACTTGGTGACACACATTTCTAACTGCAAAGTCTCCGACTCCGGCTGGGCCTTTGGCAAGCCGCCATACAGCAGCAGCAACCAGCCACCTGCAGTAAGTTCCTTTTTCTATCTTCTTTTATTTTTCTTTCTTTTCTTTCCGGGTGTTGTAGCTGTCTGATCCTGGTGTCTTCTTCAGATCTTCCCCGGCCAGCCGGCGCCGGGTTTTGACCAGCCAGGCCGCCCCCTGGAACCAGATCGCTCCCAGAGCGATACGAGCGACCCCGATCTTGGGGCCGCCGCCATGGAGGAGCAAGAGGTGACAGGCGGCGGGGCCAACCATCATGCGGCCTGCCAGAAGGCGGCGTCGAGAATTGGCCAAACGAGGAGGAGGAGGAGGAGGCGCCCATCCGCGTCCGGGAGGCGGATCCGCCTGGTCGCGGGAGCCAGCAGGCTGGGCCGTACGGTGCAGCCGGCGGTGTGAAGCGGCGGTCCTCATCAGGGCCGTCTGGTGCCCCGCCCAAGAAACTTCGGCTGTCAACCGCCGCCACCAGGCGCTGGGAGGCGGCCGCCAGGGAGATCGTGCCCAGGGTACCCAAGGCCAGGCCGGTCGTATCCGGGTAAGTGTCTTGTATCCTTCTTTTGTTTGATGCTTATCCTTCTCAACCGTTCTCCTCTTGGCTGACTCCCCATTATCTTCGAGATATCCACGCAGCGCGCCGCTCTCCCTCTCGCGAGCGCCAGTGGGCTCCATTGTGGGGGGCACAGATGCCCCCCCTGCGCCCCGCCGCGTGGATCCAGCCGCCGTGCTCCGGGAGGCGACGAAGAGGAACGCTCGCGAGGTGCGCGAGGAGCGAGAGGCCGCGGACCGTGAGCGAGCGGTGGCCGATGCCGCAGCCAGGGTGGAGGCCGAAGCGGCGAAGAAGGCCCAGGCAGCTGCCGCCCGAGCCCAGGAGCAGGAAGCGGGCTCCCAGCAGCCAATGGGCCGCACCGTCTTCCCAGAGGCGGGCCCTCTGGAGCCGTCTGCCCAAGTGACGGCTGCTGACGAGCAGCCGGCTCCAGACAATGAGGGGGACTACTGTGTCGTCATGGAGACACATGCGCCGCCCCCCGTGCCGCCTGCAAGGGCGCAGGGCAGCCGGCCTGCAGGGGCGGAGGTGCCGCCAGCTGAGGGCATGCTGGTGACAGGCCCGCAGCCGGCCCCCCGAGCCCCAGCTCGCCCGCGCCCTACGAGTGCGGTCTCCGTGCCGCAGCAGGTGGAGGCCGGGGGCGCCAGCTCGTCCGCGCCAGAGAATGAGGCCACCAGCGCGGCGCCGTCAGGTTGGAGGCCCGGAGGCAGCGGCGCGCTGATTGTCGCATCGCGGGACGTCCTCGACCACTTCAACTCCCTGGGCAACGTTGTGCAGACGGTGATGCAGGATTTCGTGGCTGCGCGGTCCATTGTTCGGGTACGTAGGCTTATTGTTCTTTCGCTTTTATTCCTTCAATTTCTTCTGTGGGGGCGCGCCAGCGCACCCACTGGGTGTAGTCCCCGAGTTCCGAGCCGGCTATTGAGCAGGCCGCTTGGAACTCCAAAATGTGGTCGTGGGCTGATCTTGTGTCTCAATGCAGGACTACCACAACCTCCGTGTGGCCTCCTACAACGCCCAGCGCCAGGAGCTGGCGCAACTGCAGGCTGCCCTGGCAGACAGCCAAGGTGAGTGCTTTCCTTCTCCTCCTTGCGGGGGCGCGTCAGCGCACCCGCTGGGTGTAGTCCCCGAGTTCCGAGCCGGCTGCTGAGCAGGCGGCTTGGAACTCCAAGGTTATGTTTTTTGCTACTGCTGACATTATTATTCTTCTTCTTCTCTTGCCAGCGGTCGCAGCCAACCTCCGCAATCAGCTGGGCGAGGCCCAGTCGGAGCTAGCTGCCAAGGAGCGAGAGCACGATCTCGCCGCTCAGGACCGTGACCGCCTGGGCATGGAGCTGGCAGACCAGGCGGCGGCCCACAAGGTTGAGCTCGGGAAGATGTCGGACGCTGAGACGCTTCTTCGGGCAGAATTCGAGGCCGAGCGCTCGAACTGGGTCGAGAAGGAGACGGCTCTGCAAGACGGCTATGGAGCCATTGCAGACATGGTCGACGGTGAGATGCCTGCCCTTTCTTCTTGTACTTGCCATCTGTTACAGCCACCTTTCTTTTCTTCTGATTCTTCTTCTAGTTTTGACAGAGTTCTTCCCGGGCTACTCTGTGGCAGCCACCCAGGCCATCGAGGCCGAGCGTGACGAGAGGCACAGGGCGGGCCGGGTGATCGCACCTAACGCGCCCAGGACCCCAGCCGAGGAGCTTCTTGCTGTCAGGGTGCGCCTCCAGCCGGTCCGTCGCCTACTTCGCTGTCTGCAGCGCGCTGGTGCCCAGGTGCTGACCGCCCTCTGGCCAGGTGAGCCGGTACTCCGCACTCCCAGTCGGACTGCCGACTGGCTGGAGGCGGCCGACCACCGCTTCGAGGCCTGGAAGGACTCCGCAGCGAGGGCTGGTGCGCGGACCACCCTGGAGTTTACCAAAAGCAGGTACCCGGACTTGAGCCTCGAACAGTTGGAGACCTTCCGTGCGGAGGCTTAGCCTGAGCTCACCGTGGTGCAAAAGGACCTCGTCAAACGTGTCGCCGCCCTTGCCGAGTACGCCAACACCTCCATCTTCGTCCCAGAGTTGGATGATAAGGGCCATGTGGTGCCACCCAACAACTTTGGGCTGGACCTGGCGGTGTTGGAGGAGCTGGACGAGGAGATCGCCTCCAGTGATAAGGGTGAGGAGGAGGAAGACAGCGACGAGGAGGCCAGCTCCCAGGAGGCGGATCCGTCTGCTGGCCACCAGCCTGACCGATCCTCGACAAGCGGACCAGGTGTGGTGGCCCCGCCTGCTGCCAAAAGCGGCCAGGCCGAGACCTGCCACGTGGCCCCCTCGAAAGCCGGCTCCGTCGTGCCGCCCGCTCCGCCTGCTGCGCCCTAAGCTTCTATTCTTGTATCTTTTGGTTCCTGTTTCTTTGTAAGACTTGGTAGGATTAGTCTGAACAATTCCACCCGCTGGGTGTATAAGTAAGCTGCTACTGGGAGACGGCCCTTGAGGCCTGTTTGATGTAAATATTCTTTTAATGTTGAATGGTTTTTATGCAATTGTGCTGAGTCCTGGGATTAGCCCCGCCCTTGGTTCCTTAGGGCGATTTTCCTTTGTTGTCTCCTTTAACTGCCGTCCTGCCAGCCAGACAGCCACTCTGTGGTTCTGTGGCTGGGTTAGGTACTTGGCTGTTTTCCGGATGGGCAAGTATCCCGCCCTCTGGAAGGCGGCGTGGCTAAGCCTGAGGCCGGCTGGCCGGCTGCGAAACAGCCGGCTGATTTGTATGAAGGGCCATCTTGCCCTATGTTTGTTTTCCTTAGCCATTTTTCATGTGGGCACCACTTCTTGCCTTTGGCTCCTGCCAGTCGAATAGCCGCGTTCTGCGAGTCTGTGACTGAAGGCGGGAGAGGGCTTGGATGCCATCACATTACTTGTCCGACTATTTTAAGGAGAAGTTTTAAACATAGGGCTATGCGGCCAGTCCCCGGGCCATCTGCTAGGCTCCGGTGCCGGACAAAGGAATGAACAATTACTCATTCATAGGCATAATTCTAATCATATAGATAAAGGGTTGGGCAGCCCCCGAGAACTCCTCGGGGGTCCCATTGGTTCTCAAAATAAAATAGATAGCGTGACACATACTGTCTTTCAGCTATAAAAGCGATGAAGTAGGTTTGCGTTCCATGGGCGCTCCGACTCCTTGCCTGAGTCGTCTCTCTTGCGTGCTCTTGGCTTCTTGGCATCAATGAGGTAGTAGGCGTCGTTGCCTAGTACCTTGTTGATGATGAACGGGCCTTCCCAAGGAGCCGAGAGCTTGTGCTGGAAGGCTATTCGCTGGATCAGCCGGAGCACAAGGTCCCCCTCGCGGAAGGAGCGTGGCTTGACTCGCCGGCTATGATAGCGGCGGAGACCATGCTAGTAGATGGTGGAGCGGCTGAGTGCTACCAGCTGGGCCTCCTCCAGTGGGTCTATGCCATCTTCTCGTGCTTCTTTGGCTTCGGCTTCTGTGTACATGGTGATGCGAGGCGAGTCAATCTCAACATCTGTTGGGATGACGGCCTCGGCCCCATATACGAGGAAGAAAGGAGTGAAGCCAGTTGACTTGTTCGGAGTTGTTCTGAGGCTCCAGAGGACGGACGGCAATTCATCAATCCAGCAGCCCGCTGATCATTCCAAGGGTTCGACCAGCCGGGGCTTACTGCCAGACAAGATGAGGCTGTTGGCACGCTCAACTTGGCCGTTGGACTGTGGGTGGGCAACGGACGCTAGGTCCAGTCGGATGCCTTGTGTTGCACAGAAACGGGCAAGTGCGCCTTTGGCAAAATTTGTGCCATTGTCGGTGCTGATGCTGTGCGGTATGCCATATCGGACTGTGATGTCTGCGATGAATGTCACAGCAGTTGGGCCGTTGAGTTTCTTGATTGGTTTTGCTTCGGCCCACTTGGTGAATTTGTCCACTACCACAAGTAAATGTGTCAAGCCGCCTCTGGCTGTCTTGAAGGGGCCCACCATATCCAGCCCCCAGACGGCAAATGGCCAAGTGATCGGAATGGTCTTGAGTGCAGAAGCCGGCAAGTGTTGCTTGGAACTGAAGCGCTGGCAGCCGTTGCACTTTTCTACCAAATCTTTGGCGTCGTCCAAAGCAGTCGGCCAGAAGAAACCGTGGCGGAAGGCTTTGGCGACGAGGGATCTTGAGGCCGCGTGATGGCCACATTCCCCTTGGTGAATGTCCTTCAGGATAGCCAGACCTTTTTCTGCTTCTACGCAGCACTGGAAGACACCCGTTGCACTTCTTCTGACAAGCTCTTTGTTGACTATGGTGTATGCTGAAGCTCGGCGTTGAACTTTCCGTGTCAAGGTTTCATCTGCTGGCAGCTCTCTTCTGAGCAGGAAGGTGAGGATTTGCTATGCCCAAGACGGCGCTAAGACTCATGTTGCTTCTGCCAGAGAGACCAGGGTGGTTGGGCTGGGAGGCGGAGGGCTGGGTTGAGCCATCTAATGTGCTTCCAAAGTCCCCGAGCCGGCCGCGGCGGTCTCCGGGCCATCTGCTAAGGCCGGCGCCTCTTGGCCGCCTGCTGGAGCTAGGGGTGGGCATATAAACCGAGAACCGAATGACCGAACCGTTTTAACCTGGACCGAAGCCAAAATGACCGAAACCGAATCATTCGGTACTGAGATCGGTTTGCGATGTGAAGAAACCGAATTTAGTTCGGCTGTTTCGGTCCACGTGCTCGGTCAACCGAACGAACCAAGGAACCGAGGCCCATCCTTTGTTCAAGTTTGTCTGGACAGAATTGTTTCAGTGTTTTATCTGAATGTGTGCCTGTATCGCTGTCACTACACAGCTGGGCGTTGTATGCCTGTTTCTCTTTTTTTTTGTACAGCCTATTTCCTATCGTATTGCTTGTCTGCTGGCAGCTCAGAGATACGGACTCTGTCTAGCCTACATAAATGCCGAGCCCAGATCAGATAAAGTAGCCAACCTAGCCAGCCCAGCATGGTCGTGTTAGCCTATCTCGGTCTGTTCGGCCCAATCGGTGGACCGAACCGATCTGTCGGTTGACCGATCGCTCGGTTAGGTAATACTCCAGTAACCGATCGGTGCTACGTTTTTCAGAACCGAAATAAATTAACGACCGAAGCATCGAACCGATCGGTCCGGGGGAACCGAATGCCCACCCCTAGCTGGAGCAGTCCCTGGGCCAGGAACCGGCGTAGCTACTGGTGGACCGTCTGCTGGGGCTGGAGTATCAAGGCCGCCTGCTAGAGCAGTCTCCGGGCCGGCTGCTGAAGTTGCAGGGCCGTCTGCTCCAGGATCAGCTGGTATGAAGATTGACTCCGACTCTTGTGAAGGCTTGATAGACGGCTTGCGCACGCATTGAAGAGACACTCCGGCTGGTATTGCTTGGTGGGTGGATGATACGTCCAAAACGTATCTATAATTTCTGCTTGCTCCATGCCACTTTTGGGTGATATTGCTATGATATTCATACACTTCCATACACTTTTGATCATATTTGGACTAACTTACTAATCCAGTGCACCCCAGTGCCAGTTTCTGTTTTCGGCTGTTTTTGTATTTCAGGTTTTCACGTTTCGAGAACTGCCCAGAAAAATCCAGAAAAATTATATAAAAAAGCAGCGTTCCAGAAACAACACTGCGTATGAAGGGCAGCCTGGGGGGGCCACCAGGGCTCCAGGCGCCTTGGCGGCGCCCCCCCCCCCCACCCTGGGCCGCGCCGGGGGGGGCGCCTGGGCCCCCCGAAGCCCGTCCGGTGCCCCCCTTTGGCATATATTTAGAGGGACCTTCGAAACCCTCAGACGAGAACTTCTTTTCGCGATCCCATCTCTGTTCCGCCGCCGCCGCCGCTTCCAAGATCGGGAGCACCAGGAGAACTCTTCCCGGCACCCTGCCGGAGGGGAGGATCCCCACCGGGAGCTTCTCCACCACCATGGACGCCTCCCGGATGACTCGTGAGTAGTCTCCCTTGGACCATGAGTCCATGACCAGTAGCTATGTGATGTTCTCCTCCCGTTCTTGTGCTTCACTAATTAGTCATCGTGAGATGCCCTACATGATCGAGGCACCTATGTAATCCTTATGCTGTTGCTATGTTGAGTTTGCTGGGATCCGATGGATTATGAGATTATGTTCAGATTGATCTTGAGTAATATATTTGATTCACCTCTTTTATATTTTTGTTCATAAGTAATTCTTGCATGTTCTCCGTTGTTATTTATTGCTTTGGCCGAGTAGTAGGTAGTGACTCCAAGAGGGAACGTTATGCTTGATTGTGGGTTCATGCCCCTCGATGACTAGCTTGAGTGACAGAAACATGAGTCTAGGGGATGTGCTGTTGCCACAAGGGGGAAAACAACGGTGCTTGTACCCGCGGGTGCAAGGATTGTTTACTTTATGCAAAGTTCTTTTAATGCAGTTGTCTGTTGCATTGAGTTTACACTATGGGTGGGACTCGCAACTTAATACCAGCGAGATGTTTTGGATAGATATCTCAAGGTGGATGATTAGTAGTAGGCATTGATGGATTTCGGTCTACTTACTTTGGCGTACCGCCCATGCTTTGAACCTCAACCTTTCTTGCAATGTAGTCAGCATTGGTTTGCGTTCGTGGTCCTGTCAATTGCCCAGCTGTAATTTGTTTACCTCACATAGCTGTTTTATCGTCTTTTGGGAGAGAGACATCACTAGTGAACATCATGAGACTCCGGTCCTTATTACCATCATTGATCACACCCGCTATTTACCTTTTCGTTATTACTTACTATTGCAAAACACTATCTATCACTACTATCATTGCTTTTAACCCTTTGTGAACTACAAGGCCGGAGGGATTGACAACCTCTCTGTACTCGTTGGGAGCAAAGTTATTTGTATCTGTGTGCAGGTCCACGTTGATTGCTACTAATCTGGCGCCGTAGCAATTGACACCTACTTGTTGAACCTAGGAGTCTCTGGGGATTCGATCCTTGGTATCTTTGCTAAGGGAAAACACTTCTACTTACTGCATCTTACACCTTCCACTTGGGGTAACCAACAAGGGGTTCGAGGCCCATCAAGGAGTATTTTCTGGCGCCGTTGCCGGGGACTCCACTCTTCAGGATAGGGGAGTTGCATGCTATCTTTTACCTTTGCTTTTTAGTCTTGTTAGTTTACCTTTCAGTTTTTGCTTTCATTACCTTTTATCGAAAATCACAAAAATAGTTATCTTGCTTGCTTGCTACTATGGGTTCCACCGAGAACACCAAGTTGTGTGACTTCACTAGTCACAACAATGATGACTTTATCAGCACACCTATCACTACACCTGCCACTTCAGCACCTTCATATGAAATTAAACCTGCTTTACTAAACTTAGTTATGAGAGAACAATTCTCCGGTGCTGGAGATGATGCTGCTTTACACTTGAATAACTTTGTTGAACTTTGTGATATGCAAAAGTACCAAGAAATAGATGGTAATATTGTTAAGCTTAAGCTTTTTCCTTTCTCCTTGAGAGGAGGAGCTAAAATTTGGTTTCAGTCTTTGCCTAGAAATGGCATAGATTCTTGGGACAAGTGCAAAGATGCTTTTATTGGAAAATACTATCCACCTGCTAAAATTATCCAACTTAGAAGTAACATAATGAATTTTAAACAATTGGATAATGAACACGTTGCCCAAGCTTGGGAACGTATGAAATCTCCTATCAAGAACTGCCCTACTCACGGTTTGACTACTTGGATGGTTATCCAAACTTTTTATGCAGGCTTGAACTTTACCTCGCGGAACTTGTTAGATTCGGCCGCGGGAGGAACTTTTATGTCAACTACACTTGGTGCTGCCACAAAGCTTCTCGATGAGATGATGACCAACTATTCCCAATGGCACACCGAACGCGCTCCAACAGGTAGGAAGGTAAACTCTGTCGAGGAGATTTCCTCCCTTAATGAAAAAGTTGACTTGATCATGTCTCTACTTTCGAAGCAATCTACTGTTGATCCTCGTGATGTTCCTTTAAATTCTTTGATTGCTCAAGAACAAGTAGATGTGAACTTTATCTCTAGAAACAATTTTAGCAACAATGCTTATAGGAGTAACTTTGGTAACAATCCTAGACCGTTCCCCTCTAACTCTTATGGGAACAATAATGCTTATCCTAATACCAAGAACTCCACTACTGAGCTAGAGACCATGCTTAGAGATTTCATTACTACCCAAAAAGCCTTTAATAAGAATGTAGAAGAGAAACTACATAAACTAGATGATCTTTCTTTTAAGGTAGACCACTTAGCCAATGAAGTAAAATTGCTAAAAATTGAAACTTCTCCTCTTAAGGAGAGGGAAGTCATCCCTATTAATGCTACTCAAGTACAAATTAATGAAAACATTAGGATGATGGCTAAGCTTAAAGAAAGATGGGCTAGAGAAAGGGAGGAAGAGGAAAGAATTAAGAGCCTTCCTACCCACCACACTGTTGCTACTATCCAAGTTATTGAGGATGTTCACACTCTTAGCACCCAATGTACTCCTGGTCCCAATGGACCTATTAATGGTGATGCTATGACTATAGAAACTACCAAACAAGTGAACATTAAGGACACCACTACCACTTTACTTGATGCTAATGACCTTGATTTTGATAATTGCACTCTTACCGAAGTTATTGATTTCCTTCACAAGATGTCTAGAGACCCCCGCACTAGCACACTTAACCTTGCCTTCACAGAGCATATCACTAATGCTCTCATCAAAGCTAGGGAGGAGAAACTTAGAGTAGAAGCCTCCATACCTAGAAAGCTAGAAGATGGTTGGGATCCCATGATAAAAATTAATTTGAATGACTTCTCTTGTTATGCATTATGTGATGTTGGTGCTAGTACCTCTGTTATGCCCAAAAGGATATATGATATGCTCAAATCGAAACCTTTTGATTCTTGTTCTTTTGGTGTTCGTCTCATTGATTCTTCCATAAAGAAACCTTTGGGGAGGATCGACGATGTTCTTATTGTTGTCAATGATAATTATGTGCCCGTTGATTTCACTATTATGGATATTGAATGTGATCCTTCATGTCCAATTATTTTGGGACGTCCCTTTTTGCGCACCGTTGGTGCTATCATTGACATGAAAGAGGGTAATATAAAATTTCAGTTTCCTCTCAAGAAAGGGATGGAACACTTCCCTCATAAGAAGGTCAAGTTACCTTTTGAGTCCGTTGTACGGGCTAGCTATTCTTTTACTCTTGATAAAACTTGATCTCTATGCATTATGCCTAGCTTAAAGGCATAAAAGAAAGCGCTTTTGGGAGGCAGCCCACATGAATAAATTTTTTGCTTTTGTTGTGTCTTGATGTTGTTTACTGCACGTGATGATTGGGTGTGATAAGCTCTACGTTCAAATACAACGGGTGTAAGGCAGTTTTGCACACGCAGAATACTCGGGTTAAACTTGACGAGCCTAGCATATGTACATATGGCCTCGGAACGCTGGAGACCGAAAGGTCGAGCATGAATCATATAGTAGATATGATCAACATAAAGATGTTCACCATTGAAACTACTCCATCTCACGTGATGATCGGACATGGTTTAGTTGATTTGGATCACGTGATCATTTAGATGACCGGAGGGATGTCTATCTAAGTGGGAGTTCTTTAAGTAATATGATTAAATTGAACTTTACTTTATCATGAACTTAGTCCTCGTAGTATTAGCATATCTATGTTGTAGATCTATAGCTCACCATGTTGCTCCCCGTTTGTTTTTTTTATGTTCCTAGAGAAAACTAAGTTGAAAGATGTTAGTAGCAATGATGCGGACTAGGTCCGTGATCTGAGGATTATCCCCATTGCTGCACAGAAGAATTATGTCCTTCATGCACCGCTAGGTGACAGACCTATTGCAGGAGCAGATGCAGACGTTATGAACGTTTTGACAAAAGCTCGGTATGATGACTACTTGATAGTTTAGTGCACCATGCTTTACGGCTTATAACCGGGACTTCAAAACGTTTTGAACACCACGGAGCATATGAGATGTTCCAAGAGTTGAAATTAGTATTTCATACTCATGCCCGTGTCGAGAGGTATAAGACCTCTGACAGTACTTTGCCAACAAGATGGAGGAGAATAGCTCAACCAGTGAGCATGTGCTCAGATTGTCTGGGTACTACAATTGCTTGAATTAAGTGGGAGTTAATCTTCCAGATAACATAGTAATTAACAAAGTTCTCTAGACACTATCACCAAGTTAGTAGAACTTTGTGATGAACTATAATATGCAAGGGATGACAAAAGTAATTCCCGAGCTCTTCGCGATACTGAAATCGGCGAAGGTAGAAATCAAGAAAGAGCATCAAGTGTTGATGGTTAACAAGACCACTTGTTTCAAGTAAAGGGCAAAGGGATAGAAGGGGAACTTCAAGAAGAATGACAAGTAAGTTGTCACTCAAGTGAAGAAACCCAAAGCTAATCTCAAGCTCTAAGTGCTTCTACTGCAAAGGAAATGGTCACTGGAAGTGGAACTGCCCTAGATACTTGGTGGATAAGAAGGATGGCAAAGTGAACAAAGGTATATTTGATATACAAATTATTGATGTGTACTTTACTAGTGTTCATAGCAACCCCTGGGTATTTGATACCAGTTCAGTTGCTAAAATTAGTAACTCGAAACAAGAGTTGCAGAATGAACAGAGACTAGTTAAAGGTGAAGTGTCGATGTGTGTTAGAAGTGGTTCCAAGATTGATATGATCATCATCGCACACTCCCTATACTTTCGGGATTAGTGTAGAACCTAAATAAATGTTATTTGGCATTTGCGTTAAGCATGAATATGATTTGATCATGTTTGTTGTAATATGGTTATTCATTTAAAGTCATAGAATAATTGTTATTCTGTTTACATGAATAAAGCCTTCGATGGTCATACACCCAATGAAAATAGTTTGTTGGATCTCGATCGTAGTGATACACATATTCATAATATTGAAGCCAAAAGATGCAAGGTTAATAATGATAGTGCAACTTATTTGTGGCACTGCCGTTTAGGTCATATTGGTGTAAAGCGCATGAAGAAACTCCATAGTGATGGACTTTTGTAATCACTTGATTATGAATCACTTGATGCTTGCGAACCATGCCTCATGGGCAAGATGACTAAAACTCCGTTCTCCGGAACTATGGAGCGAGCACCAGATTTGTTGGAAATCATACATCCTGATGTATGTGGGCCAATGAGTGTTGAAGCTCGCGGCGGGTATCGTTACTTTCTGACCTTCACTGATGATTTGAGCAGATATGGGTATATCTACTTAATGAAGCACAAGTCTGAAACATTTGAAAAGTTCAAAGAATTTCATAGTGAAGTAGAGAATCATCGTAACAAGAAAATAAAGTTTCTACGATCTGATCGTGGAGGAGAATATTTGAGTTACGATTTTGGTCTTCATTTGAAACAATGTGGAATAGTTTCACAACTCACGCCACCCGGAACACCACAGCGTAATGGTGTGTCCGAACGTCGTAACCGTACTTTATTGGATATGGTGCGATCTATGATGTCTCTTACCGATTTACCACTATCGTTTTGGGGTTATGCTTTAGAGACAGCTGCATTCACGTTAAATAGGGCACCATCTAAATCCGTTGAGACGGCACCTTAATAACTATGGTTTGGCAAGAAACCAAAGTTGTCGTTTCTTAAAGTTTGGGGCTGCGATGCTTATGTGAAAAAACTTCAACCTGATAAGCTCGAACCCAAGTCGGAGAAATGTGTCTTCATAGGATACCCAAAAGAGACTGTTGGGTACACCTTCTATCACAGATCCGAAGGCAAGATATTCGTTGCTAAGAATGGATCCTTTCTAGAGAAGGAGTTTCTCTCGAAAGAAGTGAGTGGGAGGAAAGTAGAACTTGATGAGGTAATTGTACCTTCTCCTGAATTGGAAAGTAGTACATCACAGAAAATTGTTCCAGTGATTCCTACACCAATTAGTGAGGAAGCTAATGATGATGATCATGAAACTTCAGATCAAGTTTCTATTGAACATCGTAGATCAACCAGAGTACGTTCCGCACCAGAGTGGTACGGCAACCCAGTTCTGGAAGTCATGTTACTAGACCATGATGAACCTACAAACTATGAGGAAGCGATGATGAGCCCAAATTCCGCAAAATGGCTTGAGGCCATGAAATCTGAGATGGGATCCATGTATGAGAACAAAGTATGGACTTTGGTTGACTTGCCCAATGATCGGCAAGCCATCGAAAATAAATGGATCTTCAAGAGGAAGACCGACGCAGACGGTAATGTTACTGTTTACAAAGCTCGACTTGTTGCGAAAGGGTTTCGACAAGTTCAAGGAGTTGACTACGATGAGACTTTCTCACCTGTAGCGATGCTTAAGTCTGTCCGAATCATGTTAGCAATTGCCGCATTTTATGATTATGAAATATGGCAAATGGATGTCAAAACTGCATTCCTGAATGGATATCTCAAAGAAGAGTTGTATATGATGAAACCAGAAGGTTTTGTCGATCCAAAAGGTGCTAACAAAGTGTGCAAGCTCCAGCGATCCATCTATGGACTGGTGCAAGCATCTCAGAGTTGGAATATACGCTTTGATAAGTTGATCAAAGCATATAGTTTTATACAGACTTGCAGTGAAGCCTGTATTTACAAGAAAGTGAGTGGGAGCACTACAGCCTTTCTGATAAGTATATGTGGATGACATATTGTCGATTAGAAATGATGTAGAATTTTCTGGAAAGCATAAAGGAGTGTTTGAAAGGAGTTTTTTTTCAAAGAAAAACCTCGGTAAAGCTGCTTACATATTGAGCCTCAAGATCTATAGAGATAGATCGAGATGCTTGATAAGTTTTTTCAATGAGTACATACCTTGACAAGTTTTTGAAGTAGTTCAAAATGGATCAGTCAGAGAAGGAGTTCTTGCCTGAGTAGTAAGGTATGAAATTGAGTAAGACTCAAAGCCCGACCTCGGCAAAAGATAGAGAAAGAATGAAAGTCATTCCCTATGCTTTAGTCATAGGTTCTATAAAGTATGCCATGTTGTGTACCAAACTTGTTGTGTACCTTACCATGAGTTTGGCAAGAAGGTACAAAAGTGATCCAGGAATAGATCACTGGACAGCGGTCAAAATTATCCTTAGTTACTGGATGACTAAGGCAATGTTTCTCTATTATGGAGGTGATAAAGAGTTCGTCGTAAAGAGTTACGCTGATGCAAGCTTTACACTAATCCAGATGACTCTAAGTATCAATCTGGATGCGTATTAAAAGTGGGAGCAATTAGCTAAAGTAGCTCCATGCAGAGCATTGTAGACATAGAAATTTGCAAAACACATACGGATCTGAATGTAATAGACCCGCTGACTAAACTTCTCTCAGGAAGCAAAACATGATCACCCCTTAGTACTCTTTGGGTGTTAATCACATGAGGATGTGTACTAGATTGTTGACTCTAGTAAACCCTTTGGGTATTGGTCACATGGCGATGAGAACTCTGGGTGTTAGTCACATGGTGATGTGAACTATTGGTGTTAATCACATGGTGATGTGATCTAGATTATTGACTCTAGTGCAAGTGGGAGACTGAAGGAAATATGCCCTAGAGGCAATAATAAATTTATTATTTATTTCCTTATATCATAATAAATGTTTATTATTCATGCTAGAATTGTATTAACCGGAAACTTAGTACATGTGTGAATACATAGACAAAACAGAGTGTCCCTAGTATGCATCTACTAGACTAGCTCATTGATCAAAGATGGTTATGTTTCCTAGCCATAGACATGAGTTGTCATTTGATCAACGGGATCACATCATTAGGAGAATGATGTGATGGACAAGACCCATCCGTTAGCTTAGCACTATGATCGTTTAAGTTTTACTGCTATTGCTTTCTTTATGACTTATACATGTTCCTATGACTATGAGATTATGCAACTCCCGAATACCGGAGGAACACTTTGTGTGCTACCAAACATCACAACGTAATTGGGTGATTATAAAGGTAATCTACAGGTGTCTCCGAAGGTACTTGTTGGGTTGGCGTATTTCGAGATTAGGATTTGTCACTCCGATTGTCGGAGAGGTATCTCTGGGCCCACTCGGTAATGCACATCACTATAAGCCTTGCAAGCATTGCAGCTAATGAGTTAGTTGCGGGATGATGTATTACGGAACGAGTAAAGAGACTTGCCGGTAACGAGATTGAACTAGGTATTGAGATACCGACGATCCAATCTCGGGCAAGTAACATACCGATGACAAAGGGAACAACGTATGTTGTTATGCGGTTTGACCGATAAAGATCATCGTAGAACATGTGGGAGCCAATATAATCATCCAGGTTCCGCTATTGGTTATTGACCGAAGATGTGTCTCGGTCATGTCTACATAGTTCTCGAACCCGTAGGGTCCGCACGCTTAAGGTTTCGATGACAGTTTTATTATGAGTTTTTGAGTTTTGATGTACCGAAGGAGTTCGGAGTCCCGGATGAGATCGGGGACATGACGAGGAGTCTCGAAATGGTCGAGACGTAAAAATCGATATATTGGACGACTATATTCGGACATCGTAAAGGTTCCGAGTGATTCGGGTATTTTCGGAGTACCGGGGAGTTACGGGAATAGAAGGGAGAGGCCAAAAGGAAGGAGGCGTGCGCCCCCCTTCTGGTCCGAATTGGACAAGGGGTGCAGCCCCCTTTTCCTTCTCCCTCTCCCCTTCTTTCCTTCTCTCCTACTTCGGAAAGGAAAGGGGAATCCTACTAGGACTTGGGAGTCCTAGTAGGACTCCCCACACTTGGCGCGCCCCCTCTAGGGCCGGCCTCTCCCTCCCTCCTTTATATACGGGGGCAAGGGGGCACCTCTAGACACAACAATTGATCTCTTGATCTCTTAGCCGTGTGCGGTGCCCCCCACCACCACCACAGTTCTCCTCTATAATATTGTAGCGGTGCTTAGGCGAAGCCCTGCGACGGTAGAACATCAAGATCGTCACCACGCCGTCGTGCTGACGGAACTCTTCCTCGACACTCGGCTGGATCGGAGTTTGAGGGACATCATCGAGCTGAACATGTGCTAGAACTCGGAGGTGCCGTAGTTTTGGTGCTTGATCGGTCGGGCCGTGAAGACGTACGACTACATCAACCGCGTTGTTCTAACGCTTCCGCTTTCGGTCTACGAGGGTACGTAGACACACTCTCCCCTCGTTGCTATGCATCTAGTAGATAGATCTTGCGTGATCGTAGGAAAATTTTGAAAATACTACGTTCCCCAACATTATGCTTTAGAGATAGCTGCATTCACATTAAATAGGGCACCATCTAAATCTGTTGAGACGACGCCTTATGAACTGTGGTTTGGCAAGAAACCAAAGTTGTCGTTTCTTAAAGTTTGGGGCTGCACTGCTTATGTGAAAAAGCTTCAACCTGATAAACTTGAACCCAAGTCGGAGAAATGTGTCTTCATAGGATACCCAAAAGAGACTGTTGGGTACACCTTCTATCACATATCCGAAGGCAAAATATTCATTGCTAAGAATGGATCCTTTCTAGAGAAGGAGTTTCTCTCGAAAGAAGTGAGTGGGAGGAAAGTAGAACTTGATGAGGTAATTGTACCTTCTCCCGAATTGGAAAGTAGTACATCATAGAAACTAGTTCCAGTGATTCCTACACCGATTAGTGAGGAAGCTAATGATGATGATCATGAAACTTCAGATCAAGTTTCTGCTGAACTTCGTAGATCAACCAGAGTACGTTCTCCACCAGAGTGGTACGGCAACCCTGTTCAGGAAGTCATGTTACTAGACCATGATGAACCTACGAACTATGAGGAAGCGATGGTGAGCCCAGATTCCGCAAAATTGCTTGAGGCCATGAAATATGAGATGGGATCCATGTATGAGAACAAAGTGTGGACTTTGGTTGACTTGCCCGATGATCGGCAAGCCATCAAAAATAAATGGATCTTTAAGAGGAAGACCGACGCAGACGGTAATGTTACTGTTTACAAAGCTCGACTTGTTGCGAAAGGGTTTCGACAATTCAAGGAGTTGAATACGATGAGACTTTCTTACCCGTAGCGATCTTTAAGTCTGTCCGAATCATGTTAGCAATTGCCGCATTTTATGATTATGAAATCTGGCAAATGGATGTCAAAACTGCATTCCTGAATGGATATCTCAAAGAAGAGTTGTATATGATGCAACCAGAAGGTTTTGTCTATGCTAAAGGTGCTAACAAAAATGCAAGCTCCAGCAATCCATCTATGGACTGGTGCAAGCATCTCAGAATTGGAATATACGCTTTGATAAGTTGATCAAAGCATATAGTTTTATACAGACTTGCGGTGAAGCCTCTATTTACAAGAAAGTGAGTGGGAGCACTACAGCCTTTCTGATAAGTATATGTGAATGACATATTGTCGATCAGAAATGATGTACAATTTTCTAGAAAGCATAAAGGAGTGTTTGAAAGGAGTTTTTTCAAAGAAAAAACAACCTCAGTAAAGCTACTTACATATTGAGCATCAAGATCTATAAAGATAGATCAAGACGCTTGATAAAGTTTTTTCAGTGAGTACATACCTTGACAAGATTATGAAGTAGTTCAAAATGGAACAGTCAAAGAAAGAGTCCTTGCCTGTGTTGCAAGGTGTTAGGTTGAGTAAGACTCAATGCCCGACCACTGCAGAAGATAGAATGAAAGTCATTCCCTATGCCTCAGCCATAGGTTCTATAAAGTATGCCATGTTGTATACCAGACCTATTGTATGCCCTGCCCTGAGTTTGGCAAGGGAGTACAATTTTGATCTAGGAGTAGATCACTGGACAGCGGTCAAAATTGTCCTTAGTTACTGGATGACTAAGGAAATGTTTCTCGATTATGGAGGTGATAAAGAGTTCATCGTAAAGAGTTACGCCGATGCAAGCTTTGACACTAATCCAGATGACTCTAAGTATCAATCTGGATGCGTATTAAAAGTGGGAGCATTTAGCTAGAGTAGTGATATGTCTCCAACATATCAAATTAGGTGATGTTGTCATAAAATTAGAATATATCACTATATATTATAAATAGCGAGTGTGGAATAATGATGGATCGGTGTACAGAATTGTCCTAGGCAATTGTTAACAAGATCGGTAGTCGTCATTGCAATTTCATATCAGGGAGAGGCATAAGCTAACATATTTTCTCTTTCTTGGATCATATGCACTTATGATTGGAACTCTAGCAAGCATCCGCAACTACTAAAGATCGGTAAGGTAAAACTAAACCAAAGCATTAAAGTACCAAGTCCCCTTTATCCCATACGCAACAACCCCCTTACTCGGGTTTAAGCTTTTGTTAGTCTAGCAACCCACTATAAGCGAATCATGAACATATTGCAACACCCTACAGCGGGAATCCTTCTCGTGTGCGCGGCATAGAAGGCACCATAAGATAGCACCAAAATAGAACATACAACTCAAACCAATCTAGATCACCAATCAACCCAAAATACAAAGGAAATCTACTCAAAACATCATAGGATGGCAAGACATCATTGCATCATAATATGTGGCACAAAGCACCATGTTCAAGTAGGGGATTACAGTAGGGTGTGGGAGAGTGGACCGCGTAAAAGTGACGAGGATGGTGATGATGATGGTGATGTTGATGAAGACGATCACCGCGGCGATGGTTCCCCCGATGGCACTCCGGCGCCACCGAGTGAGAGGGGGAGAGGTTCTCCCCCTTGTGCTTCCTCCTCCATGACCCCCCCCCC
>LR738712.1:901263449-901330642 GCA_902687465.1 Secale cereale
AAAAAAAGTTATGCTCAAATTTTAGTTTTTTTGAATTTTAGTTAAATCTTGTCAAACTATGGTCAAACTACTTATTCAAGAAGTATTAGTGTTAATAAATAATTATTCAAGAATATAAGTGTTACTAAATAATTATTTCAGTTATTTTGAATTTTGGTCAAATCTGGTCAAACCGTGGTCAAACTATGCTCAAACTACTTATTCCAGAAATATTAGTGTTACTAAATAATAATTGTTTTTTAGAATAATAGTTCTTAACTCAAAAAGTGAAATGTGTGAATTCATACTCAAGCTAAACTCCTGAAGGTTAATAGGATTGACATCTTACTATTGTCAGGAAAACAACAAGTGCAGACTTGGAAACGAGGGGGAATAGAACCCGAAAGTTAAGCGTGCTCAGGCTAGAGTAGTGAGAGGATGGGTGACCGGCCAAGAAGTTAGATGATTTGGAATGATGAGGGGTGAATAGGGATAAGAGGTTAAATTGAGCAGTGATGAGGGGTGGGTGATTAGAGAATAAATTGTAAAATAATTCAGAAATTTGAAAATCAGAAGAAAAAAAATCCAAAAATCTTAAAATTACCTTTAGTCCCGGTTGGTGTTACCAACCGGGACTGAAGGTGGAGCTCTATCAAGCAGCCTCGTGGAGGGCCTTTAGTCCCGGTTCATATAAGAACCGGGACTAAAGGGGGTGCATTTGTATCGACCCTTTAGTCCCGGATCCAAAACCGGGACTAAAGGCCCTTATGAACCGGGACTAATGGCCCATTTTCTACTAGTGTTTTTAGGTTTGCTTATTTTCTCTTTGATTCTTTCCGAATGCGAATAAGTAAAGAAAACCGAAACATGTTCACTAAAATGTGTGCTTTGGAGGCTTTTGTTTTCATGGAGGGATTTATTTGAGTGTACACTTGCCTGACTTTATATACTGCTGCATCTTTTGTTTGTAACTAGAACTGCTGTATCAAGTGTGCAAATGACACCAACATCATACAGTGAGCTATGCCTGATAGTTATTGGTGTCATTTCCCCACCTGATACCATCATTTTCCTATATGTAGCAGCTTCAGTAAGGTTGCTCACCAATGAGCTAGGAGTATTTTTTTCCTGGGTACTTGCATGATTGAAGAAGAAATTGGGTATTCCTAAATGTGCTATTGCAGATCAAAGGTGAGTTCATCCCATTTTCTTACTTCAATCTTAGGCGAACATTCTCTTGTTCATTAAAATTCATTTTTATGTAATTATTTCATTGATCCACGACATCGGCCATCCTCTATTTCCTTCCCGCTCCTCTCGTCGGCAACCATTGATACGTCCATTTTGCATCATGCTTATATGCTGATATTTATTACATTATGGGTTGTTATTACATGTTTTGTCACAATACTTATGCCTTTTCTCTCTTATTCTACAAGGTTTACAAGAAGAGGAATTCTGGGCTGGAAAAGGAGCAAACTCTGGAAACCTATTCTACACAACTCCAAAAGCCCTGAAACTCAACAGAATGCCGTTTCAGAAAATATAAAAAATATCTGGCGAAAGAAGTCCACGAGGGGGGCCACCGGCTGTCCACGAGGGTGGGGGCGTGCCCCCCTTCCCAGGGTGCGCCCCCTGCCTCGTGGGCCAGCCGGAAGGCCCCCGATGCCCATCTTCTCCTATATGAGGTGTTTTGACCTGGAAAAAATCATAAGGAGGCTTTCGGGACCAGACGCCACCGTCTCGAGGCGGAACCGAGGCAGAAACCAATCTAGGTCTCCGGCAGAGCTGTTCTGCCGGGGATACTTCCCTCCGGGAGGGGGAAATCGTCACCGCCGTCATCACCAACAACTCTCCCATCTTGGGGAGGGCTATCTTCATCAACATCTTCACCAGCACCATCTCCTCTCAAACCCTAGTTCATCTCTTGTATCCAATCTTTGTACCCAGACCTCAGATTGGTACATGTGGGTTGCTAGTAGTGTTGATTACTCTTTGTAGTTGATGCTAGTTGGTTTATTTGGTGGAAGATCATATGTTCAGATCCATTATGCATATTAATACCCCTCTGATCATGAACAATATTTTGTCTTGTGAGTAGTTACTTTTGTTCCTGAGGACATGGGAGAAGTCTTGCCATTAGTAGTCATGTGAATATGGTCTTCGTTCGATATTTTGATGAGATGTATGTTGTCTCTCCTCTAGTGGTGTCATGTGAACGTCGACTACATGACACTTCACCATTATTTGGGCCTAGAGGAAGGCATTGGGAAGTAATAAGTAGATGATGGGTTTCTAGAGTGACAGAAGCTTAAACCCTAGTTTATGTGTTGCTTCGTAAGGGGCTGATTTGGATCCATATGTTTCAGGCTATGGTTAGGTTTACCTTAATACTTCTTTTGTAGTTGCGGATGCTTGCATTAGAGGTTAATCATAAGTGGGAGGCTTGTCCAAGTATGGACAGAACCCAAGCACCGGTCCACCCACATACCAAATTATCGAAGTACCGAACGCGAATCAGATGATCGTAATGAAAACTAGCTTGATGATAGTTCCCATGTGTCCTCGGGAGCGCTTTCCTTTATATAAGAGTTTGTCCAGGCTTGTCCTTTGCTACAAAAAGGATTGGGCCACCTTGCTGCACCTTATTTACTTTTACCTTTTGTCACTTGCTACCAATTATCTTATCACAAAACTATCTGTTACCTATAATTTCAGTGCTTGCAGAAAATACCTTACTGAAAACCGCCTATCATTTCCTTCAGCTCCTCGTTGGGTTCGACACTCTTACTTATCTAAAGGACTACGATAGATCCCTTACACTTGTGGGTCATCAAGACTCTTTTCTGGCGCCATCACCGGGGAGTGAAGCGCCTTTGGTAAGTGGAATTTGGTAAGGAAACATTTATATAGTGTGCTGAAATTTATTGTCACTTGTCACTATGGCTCAAAATCCTTTGAGGGGCTTGTTCGGGGTATCTTCACCCTGATCAGAAGAGTAAAAAATTTCTCCTCAACCTACTGCACCTATTGAAAATGTTTGCTTTGAGATTCCTTCGGGTATGATAGAGAAACTGCTAGAAACTCCCTTTACATGAGACGGAACACTTCATCCCGATTTACATCTAATCTATGTGGATGAAGTTTGTGTATTATTTAAGCTTGCAGGTATGCCCGAGGATGTTATCAAGGAAAAGGTCTTCCCTTTATCATTGAAGGGAGATGCATTGACATGGTTTAGGATATGCGATGATATGGGATCATGGAACTATAATCGTCTGAAGTTGGAATTTCATCAGAAGTTCTACCCTATGCACCAGGTTCATCGTGATCGTAATTATATTTATAATTTTTGGCCTCGCGATGGAGAAAGCATCGCTCAAGCTTGGGGGAGGCTTTTGTTAATGTTATATCCATGCCCCAATCATGAGCTCTCAAGAGAAATGATCATTCAAAAATTTTATGCTCAACTTTCTCTTAATAATCGCTCCATGCTCGATACTTCTTGTTCTGGTTCTTTTATGATGAAGACTATTGAATTCAAATGGGATTTATTGGAAAGAATTAAACGCAACTCTGAAGATTGGGATCTCGATGAAGGTAAGGAGTCAGGTATGACCCCTAAGTTTGATTGTGTTAAATCTTTTATGGATACCGATGTTTTCCGTGAGTTCAGCACTAAATATGGACTTAACTCTGAGATAGTAGCTTCTTTCCGTGAATCTTTTGCTACTCATGTTGATCTCCCCAAGGAGAAGTGGTTTAAATACCACCCCCCTATTGAAGTAAAAGTAGTTGAACCTATTAAAGTTGAAGAAAATACTATCACATATAATGTTGATCCTGTTATACCTACCGTTTATATTGAGAAACCACCTTTCCCTGTTAGAATAAAGGATCACGCTCAAGCTTCAACTGTAGTTCGTAAGAGTAATACTAGAACACCTACACCCTCTGAGCAAATTAAAGTTGAACCTAGTGTTGCTATGGTTAAAGATCTATTGGTAGAAGATTTAGATGGGCATGTTATTTACCTCCAAGAAGAGTCTGCTAGAATAGCCAAACCCAATGCTAGGAATAAACATAAACCTGTTGTAGGCTTGCATGTCATCTCCGTTAAGATAGGAGATCATTGCTATCATGGTTTATGTGATGTAGGTGCTAGTGCGAGTATTATCCCTCTTGATTTGTATAACAAAATTATGCATGATATTGCACCTATTGAGTTAGAGGGGATATATGTTACTATTAAGCTTGCTAATAGGGAGACCATTTCACCAGTTGGGATTGTTAGAGATATTGAAGTCTTGTGTGGGAAGGTTAAATATCCTGCTGATTTTCTAGTTCTTAGTTCCCCACAAGATGAATTATGTCCCATTATATTTGGTAGACCCTTCTTGAATACTGTGAATGCCAAGATAGACTGCGTGAAATACATTGTCACTGTTGGATTAGGGGATATGTCTCATGATTTTAACTTTGCTAAATTTCGTAGACAACCCCTTGCAAAGGCACCACCTAGTAAGGATGAAATTATTGGTCTTTCTTCTATTGTCGTGCCACCTAATGATCCTTTAGGACAATACCTACTAGACCATGAAAATGATATGCATATGAACGAGAGAATGGAAATAGATGAAATATTCCTTAAACAGGGACCCGTATTGAAAAACAACTTGCATGTTGAAATCCTAAGGTATCCTCCTCCACCCAAGGGTGATCCCGCGATTGAACTTAAACCTTTACCTGATAATCCTAAGGTATCCTCCTCCACCCAAGCCCCTCAAAGATTATTAGTGCTAACCTTTCAGGGCGGGAAGAAGAAAAACTATTGAAAACTCTGAAGAAGCACCGTGCTGCTATTGGATATACTCTGGATGATCTTAAGGGCATTAGTCACACTATATGCCAACATAAGATAAAGTTGGAAGAAAATGCTAAACCAGTTATTGATCATCAGCGACGGTTAAATCCTAAGATGAAAGAAGTGGTAAGGAAGGAAATACTAAAGCTTCTAGAGGCAGGTATTATCTATCACGTTGCTGATAGCCAGTGGGTAAGTCATGTCCATTGTGTCCCTAAGAAAGGAGGTATGACTGTCGTTCCTAATGATAAATATGAATTGATCCCACAAAGAATAGTTACAGGTTATAGGATGGTAATTGATTTCTGTAAGTTAAATAAAGCTACTAAGAAAGATCATTACCCCTTGCCATTTATTGATCAAATGCTAGAAAGGTTATCCAAACATACTCATTTCTGCTTTCTAGATGGTTATTCTGGTTTCTCTCAAATACCTGTGTCAAAAGGGGATCAAGAAAATACCACTTTTACTTGTCCTTTCGGTACCTTTGCTTACAGACGTATGCCTTTTGGTTTATGTAATGCACCTGCTACCTTTCAAAGATGCATGATGCTATATTCTCTGACTTTTGCGAAAAGATTGTTGAGGTTTTCGTGGATAATTTCTCCGTTTACGGAACTTCTTTTGATGATTTCTTAAGCAACCTTGATCGAGTTTTGCTGAGATGTGAAGACACTAATCTTGTCTTGAATTGGGAGAAGTGCCACTTTATGGTTAATGAAGGCATTGTCTTGGGACATAAAATTTCTGACAGAGGTATTCAAGTTGACAAAGCTAGAGTTGACGCTATTGAAAAGAGGCCATGCCCCAAGGACATCAAAGGTATACGAAGTTTCCTTGGTCATGCTGGGTTTTATAGGAGATTCATAAAGGACTTCTCCAAAATCTCCAGGCTTCTGACTAACCTCTTACAAAAATATATTCCTTTTGTCTTTGATGATGATTGTCTAGAAGCATTTGAAATACTTAAGAAAGCATTGATCTCTGCACCTATTATCCAGCCTCCTGACTAGAATTTACCCTTTGAGATTATGTGCGATGCTAGCGATTATGCTGTAGGAGCTGTTCTAGGGCAAAGAGTTGATAAGAAATTGAATGTTATCCAGTATGCTAGTAAAACTCAAGATAGTGCCAAAAAAAATTATGCCATTACTGAAAAAGAATTTTTAGCAGTTGTATTTGCTTGTGATAAGTTTAGACCCTATATCGTTGATTCTAAAGTAAGTATTCACACTGATCATGCTGCTATCAAATACCTTATGGAAAAGAAAGATGCTAAACCTAGACTTATTACATGGGTTCTCTTGCTGCAAGAATTTGACTTGCATATTATTGATAGAAAGGGAGCTGAGAACCCCGTAGGAGACAACTTGTCTAGGTTAGAGAATATACTTGATGACCCACAACCTATTGATGATAGCTTTCCTGATGAACAATTAGCTATCATAAATACTTCTCGTACTGCTCCATGGTATGCTGATTATGCTAATTATATTGTTGCTAAGTTTATACCTCCTAGCTTCACATACCAGCAAAAGAAAAGGTTCTTCTATGATTTGAGACATTACTTCTGGGATGACCCACATCTTTATAAAATAGGAGTAGATGGTATCATTAGACGTTGTGTACCTGAGCATGAACAGGAACAGATCCTACACAAGTGCCACTCTGAAGCTTATGGAGGACACCATGCGGGAGATAGAACTGCACATAAGGTATAGCAATCCGGTTTTTATTGGCCTACTCTCTTCAAGGATGCCCGTAAGTTGTCTTATCTTGTGATGAATGTCAAAGAATTGGTAATATTAGTAGACGCCAAGAAATGCCTATGAATTATTCACTTATTATGGAACCATTTGATGTTTGGGGCTTTGATTACATGGGACCGTTTCCTGCCTCTAATGGGTACACACATATTTTAGTTGTTGTTGATTACGTTACTAAGTGGGTAGAAGTTATTCCAACTAGTAGTGCTGATCACAACACCTCTATTAAGATGCTCAAAGAAGTTATTTTCCCGAGGTTTGGAGTCCCTAGATATCTAATGACTGATGGTGGTTCACACTTTATTCATGGTGCTTTCCGTAAGATGCTTGCTAAATATGAAGTCAAGCATAGAATTGCATCCCCCTATCACCCACAGACTAGTGGTCAAGTAGAACTAAGTAATAGGGAGTTGAAACTAATTTTGCAAAATACGGTTAATAGGTCTAGGAAGAATTGGTCTAAGAAACTTGATGATGCATTATGGGCCTATAGAATTGCATACAAAAATCCTATGGGTATGTCTCCATATAAGATGGTTTATGGAAAAGCTTGTCACTTACCTCTTCAGCTAGAACATAAGGCATATTGGGCTATTAAAGAGCTCAATTATGATTTCAAACTTGCTGGTGAGAAAAGGTTATTTGACATTAGCTGTCTCGATGAATGGAGAACCCAGGCCTATGAGAATGCCAAGTTGTTTAAAGAAAAAGTTAAAAGATGGCATGACAAAAGGATACAAAAGCGTGAGTTTAACGTAGGTGATTATGTCTTGCTATACAACTCTCATTTAAGATTTTTTGCAGGAAAACTTCTCTCCAAGTGGGAAGGACCTTACGTTATCGAGGAGGTCTATCGTTCCGGTGCCATAAAAATCAACAACTTCGAAGACACAAATCCGAAGGTGGTGAATGGTCAAAGAATTAAACATTATATCTCAGGTAATCTTATAAATGTGGAAACCAATATTATTGAAACCGTAACCCCGGAGGAATACATAAGGGACACTTTCCAGAACGATACAGCCTCCGAAAAGGAAGAGGTATGTGATACGGTAAGTAAACCGACTCCAAAACAGTTTTAAAGGCAATTTCTCTCCGTTTTGGAATATTTAGAAAAATAGAAAAATAAGCAGCAGTCTGGAAGAGACACGGGCCGTCCACGAGGGTGGAGGGCGCGCCCCCCTTCCCAGGGCGTGCCCCCCTGCCTCGTGGTCACCCCGTGTGTCCCCTGGACACCGTTTTCTTGTGGGTTACTCCTTTTGGTTGGTAAAAATTCATTATATATACTCCCGAAGGTTTTGACCTCTGTATCACGCAAAAATCCTCTGTTTTTGTTTTGAGCTGTTTTCTGTTAGGGTTTGCTAAGCCAGGCATCATGTCGTCTCCCTCCTCCAACAATGAAGGCAACGATGCTTGGCTAATGAAGATAGATCTGAAGAGGGAAGGACCCGAGGAGATCCACAAGGAGAAGAAGATCAAGATGGAGGTGGAAGATCAGGCTCCGGCACAAGGAGAAGAGGACACCCCTAAACCTCTTCCTAACCTCTTTACCTCAACTGAGATTGAAGCTTTCAGGATGATTGAGTTGGCTCAAATTCGGAAAAAGCATCTCACCAGTGAAAATATTTTGTTGAAGGATTATATAGCTGCTCTCAAAGGTATTATCCACAAGCTGGAGGATCTCCTACGCTCGATATATGAGGATCCGACGTCACTACTTGCAACTCCATCATCACCACCCCCGAAGAAGGAGACATAATCATATGGGTATGGGCACTCCCCTTGGCAACTGCCAAGCTTGGGGGAGTGACCCCGGTATCGTATCACCATCACTCCTATCTTTACTGTTTTACTTAGTTCGATCCTTTTGGTAGTGTCTTGATCTATTAGAATAAAGTTAGCATGATCTAGTTGTGAGCTTTTGCTTTGTGAGCTTTACCTTTTGTAATCGAGTCCGTGAGCTATATAATAAAGATTAGTGTTGAGTCAAGGGCTTGATTTTCTCACTTGGGTCATGATAAAAAGAAAGAAAACATAAAGAGTATCAAAGAGATCATATCGATCTTGTGGGAAGTAATGACTTCACATACAAGAGTATGATAAATAAAAGTTGTTGGGAGTTGACAAGCATAGTCTTGGTCATCGTTGCAATTAATAGGAAGTGATAAAAGAAGAGAGGCTTCACATACAAATATACTATCTTGGACATCTTTTATGATTGTGAGCACTCATTAATGTATGGCATGCTAAAGAGTTGATGTTGGACAAGGAAGACAACATAATGGGTTATGTCTTCTTATATCCAAAATAAAGTATATTGTCATGGATCGTCCAACATGTTGAGCTTGCCTTTCCCCCTCATGCTAGCCGAAAATCCTCGCACTAAGTAGAGATACTACTTGTGCTTCCATATATCCTTAAACCTAGTTTTGCCATGAGAGTCCACCATACCTACCCATGGATTGACAAAGATCCTTCCAAGTAAGTGGTCATGTTGCAAACCCGCTAAAATGTGTATGATTTATTAGTGTGGGAGAAATTAGCTTTATACGATCTTGTGATATGGAAGTAATAAAAGCGACGGACTGCATAATAAAGGTCCTTATCACAAGTGGCAATATAAAGCGAGGTTCTTCTATGCTAAGACCTTGTGCATCCAACCATAAAAACACATGACAACCTTTGCGTCCCTCTGCGAAGGGCCTATCTATTATTCTTGACTTATAAGTGTCAAGGTGATATCCGCCTTTCCTTTTTACCTTTTATCTTTTGGCAAGCACATTGTGTTGGAAAGATCCTGACATATATACCCACTTGGATGTAAGTTTTCATGATCTATTACTGTTGACATTACCCTTGAGGTAAAAGGTTGGGAGGCAACATCATAAGCCCCTATCTTTCTTTGTGTCCGATTAAAACTCCATAAACATAAGTATTGCATGAATGTGAGCAATTGTGAAAGACTATATGATGATTGAGTATGTAGGCTTGCTGAAAAGCTCTTATATTGACTCTTTCCGATGTTACGATAAATTGCAATTACTACAATGACCGAGATCAAAGTTTGTTAGTTTCCAACGAAGTTTATGATTCATACTTGATATTGTGGATGAATTGTTACTTTAGCATAAGAATCGTATGACTATATTTATATAAGTTGCTATTATGAGAATGATCATGATGCCCTCATGTCTGTATTTTGTTTTTATCGACACCTCTATCTCTAAACATGTGGACATATTTTTCGTTATCGGCTTTCGCTTGAGGACAAGCGAGGTCTAAGCTTGGGGGAGTTGATACGTCCATTTTGCAACATGCTTATATGTTGATATTTATTGCATTATGGGCTGTTATTACATGTTTTGTCACAATACTTATGTCTTTTCTCTCTTATTCTACAAGGTTTACAAGAAGAGGGAGAATGCCGGCAGCTGGAATTCTGGGCTGGAAAAGGAGCAAACTCTCGAAACCTATTCTGCACAACTCCAAAAGCCCTGAAACTCAACAGAACACTGTTCCAGAAAATATAAAAAATACCTGGCGAAAGAAGTCCACGAGGGGGGCCACCAGCTGTCCACGAGGGTGGGGGCGCGCCCCCCTTCCCACGGCGCGCCCCCCTACCTCGTGGGCCAGCCGGAAGGCCCCCGATGCCCATCTTCTCCTATATGAGGTGTTTTGACCTGGAAAAAATCATAAGGAGGCTTTCGGGACCAGACGTCACCGTCTCGAGGCGGAAACCAATCTAGGGCTCTGATAGAGCCGTTCTGCCGAGGATACTTCCCTCTGGGAGGGGGACATCGTCACCGCCGTCATTGCTACCTCTTGAGCTTGCGTTGTATTCCCTCGAAGAGAAAAGGGAGATGCAGCACAATAGTCCACTCTCGGAGGGGCTCTCGCCCCTCCGCCGCCATGGAGGCCATGGACCAGAGGGGAAACCCGTCTCCCACCTAGGGAGAAGGTCAAGGAAGAAGAAGAAGGAGGGGGGCTCTCTCCCCCTCGCTTCCGGTGGCACCGGAGTGCCACCGGGGCCATCATCGTGTGACGGCGATCTACACCAACAACTCTGCCATCTTCACCAACATCTCCATCACGTTCCCCCATCTATCTATAGCAGTCCACTCTCCCGCAACCTGTTGTACCCTCTACTTGAACATGGTGCTTTATGCTTCATATTATTATCCAAAGATGTGTTGCCATCCTATGATGTCTGAGTAGATTATCGTTGTCCTATCGGTGATTGGTGAATTGCTATGATTGGTTTAAATTGCTTGTGGTTATGTTGCTGTCCTTTGGTGCCCATCATATGAGCGCGTGTGTTGATCACACCATAGGGTTAGTTGTATGTTGATAGGACTACGTATTGGAGGGCAAGAGTGACAGAAGCTTCAACCTAGCATAGAAATTGATGCATACTGGATTGAAGGGGGACCAATATATCTTAATGCTATAGTTGGGTTTTACCGTAATGAACGTTAGTAGTTGCGGATGCTTGCTAATAGTTCCAATCATAAGTGCATAGAATTCCAAGTAAAGGATGACATGCTAGCGGTGGCCTCTCCCACATAAAACTTGCTATCGGTCTAGTAACGTAGTCAATTGCTTAGGGGCAATTTCGCAACTCCTACCACCACTTTTCCACACTCCCTATATTAACTTTATTGCTTCTTTATCTTAACAGCCCCTAGTTTTATTTACGTGCTCTTTACATTCTTGCAAACCTATCCAAAACACCTACAAAGTACTTCTAGTTTCATACTTGTTCTAGGTAAAGTAAACGTCAAGCGTGCGTAGAGTTGTATCGGTGGTCAATAGAACTCGAGGGAATATTTGTTCTGCCTTTAGCTCCACGTTGGTTTCGACACTCTTACTTATCGAAAGAGGCTACAACTGATCGCCTACACTTGTGGGTTATCATCTCTCCTCTAGTGGCGTCATGTGAACGTCGACTACATGACACTTCACTATTATTTGGGCCTAGAAGAAGGCATTGGGAAGTAATAAGTAGATGATGGGTTGCTAGAGTGACAGAAGCTTAAACCCTAGTTTATGCGTTGTTTTGTAAGGGGCTGATTTGGATCCATATGTTTCCGGCTATGGTTAGGTTTACCTTAATACTTCTTTTGTAGTTGCGGATGCTTGCATTAGAGGTTAATCATAAGTGGGAGGCTTGTCCAAGTAAGGACAGCACCCAAGCATCGGTCCACCCACATACCAAATTATCAAAGTACCGAACGCGAATCAGATGATCGTGATGAAAACTAGCTTGATGATAATTCCCATGTGTCCTCGGGAGCGCTTTCCAATATATAAGAGTTTGTCCAGGCTTGTCCTTTGCTACAAAAAGGATTGGGCCACCTTGCTGCACCTTATTTGCTTTTACCTTTTGTCACCTGCTACCAATTATCTTATCACAAAACTATCTGTTACCTATAATTTCAGTGCTTGCAGAAAATACCTTACTGAAAACCGCCTATCATTTCCTTCTGCTCCTTGTTGGGTTCGACACTTTTACTTATCGAAAGGACTACGATAGATCCCCTACACTTGTGGGTCATCAACCATGAGTAGGGAAAGGAGATGAAGCGTGGGCATAGTGCCACTGCCGCCGGATTTTCTCCCAAGTCAGGGGAGGCGCCTGGGGAGATCGGCTAGGGAGTACCGAATGGCAGCTGGAGAAGACCCACAAGGCAGCCCCAGCATGACAGGTTCGTGCCCTCTGCCACCGGTGGCGTGCACATCTGGTAGGTCAATAATAATTCTCTGACTCTTAACTTCTCGTCCGCAAATTCCTTGGGAATGTACCTACGTGGTATATTGTAGAACGACTACCAAATTCTAAGGGTGTTGGGAAGGTGATCAATGTGAACAAGATGGTCAGGTCGGATGTAGAGTGAAGACCCTAATAGCGGGCCAGAGGTCTGGGCTAAAGGACTTGGCAAGATCAGGGAGCAACTGCACCATGACAAGGACGTCGCCGTCGGCTGCTCCGCCGTGTGGGATTATTCTTTGACCTTTCACAGTTCCTCCAGGTGTCTATACATCAAGCATAATTTTGGTGTTTCTTAACCTTTTGCATTCTACTCTAATCAGTTAAGTTAAGACTAAGAAGTTTTTATTAGTTGTCTATCAATACTAACTTCCATGCATGGGTACTGCAATATTCTCTTGGTCCTACTATATCTGCATACTTACTGTTAGCTGCTATGTGTACATACAACCTTGATTACCTTCATGCTTCTATTTTGTCAGGTGATGATCCACCTAGGCGTGCGTGACATATCAAGGTTACATGTCTGTGCCACACTAGACAGCCAAGTCACCGCAGAGCCCTGGTGATCCACAGATGGACAGTCATCTATGGAGGCACTCTGTGATATGGGTGTTAAGTTCTTAGTCCTAGATGATGAAGGGTCCTACAAAGTCGTGATGAGGGGCCTCGGCAAACTGGACCCAGACCTAGCCGCAGACAAACCTGAGCTTTGCGTTTCTTTGCCAGGTTTTCGTTTATTGTAATTTTATTGACACACACACACACATGCCTAATTTGTACTAACGTTCAGTTGCTGGTCACTTTTTGTGATGTTTTCAGCATAGATTATCTTTAAACTCCTAATTTATACCTTTCTATATGGTTATTTACATGTAAGTACTATGTTCTCTTATTGATATTAGTCTTTTGCTATCATATAGATTCAGATACACTTGCAGAATAATGACATTACATGGAGAAATTAATCAACCGGATGTTGCAGCACTCAACCAGAATTTGCTCCATCAACGTGATGAACACAACATTCTTGCTATGCTTTCTTCTTAAATACGCATCATCTTGAAAAGTTGGCTGCTGGTTTTATTTGTTGTAATTTATTTCTGACACTCAAGAAGGGACCCGAGTCTAGGGTAATTAGTATCCAGAATAAGTCTAATTGGTTAGAACGTCTGGCACTGCTTTCTTAATGGGATTACTCCATCATGTATCAGGTCAAAACATTGTGCCATTTATTTTGATGCACTCTTATTCCATTTACATCTGCTTTTCCATCTGGCTTCACTTACCATTTTATTCTCACCACACAATTTATACCGAGACTGTTCCAACATGACTATCTTCTACGTAACTATGCTCCATTCAATGCTTTTACAAAACTGAATCAGAATAGATCACCTTTGTTTAAGAATCTGTTTTGACAATGACATGAAAGTTGGAACTCAGAGAATTTCATTTTCACCCACTACACTGTATGTTCCTCTTTTATGTTACAATTAAATTTATACATTGTAGTAATGACTCTTTTTTCTTACCATAGGTCTACATTTCTTCAAACTATGTTGCTTTTTAGTAATTAGGCTCTTCATATTTACAGTGCTGCTAGTAGAAACTAATCTTTTCCGTCAACCAATTATAAAATATCATGTTAATATTTCATCAGGCACCACCAAACTGATAGTTATTCACTTCGTACTTTCAATGCTTGTCATTGAGTGTATGGTTTCTTATCTACCTGAACAAGATTTGCTTTTCATCCACTGGATTATATGATAATCTTCGTATCTACAACCTAATTTCTATTATTGTTTCCTTTACTTCCAACTCACATTATTTACATTTCACAGTTCACCAAGTGTGGTCTTTTTCTATTTAGATCTTCTGGTCCATCTAATTTCCGTCAACATTTTATTCTGACGACAAAATCTATAGTACGACTGTTCAACCATGATCATGTCATGCATCCACATGTTCCATTCCAAACTTTTAGAAAACTGAATCAAACGAACCTACCTTCATTTTATGAATTTGTTTACACACTCACAGGAAGGATGTGGTGCTGGCAATTTTAGATGCATCGTTATTGCATCAGTATGATATAAACTGACAGCATTTCAATTTTATCCGTTGTACTTTATCTTCATCTTTCATGTTCCAATTAAATTCACTCACTGCACTACTACCAGTATTTCGTAAAGGAACTGCAACACTAATTAGTTTTTCTTACTCAAGGATGTATACCTGATCACCTGTGTGTTCAATTTTTGAAGGCACAGTGTGGGTTAAAGTTTGCTTCTTATATCACTGCTTCCCGGTTATTTTTCTAACATACCGCATGATATAATGGTCTCCATACTATGTTTGATTCTACTAACAATTCTGTCAGCACACGCTCCACAGCGCCACGAGGGCGAGCATCCAGAGTACATCATCGGCAGTAAGCACATACCATAGCCGTCATGTAACAAACACCGATGCATCACCTCTCATACGACCGAAACATTATCTCCAAACGCAGTGCAGGAACACCTGGTGGGATCCAATATTTTGGAGAGGTTGAAGAGCATAGTTACTGCGGCAATGAGCACCATGTCGATGCATGTCTACACAATTTCTAGCTTATTGAATGGTATGGTTGCTTTGTAGATGTCTTAGAATCCACCATGTCAAGAACTGGTAGCGAAAGATCTCCATGGAACTGGGTGGCATTTTCGTCACATAATTCGTGGTGATTTTACAATTTGAGCATTCAGCTTGCATACCCTTTAAATTTTTTGCCGCTGTGTTCTTATTGTTTTGGTGTACCACTTCATGTCACAATTGAATGTTGAATTTTTACCACCGCGTAAACTTGCAGTATATAATGATTCATTACTTCATCAGTAGTATGAGCTCTCTCCCTCTCTTTGGTTCTATCTCATGCCTTCCAGTGTTTTGTGTATCACACACCCTAATCTCTTTGTGTTTGAGTGTAATTTATTTAGCTCTTTTGAAATTTGTAGTGCAACTTCTTACATGACATGTCCATGTATTACAAGATACTAAGAAAACTTGTGGAATGGGCGTTTTCCAACCTAGCAACGCCTAGCTTCCTCTCAGGAGGCGCCATCGGGTGGTGCCCCAACCCCTAGTTCTAGAAAACTACGGGTAGGAAGATGAAGCACCACTAGACTTCAATGGAGCCTCATATGTGAAGATAGCATGAAGAGAAGCAACCGGACATCAATGGACCGGGGCTTTCGAAGTAGCGACTTCGGGAAGATCATAACGTCGTATGCCACCACTGCCCAATCCAACGGATCAGGGTCTTTGTTGGGCAACGTAGTATTTTAAAATTTTCCTACGATCACGCAAGGTCTATCTACCAGATGCATAGCAACGAGAGGGGATAGTGTGTCTACGTACCCTCGTAGACCGAAAGCGGAAGCGTCTAGTGACGCGGTTGATGTAGTCAAACTTCTTCGCGATCCAACCAATCAAGCACCGAACGTACGGCACCTTCGCGTTCAGCACACGTTCAGCTTGATGACGTCCCACAAGCTCTTGATCCAGTTGAGCTTCACGGGAGAGTTTCGTCAGCACGACGGCGTGGTGACAGATATGAGGAAGCTACCGGCGCAGAGCTTCGCCTAAGCGTTGCAACGGTATGACTGAGGTGTGTATCTGTGGAGGGGGGCACCGCACACGGCTAGAACAATGTTACTTCTATGCCTTTGGGTGCCCCCTGCCCCCGTATATAAAGGAGCAAGGGGGGAGGGCCGGCCGGCCATGTATGGCGTGCCTAGGAGTAGGATTCCTACTCCTAGTAGGAATAGGAACCCACTTTTCCTATTCCTACTAGGAGTAGGAAAGGAAAGGGGAAGAGGAGAAGGAAAGGAGAAGGGGGCGCCTCCCCCCTTTTCCTAGTCCAACTAGGAACCCTAGGGGGTGCGGCCAGCCCTATGGGCTGCCCCTCTCTTTCCTTCATTGGCCACTATTGTCGGGGTTTTGGGGCGACATATGCCAACGGATGGCTTATCATGCATGGGGACAATAGAACTTCGCCGGGCCCTGGAAGCGGGATGAGGCAAAACTTAGGACGCCTATGGATCTTACCCAGGTTCGGGGCTCTCCGAGGAGATAACACCCCTAGTCCTGCTCTGCGGGGACTCCGCGTCATGACTAATGTCACTATGGTAGCTACAAGGTTGCTCCTCGAGTTGTGTGGTCTATAGGAGGAAGACGAGCAAGGCTAGCTCACTACCTTCGCTCTAGGAATCAGGGGTGGTTGCTAGGGTTTCTTCCCTCTCTTCTTGTCTACTTCTTCTAAGGGTTAAATCTTCCAACCCTCTAACCCCTCCTCATGGAGGACCATGGGGGTTTATATAGGCCTACCCCCCAGGGGTACAATTGTAATCTCGACGGAGTGGCCCCCGGCTGTCAGCGTCTTCTGGTGCCGCCCTTGCTGCCTGTTTGCTGGGGGCCGCCGCCTGCGGGCTCATGTGATTGCCTTTCACTGTAGGTGTGCTTCTACTGACGGCAGCGTCGTCAGGGGGGGAGTAGCTACAGTGCCGCCGTCTCCCGCCGTACACTGCCGCCACGCCCTGTCTTGTCGTCTTGATGAGGTTCGGACTTCTAGGGCAAGATTCGTCGTCTGTTACCAGGCGGCCGCCTACCTAGCCACCTGACAGGGGCGACTGGCCTATGACTTACCCACTGGCCAGTGGGGCCAACCGCCTGCTGGCCCCGCCGTCTGCGGGTAGTGGGATTGTGGCTTCCTCTGACCGAAGCTTGGTCACGAGTAGCGTGGCTACAGTGATTCGCCGCTTAGGAGATGACCATAAGGTACACGTTCACTGTAGCCACACCCTTATAGATTCTCTAAGGACGTATTCATCTATAGCCATGCCTCAGCTGCATGGTGGCCCCCCAGCTCGCATCCCGAGGGAGGAGCATGGTACCGTCTGCTAGCTGCTAGCTGCGATGCTGCCGCCTGTTTGGGTCCCTGCCGCCTGCAGCCGGCTCCTAGGGCAAGCTTCCCTAGGAGGCGGCCCGATGAGCAGACAGCCTGGGGGTAGCAGGCGGCCACAAATTGTCTTGGAATACCAAGGGTGGTCGCTGAGGACACCCATGGTCAATATCTCCGACATTAGTCCCCGAAGCTGGTGGAATTCCGCGGCTAGTGTTGGAGGGTTGCGTGGTTCCAGCAACTTCCCTCCCTAGGTTGGACCAGCATCGTCCGTTTGTCTGTCGTACAGATCCGTCTGCTGGCAGCCGGACCTGTTTTAAGGGGGGGCGGCTTCTGGCAGCCGGACCTCCGTCTTCAACTCTTCGAGGGAAGGCACCGCCTGGTCAGCAGGCAGTCGCACAGGCCTGCCGACCATTGGCGGCTCCCCACGCGTCAACGCCCCGTCGCGTTGGCCTGCCAGCCCACACGCGTGACGGGACGTAACAGTGGGCCGGGGCCTTCCACTATAGGGCCTCGACCTACGCGCGGATCCAATGTGACAGGGGTAATCGATTGCCCTCCCCACGCGCATTTAATGCACGCAGATTAGGCGCACAAAAGGTGGGGGTCGTGCGGGGCGTGGAGCAGTTCATCCCACGCCCGCCCCCTCGGCTTCGCCGCCCCGAGCCTATAAGTAGGCCGGGGGAGAGGGGTTAGCGCCGTTCTCGTGCTCGCCCCTTCCCACTTTCCTTCTTGTTCTTCCTTGCTCTCGTCCGCTTCTCTTGCCAACTCCGCAGCGAGCTGCCGCCTGAGCCATGGCCGCCGTACCGCCAGTCCACCACTACGGCCAGTGGGACGGCAGCGACGTCGTGGAGGAGCACATCGACAACCTCCGCCGGTCACGGAAGCTGCATCCCGCCGACAAGGTCGTCGTGTGCCTAGTGCCGGCGGCAGAGATCAGGCCCGCCCCACGGCTGGGCGAGCGGGTCGTCTTTCGCTCGCACTTCCCGTGCGGCTTCGGCCTCCCGGCGAGCGGCTTCTTTCGGTCTTTCTTAGAATTCTTCAACATCCAACCCCACCACCTTACGGCGAACATGGTGCTGATGCTATCTTCCTTCGTCGTCCTGTGCGAGGCATACTTCGGCATCCTCCCCACCATGGAGCTGTGGACCGAGCTTTTCAACATGAAGCTCGGCACCGCAATCCAGAGCGTGGCCGCCCAGTGCGGGGGTTGCATTGCAGTGAAGCGCTATAGATCAAGAAACTTCTTCCCGGCGCCGAAGCTCGTGGCGTCGGTGAAACAGTGGCAGAAAACATACTTCTACGTCTCCAACGTCGACCCCGACCAAGACTTCATTTGCCTGCCGGACTGGGCGCCAGGCCCGCCTACTGAGCCTCACGACTCCTGGAAGACCCGGCCTACCTCCATCACGGCAGGCACTTCCATCGCGATGCGGCATCTCCGGGAGCTGAGGGATGGCGAGGGTCTGGTCTTTGCAGATCTGCTGCTCACGCTTGTGGAGCACCGAGTGTTGCTGCTGCTGCGCCGCCCTCATCTGATTTGTGATATGAGCGGGTGCCTGGACCCCAGTCGGACATGCACCAAGCCAATGCCATACAGGGAGGTGGCTAACTTGGTGAACCACATTTCTAACTGCAAAGTCTCCGACTCCGGCTGGGCTTTTGGCAAGCCGCCATACAGCAGCAGCAACCAGCCACCTGCAGTAAGTTCTTTTTTCTATCTTCTTTTATTTTTCTTTCTTTTCTTTCCGGGTGTTGTAGCTGTCTGATCCTGGTGTCTTCTTCAGATCTTCCCCGGCCAGCCGGCGCCGGGTTTTGACCAGCCAGGCCGCCCCCTGGAACCAGATCGCTCCCAGAGCGATACGAGCGACCCCGATCTTGGGGCCGCCGCCATGGAGGAGCAAGAGGTGACAGGCGGCGGGGCCAACCATCATGCGGCCTGCCAGAAGGCGGCGTCGAGAATTGGCCAAACGAGGAGGAGGAGGAGGAGGCGCCCATCCGCGTCCGGGAGGCGGATCCGCCTGGTCGCGGGAGCCAGCAGGCTGGGCCGTACGGTGCAGCCGGCGGTGTGAAGCGGCGGTCCTCATCAGGGCCGTCTGGTGCCCCGCCCAAGAAACTTCGGCTGTCAACCGCCGCCACCAGGCGCTGGGAGGCGGCCGCCAGGGAGATCGTGCCCAGGGTACCCAAGGCCAGGCCGGTCGTATCCGGGTAAGTGTCTTGTATCCTTCTTTTGTTTGATGCTTATCCTTCTCAACCGTTCTCCTCTTGGCTGACTCCCCATTATCTTCGAGATATCCACGCAGCGCGCCGCTCTCCCTCTCGCGAGCGCCAGTGGGCTCCATTGTGGGGGGCACAGATGCCCCCCTGCGCCCCGCCGCGTGGATCCAGCCGCCGTGCTCCGGGAGGCGACGGAGAGGAACGCTCGCGAGGTGCGCGAGGAGCGAGAGGCCGCGGACCGTGAGCGAGCGGTGGCCGATGCCGCAGCCAGGGTGGAGGCCGAAGCGGCGAAGAAGGCTCAGGCAGCTGCCGCCCGAGCCCAGGAGCAGGAAGCGGGCTCCCAGCAGCCAGTGGGCCGCACCGTCTTCCCAGAGGCGGGCCCTCTGGAGCCGTCTGCCCAAGTGACGGCTGCTGACGAGCAGCCGGCTCCAGACAATGAGGGGGACTACTGTGTCGTCATGGAGACACATGCGCCGCCCCCCGTGCCGCCTGCAAGGGCGCAGGGCAGCCGGCCTGCAGGGGCGGAGGTGCCGCCAGCTGAGGGCATGCTGGTGACAGGCCCGCAGCCGGCCCCCCGAGCCCCAGCTCGCCCGCGCCCTACGAGTGCGGTCTCCGTGCCGCAGCAGGTGGAGGCCGGGGGCGCCAGCTCGTCCGTGCCAGAGAATGAGGCCACCAGCGCGGCGCCGTCAGGTTGGAGGCCCGGAGGCAGCGGCGCGCTGATTGTCGCATCGCGGGACGTCCTCGACCGCTTCAACTCCCTGGGCAACGTTGTGCAGACGGTGATGCAGGATTTCGTGGCTGCGCGGTCCATTGTTCGGGTACGTAGGCTTATTGTTCTTTCGCTTTTATTCCTTCAATTTCTTCTGTGGGGGCGCGCCAGCGCACCCACTGGGTGTAGTCCCCGAGTTCCGAGCCGGCTGTTGAGCAGGCCGCTTGGAACTCCAAAATGTGGTCGTGGGCTGATCTTGTGTCTCAATGCAGGACTACCACAACCTCCGTGTGGCCTCCTACAACGCCCAGCGCCAGGAGCTGGCGCAACTGCAGGCTGCCCTGGCAGACAGCCAAGGTGAGTGCTTTCCTTCTCCTCCTTGCGGGGGCGCGTCAGCGCACCCGCTGGGTGTAGTCCCCGAGTTCCGAGCCGGCTGCTGAGCAGGCGGCTTGGAACTCCAAGGTTATGTTTTTTGCTACTGCTGACATTATTATTCTTCTTCTTCTCTTGCCAGCGGTCGCAGCCAACCTCCGCAATCAGCTGGGCGAGGCCCAGTCGGAGCTAGCTGCCAAGGAGCGAGAGCACGATCTCGCCGCTCAGGACCGTGACCGCCTGGGCATGGAGCTGGCAGACCAGGCGGCGGCCCACAAGGTTGAGCTCGGGAAGATGTCGGACGCTGAGACGCTTCTTCGGGCAGAATTCGAGGCCGAGCGCTCGAACTGGGTCGAGAAGGAGACGGCTCTGCAAGACGGCTATGGAGCCATTGCAGACATGGTCGACGGTGAGATGCCTGCCCTTTCTTCTTGTACTTGCCATCTGTTACAGCCGCCTTTCTTTTCTTCTGATTCTTCTTCTAGTTTTGACAGAGTTCTTCCCGGGCTACTCTGTGGCAGCCACCCAGGCCATCGAGGCCGAGCGTGACGAGAGGCACAGGGCGGGCCGGGTGATCGCACCTAACGCGCCCAGGACCCCAGCCGAGGAGCTTCTTGCTGTCAGGGTGCGCCTCCAGCCGGTCCGTCGCCTACTTCGCTGTCTGCAGCGCGCTGGTGCCCAGGTGCTGACCGCCCTCTGGCCAGGTGAGCCGGTACTCCGCACTCCCAGTCGGACTGCCGACTGGCTGGAGACGGCCGACCACCGCTTCGAGGCCTGGAAGGACTCCGCAGCGAGGGCTGGTGCGCGGACCACCCTGGAGTTTACCAAAAGCAGGTACCCGGACTTGAGCCTCGAACAGTTGGAGACCTTCCGTGCGGAGGCTTAGCCTGAGCTCACCGTGGTGCAAAAGGACCTCGTCAAACGTGTCGCCGCCCTTGCCGAGTACGCCAACACCTCCATCTTCGTCCCAGAGTTGGATGATAAGGGCCATGTGGTGCCACCCAACAACTTTGGGCTGGACCTGGCGGTGTTGGAGGAGCTGGACGAGGAGATCGCCTCCAGTGATAAGGGTGAGGAGGAGGAAGACAGCGACGAGGAGGCCAGCTCCCAGCAGGCGGATCCGTCTGCTGGCCACCAGCCTGACCGATCCTCGACAAGCGGACCAGGTGTGGTGGCCCCGCCTGCTGCCAAAAGCGGCCAGGCCGAGACCTGCCACGTGGCCCCCTCGAAAGCCGGCTCCGTCGTGCCGCCCGCTCCGCCTGCTGCGCCCTAAGCTTCTATTCTTGTATCTTTTGGTTCCTGTTTCTTTGTAAGACTTGGTAGGATTAGTCTGAACAATTCCACCCGCTGGGTGTATAAGTAAGCTGCTACTGGGAGACGGCCCTTGAGGCCTGTTTGATGTAAATATTCTTTTAATGTTGAATGGTTTTTATGCAATTGTGCTGAGTCCTGGGATTAGCCCCGCCCTTGGTTCCTTAGGGCGATTTTCCTTTGTTGTCTCCTTTAACTGCCGTCCTGCCAGCCAGACAGCCACTCTGTGGTTCTGTGGCTGGGTTAGGTACTTGGCTGTTTTCCGGATGGGCAAGTATCCCGCCCTCTGGAAGGCGGCGTGGCTAAGCCTGAGGCCGGCTGGCCGGCTGCGAAACAGCCGGCTGATTTGTATGAAGGGCCATCTTGCCCTATGTTTGTTTTCCTTAGCCATTTTTCATGTGGGCACCACTTCTTGCCTTTGGCTCCTGCCAGTCGAATAGCCGCGTTCTGCGAGTCTGTGACTGAAGGCGGGAGAGGGCTTGGATGCCATCACATTACTTGTCCGACTATTTTAAGGAGAAGTTTTAAACATAGGGCTATGCGGCCAGTCCCCGGGCCATCTGCTAGGCTCCGGTGCCGGACAAAGGAATGAACAATTACTCATTCATAGGCATAATTCTAATCATATAGATAAAGGGTTGGGCAGCCCCCGAGAACTCCTCGGGGGTCCCATTGGTTCTCAAAATAAAATAGATAGCGTGACACATACTGTCTTTCAGCTATAAAAGCGATGAAGTAGGTTTGCGTTCCATGGGCGCTCCGACTCCTTGCCTGAGTCGTCTCTCTTGCGTGCTCTTGGCTTCTTGGCATCAATGAGGTAGTAGGCGTCGTTTCCTAGTACCTTGTTGATGATGAACGGGCCTTCCCAAGGAGCCGAGAGCTTGTGCTGGAAGGCTATTCGCTGGATCAGCCGGAGCACAAGGTCCCCCTCGCGGAAGGAGCGTGGCTTGACTCGCCGGCTATGATAGCGGCGGAGACCATGCTAGTAGATGGTGGAGCGGCTGAGTGCTACCAGCTGGGCCTCCTCCAGTAGGTCTATGCCATCTTCTCGTGCTTCTTTGGCTTCGGCTTCTGTGTACATGGTGATGCGAGGCGAGTCAATCTCAACATCTGTTGGGATGACGGCCTCGGCCCCATATACGAGGAAGAAAGGAGTGAAGCCAGTTGACTTGTTCGGAGTTGTTCTGAGGCTCCAGAGGACGGACGGCAATTCATCAATCCAGCAGCCCGCTGATCATTCCAAGGGTTCGACCAGCCGGGGCTTACTGCCAGACAAGATGAGGCTGTTGGCACGCTCAACTTGGCCGTTGGACTGTGGGTGGGCAACGGACGCTAGGTCCAGTCGGATGCCTTGTGTTGCACAGAAACGGGCAAGTGCGCCTTTGGCAAAATTTGTGCCATTGTCGGTGCTGATGCTGTGCGGTATGCCATATCGGACTGTGATGTCTGCGATGAATGTCACAGCAGTTGGGCCGTTGAGTTTCTTGATTGGTTTTGCTTCGGCCCACTTGGTGAATTTGTCCACTACCACAAGTAAATGTGTCAAGCCGCCTCTGGCTGTCTTGAAGGGGCCCACCATATCCAGCCCCCAGACGGCAAATGGCCAAGTGATCGGAATGGTCTTGAGTGCAGAAGCCGGCAAGTGTTGCTTGGAACTGAAGCGCTGGCAGCCGTTGCACTTTTCTACCAAATCTTTGGCGTCGTCCAAAGCAGTCGGCCAGAAGAAACCGTGGCGGAAGGCTTTGGCGACGAGGGATCTTGAGGCCGCGTGATGGCCACATTCCCCTTGGTGAATGTCCTTCAGGATAGCCAGACCTTTTTCTGCTTCTACGCAGCACTGGAAGACACCCGTTGCACTTCATCTGACAAGCTCTTTGTTGACTATGGTGTATGCTGAAGCTCGGCGTTGAACTTTCCGTGTCAAGGTTTCATCTGCTGGCAGCTCTCTTCTGAGCAGGAAGGTGAGGATTTGCTATGCCCAAGACGGCGCTAAGACTCATGTTGCTTCTGCCAGAGAGACCAGGGTGGTTGGGCTGGGAGGCGGAGGGCTGGGTTGAGCCATCTAATGTGCTTCCAAAGTCCCCGAGCCGGCCGCGGCGGTCTCCGGGCCATCTGCTAAGGCCGGCGCCTCTTGGCCGCCTGCTGGAGCTAGGGGTGGGCATATAAACCGAGAACCGAATGACCGAACCGTTTTAACCTGGACCGAAGCCAAAATGACCGAAACCGAATCATTCGGTACTGAGATCGGTTTGCGATGTGAAGAAACCGAATTTAGTTCGGCTGTTTCGGTCCACGTGCTCGGTCAACCGAACGGACCAAGGAACCGAGGCCCATCCTTTGTTCAAGTTTGTCTTGACAGAATTGTTTCAGTGTTTTATCTGAATGTGTGCCTGTATCGCTGTCACTACACAGCTGGGCGTTGTATGCTTGTTTCTCTTTTTTTTTGTACAGCCTATTTCCTATCGTATTGCTTGTCTGCTGGCAGCTCAGAGATACGGACTCTGTCTAGCCTACATAAATGCCGAGCCCAGATCAGATAAAGTAGCCAACCTAGCCAGCCCAGCATGGTCGTGTTAGCCTATCTCGGTCTGTTCGGCCCAATCGGTGGACCAAACCGATCTGTCGGTTGACCGATCGCTCGGTTAGGTAATACTCCAGTAACCGATCGGTGCTACGTTTTTCAGAACCGAAATAAATTAACGACCGAAGCATCGAACCGATCGGTCCGGGGGAACCGAATGCCCACCCCTAGCTGGAGCAGTCCCTGGGCCAGGAACCGGCGTAGCTACTGGTGGACCGTCTGCTGGGGCTGGAGTATCAAGGCCGCCTGCTAGAGCAGTCTCCGGGCCGGCTGCTGAAGTTGCAGGGCCGTCTGCTCCAGGATCAGCTGGTATGAAGATTGACTCCGACTCTTGTGAAGGCTTGATAGACGGCTTGCGCACGCATTGAAGAGACACTCCGGCTGGTATTGCTTGGTGGGTGGATGATACGTCCAAAACGTATCTATAATTTCTGCTTGCTCCATGCCACTTTTGGGTGATATTGCTATGATATTCATACACTTCCATACACTTTTGATCATATTTGGACTAACTTACTAATCCAGTGCACCCCAGTGCCAGTTTCTGTTTTCGGCTGTTTTTGTATTTCAGGTTTTCACGTTTCGAGAACTGCCCAGAAAAATCCAGAAAAATTATATAAAAAAGCAGCGTTCCAGAAACAACACTGCGTATGAAGGGCAGCCTGGGGGGGCCACCAGGGCTCCAGGCGCCTTGGCGGCGCCCCCCCCCCCCACCCTGGGCCGCGCCGGGGGGGGCGCCTGGGCCCCCCGAAGCCCGTCCGGTGCCCCCCTTTGGCATATATTTAGAGGGACCTTCGAAACCCTCAGACGAGAACTTCTTTTCGCGATCCCATCTCTGTTCCGCCGCCGCCGCCGCTTCCAAGATCGGGAGCACCAGGAGAACTCTTCCCGGCACCCTGCCGGAGGGGAGGATCCCCACCGGGAGCTTCTCCACCACCATGGACGCCTCCCGGATGACTCGTGAGTAGTCTCCCTTGGACCATGAGTCCATGACCAGTAGCTATGTGATGTTCTCCTCCCGTTCTTGTGCTTCACTAATTAGTCATCGTGAGATGCCCTACATGATCGAGGCACCTATGTAATCCTTATGCTGTTGCTATGTTGAGTTTGCTGGGATCCGATGGATTATGAGATTATGTTCAGATTGATCTTGAGTAATATATTTGATTCACCTCTTTTATATTTTTGTTCATAAGTAATTCTTGCATGTTCTCCGTTGTTATTTATTGCTTTGGCCGAGTAGTAGGTAGTGACTCCAAGAGGGAACGTTATGCTTGATTGTGGGTTCATGCCCCTCGATGACTAGCTTGAGTGACAGAAACATGAGTCTAGGGGATGTGCTGTTGCCACAAGGGGGAAAACAACGGTGCTTGTACCCGCGGGTGCAAGGATTGTTTACTTTATGCAAAGTTCTTTTAATGCAGTTGTCTGTTGCATTGAGTTTACACTATGGGTGGGACTCGCAACTTAATACCAGCGAGATGTTTTGGATAGATATCTCAAGGTGGATGATTAGTAGTAGGCATTGATGGATTTCGGTCTACTTACTTTGGCGTACCGCCCATGCTTTGAACCTCAACCTTTCTTGCAATGTAGTCAGCATTGGTTTGCGTTCGTGGTCCTGTCAATTGCCCAGCTGTAATTTGTTTACCTCACATAGCTGTTTTATCGTCTTTTGGGAGAGAGACATCACTAGTGAACATCATGAGACTCCGGTCCTTATTACCATCATTGATCACACCCGCTATTTACCTTTTCGTTATTACTTACTATTGCAAAACACTATCTATCACTACTATCATTGCTTTTAACCCTTTGTGAACTACAAGGCCGGAGGGATTGACAACCTCTCTGTACTCGTTGGGAGCAAAGTTATTTGTATCTGTGTGCAGGTCCACGTTGATTGCTACTAATCTGGCGCCGTAGCAATTGACACCTACTTGTTGAACCTAGGAGTCTCTGGGGATTCGATCCTTGGTATCTTTGCTAAGGGAAAACACTTCTACTTACTGCATCTTACACCTTCCACTTGGGGTAACCAACAAGGGGTTCGAGGCCCATCAAGGAGTATTTTCTGGCGCCTTTGCCGGGGACTCCACTCTTCAGGATAGGGGAGTTGCATGCTATCTTTTACCTTTGCTTTTTAGTCTTGTTAGTTTACCTTTCAGTTTTTGCTTTCATTACCTTTTATCGAAAATCACAAAAATAGTTATCTTGCTTGCTTGCTACTATGGGTTCCACCGAGAACACCAAGTTGTGTGACTTCACTAGTCACAACAATGATGACTTTATCAGCACACCTATCACTACACCTGCCACTTCAGCACCTTCATATGAAATTAAACTTGCTTTACTAAACTTAGTTATGAGAGAACAATTCTCCGGTGCTGGAGATGATGCTGCTTTACACTTGAATAACTTTGTTGAACTTTGTGATATGCAAAAGTACCAAGAAATAGATGGTAATATTGTTAAGCTTAAGCTTTTTCCTTTCTCCTTGAGAGGAGGAGCTAAAATTTGGTTTCAGTCTTTGCCTAGAAATGGCATAGATTCTTGGGACAAGTGCAAAGATGCTTTTATTGGAAAATACTATCCACCTGCTAAAATTATCCAACTTAGAAGTAACATAATGAATTTTAAACAATTGGATAATGAACACGTTGCCCAAGCTTGGGAACGTATGAAATCTCTTATCAAGAACTGCCCTACTCACGGTTTGACTACTTGGATGGTTATCCAAACTTTTTATGCAGGCTTGAACTTTACCTCGCGGAACTTGTTAGATTCGGCCGCGGGAGGAACTTTTATGTCAACTACACTTGGTGCTGCCACAAAGCTTCTCGATGAGATGATGACCAACTATTCCCAATGGCACACCGAACGCGCTCCAACAGGTAGGAAGGTAAACTCTGTCGAGGAGATTTCCTCCCTTAATGAAAAAGTTGACTTGATCATGTCTCTACTTTCGAAGCAATCTACTGTTGATCCTCGTGATGTTCCTTTAAATTCTTTGATTGCTCAAGAACAAGTAGATGTGAACTTTATCTCTAGAAACAATTTTAGCAACAATGCTTATAGGAGTAACTTTGGTAACAATCCTAGACCGTTCCCCTCTAACTCTTATGGGAACAATAATGCTTATCCTAATACCAAGAACTCCACTACTGAGCTAGAGACCATGCTTAGAGATTTCATTACTACCCAAAAAGCCTTTAATAAGAATGTAGAAGAGAAACTACATAAACTAGATGATCTTTCTTTTAAGGTAGACCACTTAGCCAATGAAGTAAAATTGCTAAAAATTGAAACTTCTCCTCTTAAGGAGAGGGAAGTCATCCCTATTAATGCTACTCAAGTACAAATTAATGAAAACATTAGGATGATGGCTAAGCTTAAAGAAAGATGGGCTAGAGAAAGGGAGGAAGAGGAAAGAATTAAGAGCCTTCCTACCCACCACACTGTTGCTACTATCCAAGTTATTGAGGATGTTCACACTCTTAGCACCCAATGTACTCCTGGTCCCAATGGACCTATTAATGGTGATGCTATGACTATAGAAACTACCAAACAAGTGAACATTAAGGACACCACTACCACTTTACTTGATGCTAATGACCTTGATTTTGATAATTGCACTCTTACCGAAGTTATTGATTTCCTTCACAAGATGTCTAGAGACCCCCGCACTAGCACACTTAACCTTGCCTTCACAGAGCATATCACTAATGCTCTCATCAAAGCTAGGGAGGAGAAACTTAGAGTAGAAGCCTCCATACCTAGAAAGCTAGAAGATGGTTGGGATCCCATGATAAAAATTAATTTGAATGACTTCTCTTGTTATGCATTATGTGATGTTGGTGCTAGTACCTCTGTTATGCCCAAAAGGATATATGATATGCTCAAATCGAAACCTTTTGATTCTTGTTCTTTTGGTGTTCGTCTCATTGATTCTTCCATAAAGAAACCTTTGGGGAGGATCGACGATGTTCTTATTGTTGTCAATGATAATTATGTGCCCGTTGATTTCACTATTATGGATATTGAATGTGATCCTTCATGTCCAATTATTTTGGGACGTCCCTTTTTGCGCACCGTTGGTGCTATCATTGACATGAAAGAGGGTAATATAAAATTTCAGTTTCCTCTCAAGAAAGGGATGGAACACTTCCCTCGTAAGAAGGTCAAGTTACCTTTTGAGTCCGTTGTACGGGCTAGCTATTCTTTTACTCTTGATAAAACTTGATCTCTATGCATTATGCCTAGCTTAAAGGCATAAAAGAAAGCGCTTTTGGGAGGCAGCCCACATGAATAAATTTTTTGCTTTTGTTGTGTCTTGATGTTGTTTACTGCTGTAGCATCATCATTGTATCTTTGCTTTTCATATTTGTGCCAAGTATAGCCTCCGATTGCTAGAAAGTTCAAAAGTTGTGAGGTGCTGTCCAGGAAACAGATTCTGTCCTTGGATAGAAAAATTCGTATAAAATCACCAGATCATCTTTTTGGTCTGAATTTTTTCGACAGCGTTCTCTATATAATTGTCTTTCGTGCGTATGTTCTGAGTTTTTTGATTTGAGTTGCAGAAGTATCCCGAACAGATCAATTACTGCCTGCTGTTCTGTTTTTCACAGATTCTGTCCTGTTTTGCCATTCCTTCACTTTGCAAATCAAGAACTTGCTTTTTCTTTGCAAAAACCTTTTGGCAATCTTGAGAAACAGTAGAACTTCAAGAATATCTTTATTTCCAGCAAGGTATAATTATTTTATTAAGGGTACTAACCTCGCTAATCAGATTATGATGAGTTATGTATGAAGGGAGTTTTCAAGTGTGCGAGGGAAGATGATAAAAAAGATTCAGGAGTGTCAAGCGCTCAAGCTTGGGGATGCTCCCGTGCACCCCCCAAGAAATATTCAAGGAGACTCAAGCGTCTAAGCTTGGGGATGCCCCCGTGCATCCCCTTCTCCATCAACATTATCAGTTCGTCATTCGTTCCACTATATTTTAATCACTTCATGTGTTATGTGTTATGCTTGGAGCGTCTTGCTTTTAGTTTTCTTTTTAGTTTTTCATAACGAGTCGGAACTCAGCATTCCTTTATGTGGGAGAGAAACACGCTCCACTTCTACCTAGAACATAACATAGAATTTTCATGTCTATCTATGTTGTGTGTGTTCTTTGTCTTTTAAATAGCTACTATCATGCTTTGCTCTTAGTATTCATGCTTATCTTTTCAAAGAGCTTTTGTTTAGTTGGATGCTTGAACTCTCTTTAATTACCATGCTCACCTTATTAAGAGAGTTTGCTTCCGTTGCATTGGTTAATGTGTCTATGATAAAGATGCTACTTTCATAATGGTGCTTAGTAGTTCAGGTTTTCTTATGGTTAATCTCAAATAGCTGGGGGTTCCCAATGTGTTATTGGAGTACCAACTTGATTTGTTTGCCTATGACATGGTATGGTTTAGTAATATCTTCCTTCGAGAATTTATTTTGATTGACTTGGCGTATGCTCACGCATATTTAAGACTGTAAAAGAAAGTCTGTCAAGCCTTGATGATCTTTTGTTTCTGAGTAGCGATATAACTACCATGCCTGATTCAATATTGCTTTGTCGCTCTGCATGATTATGACCGTCATTGCTCTCTTAGTTGGTCGCTCCCAGTATTTTTGCTAACCTCCACCTGTACTAAGCAAACTAACCATGCAATACATAGCTCATGGGAAAGTAGCCTAAAAACTATTGTGGTAAAGAATATGTTGCCTATGTATCTTATTTCTTATAAGTTGCTTGTTGAGCGGTAACCATGTTTCTGGGGACGCCATCAACTGTCACACTTTTGTTGAATATCATGTGAGTTGCTATGCATGTTCGTCTTGTCTGAAGTAAGGGTGATTTGCCGTGGGTTGAATTAATATGCATATTGTTAGAGAAGAACATTGGGCCGCCAACCAAAGCCATGTATCATGGTGGAAGTTTTAGCTTGGACCTTGATCCTCAATCTCTCATGAGAATATGCTTATGCATTAAAGAGGAGTCCATCATCTATTTTCTATGTTGTCTCGGTATGGATGTCCTCAAGTTGAGATCTATCAAAAACGAGAAATCAAATGCGATTTATCTCCTTGGACCTTTGTACAGGTGGCATAGAGGTACCCCTTTGTGACACTTGGTTGAAACATATGTAATGCAATGATAACCCATGGAAATCCGAGCTAATTAGGACAAGGTACGAGTACTATTGGTATATGATGCATGAGGCTTGCAACTTATAGGATGTTTTATGCATGACACATATGAAGTACTACTACCGTTGACAAAATTGCTTCCATGTTTTCAAAATAAAAAGCTCTAGCACTTAACCATTCTTTTACTTTTATGTTGAAGCACCAACTACTGAGAGCATGATTGTCATTCTGAGTGTAATGTGCATTGTCCCAAAGTAGCATTGTCTTTTGCATGATTGTGATATCGTTTATTTTGAAATGATTGTATCTAGTCATCACTTAAACCTTGAAGGTGCCCCTGCATTTATGTTTTGCATCACTAAAGGGGGCAAGCTAGATATTACTTTATCATATTTGCACATCATGTTCATTGCAAATCTTTTTGATGTTTCAGTTTCGTGTTGTGAAACTTTCAAGTCATTTGTGATTTTCTCATGAGGCAACTTAATTACTATAGAATCATTGTCTCAGTAAGCTTTTGTCATATGACTATGAAAAAGTCCTATATGGTTAATAGCATGTCACCACAGAAATTATTCTTGTTATCATTTACCTACTCGAGGACGAGCAGGAATTAAGCTTGGGGATGTTGATACGTCCAAAACGTATCTATAATTTCTGCTTGCTCCATGCCACTTTTGGGTGATATTGCTATGATATTCATACACTTCCATACACTTTTGATCATATTTGGGCTAACTTACTAATCCAGTGCACCCCAGTGCCAGTTTCTGTTTTCGGCTGTTTTTGTATTTCAGGTTTTCACGTTTCGAGAGCTGCCCAGAAAAATCCAGAAAAATTATATAAAAAATCAGCGTTCCGGAAACAACACTGCGTCCGTAGGGCAGCCTGGGGGGCCACCAGGGCTCCAGGCACCCTAGCGGCGCCCCCCCCTGGGCCGCGCCGGGGGGCGTCTGGGCCCCCCGAAGCTCGTCCGGTGCCCCCCTTTGGCATATATTTAGAGGGACCTCCGAAACCCTCAGACGAGAACTTCTTTTCGCGATCCCATCTCTGTTCCGCCGCCGCCGCCGCTTCCAAGATCGGGAGCACCAGGAGAACTCTTCCCGGCACCCTGCCGGAGGGGAGGATCCCCACCGGGAGCTTCTCCACCACCATGGACGCCTCCCGGATGACTCGTGAGTAGTCACCCTTGGACCATGAGTCCATGACCAGTAGCTATGTGATGTTCTCCTCCCGTTCTTGTGCTTCACTAATTAGTCCTCGTGAGCTGCCCTACATGATCGAGGCACCTATGTAATCCTTATGCTGTTGCTATGTTGAGTTTGCTGGGATCCGATGGATTATGAGATTATGTTCAGATTGATCTTGAGTAATATATTTGATTCACCTCTTTTATATTTTTGTTCATAAGTAATTCTTGCATGTTCTCCGTTGTTATTTATTGCTTTGGCCGAGTAGTAGGTAGTGACTCCAAGAGGGAACGTTATGCTTGATTGTGGGTTCATGCCCCTCGATGACTAGCTTGAGTGACAGAAACATGAGTCTAGGGGATGTGCTGTTGCCACAAGGGGGGGAAACGGTGCTTGTGCCCGCGGGTGCAAGGATTGTTTACTTTACGCAAAGTTCTTTTAATGCAGTTGTCTGTTGCATTGAGTTTACACTATGGGTGGGACTCGCAACTTAATACCAGCGAGATGTTCTGGATAGATATCTCAAGGTGGATGATTAGTAGTAGGCATTGATGGATTTCGGTCTACTTACTTTGGCGTACCGCCCATGCTTTGAACCTCAACCTTTCTTGCAATGTAGTCAGCATTGGTTTGCGTTCGTGGTCCTGTCAATTGCCCAGCTGTAATTTGTTTACCTCACATAGCTGTTTTATCGTCTTTTGGGAGAGAGACATCACTAGTGAAAATCATGAGACTCCGGTCCTTATTACCATCATTGATCACACCCGCTATTTACCTTTTCGTTATTACTTACTATTGCAAAACACTATCTATCACTACTATCATTGCTTTTAACCCTTTGTGAACTACAAGGCCGGAGGGATTGACAACCTCTCTGTACTCGTTGGGAGCAAAGTTATTTGTATCTGTGTGCAGGTCCACGTTGATTGCTACTAATCTGGCGCCGTAGCAATTGACACCTACTTGTTGAACCTAGGAGTCTCTGGGGATTCGATCCTTGGTATCTTTGCTAAGGGAAAACATTTCTACTTACTGCATCTTACACCTTCCACTTGGGGTAACCAACGAGGGGTTCGAGGCCCATCAGTGGAGCTGATTCGTGCCAAGGTGTCGGCTTGCATGTTGTCGGCTCGTGGTACGTGGAGGAACTCGCATCCATCAAAGTGTCCACTTATCTGCTGGACAAGGAAACGATAACTTGCCATGTTTGCGTCTTTGGCGTCCCAGTCCCTAGATGACTGCTGGACAACCAAGTCTGAGTCACCATAGCACAGCACTCGGCGGATACCAATCTCTTTGGCCATCCAGAGCCCGTGGATAAGTGCCTCATACTCGACCACGTTGTTAGAGGTGGCGAAGTGGATCTGCAGGGTGTACTTGAGCTTGTCGCCCTTGGGGGAAGTGAGGACGATGCCGGCTCCCTAGCCAGTACGCATCTTTGACCCGTCAAAGTGCATTCGCCAATAGATTGAATCTGGAATAGGCGGCAGGTACTGGGTTTCGGCCTAGTCGACGAGGAAGTCGGCCAATGCTTGCGACTTGATGGTGGTGCGTGGCTGGTAGAAGATGGTGAAGGGGGCCAGCTCGATGGCCCACTTGGCCACTCTTCCTGAGGCATCTCTATTGCCCATGATTTCAGCAAGCGGGGCCGTGCAGACGACCGTGATTGAATGCTCTTGGAAGTACTACTTGAGTTTCTTGGCGGTGAAGTACACACCGTAGCACATCTTCTGGTAGTGGGGATAGTTCTGTTTGGACACTGACAGCACCTCGCTCAAGTAGTAGACCGGCCTCTCGACGGGCAAGGCTCTGCCGTCTTCTGGGCGCTCGATCCCAATGGCAGTGCTGACCACCCGGCTGGTGGCGGCTATGTAAAGGAACATGGGTTCCTTGTCTGCTGGCGTCGCTAGGACTGGCAGGGTGGACAGCAGTCTCTTGAGCTGCTGGAAAGCTTCATCTTCCTGGTCGTTCCACTCGAAGCAAGTGGTCTTCTTCATCAGTTGATACAGGGGGGTGCCTTTTCTCCCAGCCGGCTAATGAAACGGCTGAGAGATGCCAGGCACCCCGTGAATTTCTGGACATCTCGCACACGGGTTGGCCGCTCCATTCTCTCAATGGCCTTGATCTTTGTGGGGTTGCACTCGATGCCGCGTTCAGATACCAGGAAGCCAAGGAGTTGGCCGGCTGGTACCCCGAAGACGCATTTCTCCGGGTTTAGCTTGATCCGAAAGCGGCGCAAGTTCTCAAATGTCTCTTGGAGATCTTCCAAAAGAGTTCCTCTCTTCTCCGTCTTCACCACGATATCATCCACATAAACGTGGGAGTTTCTGCCAAGTTGCTCGAGGAGACACTTCTGCATGCAACGCTGAAAGGTGGCGTCGGCGTTTCTTAAGCCGGACGTCATGGTCAGGTAGCAGAAGGCCCCAAATGGCGTGAGGAAGGCGATCTTCAGGCGGTCAGCCGGATCGAGTTTGATCTAGTGATACCCGGAATAAGCATCAAGGAATGACAGCAGCTCGCATCCGGCTGTGGAGTCAATCACTTGATCTATTCGCGGAAGAGCAAACGGATCTTTAGGGCAAGCTTTGTTGAGGCTGGTGTAATCAATGCACATGCGCCATTTGTTGTTCTTCTTCAGTACTAGGACTGGGTTTGCGAGCCATTCTGGATAGAAAACTTCCATAATGAAGTTGGCTGCTAGCAGGCGGGCAACTTCTTCCCCAACAACTCTTCTCTTCTCTTCTGACAGGCTGCGTAGCGGCTGCCTGACAGGCTTTGCGTCTTCTATCACATGAAGTTTGTGCTCAGCGAAATCCGTCGGGACACCCGGCATGTCTTTGGGGGACCATGCAAAGATGTCCCGATTCTCACGGAGGAAATCGACGAGCTCGCTTTCCTATTTGCTGTCTAGGTTTGACCCTATGACAGCAAATCGCTCTGGGTGAGATGGATCCAAGGCAATCTTCTTTGTCTCCTTGGCCGGCTTGAATGAGCCTTACGGCTCTGCCTCCTTGTGATCGGCTGGTATGGCTGGCTGCTCGCCAGCCATTGCCACCAGCCGTTCCAAGCGGCACTTTTCTTTAGCTACGACAAGGGACTCGGCCAGACGGCTGCTGGCTATTGCGCATGCGATGGACTTCTCGTAGTCCCCGGCTATGGTGATTATTCCCTTGGGGCCCGGCATCTTCATCTTGAGGTAGGCATAGTGGGGTACCGCCATGAACTTTGCAAGAGTTGGCCGGCCCAAGATCACATGATAGGGACTTTCCAGGTTCACCACTTCAAACCAGACTGGCTCTCTCCAGAAATGCATCTTGTCACCAAACAGGACATCAATCTTGGCCTTGCCGATTGGTGAGCAAGAGAGGCCTGGCACAATGCCATGAAACACAGTCCTGGTAGGCTGAAGCTGCTTTTTTTTTTATTCCCAACTTCTCCATGGTGTCGCGGTACATGATGTTGATGTCGCTACCGCCGTCTACCAGTACTCGGGAGAAACGACAAGCCCGCCTGTCGGTGGAGAGAGTAGCATCCAGGACCAAGGCATAGGCCCCTGGTGATGGCATGACAGCCGGGTGATCCTCTCGGCTCCAGCTGACGGGCCTCTCAGACCAGTGCATGAATTCTGGGTCTTTGACGGCAACGGTGTTGACTTCTCTGCGCTGCTGGCGCCGGCTGTGTCTATCGTCCATCTGGCTGGTGAAGACGACATAGGCCCCGTTCTCTTCTGGGAATTCGTCCTGGACCTGGCCGCCAGGACATGCAGCCGGCGGATTAGGAGGCGGGGCCGACTGCCCAGCAGGCGGCGGTGGCAGAGCTTCCCCCCGGGCAATCCTTGTGAGCCAATGACACTTTCGCGTGGTGTGGTTGGAATGCTTTGCGCCGCTGTGGAACTTGCAGGGGGCGTCCAGAGCTTGGTCAAAGGAGAAAGCTGGCTGCCAGACTGGCTTGCCACCCTTCTGGCGCTTGGGTCCTGCTTGAGCTTCTGGCTGCTGGCCATCAACTGCTGCCACAAGCCATCGAGTATTTCACGGCCAGAAGCATCCACCTGCAGCTCGGTCTTCATGGAGGAGTCGGCGGTGGCTTACTTGTCTGCTATGCTCAACAGCTCGTCTAGCGTGGCCGGCTCGTCACAGAGGAGTTTGTGTTTGAGTAAGGTGCCCTCTCTGCACCCGGCCGTGAAATACTCGATGGCTTGCACCTCGTGCACTCCTACACAAGAGTTTCGCAGCTCTGCCCAACGTGTCAGATAATCGCGGGCCGACTCATCTGGGCCTTGGACACATAGGGAGAGCTGGCGCGGTTTGGGAGGACGCTTGTAGGTGCTGGTGAAGTTGTGAGTGAAGGCGTCGGTGAAGTCCAACCAGCAGTTAATGATGTTGGGTTTGAGGTTGTTCAGCCATGTCCGGGCCGTGCCCTGGAGCATAAGTGGCACGTACTTCACCGCAACACGCCTGTTGCCGGTAGCTATGCTGACGGCTGTGGAGTAGTCCACCAGCCAGTCCTCTGGTTTCACTGATCCGTTGTACTTGGGGGTATCTCTGGGGAGCGAGAAGCCCTTGGGGAAAGGCTCGTTGCGGATGCGGGGGCCGAAACAAGCCGGACCGAGGTCATCTTCTTCTTCGAGCGCCTAGGACCGAGCCAGTCGGCCCAGGTGGTGGCGGGCGTCATTCTCCCCAACCCCCTCGCGATGGCCCAAGCGGCCCGCCAGAGAGGGGTGGTCAACAGGCGGAGGAGACACGCGCCTCTCCCGCCTAGGAGGAGGCGGATGTTCCCCTCGCCGCTCTACAGCCCTTGGGCGGCCGTCTTCGTCGCGCTCGATGGTGGTACGAGTCTGCCGGCTGCGGCTAGCAGCCAGCTCTGAGTCTCGCCGGTTGGGGGCGCCAACTGTTGGAGAGCGAGACGTGGCTCCTTGCTCCCGCCGAAGAGGGCGGTTGTCAGCGTGCGCGCCGGCCTCTGATACCCGGTGACGGGCCTCCTGCTGCGTGGCGGCAGCGTCGAGGAGCTGGCGGGCGCGCTGAGTGACGCAACGAAGCTCGTCTCCCTCCAAGTGGCCCATTTCATTGACTGCAGCCTGGGCAGCCCTTAGGTTCTCCGATGGAGTGAGGTACACAGGTCGCGGAGCCCCCAGCATGTCTGCTAGCAGCACGCCGCGATCGCGAACAGCGCCAGATCGGCTCGGCTCGCCAGCAACCGGCGTGCCGCAAATGGCGCGGTCCATCTCACGGCGGTAGGCTTCAGTGAGGCGTCGAGAAGCAGCCAGCTTATTGGCGCTGTCGAGGAGCGAGACGCGGAGCACCTGCAACACCGTGTCGTCTGCCCCCGCCGCAATAGGAGTGGCGAGGTGCTGCAGAGCGGCCTCGAGCGGGTCTTGGTCCGCCCCGCCGGACGGTGCGTCGTGGTTGGTGACGAGCACCTCCGTGACGGTGCTAATGGCACTGTTGGCCGTTGGAGCGAGGAGGGGGTCGTCGATGATCATCCCGTGCTCGGGGAAGGAATCGACAGGCTCTGCGCCGAGGTCGATGAGCATGTCTACTGGTGGGTCAGAATAGCCCACTGACTCCACATCAGAGGCGCGCTCATCGACGATGTGGAGCTTGTCGAGGAGCTCGACGAGGCAGCTCTCCGGCGCTACTGGCTCGGCCATCGGAGAGGGCTCGTCCTAAATGTGGACGCCGCTGAGAAGGCCGGTGAGTCTGCTCGCGGCGCATGCGGCCTCGGCGCCGCGAAGCATCCCGGTTTCCACGCCTGCAGGCGTGCCGGGCTGGCTGCTCTCGCCATGGAGGAACAAAGTTCCCGTCCAGAACATGTCTCCGGACAACGGTGCACCTTGCCCCAAGGTGGACGCCAAATGTCGGGGTTTTGGGGCGACATATGCCAACGGATGGCTTATCATGCATGGGGACAATAGAACGTCACAGGGCCCTGGAAGCGGGATGAGGCGAAACTTAGAACGCCTACGGATCTTACCCAGGTTCGGGGCTCTCCGAGGAGATAACACCCCTAGTCCTGCTCTGCGGGGACTCCGCGTCATGACTAATGTCACTATGGTAGCTACAAGGTTGCTCCTCGAGCTGTGTGGTCTAGAGGAGGAAGACGAGCAAGGCTAGCTCACTACCTTCGCTCTAGGAATCGGGGGTGGTTGCTAGGGTTTCTTCCCTCTCTCTTTGTCTACTTCTTCTAAGGGTTAAATCTTCCAACCCTCTAACCCCTCCTCATGGAGGACCCTCAGGGGTTTATATAGGCCTACCCCCCAAGGGTACAATTGTAATCTCGACGGAGTGGCCCCCGGCTGTCAGCGTCTTCTGGTGCCGGCCTTGCCGCCTGTCTGCTGGGGCCCGCCGCGTGCGGGCCCATGTGGTTTCCTTTCACTGTAGGCGTGTTTCTGCTAACGGCGGCGTCGTCAGGGGGTGGCTACAGTGCCGCCGTCTCCCGCCGTACACTGCTGCCACGCCCTGTCTTGTCGTCTTGATGAGGTTCAGACTTCTAGGGAAAGATTCGCCGCCTGCCAGGGGCGGCTGGTCTATGACTTACCCACTGGCCGGTGGGGCCAGCCGCCTGCTGGCCCCGCCTTCTGCGGGTAGTGGGATCGTGGCTTCCTCTGACCAAAGCTTGGTCACGAGCAGCGTGGCTACAGTGATTCGCCGCTTAGGAAATGTCCAAAAGGTACACGTTCACTGTAGCCACGCCCTTATAGATTCTCTAAGGATGTATTCATCTGTAGCCATGCCTCAGCTGCATGGTGGCCCCCCAGCACGCATCCCGAGGGAGGAGCGTGGGACCGTCTGCTAGCTACGATGATGCCGCCTGTTTGGGTCCCTGCCGCCTGCAGTCGGCTCCTAGGGCAAGCTGCCCTAGGAGGCGGCCCGATGAGCAGACGGCCGGGGGGTAGCAGGCGGCCACAAATTGTCTTGGAATACCAAGGATGGTCGCTGAGGACACCCGTGGTCAATATCTCCGACAACTATGGCCCATACTCCCTCGAGGGGGTTTTGGTAACCCCCTCCGCCACTCCGGTTAAATCCGAAACTTTTTCCGAAACACTTCCGGTGTCCGAATATAGTCGTCCAATATATCAATCTTTACGTCTCGGACATTCCGAGACTCCTCTTCATGTCCGTGATCTCATCCGGGACTCTGAACTACCTTCGGTACATCAAAAATCATAAACACATAATACCGATCGTCATCAAACGTTAAGCGTGCAGACCCTACGGGTTCGAGAACTATGTAGACATGACCGAGACTCATATCCGGTCAATAACCAATAGCGGAACCTGGATGCTCATATTGGCTCCTATATATTCTACGAAGATCCTTATCGGTCAAACCGCATAACAACATACGTTGTTCCTTTTCTCATCGGTATGTTACTTGCCCAAGATTCGATCATCGGTATCTCAATACCTAGTTCAATCTCGTTACCGGCAAGTCTCTTTACTCGTCATTTGTTTGAAAGGCTTATTATGATGTGTATTACTGAGAGGGCCCAGAGATACCTCTCCGACACTCAGAGTGACAAATCCTATTCTTGATCTATGCCAACACCACGAACACCTTCGGAGACACTTGTAGAGCATCTTAATAATCACCCAGTTACGTTGTGACGTTTGATAGCACACAAGGTGTTCCTCCGGTATTCGGGAGTTGCATAATCTCATAGTCATAGGAACATGTATAAGTCATGAAGAAAGCAATAGCAGTAAAACTAAACGATCATAGTGCTAAGCTAACGGATGGGTCTTGTCCATCACATCATTATCCTAATGATGGATAATGATGTGATCCCGTTGATCAAATGACAACTCATGTCTATGGCTAGGAAACATAACCATCTTTGATCAATGAGGTAGTCTAGTAGAGGCATATTAGGGACACTCTGTTTTGTCTATGTATTCACACATGTACTAAGTTTCCGGTTAATCCAATTCTAGCATGAATAATAAACATTTATCATGATATATAAGGAAATAAATAATAACTTTATTATTGCCTCTAGGGCATATTTCCTTCAGTCTCCCACTTGCACTAGAGTCAATAATCCAGATCACATCACCATGTGATTAACACCAATAGTTCACATCACCATGTGACTAACACCCATAGTTCTCATCGCCATGTGACCACTACCCAGAGGGTTTACTAGAGTCAACAATCTAGTTCTCATCGTCATGTGATTAACACCCAAAGAGTAATAAGGTGTGATCATGTTTTGCTTCATGAGAGAAGTTTAGTCAGCGGGTCTGTTACATTCAGATCCATATGTATTTTGCAAATTTCTATGTCTACAATGCTCTGCATGGAGCTACTTGCTACCTCTTGAGCTTGCATTGTATTCCCTCGAAGAGGAAAGGAAGATGCAGCACAGTAGCGTAAGTATTTCCCTTAGTTTTTGAGAACCAAGGTATCAATCCAGTAGGAGACCACGCGTAGTAGGTAGTGACTCCAAGAGGGAACGTTATGCTTGATTGTGGGTTCATGCCCCTCGATGACTAGCTTGAGTGACAGAAACATGAGTCTAGGGGATGTGCTGTTGCCACAACGGGGAAAACAACGGTGCTTGTGCCCGCGGGTGCAAGGATTGTTTACTTTACGCAAAGTTCTTTTAATGCAGTTGTCTGTTGCATTGAGTTTACACTATGGGTGGGACTCGCAACTTAATACCAGCGATATGTTCTGGATAGATATCTCAAGGTGGATGATTAGTAGTAGGCATTGATGGATTTCGGTCTACTTACTTTGGCGTACCGCCCATGCTTTGAACCTCAACCTTTCTTGCAATGTAGTCAGCATTGGTTTGCGTTCGTGGTCCTGTCAATTGCCCAGCTGTAATTTGTTTACCTCACATAGCTGTTTTATCGTCTTTTGGGAGAGAGACATCACTAGTGAACATCATGAGACTCCGGTCCTTATTACTATCATTGATCACACCCGCTATTTACCTTTTCGTTATTACTTACTATTGCAAAACACTATCTATCACTACTATCATTGCTTTTAACCCTTTGTGAACTACAAGGCCGGAGGCATTGACAACCTCTCTGTACTCGTTGGGAGCAAAGTTATTTGTATCTGTGTGCAGGTCCACGTTGATTGCTACTAATCTGGCGCCGTAGCAATTGACACCTACTTGTTGAACCTATGAGTCTCTGGGGATTCAATCCTTGGTATCTTTGCTAAGAGAAAACACTTCTACTTACTGCATCTTACACCTTCCACTTGGGTTAACCAACGAGGGGTTCGAGGCCCATCAGTGGAGCTGATTCGTGCCAAGGTGTCGGCTTGCATGTTGTCGGCTCGTGGTACGTGGAGGAACTCGCATCCATCAAAGTGTCCACTGATCTGCTGGACAAGGAAACGATAACTTGCCATGTTTGCGTCTTTGGCGTCCCAGTCCCCAGATGACTGCTGGACAACCAAGTCTGAGTCACCATAGCACAGCACTCGGCGGATACCAATCTCTTTGGCCATCCGGAGCCCGTGGATAAGTGCCTCATACTCGGCCACGTTGTTAGAGGTGGCGAAGTGGATCTGCAGGGTATACTTGAGCTTGTCGCCCTTGGGGGAAGTGAGGACGACGCCGGCTCCCAAGCCAGTACGCATCTTTGACCCGTCAAAGTGCATTCGCCAATGGGTTGAATCTAGAATAGGCGGCAGGTACTGGGTTTCGGCCTAGTCGACGAGGAAGTCGGCTAATGCTTGCGACTTGATGGTGGTGCGTGACTGGTAGAAGATGGTGAAGGGGGCCAGCTCGATGGCCCACTTGGCCACTCTTCCTGAGGCATCTCTATTGCCCATGATTTCAGCAAGCGGGGCCGTGCAGACGACCGTGATTGAATGCTCTTGGAAGTACTACTTGAGTTTCTTGGCGGTGAAGTACACACCGTAGCACATCTTCTGGTAGTGGGGATAGTTCTGTTTGGACACTGACAGCACCTCGCTCAAGTAGTAGACCGGCCTCTCGACGGGCAAGGCTCTGCCGTCTTCTGGCGCTCGATCCCAATGGCAGTGCTGACCACCCGGCTGGTGGCGGCTATGTAAAGGAACATGGGTTCCTTGTCTGCTGGCGCCGCTAGGACTGGCAGGGTGGACAGCAGTCTCTTGAGCTGCTGGAAAGCTTCATCTTCCTGGTCGTTCCACTCGAAGCAAGTGGTCTTCTTCATCAGTTGATACAGGGGGGGTGCCTTTTCTCCCAGCCGGCTAATGAAACGGCTGAGAGATGCCAGGCACCCGTGAATTTCTGGACATCTCGCACACGGGTTGGCCGCTCCATTCTCTCAATGGCCTTGATCTTTGTGGGGTTGCACTCGATGCCGCGTTCAGATACCAGGAAGCCAAGGAGTTGGCCGGCTGGTACCCCGAAGACGCATTTCTCCGAGTTTAGCTTGATCCGAAAGCGGCGCAAGTTCTCAAATGTCTCTTGGAGATCTTCCAAAAGAGTTCCTCTCTTCTCCGTCTTCACCACGATATCATCCACATAAATGTGGGAGTTTCTGCCAAGTTGCTCGAGGAGACACTTCTGCATGCAATGCTGAAAGGTGGCGTCGGCGTTTCTTAAGCCGGACGTCATGGTCAGGTAGCAGAAGGCCCCAAATGGCATGAGGAAGGCGATCTTCAGGCGGTCAGCCGGATCGAGTTTGATCTAGTGATACCCGGAATAAGCATCAAGGAATGACAGCAGCTCGCATCCGGCTGTGGAGTCAATCACTTGATCTATTCGCGGCAGAGCAAACGGATCTTTAGGGCAAGCTTTGTTGAGGCTGGTGTAATCAATGCACATGCGCCATTTGTTGTTCTTCTTCAGTACTAGGACTGGGTTTGCGAGCCATTCTGGATAGAAAACTTCCATAATGAAGCTGGCTGCTAGCAGGTGGGCAACTTCTTCCCCAACAACTCTTCTCTTCTCTTCTGACAGGCGGCGTAGCGGCTGCCTGACAGGCTTTGCGTCTTCTATCACATGAAGTTTGTGCTCAGCGAAATCCGTCGGGACACCCGGCATGTCTTTGGGGGACCATGCAAAGATGTCCCGATTCTCACGGAGGAAATCGACGAGCTCGCTTTCCTATTTGCTGTCTAGGTTTGAACCTATGACAGCAAATCGCTCTGGGTGAGATGGATCCAAGGCAATCTTCTTTGTCTCCTTGGCCGGCTGGAACGAGCCTTGCGGCTCTGCTTCCTTGTGATCGGCTGGTATGGCTGGCTGCTCGCCAGCCATTGCCACCAGCCGTTCCAGGCGGCACTTTTCTTCAGCTACGACAAGGGACTCGGCCAGACGGCTGCTGGCTGTTGCGCATGCGATGGACTTCTCGTAGTCCCCGGCTATGGTGATTATTCCCTTGGGGCCCGGCATCTTCATCTTGAGGTAGGCATAGTGGGGTACCGCCATGAACTTTGCAAGAGTTGGCCGGCCCAAGATCACATGATAGGGACTTTCCAGGTTCACCACTTCAAACCAGACTGGCTCTCTCCAGAAATGCATCTTGTCACCAAACAGGACATCAATCTTGGCCTTGCCGATTGGTGAGCAAGAGAGGCCTGGCACAATGCCATGAAACACAGTCCTGGTAGGCTGAAGCTGCTTTTCTTTGATGCCCAACTTCTCCATGGTGTCGCGGTACATGATGTTGATGTCGCTGCCGCCGTCTACCAGTACTCGGGAGAAACGACAAGCCCGCCTGTCGGTGGAGAGAGTAGCATCCAGGACCAAGGCATAGGCCCCTGGTGACGGCATGACAGCCGGGTGATCCTCTCGGCTCCAGCTGACGGGCCTCTTAGACCAGTGCATGAATTCTGGGTCTTTGACGGCAACGGTGTTGACTTCTCTGCGCTGCTGGCGTCGGCTGTGTCTATTGTCCATCTGGCTGGTGAAGACGACATAGGCCCCGTTCTCTTCTGGGAATTCGTCCTAGACCTGGCCGCCAGGACATGCAGCCGGCGGATTAGGAGGCGGGGCCGACTGCCCAGCAGGCGGCGGTGGCAGAGCTTCCCCCCGGGCAATCCTTGTGAGCCAATGACACTTTCGTGTGGTGTGGCTGGAATGCTTTGCGCCGCTGTGGAACTTGTAGGGGGCGTCCAGAGCTTGGTCGAAGGAGAAAGATGGCTGCCAGACTGGCTTGCCGCCCTTCTGGCACTTGGGTCCTGCTTGAGCTTCTGGCTGTTGGCCGTCAACTGCTGCCACAAGCCATCGAGTATTTCACAGCCAGAAGCATCCACCTGCAGCTCGGTCTTCATGGAGGAGTCGGCAGTGGCGTACTTGTCTACTATGCTCAACAGCTCGTCTAGCGTGGCCGGCTCGTCACAGAGGAGTTTCTGTTTGAGTAAGGTGCCCTCTCTGCACCCGGCCGTGAAATACTCGATGGCTTGCACCTCGTGCACTCCTTCACAAGAGTTTCGCAGCTCTGCCCAACGTGTCAGATAATCGCGGGCCGACTCATCTGGGCCTTGGACACATAGGGAGAGCTGGCGCGGTTTGGGAGGACGCTTGTAGGTGCTGGTGAAGTTGTGAGTGAAGGCGTCGGTGAAGTCCAACCAGCAGTTAATGATGTTGGGTTTGAGGTTGTTCAGCCATGTCCGGGCCGTGCCCTGGAGCATAAGTGGCACGTACTTCACCGCAACACGCCTGTTGCCGGTAGCTATGCTGACGGCTGTGGAGTAGTCCACCAGCCAGTCCTCTGGTTTCACTAATCCGTTGTACTTGGGGGTATCTCTGGGGAGCGAGAAGCCCTTGGGGAAAGGCTCGTTGCGGATGCGGGGGTCGAAACAAGCCGGACCGAGGTCATCTTCTTCTTCGACCGCCTAAGACCGAGCCAGTCGGCCCAGGTGGTGGCGGGCGTCGTTCTCGCCAACCCCCTCGCGATGGCACAAGCGGCCCGCCAGAGAGGGGTGGTCAACAGGCGGAGGAGACACGCGCCTCTCCCGCCTAGGAGGAGGCGGATGTTCCCCTCGCCGCTCTACAGCCCTTGGGCGGCCGTCTTCGTCGCGCTCGATGGTGATACGAGTCTGCCGGCTGCGGCTAGCAGCCAGCTCTGAGTCTCGCCGGTTGGGGGCGCCGACTGTTGGAGAGCGAGACGTGGCTCCTTGCTCCCGCCGAAGAGGGCGGTTGTCAGCGTGCGCGCCGGCCTCTGATACCCGGTGACGGGCCTCCTGCTGCGTGGCGGCAGCGTCGAGGAGCTGGCGGGCGCGCTGAGTGACGCAACGAAGCTCGTCTCCCTCCAAGTGGCCCATTTTATCGACTGCAGCCTGGGCAGCCCTTAGGTTCTCCGATGGAGTAAGGTACACAGGCCGCGGAGCCCCCAGCATGTCTGCTAGCAGCACGCCGCGATCGCGAACAGCGCCAGCTCGGCTCGGCTCGCCAGCAACCGGCGTGCCCCAAATGGCGCGGTCCATCTCGCGGCGGTAGGCTTCAGTGAGGCGTCGAGAAGCAGCCAGCTTATTGGCGCTGTCGAGGAGCGAGACGCGGAGCACCTGCAACACCGTGTCGTCTGCCCCCGCCACAATAGGAGTGGCGAGGTGCTGCAGAGCGGCCTCGAGCGGGTCTTGGTCCGCCCCGCCGGACGGTGCGTCGTGGTTAGTGACGAGCACCTCCGTGACGGTGCTAATGGCACTGCTGGCCGTTGGAGCGAGGAGGGGGTCGTCGATGATCATCCCGTGCTCGGGGCAGGAATCGACAGGCTCTGCGCCGAGGTCGATGATCATGTCTACTGGTGGGTCAGAATAGCCCACTGACTCCACATCAGAGGCGCGCTCATCGACGATGTGGAGCTTGTCGAGGAGCTCGACGAGGCAGCTCTCCGGCGCTACTGGCTCGGCCGTCGGAGAGGGCTCGTCCTAAATGCGGACGCCGCTGAGAAGGTCGGCGAGTCTACTCGCGGCGCATGCGGCCTCAGCGCCGCGAAGCATCCCGGTTTCCACGCCTGCAGGCATGCCGGGCTGGCTGCTCTCGCCATGGAGGAACAAAGTTCCCGTCCAGAACATGTCTCCGGACAACGGTGCACCTTGCCCCACGGTGGACGCCAAATGTCGGGGTTTTGGGGCGACATATGCCAACGGATGGCTTATCATGCATGGGGACAATAGAACGTCGCAGGGCCCTGGAAGCGGGATGAGGCGAAACTTAGAACGCCTACGGATCTTACCCAGGTTCGGGGCTCTCCGAGGAGATAACACCCCTAGTCCTGCTCTGCGGGGACTCCGCGTCATGATTAATGTCACTATGGTAGCTACAAGGTTGCTCCTCGAGCTGTGTGGTCTAGAGGAGGAAGACGAGCAAGGCTAGCTCACTCCCTTCGCTCTAGGAATCGGGGGTGGTTGCTAGGGTTTCTTCCCTCTCTCTTTGTCTACTTCTTCTAAGGGTTAAATCTTCCAACCCTCTAACCCCTCCTCATGGAGGACCCTCGGGGGTTTATATAGGCCTACCCCCCAGGGGTACAATTGTAATCTCGACAGAGTGGCCCCCGGCTGTCAGCGTCTTCTGGTGCCGGCCTTGCCGCCTGTCTGCTGGGGCCCGCCGCGTGCGGGCCCATGTGGTTTCCTTTCACTGTAGGCGTGCTTCTGCTAACGGCGGCGTCGTCGGGGGGGGTGGCTACAGTGCCGCCGTCTCCCACCGTACACTGCTGCCACGCCCTGTCTTGTCGTCTTGATGAGGTTCAGACTTCTAGGGCAAGATTCGCTGCCTGCCAGGGGCGGCTGGTCTATGACTTACCCACTGGCCGGTGGGGCCAGCCGCCTGCTGGCCCCGCCGTCTGCGGGTAGTGGGATCGTGGCTTCCTCTGACCGAAGCTTGGTCACGAGGAGCGTGGCTACAGTGATTCGCCGCTTAGGAAATGTCCAAAAGGTACACGTTCACTGTAGCCACGCCCTTATAGATTCTCTAAGGATGTATTCATCTGTAGCCATGCCTCAGCTGCATGGTGGCCCCCCAGCACGCATCCCGAGGGAGGAGCGTGGGACCGTCTGCTAGCTACGATGATGCCGCCTGTTTGGGTCCCTGCCGCCTGCAGTCGGCTCCTAGGGCAAGCTGCCCTAGGAGGCGGCCCGATGAGCAGACGGCCGGGGGGTAGAAGGCGGCCACAAATTGTCTTGGAATACCAAGGATGGTCGCTGAGGACACCCGTGGTCAATATCTCCGACAACTATGGCCCATACTCCCTCGAGGGGGTTTTGGTAACCCCCTCCGGCACTCCGGTTAAATCCGAAACTTTTTTTGAAACACTTCCGGTGTCCGAATATAGTCGTCCAATATATCAATCTTTACGTCTCGGACATTCAGAGACTCCTCTTCATGTCCGTGATCCCATCCGGGACTCTGAACTACCTTCGGTACATCAAAAATCATAAACACATAATACTGATCGTCATCAAACGTTAAGCGTGCGGACCCTACGGGTTCGAGAACTATGTAGACATGACCGAGACTCATCTCCGGTCAATAACCAATAGCGGAACCTGGATGCTCATATTGGCTCCTATATATTCTACGAAGATCCTTATCGGTCAAACCGCATAACAACATACGTTGTTCCTTTTGTCATCGGTATGTTACTTGCCCAAGATTCGATCATCGGTATCTCAATACCTAGTTCAATCTCGTTACCGGCAAGTCTCTTTACTCGTTCCGTAATACATCATCTCTTGACTAACTCATTAGTCATTTGTTTGAAAGGCTTATTATGATGTGTATTACTGAGAGGGCCCAGAGATACCTCTCCGACACTCAGAGTGACAAATCATATTCTTGATCTATGCCAACACCACGAACACCTTCGGAGACACTTGTAGAGCATCTTAATAATCACCCAGTTACGTTGTGACGTTTGATAGCACACAAGGTGTTCCTCCGGTATTCGGGAGTTGCATAATCTCATAGTCATAGGAATATGTATAAGTCATGAAGAAAGCAATAGCAGTAAAACTAAACGATCATAGTGCTAAGCTAACGGATGGGTCTTGTCCATCACATCATTATCCTAATGATGTGATCCCGTTGATCAAATGACAACTCATGTCTATGGCTAGGAAACATAACCATCTTTGATCAATGAGGTAGTCTAGTAGAGGCATATTAGGGACACTCTGTTTTGTCTATGTATTCACACATGTACTAAGTTTCCGGTTAATCCAATTCTAGCATGAATAATAAACATTTATCATGATATATAAGGAAATAAATAATAACTTTATTATTGCCTCTAGGGCATATTTCCTTCAGTCTCCCACTTGCACTAGAGTCAATAATCCAGATCACATCACCATGTGATTAACACCAATAGTTCACATCACCATGTGACTAACACCCATAGTTCTCATCGCCATGTGACCACTACCCAGAGGGTTTACTAGAGTCAACAATCTAGTTCTCATCGTCATGTGATTAACACCCAAAGAGTAATAAGGTGTGATCATGTTTTGCTTCATGAGAGAAGTTTAGTCAGCGGGTCTGTTACATTCAGATCCATATGTATTTTGCAAATTTCTATGTCTACAATGCTCTGCATGGAGCTACTTGCTACCTCTTGAGCTTGCATTGTATTCCCTCGAAGAGGAAAGGGAGATGCAGCACAGTAGCGTACGTATTTCCCTTAGTTTTTGAGAACCAAGGTATCAATCCAGTAGGAGACCACGCGTAGTAGGTAGTGACTCCAAGAGGGAACGTTATGCTTGATTGTGGGTTCATGCCCCTCGATGACTAGCTTGAGTGACAGAAACATGAGTCTAGGGGATGTGCTGTTGCCACAACGGGGAAAACAACGGTGCTTGTGCCCGCGGGTGCAAGGATTGTTTACTTTACGCAAAGTTCTTTTAATGCAGTTGTCTGTTGCATTGAGTTTACACTATGGGTGGGACTCGCAACTTAATACCAGCGATATGTTCTGGATAGATATCTCAAGGTGGATGATTAGTAGTAGGCATTGATGGATTTCGGTCTACTTACTTTGGCGTACCGCCCATGCTTTGAACCTCAACCTTTCTTGCAATGTAGTCAGCATTGGTTTGCGTTCGTGGTCCTGTCAATTGCCCAGCTGTAATTTGTTTACCTCACATAGCTGTTTTATCGTCTTTTGGGAGAGAGACATCACTAGTGAACATCATGAGACTCCGGTCCTTATTACCATCATTGATCACACCCGCTATTTACCTTTTCGTTATTACTTACTATTGCAAAACACTATCTATCACTGCTATCATTGCTTTTAACCCTTTGTGAACTACAAGGCCGGAGGGATTGACAACCTCTCTGTACTCGTTGGGAGCAAAGTTATTTGTATCTGTGTGCAGGTCCACGTTGATTGCTACTAATCTGGCGCTGTAGCAATTGACACCTACTTGTTGAACCTAGGAGTCTCTGGGGATTCGATCCTTGGTATCTTTGCTAAGGGAAAACACTTCTACTTACTGCATCTTACACCTTCCACTTGGGGTAACCAACGAGGGGTTCGAGGCCCATCAGTGGAGCTGATTCGTGCCAAGGTGTCGGCTTGCATGTTGTCGGCTCGTGGTACGTGGAGGAACTCGCATCCATCAAAGTGACCGAAACGATTCTGCATCTACTACTATTACTCCACACATCGACCGCTATCCAGCATGCATCTAGTGTATTGAGTTCATACGAATAGAGTAACGCCTTAAGCAAGATGACATGATGTAGAGGGGTAAACTCAAGCAATATGATGAAAACCCCATCTTCTTATCCTCGATGGCAACAATACAATACGTGCCTTGCTGCCCCTACTGTCACTGGGAAAGGACACCGCAAGATTGAACCCAAAGCCAAGCACTTCTCCCATTGCAAGAACTATAAATCTAGTAGGCCAAACCAAACCAATAATTCGAAGAGACTTGCAAGGATATTATGAGCACACATAAAAAGTTCAGAGAAGAACCAAATATTTTTCATAGATAACCTTGATCATAAACTCACAATTCATCGGATCTCGACAAACACACCGCAAAAAGAGATTACATCAAATAGATCTCCTCGAAGACCGAGGAGAACTTTGTATTGAGATCCAGAGAAAGAGAAGAAGCCATCTAGATACTAGCTATGGACCCGAATGTCTGTGGTAAACTACTCACAACTCATGGTGAGGGCGATGATGATGATGAAGGCCTCCGTGATGGATCCCCCTCCCGGAACAGGCTCCAAGATGGGATCTCCACGGGAACAGAAGCTATTTTACTGGTGTTTTTTCTACTTTTTATTTTCTTCCTTTCTTCTATTTTTGTTTCTCTTCCCTCTTATTTTTTTTTATTTTTCTAAAATTCCAAAACTTCCAAAATTGTTCCATTTTTAAAAAACAATTCACATATTCAAAAAATGTTCGGAAATACAAAAAGGTTTGTGTTTTCGAAACAGTGTGATTTTATTTCAAAAAATGTGTGTGGTTTTTTAAAAAAAATCACAATTTCAAAAGAAAACCATTTTCAAAATAAGTTCACAAATTTATTTTTTGCCTTAAAAAACATGTTCAACTAAAAAATTTATTCAGAAATTTTATTCAGAACTTTTTGAAAAAGGGAAAATTATTCAAAATTGCTGCTGCAGTTAGTACTTAAATGTGCATGTTGCGTTTAGTCACTAACACTCATTACCTCCAGTGGCTAGCTAATTGCGTTTCGGGGCCTTGAGTTCAGTCATTGGTTATTTTACCGCTTTTTGGGTAAAACTCCCTTGTGCAAAACGCTGGCGGCACAAAAACTCCCTTGTCAAAGCCTCCTTTTTTGCACGGCTCCGGTGATGGAGGGCGATGAAGGCGACGCGACTTCGGCTCGCTCCGGTGCTTGTAGTCGTTGCTAGGTGGTCCATACACCTGATTTTAATTTTTATTACCTCTTGTTTTCTGTGTACTGTCATGGTTTATGAATAGATTGAAAATTTCACTCGCAAAAAAAAGCTTCCTTTTTTGGTAACACTCATTACCTCTGTTTGTTAGCGCGAGAGCTCTATCTCGTTTCACGCGAAACGGATGCTGCTCTCGCTTAGGCCGCAGCGTGGAGTAAAGTCTAAAATAAACCTTGAATTCATACGCCTTGTCGGATTCAGACCCTCACCTTCAAATCCCTGAAATCGGCACCCTGTACTCTTTGATCCCGGTCAGTTCCAACCCTGAGCTCGTTTGGCGCACAGGGAAAATATCGTTCCCGGCCAGGATCGCAGGATACTCTCACTGACATTTCTACCCCATGTGTCATATTCATCTTCATCCTTAGGCTGTGTCTAGTGTTGAACTGGCACAAAAAGAGGAAGATGTTTCGAAGCGGTTGCGATTTTGCTCCCGTAAGACACGGGCACGTACGCATGAGCCCCTTCCGCGCCATCGGACGACGAACGCGGCGCCGCGAACACTCTGCACGGCCGCAACTTTCTCAGAAAAGTGCGTGCCCCGGCCGCCGGCATGCCGCATGCCGGCGCACGCGTGAGCCGGTCGTGCAGCAGGCTGGAGCCCGGAAACCGTTCATGCTGAAGCTCTTCACGCGGTGCTGTCTTGGCCTGCAGGTGGTAGCAAGAAGCAGCAGCATCCGATGGTGGCCGTGCGTGGTGCTACGGGCCATTGGGATCCATCAAATAGAGGCCAGTACGTGACTACGTGGTGGTAACCACGAACACAATGCACTTTTTGCAGGCGGAACACACCGGTGCCTAGTTTCATGTCTCAATTGAAGGGGATGGTGCTCGCGACGGAGGTCTCCGCGACCATCGGGATCGGCCGCGTCACCAGCCACTTCGCCGTCATGCTAGAGCAGTGCCCCTTCCCTGATTTCCCCACACCAGTACCTCGAGTCTGACTCCTCGCTGGCTATGGCGGGCACGCCGGAGAGCTCTACAACCAGTTTTTGGTGGCCGCAGATGGCCGATGGCGACGAGGACGGCTGGAGCAGTGGGTGGTGGCGGGCTGCGGCAAGATCAGTCAGCGGCAGAGAGCAGCAGCTAATCGAAGATTGAGAAGGATTCATGGAGGAAAGGCCCGCGACAGGATCCATGAGGATGAAGGTAGCGGCTTGCAATAATGCTCTCGCGTGGGGAATTGTTCTGTGGAGACCGCTACATGAGAGGGGAGATAGATATGACAGGTCGGACCACATAGTCAGTGAGAGCAAAGAAATATCCTGGTGGGGATTGGTTTTCTGCTGTTGCATCAAACCGTTTTAAACTGGTATAGGGATGAGCTTGACCGGGATCAAAGAATATAGGGTGTCAATTTCAGGGATTCTGAGGTGGGGGTTTGTTTCAGATCAGACGTATGAATTTAAGGTTTATTTCAGACTTTACTCCCGCAGCGTGAGTGGGTCGGCCCATTATGCTAGGACTCGCTCACATTTGGAAATCAATTTGTTTCTACCGGCTGATAATACACACTCGTAAGCCGCCTCCTTCGTATGCCGCGTGTCCAGCGTGGGCCTCACCACTCTCGCACGCCTCGTCATTTGCCATTCGTTCCACACCGCAGAAATCTTATCCCTTCTTCTTCTCTTCCTATCTTCTCATCCCCATCTCACCTAGGCAGGAAGCAAGGCGCAGGTGTGTGCACGGGCAATGGCCAGCCACGCCCTGATACGAGATCTTGTCACCCCGTTGTTCCGACGCTGTAGGAGGAGGCTTCGCCGGCGAGCGGCTTTGGCCGCGACACTGCTACGCTGTGGCTCGGCTGCTGCTAGCCCGCACGAGCTGCTCCATGGGGCATGCGACGACCACTAGTGACGCCCCTGCGCTCCAAGTTACGACAACCACAAGGCCCCGGCGAGCGTGGAAAATCAAGCTGCCGCAAACCGAGCGTCGACGATCGTTGCACCGCAACTCCGACCTCCGACGGCATCACGGCCGCTGCATAGCAGCTCCGATAGCTGTAGCATCGCAGCTCGGGCTGCGTCGTGGCCGCTGCATGGCAGCTCCGGCGACGTCGACGACCGCTGCATCGCAGCTCCGGCGGCTTCACGGCCACTGCATCGCAACTCGGGCTGCGTCGTGGACGCTGCATTGCAGCTCCGGCGACGCCGCCGACCGCCGCATCGCAGCTCCGGCGGCGTCACAGCCACTGCATCGCAACTCGGGCCCTGCGCCGTGGACGCTGCATTGTAGCTCCAGCGACGTCGACAACCGCTGCATCACAGCTCCGACTGCCCTGCATCGCAACTCAGGTTGTGTCGTGGCAGGTGCATCGCAGCTCCGGCGATGTCCATGACCACTGCATCGCACCTCCAGCGACGTCGTGGCTGTTGCATAGTAGCTCCGATGGCCTCGTGCCCGTTGCAATGCAGCTCCGGCGGCGTCGAGGACCGCTGCATCGCAGCTCCGGCGGCGTCGACGCCTGCTGCGATAGAACTCCAACGGTCATTGCATCGCAGCTTCAGTCAGCCGCGTCGGGCCGCTGCCGCCGTGGTGGTAGTGGTAGCTGTGTTTGGAGCGGGACAGTGAGAACTGCATCGATGGTGCCTGTGTTGACGGCTACGATGTGCTCGATCCGATGGTTACCAAGGCGGCTGATAATTGCGAGATATAAGTCGGCTTACGCCTAGCACCCGCCCTCACATTTAGGTTCGCTCGTTTTAGTTTGTCTTTGTTTTCTTGTTTTATTTTTTGTTTTCTTCGGTTCTTTCTTTTTATGCTTTGGGTTTCTTCAATTTCTTCTTTTTTCCACCTTATACTTTAGTTTTCTTTTATTTTTCATCGGTATTCTCGTTTCTTTCTTGGTTCTCACATATTGTTTGTTTTCTTCCTTGTTTTCTTTGGTTTTTTATGTTTCATTCTTGGTTTTCTTTGTTTCTTTTCCTTTTTTTGCACAGTTTTTTCTCTAGTTTTCTAGTTTTCTTTCTCTCTTTTGTTTTGTTTTGTTTATATATTTATTTACTTTTATTACTTAAACAAATGTCTACATGTTTTTGTTGCACATTTTATATTTATTGTACACGTCAAGAATATTTTATTAATACACATTTAACAGTTTTCAACTACATGATTAACATGTTTTCCCACAAATGATTTTGGTGTTTATTATTTTCATACACGTTTTAATTTTTTTGTATATATCCAAAACATTTTCTGATATAGGTTTAGCATTTTTCATATATATTATTAACACCAAAAAATGTTTTGATGCTAATTTTTTCGTACACATTGTACATTATTCTTATACAACTAGTACATTTTTATCCATGTTTCACACTTTTATATACACTTTACTTTTTTCAAAATACATGATTACTTTTTTTAAAACTTATTTTGTCTATATTTTTCATGCAAATTGTACATTTTTTGTATACATCGGAAACATTTTGTTACAGACATTTAACTTTTTTCTAATATTTTATGTAAAGTGATTTTTATAACTTTGTTTATCAAATATTTGAAAGTATAAACGATAGTAAAAAAGAAAACAACGAAAACAACAAACATGAAAAAAAAGAGGATGTGGTTTGCACGCTCATGTGCTAGCCCATCTTGCGGTCACCTTCAGGGGAGGCTGCCCCTACGTCCAACCAGTTATGTAGCTGGGACGGATAGCTTACCTGACTGCTCAGGGTCATCAACCTATGGAACCTCACGCTATGTTGCTATGATTCTTTTTATCACGAAAGCATGTCGGGCGAAGGAATAAAACACATACAACACCAGCAAGAAGAGATTTGCCAAAGAATACGCGGGAGCTATATCTCACATTGCGCGAGATGGAAGGATCTCTCGCCGCTAAAGCATGAACAGTAGGTCGGCCGACTACATAGCACAAATTAAAGAAGAAAAAACAACACAACCATGGATCAATACCACGACCTATTGGTACCGACGTACCACAATACCCACCGCATCACCTAGGAAGTTTATGTTTTCTTGCTAGGACGCATACTACTTAATGGAAATAAGATAGTATTCTATTGGTTTTCCATTGTTTTTCTTTTTCTTTTTCTCTACTGGTTTTTCTTCGTTTCTTTCTCTCTTTTTATTGGTTTCTTTTCTTTGTTTCTTTCTAGGTTTTTATTGTTTTTTTCCTTTTTCTCTATTTTTCTTCAGTTTTCTTTGTTTCTTTCTCACTTTTCACTAGCTTTTACCTTTTCTTTCTCTGTTTTTTTGTCCCCAGTTGCGTTTGCTTCTTTTCTCGTTTTTCATGGGTTTTCTTTTATATTTACTCTGGGTTTCAATGTTATTCTATACACATGTTTGGTATACATCTAATATAATATTAGTAATACACATTTGAAAATGTTGGCCATGTGTTTAATCCTAGTAGTAATTATGGTGTCATAATAAAATTACCACATACTGAAAGCTACTCCCTCTCTTCACTTTTGTAAGTCGTTTCAGACAACTCAAAATGGGCTGTTTTGCACATTGTCTGAAATGTCTTTAATGTCTTATAAAAGTGAACAGAGGGAGTAACAACAATTGGCACGTACGGGAGTCAATGACTCAGCTAGTTAGCAAGGCACTAGTGACTAGTGAGGTAATCATTTTACTACTATCTTTTTAATAGTTATTACAGTATTGTCTATGTTTTCTTCTTCAGATTTTTTCGTTATCGTTTGTTTTTAATTGTCACTTTTATTTTATTTTGTTTGCTTACATACTACGCCCTCCGTCCGGAAATACTTGTTATCAAAATGAATAAAAAGGATATGTATCTATAGTATCTAGATGTATTTTAGTTGTAGATACATCTCTTTTTGTCCATTTTGATTACAAGTATTTTAGGACGGAGGGAGTACTTAACGAATATTTATTAAAAGTTGTGGACATTTGAAAGGAACTATGTGCATTATTTGAACCCATGAACATTTTCAAAAATTTTGGTTTTTCCCCACGAGCGAGTCCCGAGCACCTTTCTTTTCCCACACGTCACGCAAAGCGGAGCAGAGTGAGACGAGGGGAGCCCACAAAAAGAAGGTTCTGGACGTTCTCCGGGCAAACGGGCCCCACCTGTCAGCAGCATTCAACCAACCTGTCGCGTTCGCAATGGAGATGCCCTAAGAGATGGAGATGCCCTAAGGGCGTGTGTCGCCATGTCGAACGGCTTTACCGGCTATGAGAACCTATTGCCCGGTGTTTTATTTTTTCCCTTTCCCGTGTTTTATACTCCCCGCGTCCCATAATATAAAAAGCGTTAGCGTCAAAAAATGCTCTTCTATTATGGGACGGGATGAGTGTCTTTTTATTAGTTGCAGTATTGTTTACGTTTTTTTCTTCAGAATTTTTCTTTTTCCGTTTGTTTTGTCTTGTCATGTTTATTTTATTTAAATTGTTGGCATACTACGTAGCGAATATCTATTACATATTCCGAACATTCAAAAAGAACTATGTGCATTATTTGAATCCACAAACATTTTCAAAACTTTAGCTTTTCCCCATGAGCACCTTCTTTGCCCACCCACCACGCAAAACGAAGTAGGGCAAAGAGAAGGTTCTGGACGCTCTCCGGCCCCACCTGTCAGCAGCATTCAACCCACCTGTCGCGTTCGCCGTTGGTTCCGCCGCCGCCTCCTTTATTTTTAAGCCCAAGAGAGACAGAGAGTGGGAGAGAGATCGGACGGGGAAAACCACCGCTAAACCCTAGCCGCCGGCGAGATCGGCCGATGCACCCACCCCTGCCGCGGCCATCGTCCTCCTCTTCCTCCTCCTCGCTCAGGTATCCACCGTTACTAAATATAAGTCTTTTTTGACATTCCAATACGGGACTACATACGGAGCAAAATGAGTGAATCTACACTTTATAATATTGCTATATGCATCCATATGTAGTTTGTATTAAAATCTCTAAAAGACATAATTTTAGAAACAGAGGGAGTAGAATATTTGGAAGTATGAAAGAAATTTTAAAAAAAATCAAAACACGAAAACATGAAAAAAAAAAGAGGATTCATTTGGCACGCGCCTGGGCAGGCCCATCTCGCGGTCGCCTTCAGGTGAGGCTGGCCATTCGTTAGCCCGGTCGACCAACCAGTTCAGGTAGGTGCGCCGGAGCTATATCTTGCATTTAGCGAGACGAAAGGATCTCCCGCCGCTGAAGCATAAACAATAATTGGGCCGACCCACTATATATCATATTTAAAAGAAGAAGAAAAAGGCCCACTATATATAGTCATTTTAGATTGCACCATCTTCTACAACTCAGCGCAGTCCGTATCCAGAACCAACGACAAGCTGGACCAGTGAAGCGGAAGTCGAAGGCTTTCGTCCATGGCTGCCATCTCCGCGTCCAAAGGATCACCACAGTTAAAGAGCACCCGCGTCGCGGCGAAGAGGACTACTCCTTTGTGATCACGTAGGATCATCGATCACAGCTCGGCTGTACCATCCTGTTTCAGAAAAACACCATATATATTCAACTTAGCATAATTCACACCAGGGCCCTTCCATTGCGGCATCCCAACCTTCAGTTATTAGGCAAAATAGCCGATGTTAATCCTATGGTAGCCATGACATGATTTAAGTTTTTTAATATGAAAAGTATCCCGGAAAACAGATTTATCTATTGACTAAGATACTATAAGCCAAAAATTGCCTTTGGAGCTCGGCCTTCATGGAGGCCTGCAAAATCAAATTTCATCAAAATTCATATTTTTACATTTCAAAAAATTCTGAAAAAAAATACTGATATACATGAAGGCACAACACACATGTTTGTAAATTTTCAGGGTAAAATATGATGAAATGAGGGCTGTGCAAAAAAGACAAATTTGAGATTTTTTAACACATGTTGCATTTTCTATACATGTTGGCATATTAGTTAACAAAAAAACATTAAATGTTGTGAACATGTAAAAAGAACTATGTGCATTATTTGGACCCATGAACATTTTCAAAACTTTCAGGGTAAAATATGATGAAATATGTTTGTCAATTTTCAGGGTAAAATATGATGAAATGAGGGTTGTGCAAAAAAAATACTGATATACCATTCATCCTCCCAGGCCATAAATTTGTATTTTCTATACATGTTGCATTTCAACGTATTTTATACTACAATTTTACACATACTAGCAAGATGCCCATGCGTTGCACGAAACATCAAGATGCATTTGTATGAGTAGTTTATGTTGTGGGAGAAAAGGATGAACGAGGAAAGGCCTTATTTGCAAACATGGAGAGGGGTGTGGGTATCTTTTTGCAAATTGCCATAGTTTCCTTCCTATCCGTCAGATATAAATTTGACGGCCTATATTGCAGGATGGCAGGCACACCATCATCACCAACTCTATTTTTTATAAGAGTAGAGATACACATAACATCCTTGTTTACTTGCACAAATTGTTTCAGAATTTTTTGAAACCAAAAAGCATGAAATTCGATTTTTTTTTCTTCAAAAGAAGTCCTCCATGGAGGCTGAGAGCTAAATGTTCATGCTCACTATAAGGCTGCGGTGACGCTATGGGTCGCTCGTAAGGGCATCTACAATGCGGCGGTAAGGATAGGCGCTAGGAACCTTAATCCCGACCATTTCGCTAGTCAAGGGGATATTTCCTAGCGCCTTTCAGGCAGTGTTGCCAGAGTTGGCAGCAGGCGTTTCAGTTCACCAGCAGTTGATTCGATGGGAAATTGTTAGTGCCTCATAGGTTCTCAACATTGGAGGCTGAGACGGGTTCTCAGCGTTGGAGGCTGAGACGCTTATGCAAAGGCTAGACAATATGTTTTTTATTTTTAATACTTAAGCATCAACATAAGGGGCTATGCAATGGAGATGCCCTAAGGATGTGTGTCGCCATGTCGAATGGCTTTTTCGGCTTTGAGAACCTATTGCCCGGTGTTTTCTTTTTTTTTCTCTTTCCTGTGTTTTCTACTCCCTGCATCCCATAACATAAGAGCATCTGTATTACGGGACGGATGGAGTATCTTTTTAATAGTTGCAATATTGTTTACATTTTTTTTTTTCCGTTCGTGTTTTCTTCTCACATTTATATTATTTAATTTGTTGGCATATTACTTGACAAGTACGTATTTATTAAAAGTTGTGAACATTTAAAAAGAAGTATGTGCATTATTTTTGGAAATAATGAACATTTTCAAAACTTTGGCTTTTCCCCACGAGCACCTAACACGCAAAGCGAAGCAAAGAGAAGGTTCGAGACGCTCTGCCGGCAAGCGGGCCCCACCTGTCAGCAGCATTCAGTCGCGTTCGCCGTTGGTTCCTCCGCCGCCGCCTTTATTTTAAGCCCGAGAGAGAGAGATCGGACGGGGAAAACCACCGCTAAACCCTAGCCGCCGGCGAGATCGGCCGACGCACTGCACCCACCCCTGCCGCGGCCACCGTCCTCGTCCTCCTCCTCACCCAGGTATCGACCGTCGACCCCCACTCCTCCTCTCCCCCTCTTGCCGCGCTGTTGGTGCGGAGACGAGCCCATCTGATTTCTTGGAGCTTGCCCGATCGGTTCTTGTTAGGGATCTCGCTTCTCCGAGCCAGTTTTGACCGCCGCCTGTTTGCTGTTGTACCAATCGTGTATGGTTCCAACCACTAACCAGAGCAGGGCAGGACAGGGCAGGGGAGTTTTGTTGCTCCTCGGCGATGTACCCTGGCCTGAATGCAGGGGAGTTCTTGGCAGGGAGTTTTGCTGCTGTATCCGCCGTGTTTTTCCTAATTATTAGTATTAGGTCGCCGAGGGTACCAGATCATTCATTCATGGCTTAACCACTCACCACCGTCCACCGGTGTCAGATCACTCAGCTACACTACATTCAGTCAAATCAGGGCCAAATTAGTTTGAGAATAACCAGTCACCGCTGTTAATATCACGCGGCCGCAGTCCAATACAGTCAATGCTAGGCCACAGCCAATGAAAATCCAGGCATCTATCTGCTCGGCTGTCGACTCATGTGAAAGTTGTTGTAGCGATCGCTCTGCTTTCTTCACAGCAAACAGGGCTTTTCTGGTCTCTGCTTCAGTACGCAGTTCCGCCTGCGCACCTCTTATATGCCACTTGTTCTTCAACGGAGCACCGCCCCTTCCGTTCAGTTCTCGTGCTGATATCAGTTAATTGTTTGAATTTCTCAGACAGTGTTAATACAGCATGGCTTCACCATTCGGGGGCGTCTCCACATGCGGCCTCAAGGCTGCCGCCGTCCCTACCGGATTCGCGGCCAAGAAGCAGCTCTCCCTTGTTTCACCCCCATCAGTTTCGCTGCCACAGAGAATCAGGCCAGGGAGGAAGTGCAGTTTCCGGGTGAAGGCCGCAAAGGAGCTATACTTCAACAAGGATGGGTCGGCTACCAAGAAGCTGCAAGTGAGTCCAAATCGCTGTACCATCATTTATATGCCGCCGCTTTCGTTTCAGTTTTTGGGTCCCTGTTGCTGACTTCATATTCCCCTGTGATCAGACTGGGGTAAACAAGCTTGCTGATCTGGTTGGGGTCACTCTTGGTCCAAAAGGAAGGAATGTTGTCCTTGAGAGCAAGTACGGGTCTCCTAGAATTGTCAATGACGGCGTTACGGTGGCCAAAGAGGTAGTCTTCTTAGGAGATTTAGCATCATTTCTTTACCCTCTGTAATCCTGATTGGTAAAAACGTTTCTCACGACTGGCTTTTCTGGACCAGGTTGAGTTGGAGGACCCTGTCGAAAATATTGGGGCTAAATTGGTTAGGCAAGCCGCTGCTAAGACCAATGATTTGGCTGGTGATGGAACAACCACTTCTGTCATCCTTTCTCAAGGGATGATTGCCGAGGGTGTTAAGGTACAGCAATATGAAACCACGGGCCTTGTTACAGTTTATAGCATAAGTGCTCTCATTCGGTTCTGGACATAATGTTCAGTTTGTTTAATGGCTTTCTGCAGATTGTAGCCGCCGGTGCTAATCCAGTACAGATTGCCCGTGGTATTGAGAAAACAACCAAAGCACTAGTCGGTGAGCTCCGAAAGATGTCCAAGGAGGTGAGATATCGCTAATCTGTTCTTCCGTTCTGGAAATAAATTCATTCTTAATTCAGTATTATATCTCCTCTGACCTATGCTGTTCTGCAATCACAAATATTAAATCAATCTTCTAATGCAATATTAGCATGCATCTGATTCTTGTGACTTCGGCTCACTATGTTACATATAAACAGGATGGCTTATTTACCTTTAAGGACCGTAAATGAGACATGTTCTATTGCGCAGCTGCTTTCATAATACAGAATAAATGTGAATATATATGGACATCACCATGTTTGCCAATGTACCATGCCGTATCAGCACATCTATTTCCCCCTTTTTTCCTTCCAAATACACATGCTCTGTTATGTTTTTTCATGTCTATATTTTCCCCGGATTTCTTCTGAAAGTTATGTGGTTTGTGATTGACCATCTCTCTTTTCCAGCTGATATTTTAAACGCCTGATACTCATGTAATAACTAGTTATTTTCAGGAGTACTAATCCCCATTTGGATCTATTGAAAAAAACTTGAACATACTGAATTACACTCAATGTTGCAGGTTGAAGACAGCGAACTTGCTGATGTTGCTGCAGTAAGCGCTGGAAATAACTACGAAATTGGCAACATGATTGCTGATGCTATGAGCAAGGTTGGGCGACAGGGGGTGGTTACACTTGAAGAAGGCAAGAGTGCTGAAAACAACCTCTATGTGGTCGAAGGGATGCAATTCGACCGCGGCTATATTTCTCCCTACTTTGTAACTGACAGTGAAAAAATGTCAGTGGAGTATGAGAATTGCAAGGTCTGATTCTCTATAGCTTTTTGCCAACTTGTCTACTTAAATTTCAGTAATCAACATCTCCATGAGTCCTATGCTATTGAGCTGATGTTTTTTCCCATTACCCAGCTGCTTCTTGTGGACAAGAAAATTAACAATGCTCGAGATCTCATCACTCTTCTGGAGGATGCTATTAAGGGTGGATATCCAATTTTAATAATCGCAGAAGATATTGAGCAGGAAGCTCTTGCAACTCTTGTGGTCAATAGGCTTAGAGGTGCACTGAAGATTGCTGCTATTAAAGCCCCTGGTTTTGGAGAGCGGAAGAGTCAATACCTGGATGATATCGCTACTCTGACAGGAGGTAAATTTAATCTTTGGTGCAGATTTGATGTGTACCTATGATATTGGTTCACTTATAAAGGTCATTATTCACCCAGGCACTGTCATCAGAGAAGAAATTGGACTGTCCCTGGATAAAGCAGACAAAGAAGTCCTAGGAAATGCTGCCAAGGTTGTAATCACTAAGGATTCAACAACAATTGTAGGAGATGGTACTACACAGGAGGAAGTAACCAAAAGGGTTACTCAAATCAAGAACCAAATTGAGGTCTGTATAGTGTGAACTTGTATTACATGCTGTCAGTTTTCCATATCCTAATTATCATATTCGCTAGGCCTCCCGATGCAGCCCCTGTCTATAGCCTTTTAGCTAGCAAGTTAGTTAGGCTGACAGTTTCTGGTCTCTCTTTCTTATCATATTTGTTTATTTTTCTCATTTTGCTTCTCTGCTTCTACTCTTTTTTTGTGTTTGGTTGTATCTTAGCATCAATTGGATGCAGTTAAGTATATTGACAACAATTTGATGCATGCTTGTGAAAAGCAAAATCCTATTTGTGAAATCATGTTCTGTTTTTCTCATGGCCCCTCAGTTTGTCCAGTCTCTTTAGGGTGCTCTGTTTTTCCTGTATGGATAGCTTCAGTTTTTGTATTTCACGTGTCACTTGAAGTGTGAATTAAAATGCCTCAAGTAATGTTTTATTCAAACTTTACCTTTTCAGGCTTCTGAACAGGAATATGAAAAAGAAAAGCTAAACGAGAGGATAGCTAAACTATCTGGTGGTGTTGCTGTCATTCAGGTACTTGTGTTGTTTCATATTGAGCTGTCTACTGATGCACTAGGCTGCAATTGAAGAACGGCGACTGGTAGTGCGCTAGCATAATAAAACAGCTATAAAATGATACATCTTGGTTTGTAGGTAGGAGCACAGACTGAAACTGAGCTCAAGGAAAAGAAACTGAGGGTTGAAGACGCACTGAATGCAACAAAGGTAATGCCTCCTTCTGGTGCAAGTCCAATTAAATTTTGGGATTCCTGTGTGATCTCACTCAGAGAAGCCTTCTGGTGCACTGTATTATTGTACTGATTTTACTTTTACACCGAACCCTATGTATAATCATTGCTTGTTAATTGACTGCTTGCTTTGTGGACAGGCCGCTCTGGAGGAAGGTATTGTTGTCGGTGGTGGTTGTACCCTTCTAAGGCTTGCATCAAAAGTTGATGCCATTAAAGAAACCCTTGAGAATGATGAACAGAAGGTATGGAAAAGGCAAATTAGATCACCTTTCTAGAAGTTTTGACATTCAAATGTTATCCTTGGTTCAGAGAGCTGGTTTCTTCCATCAAAATGAACTAATTTTCTGTTTGCCTTTTCAAGGTTGGTGCTGAAATTGTGAGGAAATCCTTGAGCTATCCACTTAAGCTGATTGCGAAAAATGCTGGTGTCAATGGCAGTGTAGTCACTGAGAAGGTCTGGACTGAAGTTTGTTTACAAATCTGAATTTAATATTTAGTATCTTGTGCGTAACTAATTTGGAGCTTGTCTATATTCAGGTCCTTGGGAATGACAACTTCAGGTACGGCTACAATGCCGCTACAGGGAAGTATGAGGATTTGATGGCTGCTGGTATTATTGATCCCACCAAGGTACGAAGAAATTGTGTTGACATCTTTTTGTCTTGTCTCTGAACATTTTTTTTCTCAAACTAAATCTTTCTTTGTAACAACTGTGCAAGCGAGAAGTATTTTAAAAAAGAAACCCAAGTCTACGACTCCCTCTGTACCTAAATACGTATAAGAAAACATCTTGTATTTAGAAACAGAGGTTAGTATTATACTTTGCTGGGAAATGACTAGATTGAGTGTTCTTCATGTATGCAATCATACTGAAACATTAAGCATGAGCACCCATCAACTCAAGGAACGACCAGATTGAGGACATATCGTGTGGAATATTTTCTGAAAAATTATCGTGTGGAATATTGTCTTCACCCTCCTTTCTCAAACAAAGAAGTGGGCCCATAAGCTAACCTGATTTCTCGCAAAACAGGTTGTGAGGTGCTGCTTGGAGCATGCTGCATCGGTGGCCAAGACTTTCATCACCTCGGACGCCGTCGTGGTCGACATCAAGGAATCTGAGCAGGCACCTGCTGCAAACCCAATGGCCGGTTCAGGTATTTTTTTTTTCACCTAACCTGAAACCACAAAATATGTGCTCGCTGCCAATGTAATATTTGTCACCTAACTTGTGTTGATGCTGTCTTCTTCAGGTTACGGGTTTTAAAATCTACAAGAAGAGCCAGCAGCGCTGTTTTGGTGTCCCTTGTGCAGCATGCTGCGTCGGAGGTTATACTTTGAGAAAAGAAGTGTGTGTGCTATTGCGTCGCGGGTCGAAGCCTGAAACTAAACTTTTGGTGCTATTGTCGCGAACCAAAAGTCGGACCGTGAGTCTTCTTTAAATTTTTATTACACTAGCAATCTAGTCCTGAAAGAAAATGAACACTATTTTTTTTCTGCGACAAAGTGAACACTGTATTGTAGGCATAGGCTATTTTTTTTCTGTGATGTTCCCACTCAATTAATTTATTGCTTAGTCTTGCGGTAATGCTGGCTTTTTTTTTGTTCCATATATATGGAACATGTAACACTGTCACTGTAGCGGGCCGGTTGTGCTTGTCTGATCTGTCAGGCCTGGTTTGCCCTCTCAGCCGGTCAAATACTATGGCCAGGCCAGCCCGCCAGTAGTAGTAATACTGAAAAAAATTTACCCCAACTTTGAGATCACCAGCAGGCCCAATAGCGTCGCTTGACTCACTCGGGTCTTTTTTCTACTGACGCTTTCATAGAAAAAACACCAGCAGCTTGCTAAAAACACGACTTCATTTAAAAAAAATAAATCAAAAACTAAATCTCGAACTAACAAATATGTTCACAAAATGAAAATTGTTCATGATTTTTTTTCCTACAAATTGTACGAGTTAGCTTGCACACATGCATGGATGGCTGCTGTGGTAACGCACGTACGTGATCAAGTTTGAGTCCAATTATTTAGAAGATGGTCTATATGGTGGATTTTGATTAGAGACTTATTGCTTTAGAGAACGCACGTACTCGACTTCATGAGGAAAAAAATACATACCCTAAAAATATGACGAAAAAGACCAGTTCAGAAGAAAAAAAACCCACCAAGTGCCCAAATCACTGAAATTCACAGTGATTCCATGGGGAAGTAGAAACGGAGAGGAAGGACAACTGACATTAAAATTGTAGTTTTCTGTTCAGCCAGAAGACCCAAGCATTCACTTGAAATTCAATAAATTAATTGGAATTTAAAAATATTTTGATTCTTGTAATTCTTTTGTACTACTAAAATGGCTGAAACATTTTGATTGAAAGGTAAATACTCCGGTATCTAGTGAGATCATTGAAATTCGATGAATTGAACATCTCACTAAACGTGGAAACCATGCATATGTCTAGTGTAGTGGAGTTGGACTAGAAGTTAAACTAGTCTAGGGTTTCTCTCTATGTGCATTGCATGATGGGCTGCTAGGTGCGCAACTTGATCATGTAAAACTATCTAGTAGCCATGTTATCTGTAGCTGATTTAAGAGCCAACCTATATTACAGTTAGTAGTTTCTAAAAATATATATAATAGTCTGTTATAAGGTTTTACTACTTCATCACTACCTGGCCCACCTTCTTTCTCAATGTTTCTTGGAGCCTGTGTTGTAACTACTAATTTGAAACCTACTTCTCTTCTCTATCCTTAAACTAGCAAGAATATAATATACTCCCTCCGTTCCTGAATACGCGAAACAAAATGAGTGAATGTACACTTTAAAATATATTTATATACATTCATACGTAGTCTATATTGAAATCTCTAAAAAGATTTATATTTATAAACGGAGGGAGTATATACCCCATACTTGTGTATTTGTGACACATATTACCCCATTTAGTGTGACAAAAGCAGAAATACACCATTTATAAGAAATTAACATGGTTTTACCCTCATTTTCGCATTCAGCCTGTTTTGTTGGAATAGACCGGCATCTTAGAGCATCTCCAGCCGTTCGGCCCCCCAAGGCACCCCCCGGCGCTTTTTCGGCACTTCCCCCGGCGCGAATTTGGCGCTGGGGTCGTTCTCGGCCCAGCCACGCCCCCAGCCCCGGCCCCAAAGACGCCCTATTTTTATTTTTTTTGAATCTGCAGTTCCCGCTACAAAAAAAACGCCATAGTTCGGTGACCATTCGCCACAGCCCCACGATCACCTCAGTTTGGCACATAGTTCGGCGTGGCGAATAAAAACGGGAGGCGAGAGGCGAGAGTGCATCAAATGACGGCTGCGTCGATGTCCTCGGCGAAGCCGTCCTGTGTTTCTGCATTGGCTGCGGCGTGCCGGGCGTCGAGGTAGGCGACGCATCCTCACGGGGGCTCGCTGGCTGGGTCGACGTGTTGGTCGTGGCAGTGGGCGTCTCCGTCGGCAGGCCGTCCAGGACGAGGCCACGCTCCCGCATGTACCACTCCCTGATCGGCCCGTCCATCGCCGACACCGCCGTCGCGTCCGCTGCCATTAGGAAGGCCAAGTCGGTGTTCCTCTTCTTGGCGGCTACATTTGTCCTCCTCCTCCTCCTCCTCCTCCTCGGCGTAGTCATGCTCGGCGCCCGCATCGGCGGCTTCGTAGAGCTCTTCGGCGAATCCAGGGGAAGCGGCGGCCGCAGCCGAGCCGCTCGTGATGATGTCGTCCATGTCTGCCGCCGTGGACTCCTCATCGCCGTGTTGCGATGACGAGGCCTGCGAGTAGAGCAGGGCACCACGACGCAAATTCGGTGTCGTCGACGTAGGGGAGGCGGCGTGGTCCGGCGGAGAGTAGTTGTACGGGGGGTACTAGACGCCGGCGAACGCGGGAGACGGGGTGCGCTGCCCGTGCGAGAAGGCGGTGTTGGGGTTGAACCCACCATGGATGTCACCGTCGCCATAGCCAGGGGACGGCGCGCACCCCCACGGCTGGAGCGGAGGCGTAAAGCTGGCTGGCGACCCGACGCTCGACTGGCTCCAGGCGACCTGATGATGGCTGGGAGGAGGCATCATCCGGGCGCTAGCCTCCGCCACCGCGACACGCTCTTGCTGCTTCTTGGACCTGTTCCGCCGGTCGATGGTGGCGGCCGCTCGCCGTACGATGTCCGCCTTCCACTCGACGTTCAACATCCCAGACGGCTTTGACGGCGGCGCCCTCGGCTTCCTCTGCTTCGGCGGCGGGGCATCAACATCCGCGGCACGGCGGGCCTGGTGGCGGTGTATTTCTTCGGCGGCATGGTGGCGAGCAGCGAGAGGAATGGCGGGAGAAGGGGGG
>LR738712.1:901333565-901344335 GCA_902687465.1 Secale cereale
GGGCTTTATGTTGGAGCCTCTCGCATCGCCCCTCTTCTTCTTTCTCACAATTATCATCTTCCGGTGATTTCGCCCAAGAACGCACACAATGGAGAAACTCAAAGAACACACACCTACACATGTACCAAGGAGGAGCACAAAGCTTTGCTTAGAGGAGTACCTAGTTGATTGTGTATTCTGAATCAAGTGAATATACATCTAGTATATACTACTGCAACGATAAGTAGATATACATGAAAGCAAGTTCACTCTAAGTTCCACGCGCGCATATGTCGGATCTTGTTGGATCAAATCAGGTGGCAGCTGGAAGCTAGTAGGTGGTTTGGATTCATCAACCACATTATTTAAACCTATAAGGTTGCTAGCCAACTTGGCTCCCCAGTGATCCCCCGTGAAACACGTTCCTGGTCGTTGGATCTTGGTCAACGCTTTATCTCCTCCGTCCGATCTTCACCTTGAAGTAAATCTAGATTCACCTCGTGGTTCTTTTTCTTGACCAATGACCGGTGGGCTCGTCGCTCACCGGTATTGGCTGGGTAAGTTGTCGGGCAAGTGAGAAGGTATTCGCCAATCCACGCGTCGCTCCGCCAAAGCCCAATACTACTACAAGCACACCAGTTGACTGAACCCATCAATCGCTCTGGATCTATATGCATGTAACTGAGGAGCATCGCTTGCGCAGCTAGTCAGTACCAATCGACAGAATCCATCAAGATCAAGTGTAAATTAGTTTGTTTTAGTCTAATCTAGGGAAGCTACTTACAGGCACATGCATCTGCAGCTAGTTGATTTTGAAGCTACTTACATGCACATGCATCTGCCTCACTGTGTCCCTAGCTAAGAGGAACACATTCCGCACAACTCTTTTAATCTAGCCCAGCAAGGAGAGTAGTGGATTCGAAAGCAACTGTAGTTGGTTCTGAGTTGCACGCAGTGGCGGACCTAGAAACGAAATGAAGGGTGTGCACACTTTAAAAAATTTGAGATCTATACCAACTAGCTTGGATGGACTTAAAAATCAGCTAATTTTTACATGGTAAAAAAAAAATATCCCAAAATTCTGGGTGTGCCATGGCACACCCGGCACACCCCCTAGATACGCCACTGGTTGCACGCCCGGAGAGGTGATCGACGGTGTACAGGAATCGTTTTATATGCCGACGGCCAAAAGCCGTCGACAAAGGCCAGAAAACCGCCAACATAGGCTATACCGACGGTTGCAGCCGACGTCGTCGATCACCTCTCTAGGCACAAGATGAAGAAGCAAGCCGAGGAGCAGTTGATGTCCCGATGGCGGAGGCGTCGCAGGAGCACAGCCGATGAAAAAATACGGACCTGTGCGTGGATTACTGCATGGAGCAAACTCGTTATTTTCCCAGGCCCGGGCAATTCTATGATTGCGTCAAGGAGTGCCACGCTGGTCATGGCCGGCTCACCGGCGACAGCTGGAATGGGATCCTCCGCCACGTCAAGCAAGAACCACAGCCCCGGCTTGGCCTCGGCACCGGCAACATAGCCATGGAATAATACTAGTCTTTTCTCTTGGTGAGCTTGTTTCTTTTTTTCTTCAAAATACTGTAGATAACAGGCGGCGTGCGTGCCAGTGTGTGGCCGGTCGAGTCTGTTCATGCGTCGTCGGATTCTCAAGTTGTTAATTTGCTCTAGTTTTGTTATTAGTTACAAATAAATTTATGGAATTGCCGAATGATATACACAGCGTGCTTCTTCTTGCCCGGCCGTCTGCTTAGCGTAACTATTTACTTGTACGTAAAAAGACACTTTGGATCCCTCGCGTGATTGCTTCGCTAGGCAAGGCCAGCCTTGCCGACGGAGGCGAGCCAAATCGGCTCAAACACGAAAAAAGCTGGAAACGAGGCGTGCTCTCCTAGGAACCAAATGCTTCGCTTCCTTGCTGGGTCAGGCTAGGCGAGGGCTTGCCTAAGATCCAAACGTTCCTGCTTGTCTCATACTTCCCACATATTTTGCACTATTTATAAATCACTGAAAACCATGAAATAATTTTATAATACTGTGTGTACCTATTATGTCACAAACTTTTACAACCAAACTAGTGGGGAGCCTTTATGTTGGAGCCGCCTCTCGCATCGCCCCTCTTCTTCTTTCTCATAATTATCTTCTTCCGGTGATTTCGCCCAAGAACGCACACAATGGAAAAACTCAAAGAACACACACCTACACATGTACCAAGGAGGAGCACGGAGCTTTGCTTAGAGGGGTACCTAGTTGATTGTTGATTCTGAATCAAGTAAAATATGCATCTAGTATATACTATTGGAACGATAAGTAGATATACATGAAAGCAAGCAGATTCTAAGTTGCACGCGCGCAGATGTCGGATCTGGTTGGATCAGATCGGGTGGCAGCTGGAAGCTAGTAGACTGTTTAGATCAATGAAAAAAATAGCGCGCTACATCAAAATAGCGCCGGCCTCAAAATACTCTATTAGCGTGTTATATCGCGCTATAGCGTGCTATTAGCGAGACGTTATACATTGATTTATATAGCGAGGGAATTCTCAATACGCTATAGCGTGCTATTAGCGACGCTATAGCGCGCTATTTTTTTCAGTGTTTTAGATATATACCACAAGTTGACTGAACCCATGAATTGCTCTGGATTCTATATGCATGTAACCGAGGAGCATGGATCACGCAGCTAGTCAGTACCGCTTGACTGAATCCATTAAGATCAAGTGTAAATTAGTTTGTTTTAATCTGATCCGGGGATGAGTAGTTAGTTGATTTTGAAGCTACTTACATGCATATGCATCTGCAGCTAGTTGATTTTGAAGCTACTTACATGCACATGCATCTGCATCAGTGTGTCCCTAGGAGGAACACATTTGCACAACTCTTTTAATCTAGCCCGGCAAGGAGAGTAGTGGATTCGAAAGCAACTGTATAAACGTATATATACTACTCCCTCCGTTTCTAAATATTTGTCTTTCTAGACATCTCAAATGAACTACAACATATTGATGTATGTAGACATATTTTAGAGTATAGATTCACTCATTTTGCTTCGTATGTAGTCACTTGTTGAAATCTCTAGAAAGACAAATATTTGGGAACGGAGGGGGTACATAGAAGCAAGTTGGTTCTGTGTTGCACGCCAGCAGAGGTCGGATCTCGTACGTGTACGCATTGTATATGCCGATGGTTGCAGCTCACGAAGCTTCTAGGGTTCCTCCTAGTTCAGAAAATATTGTTAAAAAGTTCCGTAGCGTTAGTAGGTTAGTTCCCAAAAATGATATAAAATACTATATAGAATTGATAATATAATAGCATGAAACAATAAAAGATTAAGATACGTCGGAGACGTATCAGCGTCCCCATCACCATCCACTCGCGCCTCAGCTCCTCTCCACCGGCACCTCGACCACCTCCAACGCCGGCGCCCGGCCCCGTCGGTGAGCTCCTCCTCCTACATATACAATCAACGGTATAATGTAATTGATACACAATCATTGCTTGTGCTATGCTCGTTCTCACGATTTGTTGGCCAGTGATGGAGATGATAGATTTTATTGGTTGAACACGCCAGGTGTATTTGCTCGTGGTTTGTTGTCTTCTTTTACCGGGAATGGAGACGAGTGCCAAGGTTTCGATGAAATGTTGATTCATTTATGTTTTGTGTTTTTGTCCAAACTGCTATCTGTTGGTAGACCATAAAAGGTAGTGCTATCTGAACATAAAGCACATGTTCTCATTGTGTTCATACTCATAGATTTTTGTAAATTTGTATATGCTTTAATTAATTTTCTTACATTTGACAAACTAAAAAAATCATGTAATGCTTATACTATAGGTTGTGGGTGAAAACTTATAACAATCAAGAATAAGTCATAACCACGAACCACACAGTAAAATCCACAATATGGAAGGCTCTGTTCCTTCCAGAGATATTACAAATGTTCACTCGACGACTTCACCAAAAGGGAACCAATGTGCGTGTTTTGTTTAATATCGCTATCTAATTATTATCCTTAATTCCTTATCTATCTTTTGCCTTGATATACCATGTGTTTTTGTGTTGTTTTGTTTGGTGGGGAAATAGTAGCTGTCGCTAGAAAGCACAATGATCCTTTAGATGAAACCAGAAGTGCTTATGAAAATGAATTCTTCTCACTGTAAGCGTTTCCACGACTGGGGTAGGTATATGTAAATGACTTATCAGAGGGAAGCCTGTTTCCAAAGGAATAGTGAGTATACAAGAATGAGGCGTGAGTTCAGTGCAAGCTCTAACAATGCACAACCAGCAGCACAGTAGGAAAATTCAAGAGCTAATAAGAACATATACATGACAGATTTCAGTCATTAGATTGTAGTGCCATTGGGCTTCACATGTATATGCAAGATACAAATATTTTTCACTTTTAACATACAACAGAAACATCCTATCAACAGAAGTGAACACATACCATTTTCCTTTTTTGAATGAAGAGGGTGCTTTACACCTTCAGAATCAGAGTTACAGAGTCATTACAAGCCAACTCAACAATGGTAGGACATGCCCCATTCATAGATTACTAATCCTAATCTGATGCGTCTGGCCAGCAAGACCATGAGCCAGCGTTGATAAACCAGGAACTTACATAGGAGATAAACCAGGAACGAAGGTTACAAACATCAGCATAGATGTTCTAGCTTCTACATGCTGGTGCTACACACTACCCTATGAGGACCTCCGAGATACTGAGACAGCACAAAATATTGAGATTAACGAAGCACTACCACAGGCGTCTTCGTAGTTGACAGGAAAGTGTCCTCCTACTGAATGAACATTGCCGGAAAGTCTGAAACAAATTCAGAAAAATCCGAGCACCAATGCCAAGTCTAGAACTTGAACCCTTGTGGGTTGGTTCAACACAAGGTACCCAACCATCTTACCTCCTAAGAGGTAAGACTAATATTAGCCGCTAGATTAATAAAAATAGATGGCTCATATCATTTTGGACCATCTTAAAAGAACACGATAAATAAAACGTCAATAATTGTTTGTAATACAAACGAATAAATACTTTAGAGTGTTATAGACTAGCCCGTGCGAATGCATGGTAGCGACTAGTAAAATTGAGTTACAAACGTATTTTATGGGTGCTAAATTGAGTGAGCTTTCGCAGCTGCGGCGTGGCTTATCTATATGCATGTACAACATTTGTTATATGTATATGTGTTGTGTTGGATACAAGTGGATGCACTCGGCGAGCTAGCAGAGAAGGAGCAACATTGACGATCGACTACGGTTACCTGGAGCGGCATCTGCGAAGATCGGTGGACATGACGGTGCTGTTGCCGGGGAAGAAGAAGTGTAGACGACACGAGATGCGCGTCGAAAAGTGAACCTTGAGGAAGATGCCCACTTTCCAGCGCACTCGCGCCTTGCCCCGCAGGTCGAACGGCACCATGCCGGCGTTGAGCGACTCGTCCATGGACCGCATCCCAGCTGGGTCCAGCGTCCGTCCCGTTGACACAACATTGTACTGCAGTGGCAGGGAGCTCTCCGCCTCCACGACAAACGGCGCTGGCGTCCGCAGGAGAGCCACGTCGACTCCGTGGAATTGCAGGGCGAGGTCGACACGGGAGAAAGTGGCATCCGCCTTGGAGTTGTTGTTCTCGGCGAGGATGGTGATAGGCATTTGAAGGACCTGGATGGTGCCGTGCTGCTGGGCGTACTGTAACGCCCCCAGCTGCGCGTCGGAGACCGCCAGGTATGGCATCTTGGGCATGTTGAGGAGGTATACAGCGAGCAGGATGACGCCGATCACGATCATGGCAACGGCGAGCACCGTGCACAGGATCACCATCGTCCACCTGGAGCTGTCGTGATGTGATTTCCAATCCCTCCACCAGGTCCTCCAGCTCCCGGTGGTCGTCTCCACCACGGCTGGCGGCCTCTTGATGCCTTGCTGATCTCTTACTATCTTCGCCTGCTCGACGTCCTGAGAGGCTGGCGGCGGCACCTTGGTGGGGTCCTTCTCGTGAGCTCCAGCCTGCTTCTGGGACATGTCTGTGAATTGCGTCACGTAGAGCTTGTGGCCCATGATGGGTCCTGTCTCCGTGACGCGCTGGCGACCATGCAACATCATCATCGATAGCAGGCAGGCGCGGAGAGCGTTCAACCCCATCCCCGAGCTGATCAACTCGAGGAGCTTATCCAGCTGGGCCCTAAGGATGTCAATCATGGAGTTGGACTGCTCAAGATGAAGGTTGTTCCTGATTTCCACCAGCTTGTTATTGGCTCCTTGGAGGCCCACGCTGTCCGCGAGAGTAATCGCCTGCCGTAAGTTCTCTATGTAGATTTGACGGACTTGCTCGGTGAGCACGGCCTCCGAAATTGGAGACGAAGGGTCAGCTGATCCGGTGCGGCTTATAGTGACCCTAAATTCATGGGAGACGAAGGGTATTCCGTTGATACTGCACAATGTGAATGTATTAGACAAACTAATGGAGACATATACTCACTAGGTCCCAAGGTGACTCAACTTTGTAATAACTTTCAGTAGTAGATAGTATACGTATATACCTATATGTGCAACTCGCAATGATGATAGTCACGTTCCTACTAGTGTGGACAGCAGGGAGGAGGACATCGATCATAATGTTGCGTAGTTCTGCAGCGAAGAGATCGCCAAAGCTGACGGTTACAGAGCCCGTGTTGTCGTCCCTTGTCTGCAGGTAGAGACCAGCGTGCACCTTCTCTATCGTGGAGTCGCCTGGCTTTGGGGACACGGTGAGCTTCAGGTCCTGGGTGACAATGCTGAGAAGGCCACCCAGGATCTGCGAGAAGGACTCGCTCATACTCTTCCCGTCCTCTACGAAGTTGAACGTTCCTCCTTTGCTCTTCATTGCGATCTCCCCCAGCACCTTCCATCAAATATACATGTGGACTAAATTCTATTATATTATTCTAAAGTGTATATGACACGTTCACGAAAAAATAAGACATTCTAGAAGATCTCACAAAAAGTAAAGCATATGATCATCAAATCTCAGTATTTTTTGTTGATTCTATATGTTAATGTACCAACATCTCCGTAATTACCTCCAAACCACTTTCGTATAAACATACTGGTTTGTATGTGGGTGAATTTAATTTACTGAAACTTTGGCTACTGATATCTTCTTGATATTTAGATGGGATACTCAAGAATAATATTTGTAGATTTTTCTCACATGACAACTTATTAATAATATTAATTAAGGAAATAAAAAAATGTGTTTAAAGTGGCCTTTTTCAGGCTGCATATATTGATGTCTAAATCCACAAGTTCTAGATAGCTATGACTGCCAGCACGGCTCATTATGCTGATCTTAGCCATCGAGTTGTCGGGCTTCATAAACAGGCTTTGACGTGCTTCAGTTTTATTCGTAGGATTCAAACAGGTCTTATTACGATCTAACCTTTCAATTTTGTGTAAGAATATATCCAATAGCCATAGGAAACCGAGGGAGAAATATATACTAATGCGGTTCTAAATTTTTTTGTGAGCTGGATTAATTTTTTTCTGGATTGAAATGTTATGCTCACTGAAATAGTACATGATTGTGTTTGCACAAAAGTTTGTCAAAGAAATCCTGAGGAAAAAAAATCCTATATAGAATTCAATCATACAAATAAAAAAAAAGCTTGCATATGATTTTTTTTACAGATTCCAATACTCTCAAATTTCTATGAAAATCCTTTGAATCAAAGAGGCCATTAGAGACGATCGAAGACGTGTCCCGCGCAATTAGTGCTTGTTATTTAATTACTAACAAACAAATCAATTAATTGAAGGAGGGATGGATGGAGGGATCATGTTGATGTACCTTGTGGTTGGAGTCTGCACCAAAACCAAACGTGTAGACCGCCACATCGCTGACATCCACAGTCGTAGCATCGCCTTTGTTCTGGTCCCCATCGGACAATACAAAGATGCTGGCAACGCGGCCGCGGGCGATACGACGGCTGTTGAGGATTTTGTGGCCAGTCTCGAGGCCGGCTTCCATGTTGGTCATGTTGATGACTTCCAGGCCGTCGACGAGTTCCTCTAGGCGTGCCTTTGAAGCCTGGGTCATGGAACGCAGATGGCACCGCCTCTGAGCGTCGTCGGAGAAGGTGACAATGGAGAGACGGTCGTTGGGGCTGAGCTTCTTGATGACGAACTGCATGGCGGTCTTCATCCTGCCGAGCCTGTTCTCACCGGTCATGCTGTAGCTGATGTCCAGGACAGCCACGAGGTCCAACCCGAGGCGTTCGCTGGTGGAAGATGCACCGATGAGCTCCAGCAGCACCCGCTGCTCGTTCTTCTGCAGTGGCGCCCTTTTCGTCGCTGGGTGCGGCACCACCCACACGTTTTGGGCCGTGTCCTGCTGAAGGGTCCCTGCGTCTGGAAGACGATCGATTGACAGATTTTGCCGGTGAACGAAATGGTGCATAATATGCATAATATATGCTTCCAAGTTCCAATAATAAAGTGAAGGGAATAAAATCACCTGGTGTAGAATATGCATAAGGAACGTTCTGGTCTTCATCGTCAAAATCTAAGGACATTGCGAGCGAGAGATAGCCCCTACTTGCTAGGTAGCTGATGTGTAGTAGCTAATTTAATAATGCCAATATCGTGTTAATATAGTAGAGGATGGAGTGGCATCAAGGGAACGGATGTTTGGGAGGGAAGCAAGGGAAAGGATGCCAATGTAGGAGCAGGAGTTTGGTATCTTCTTTGCTCTCCATCTCAGCTTCCTTTTCGGGCTTTGAATGCACGCTTAAGGAAAGGATGAGTATTATCAAAGCATGTGCTGGTTGTGTCGGAGAATTCTCATCGGTTTTTCGGTGCCACCGACGAAATAATTTTACATAAACAATACCCCATAACTATGTACAGTACGTCCCTAGAAAAACTATGTACACTAATTTTTTACCCTGTTATTAGTAAAGAGTAGTAGAACGTCTATGCATTGCTACAGGCTATAATGCATATATAAATGAATTAAACAAATAATTAAGGTCGTTTCCAGTGTCGAAGTTCATTTCTCCTTCATATGTTCGGGTGTGCCAGATGTCAAACTAACGTCGAGTAGGCTCCCAAAATTCAAACGTTTGGACAGTCCGGTCTCCCGCAGATCCACGCCAAATCTGGGAAGAAACGTCGTTGTCCGGGCCATCCACTGTGTTATCTCCAACATGCTGGCCCAACACAAAACCCCACCCCACCACACACCCTTCTCTTCTCATGTCAAACCCTCCCCTGCCCGCTCGATTTATCGTTGTAGCGGGATATTTCTTCGACATTTGTCGGTGGTGTGGGGATTGTGCATGGAAGCTGCTGTAACAAGAGACTTAGCTTGCTACGACCGGAGATGCCGTGTCCTGGTCGCGCACGAACAGTGTCAGTCAGCGTAGAAACCAGAGAGGCGGCTTGCTATGATGAAACACACAATGTGCTGCCAATGCGAGCAATGGTGCGATTACAACCGACCAGGAGGATGGCCGGGAACGGCACCAGCCGATTCTAGGTGCTAGAGGGAGCCGGACAGCCTGGTATATTTTCCGGGGCACGGCCGAGGCACAATGCTTCTTTCTACCCTTCCGACTGGTGCAGAGTGGCCCCGTAGGAGAAATTGGTGTGCGCGAGAACACGTGGCGTGACAGCGAGTGACCGGCGCAGATTGAGATCAGTCACCCGATCGCAATCGCTAACCTTATTCAAAATACATGCACGGATTCTCAAAAATAATAATTAAAAATAGACGCAGGCTTGCAGGGCGATCAGACTAAGTTACATACATGTACAAAATAAATGCAAAACATTATGAGTAAATAAAAATAAATAAATGAATAATGGACACATACATGCATGTATCAGCATATTTAGATCTTATATATATTTCAATTAAATTAAACAGCCATCATGTCCACATACGAGAACAAGTTCAACGTCGACAAACTTTCATAAAAAAAAAAGGTTCACCGTCGACAAGAAATTGAAGAAACGGTTTGGCTGAAACTCAGCTAGCTGAGTTTCAAGTTTGGCATCATTCACCGTATCAGCCATTGGATATTATTTCCACGTCATGATTTGTGCGTTTCCTAGCTTTTTTTTTTCTGGGCAGGTTGTCTGTGTGTGTTTGTGGTGGACGCGGCCCAACGTTGTTTTCCTTCCCGTAATCAGGTTGTTGTCTGTTGTTTGGGGCTCTTTTCTTTTGTTGGTGGCCCGTTTGTCCTATGTGTTTATGGCTGTCCGCCCCCCTGTGGCCCGCTGCATCATTGCATACAAGAGCCGTTGCCTCTCTTATATTTTTTTTGTTCTTCCATTTATTTTCTATTTTCTCATGTGGTTATTTTATCTTTAACTTTTCTTTCCATGAGTATTTTTTGCATTTTTTTCGTGGAGCTCTTGCTCGTCTATTATCGGTCAAGTCGGTGTCCCAACCATAAGTTTTTAAATGGGGTTGGTATCAAGTTTTTAGAAAGAGGCTGCAATTGCAAGTTTAGAAATTGAATCGCAACTACAAGTTTTTTAAATGTGATCGCAACCGCCAGTTTTTAGAGAGGGACGCAATTGCAAGTTTTCAAAATGTAAATGCGACTACAAGTTTTTGAAATGGGGTCGCAACTGCAAGTTTTCAAAATAGGATCGCAGCTGCTTGTTTTCCAAGGGATCGCAGTTGCAAGTTTTCATAATGAGGTCGCAACTTCAAGTTTCCTAGTCGGGGTTGCAACTGCATGTTTTAAAAAGGGATTGCAACTGCATGTTTTTCAGAG
>LR738712.1:901356132-901377096 GCA_902687465.1 Secale cereale
TGGGTACAAGCAGACTGTGAGAATATGGACGTCATATGTGAGCCATCAAATCCATCTGGACGGTTGAGATCGGTTTCAAAGAATTGTCATCCGTTGGATGCAGGGTTCGACCAATCAGCATAGATCGATCCGCGTCACCGTGAGAGTGACCAATCAGAAGCAAGCAAGTAGGTGGTCCGTGGGAGGTAAACAAGCACAAAAATTCCCCAACGAGAAGAGTTATCCAAACTGGAGTGGAGTAAAATCCCTAGCGCAGGCGCAGCCGCATCGCCTCCCCCCTCAGTTCGAGCGCCGCCGCCACCCACCGCCCAGAACCACAACCGGCGACCTCGTCTCCCACCGCCGGCCTCCGCCCTCCGCCCTCTCCCCAACCAGCGGCGACCTCGTCACCCACCCTCTCCTCCTCACCTCACCTTCTCTCCCCATCCCAAGCTGCAGATCGAGCACGCCATGGCGTTGCCCGATCCTCCACGCTCGCCGGCGCCGTCGTCCAGGCCTTTTTCGACCTGGGCCTCCCTCGACGGAGGTGCTCGCACGTGCGCCGCCCGTGCGCGCCGGGACAGGACCTGCTCTGCCGACGGCGCGGTTCCGAGCGACGGGGAGGATGGCTGCACCAAGGTCCTCTCTCGCCCATTTCTCCTCTTCTACTTGCTTCCCCCTCCCTCCCTGACGCGTTGGGATTTTCTTCCTCATGCAGGCAGGTGCAGCGTCGAACCCTAGCCGCGCCTCGGTGCTCAACGCCCGCCCCACCGACGCCTCCGCCCCGAAGGAGCGGAAGGAGCTCGGTCACTGCATCCAGGACACGTAAGGTTTCCCCAACATCATCAAAATCTCATCTTGTTTGCGTGATGATGAATTGTTTTGTTTTATCTGAAAAAAGTGCATCGCTGCAGGGGCATGGAGTAGAACACCACCTTCAGTTTTCGCCTCCGATCCCACCTTCCTCGTCCACTGCATCAAGAAAGGTAACAAACAATCCATGCATCGATCCGCATTGCCTGCTCTGTTTTTTTGCTTAGTTTGTCCTGCTCAACTGCTAATCATCATGGGATCTATAAATGGAACATAAACAGTTAGTTAGTTAGTTAGTTAGTTAGTTAGCGTACACTGTTTGAATAAATCAAAACAATTCCATGCACCTGGACATTTCAGGTTACCATCTTTAAGTGAGCGTGCAGTTTTCATGCTTTACCCCTGACTGGATCTGATTCATGGTCGTGTGTTTTGTTTTGATTCAGGCCAACACTATTGCTCAGTTCACATTGTTTGTCCTGCTCAATTACTCATCATGGTGGAATATGAAGTAATCACTCCACAAATTAAAACCTGATGGGCTACATTACTTAGTTAGTTAATTTATGGTTTCAGATGATCAAAACGATAATTTTATTTTCATTAATATGGATGCACAAATTCCAGCATCCCATCCATAAGGGAATGGGCCAATTTTCATGCTCTTCTACTGACACCGATCCTTACGCTTACACATGCAAACTAATCCATCCAGCGCTTGTCCACTGCTGCAGTGCGTGTCCACTGCTGCCGAGCATCCTTCACACCAGCAGCAAGAAGAACTGCAACCTCACGTCCTGTGTCGACTACTTCGAGCCTGGCTGGGGGTGGCACCGCTGACGCTGGCCAGGAGGTGGACCTGCATGACGTCGACAACATTAGAGACGAGTGTATTTGCTGGCCCCGATTCTTGTTCCACTCCGGCATAGTTGGTAAGCCACGTCTCCCTCCTCTGCGCTCTCATGCTTTGTGTGTCCTCAGCCATATAGACGTGGTGAATTTTGTGCTGGCCATTGTGCCATGGTGACTTCTAGGGTTTTATGGTCTGTGATGCCACTTTTGTGCTTCTCAATTTCTAGGGTTTTAGTGTTTTTTTTTACTTCCAAGACTACATAGCAGGCCGAATTCTAATTTTCTTGCTTTGTTGCGCACTTGTTGTATGCTGGATAGCATAGCAGCCTAGTGATGGTCTTCTTGTAGGAGTTTCAGTTTTGCAATGTCTTCTCATGTACTCCCTCTGTTCCTAAATATAAGTCTTTTTAGAGATATCAATAAGGCCTACATATGGATGTATATAGACATACTTTAGAGTGTAGATTCACTCATTTTGTTCCGTATGTAGTTCGCATTGGAATATCTAAAAATACTTATATTTAGGAATAGAGGGAGTAATATGGATAATCACTGTCGTTTTATCACTTAAAAAAGGCAGCTCTGAATAAGAAAAACATGTTTCAGTTTTGTATGCTGGATGCCTCCGCACCACTCACTTGCCAAATTAATTAATGTCTTCCTTGTTCTTCTAGTACACACTAGTACTATATGGAAATATATGATGGATCAATGCGCCAGCCATGTGTGCTTTGATGTGAAAAATCCCTCAATTTCATTTTTGTACGTATGGATGGATGCAGACCAAGCCGTCCTTTGTTGCCTACCAAGCTTTGTTTGCTAGTAAAAGCAGGGGCCTGACATGGAAACATACACGCATAATTAATCAAAATCTCTTGGTCGAGTTGATATACACTCCTTCATTGCTGATTGATTGTTGTAACAGGAAGATTTTTTTTTGCAGGGACTTGCTGACCACAAGGATCCACTTGGAGCTCCTCTCTGCCCGTGCAAGTGATCCACCTTCCTTTGGCAGCCTGCCAGGGGGAGCAGCAGCAGATGTTTCGGAGAACAAGTTGATGGAGATCCCTCTTGGAGCAGCAGCAGATGTGTCGCAGCCCTGTGGTTCTCACTCTTGTTGAAGACAAAGACGACACGCACTGAGCCATCCGACAACAAGTAAATGAACATTACACGGTAATTCTTTCCCCTGTTGTATCGTACTGTGAGTGCTAGTGTATGTATGTACTCCAAATAATAATTGTATTACCATCTCAAATGTCCTTTGCGGATTACAATTAATCCATTGATCGTTCAAATGGATGTTAAGGAACCAGGGCCCCCTGCCAATAAGTTCTGAATTGATGTCAGGCAACACTGTTAACCAAGGCTGTTTTATGTCTGTTTATTACTTTGATGCTACTGCTGTATTAATCCTGTAGTTTCCTCCCTTCATAGGCCCTAAGCAATTGTAGCAATCACCTGACAGGTTGTTTCTCTTCTACTTAAGTTTTCACTGGTGGACTCAGTAGTACAGACCCGGAACCACCTTTAACTTTGGCTGATTGGTGAACGGCAAAGTGACATGTCATAATTGCCCCCATGGAAATGGTGTATAGGAAATAAAGAGCTGGTGGAAAATATTTTGGCCGCTTTATTAAACTGATAGAAACTTGGTGAGACAGCTTTATTAATTAAACCAAGTGTGGTTGCTTTTTGAGTGCTAGGAACTTTGTTTTGTTCTGCCAAGTGCCAACACATAAGTAACAACTCAAGATTGTTTTTTTTCTGCTTTGTGGTGCACTTGTTGTAACAGCAGCACTAGAAGTAAAAGCCTTGTAGTAGCTGGCATAGCAGCCTAGTGGTGCTCTTCTTGTAGGAGTTTCAGTTTTGCAATGTCCTTTTCATGTAATATGGATTATTACTTGTCTATTTATCACGTAAAAATGGCAGCTTTTCAGTTTTGTATGATGGATGGCACCACTCACTTGTCAAATTGATTAATGCCTTCCTTGTTCTTCTGGTATACACTGGTGTTGTATGGTGGATCAATGAGCCAGCCATGTGCTGTGATGTGAAAAATTCCTCAATTTCATTTATGTGTGTATGTATGGATGCAGACCAAGTCATCCTTGGTTGCCTGCCAAGCTTTGTTTACTAGTAAAAGCAGGGGCCAGCCAATATGTTTGCTATACCAAAAATACTTCTTCACAATAGGTCGCTCACCTCCCTTCGCTATCCTATCTCACTCTTATTGCTCGTCTCCTTCTCCTAACACAACCATGTTAGTTTTACTTGGTGAACCAAAATCAATCACAATCGCCGGTGATGATCTTTAGATGATGAACTATGTTTAGATGATGATGATGAACTTTAGTATGTTTAGATGATGAACTGTCATATTTCTGCACATGGCCATATTATTCGGATTTGAATTGCTGTCAAATGAATTGAAAAAGAAAAAACAGGAAAAATAAAAAAAACAAAAAAAAACTATGCCTACAGCAAAGCTGTCGGCATAGATGGTCCCAGGATTTCCCAGGGCGCGCCACGTGGCAGGCTACGCCGATGGCAAAGCCGTCGGCATAGATTTCAGTCTATGCCGACGGCTTTGCCGTAGGCATAGAATTGACGCTAGAAAGACCCAGGTGACGCCACGTGGCATGATATGCCGACGGCAAAGCCGTCGGCATAGTTTTCTTCTATGCCTACGGCTTTGCCGTCGGCATAGCTGCGCTACCAGGAGGCACCACGGGACGACACGTGGCAGGGATATGCCGACGGCAAAGCCGTAGGCATAGTTTTCACCTACGCCGACGGCTTTGCCGTCGGCATATCTCCACCACGTGTCGTCCCGTGTTTCGTCGCCGCTTTTGACGGCGCCGTCCGTTGCCGTCAGGCGAAAAACGATGCCGACGGCTAAACTATGCCGACGGCCGACTAACGGCCGTCGGCATAGGCCCCTATGCCGACGGCTAAACTACGCCGACGGTCTGACAAACTACGCTGACGGCCCTATGCCGACGGCTGCCGTCGGCATAGATCTATGCCGACGGCAAAAGACCTATGCCGACGGCCCCTGGCTGTAGGCATAGCCCTCGAGTCCCGTAGTGGGGCTGGTTTGAGGAAGTCATGCCGCAAATTTGCACCTCAGGCCTGTTACATGTTCTCTAGTCTAGCCATCATAGTCCTTAATTCCTGCTGAGTTACATATGAGAAACTGGTTGATATGTTCAGGGCGCAGATATTGCTTCAGTAACGCCCTCTTCTTCGTTGGGGAGTTTGGAGTGAAGGACTACGACTTGTTGTGGAATGCCGGGAAGACGGAAGATGAAGTGAGGTCTTATGTACCAAAAGTTGTGAAAATTATTGTCATGGCCGTGGAGGTATATATGTTGTGCAGTTTTTCAATTATGTGTTCCATTTTTTAGCATCATATTTTGCGCTGTAACATTAGGACACATTTTCACTTGGACACATGATTAATTAAACTAGTATCGAATTTCCAACACAGAGGCTTATCAACGAAGGTGCAATATACATGGTCGTGCCAGGGAATCCACCTAACGGGTGCTCACCCACCATGCTAGCGACTCGCTCAAGCCTCAGCAAGCTGGAGGACTACGACCATATTGGCTGCCTAAGAGACATCAACCACGTAGCTAGGTACCACAACTTTGTCCTTCGTGAGGCGCTGGGCCATCTCAGGGGCAAGTACCCCCATGCAAGGATAATCTTCGCCGACTTCTACAACCCAATAATCTCAATCCTTGAAAATCCCAGCCATTTCGGTAATAAGTACTCCCTCCGTCCCAAAATACTTGTCATCAAAATGAATAAAAAGAGATGTATCTAGAACTAAAATACATCTAGATACATCCTCTTTCATCCATTTTGATGACGAGTATTTCCGGACGAAGGAAGTACTCCCTCCGTCCAATAATACTTGTCAAAGGAATGGATGTATCTAGATGTATTTTAGTTGTAGATTCATCCATTTTTATCTATTTCTCCGACAAGTATTTCTGGACGGAGGGAGTACTTATAATCTTGTATAATTTGCTTGTGCATGCATGCACTTGCTTGTTACTATGCGGTCACTGAGTTTATGAAATTTTGCGATCAATCTGTAGGAGTCGCCACTTCTGATGCTCTACGGGCTTGTTGCGGAGGCGGCGGGGAGTACAACTGGAATATTAGCGCCATATGTGGCATGCCAGGCGTGAGTGCCTGCAAGGACCCCACATCATATGTGAGCTGGGATGGAGTTCACTACACTGAGGCCACATACCAGTACATTGCCAATGGATGGCTCTATGGTCCTTTCGCCGATCCGCCTATAATGTCTGCTATTAGCTATACGCAAAAAGACTTGATTAAAAGTATTACAAGCAACATAAGGAGTTCACGAATATATTAACATTGTCTTTAGAAGGAATCTTCCATATTTTCCATTGCAAGAATCTTTGGACATGTGTATTTTCACCATTTTCCGTTGCATGAACCTGAACTATTTGACACCATTAAGGTATGGCATGTAATAAATGATGACCTTCAAGGCTTATTTGTATTATTATTTTGATTTGGTCCCCATACCAACATAGAGGAGTTCATGTTTGTGAATGGAGGGTCAAAGATGAAGATGGTTGTGGCATCATTGATCTTGGCACCGATGCGGTGTAGATCACATTATTGAGGGGCTTGCATACACGGCTTTCCTTAGAAAAAGAGTTGTCTACGTTGTGATGAAGGTGCAGCCAACCTCATCACCGATGCCAAATTGAAGCACGTGGTGGTGAACACGATGGTGCACTCTGGTGTTCTCCCATGATGGAAAAATCTATTGTATCTGAATTAATCCAGAAGGTGGTCATGTCGATGGTGAAACACAACAGTGAAAGGTTCATCGAACTCGGAACTCGTGGACGTTTGTAATGCTTCAAGGAACATTATGGATCTGGATTGCTTCGTGATTTTTAGCTCCATCAGCGCTGATATCACATCATCAAAGCTTGATAGGTGGACTCTTATGTCCCTTATGAAAAAATTGCATGCCATGAGAGCATCTCTAATAGCTTGTTCATATGGATGTCTATACTCGTTTTCCACGACGTGAGGCCAACTCCATCGCGTGACCCAAATTTACCCCAAATCGTACGTTTATGTCCGTTTGGGGTAAAATGCGACCCAGCGGGCGTACCCAAACCGACAAAGCTGTACGTTGGTCTCCGTTTTTTATCCTCCCGACCCCAAACCTGGACTAAATTTGCGCGACAAATGAGGTTGGATGCACATGAAACGGACGCTGTCGCTGGTTGCTCTCGTCCGCTCTTGTCCGCTCCATGGCCCACAAATCAGTGACCGCACATCCCGCTCGCCCCACTGCCGCCGCCACCCGCCGCCGTTCCTCCGCCTCCCTGTTCCCCGCGCAGGCCACCGCCGTCCCTTCGCCTCCCAGCTCGCCGCGCCGTTCCTCTCCCTCCCCCTCGCTGCGCAGGTCGTCGGGAATCGCTTCTCCGGCCCGTTCCCCGCGTCCATCGCCTCGCTACGCCGGCGCGGCTCCGTCGTGTACGAGTGCAGCAGCAACAACTGGGCTCTAGCTAGCTACTCCAGTAAGGGCGCCCGTGCGTGCACTGCTGCTAGCTAGCTAGCCAGCCAGCCCGTGTGTGCTAGCTAGCCGCACCCATGCAACACCGAGTCGGGGCCAGCCGCGAGCGAGCGCGCGCTTCCGAGCGACCCGGCGAGCACAGGTGGACGAGCGACGCACGTGGCCAGGCTCGGGCGAGCACACGAGCAACCTGGCGTAGGGCGCGGTCAGGAAGGCCAGCGCGCCGAGCACGGCAAGAGCGCGAACGCGTCGAGGACGGCCTGGGGCGGCGCGCGTGCTGGGGAACTCGAGGCGGCGCGCGCTTCCGAGCGACCCGGCGAGCGCAGGTGGACGAGCGACGCACGCGGCCAAGCTCGGGCGAGCACGCGAGCAACCTGGCGTAGGGCGCGGCCAGGAAGGCGAGCGCGCCGAGCACGGCAAGAGCGCGAGCACGTCGAGGACGGCCTGGGGCGGCGCGCTCTGGCGGCGTTGCGGCGCGTGGGGAGCTCGGGGCGGGGCAGGCGCGCTCCGGCGAGCGCGGCGCGGCCAGGGAGCTCGGGGCGGGGCTAGCGCGCTCCGGCGAGCACGGCGCGGCCTGGGAGCTCGGGGCGGGGCTGCGGGGCGGGGCAGGCGCGCTCCGGCGAGCGCGGCGCGGCCTGGGAGCTCGGGGTGGGCGCACTCCGGCGGGGCGGCCCTGGTGCTCGGGGTGGGGACGCTCCGGCGAGCGCGGGGCTGTGGGGCGGCCGGGGAGCTCGGGGCGGGCAAGGCATGTCCGTTTGCGGTCAGGATGCCTCCTGCGCGTTGGGCACACGTACTTTCGTCCGTATGTCCCCCCGGACGTCCGCCAAATTGCATCCCAAACGGACAAAAACGGACGTCCGTTTGGGGTAAATTTGGGTCACGCGGTGGAGTTGGCCTGAGTTCAAAACAGGCATCCAACAGCTTGTCCATATGGTCGTCCAAATATACACATCCTCTAAATCGACCTCGACAATGTCCACGCCTGGACAATGTGAAGGCGCTGTCTAAACTCAGCTGCAGTTATGATTTCTTCCTCTCCCCAGCGACAGCCCACCTGTCATGGTCCATGTATATAGATCTTCTGATGCAAAACTGGACGTGTATATGAGAGAATTTTTTAGACCATTGTCTATATGAATATATAGACATCCAAATATACACATGCTATTGGAGATGCTCTGATGACATATAACTCTATGCCTTGATTTACAACCAAGTCAAGAGTTTTCATATGTATAGATTCTATGTATTGTCTGTTCCGGATATATATATATACGTGGACCAGTTATGTTGTGTTGTGTCATGTCATTGTATCTATTAAACCTCAATCCCAACGAATGTGCCCTTCTCAGCTCGAGCCCATATGGTCTCGGTATGAACAGTAAATGTCTGGAAATATTTAAACAAAATTCCTCAATTTCCTATTTTCAATTTAATATATACATAATATAACAATGTTCCTTACCGACCAAATAAAGCTACGTCTTGAATTTCTAAAACAAATTTATGTTTGTCTTTTAAAGGTGTACCCCTCCATTCTATAGAGAATTATATTCTTCTACGCATTGTTATAATCTGGTCATACCACACAATCATCGGTTTTTATAATTTAGATCGTAATATAATGTGACAAAACGTGGCATACTAGATTTTGATTTACAGTAAATCTAGAGTAGAAGGCGCTTTCGACCAGCTAACCCTGCCGAATGGGGTAGAGACAGGGAGCTCTGCATATGCATAGTTTTAGTACTAGTATGGCAATAATGAAGCAATGTGTTGGTACAAGAGTTCAGTCCTTGGCCAGCGCGTGGAGCACGTGGAGTAGCATACAGATGACCTTACATGCAAGGTGATTCTGAGCGAGCACAGTCGCTGCTAGGCCACTACATGCAAGGATGCCAAGATTTTATCTTCACGGGGTGACATGCAGATGCAGGATGGACCATCTTGGTCTTTGCCGTTTGGCTTGTACTAGCAGATGTGATTCTGAGCAAGCACAGTCGCTGCTCGGCGTGGATATGATTGGTAAAAATTGTGAAGTGGTTGCTTGGGTGTAAGAGCAACTCCAACGGCCGACCCAAACGGACGGCGCTTTTGTCCGCTTTTTGTCTGTTTGGGTCGGCCGCCCGTTCGGCGTCCGCCTTTTTTTTTATTTGGGTCGGCAGCGTTTCAACTGGCCGACCCAAACAGACGGCACTTTTATCTATGTTTTGTTCGTTTGGATCGTTATAGCACGGATTTATCAGAACCATGAGTAAAAAGGAAATCTACCAACTCAAAGGCCGACCGAAACTAAGCCGGCCGGACACCACGGTCTCCATACTCATTCAGTTGAGGGGCACAGAACAAACCAATCCGCCCGTTTTCACGCAGAACAATTTGCCAGCTCGTTTTTCACGCAGTCGAGTGCCATGCTCCGGCCAGCGATCTCTCTCTCTGTGGCTGCGCCCACGCTCCCTACCATCTCCAGCCTCCGCCGCTGCGCCGCTCCGCCTCTTAGGGGCAGAAGGTCGAGAACCACCGTGCGCGCGCGCATGCCGCTGGTGCAGCAGGAGGTAACTCTGCCTTCGCTGGCGCACCGGGAGGTAGCGCGAGCGCTGGCAGCCGAGGCGGCGGCAGCGGTGCCGCTGCTGCCCTCGGCCGTGCCCGCCAACGTAGCCGACTTCCGGAACAGCACTGGGACCGCCGTCGGCATGCTGGACGTGCGCCGAGGCGCGCCTGCCTCGTCGGTACTTTCTCTCTCCATTACATCCCCCGTTCCTCCTGCGCATTTTTCTGTCGCAACTCGCAAGCTAGCCATCGCATGGACAAAATTCACCACGCCTCAACTGAAGTTACCAGGAATTAGTAGCTCGCTGAAGAACAACACATCCAACAGAATAGAGTTATCAAGGTGGCCTGGCACACTCATACAAAGGGAAAGTTGTAGATGAGCACTCATGTAGGTACAATTCCGATCTACTTCAGTCTTTAGAATGTTTCGAAAAGACTTTGGTCTTTAGATAGATCAAAGCACTCCACATATTTTGTCACACAGACCAAACACTCCATTTGGATTTTCTCTCTGTCTTTACCTCTCTTGTGTCTCATATTCTCATACAGCTTCGTTGTCTTCAATTTACTATGCCACCTTTCTTTCTCACTCTCACGTGTGTAGTATGAATTGCAAAAACGTCTTATATTTTGGTATGCTATGCCAGCCCAAAATTAGCAAACAATAGCACGACTGCACAACACATGTCTGCAATTGAGTTTACACCACAACAACTCCCACGGTTCTATTAAAAAAAAACTACCATGGATCCCAAAATTCTGCACATGGATGGACAGTACGGATAGGGAGTGTACCTGCATAGGAGCTCAGAAAACCAACATATTTTCCCCCTTTTGACAACCATACAAACAAAGATCTATAATCCAAGTTATGAGAAAAATGCGTATGCTTTAAATGTTCATAATTTCTTGTCTACAGATTGATTTCATGCTGTACTCGTCACTTCACTGCAAAGTTCCAAATGGAGCAATCGACATTACGTCCGTTCTTATTTTCCTAAATGCATTGACGGATGCACCACATTTCCTCATGGAGTTCATACAAGGCAGCCCAACTTCAATGGTTGTGATTCTTGATCTGCTCCCACGGAAAGACCTCGTGCTACACCCAGAGTACCTCCACAAGTACTATGAACATACCCAGTTGGACAAGCAACGTGAGAAGATCGAAGAATTGCCACAAACACATCCATACCGGTCGCCGTCGCTTTTTGTGCGCAGTGCATGTTCTCCAACAGCGGTGTCGGTCACCATTGACTGCGGGCAAGGAGGGGAGGGTACCTTGGAAGAGATAGTGTGTGGTCATCTGGCGTCAGCTGTGAATGAGGTTCTACGAATCTGGCTTCACAGTTGCGCTCGTGACACCTTCGAAATGGAAGAGGCTGAGAGGGAGATCATGATCAAGAGGGACCAAGCTGTAAGATTAAAATCAATCGAGGTCGACCTAACTGCAAATTTGCCTAGGATGTTTGGTCCCGATGTGTCTGGCCACATCATCGCTGAAATCCGTAAGGCCTTTGGGGTACAACTACAGGAGTCCTAGGATTCAAAATCATAAATGTAATCATTTTTGCATCCAATGATAAGCCTGTTTCTGTCTAATCTGTGAGTCGTAAGCAGTGTATGTCATCATTTTGTGCAGCAGAAACCGCTTTCCTACTAAGTAGCGACGCGAATAAGGTAGTTTTGTTGTTCACAATTTTTTACGCCTGGTAGTTTTATTCTTTCCTCGAAAAGGAGAGTACACCCACGGGCCACGCCCTCGACTTCATCCAATGCATACAACAAGTTCTGCTGAAGTACTATATTATGCCTAGTTGCTTCATCCCGACCTGAAGGTCCTTTTTTGATAGGAACTCAGCTTCTTAATTTGCAGTTAAGTAGTATCTGCCGGTGTTGCGTAAATGTTTGTGTGTTGCATGCTAAGAAAGTATTTGTGAACACATATTTCACCAACTGAAATTCGCGGACAGACAAAAAAAGTCGGCATGAAGTTGACGCGGTTGGTGCATCAGCTAGTACGGCATATAAATCAAGAACGAGTTTAATTTCTCCATGAGTACCCATGGCTCCACTAAACCCAATGAAAATAAATAATGTGCTACGATAAAATAGCGTGGCCCTTAAAATACGCTTTTAGCATGCTATATTGCGCTATAGCGTGCTTTTAGCTAGATATTGTACACTGATTTATGCTACTAGCGGTGCTATAACGCTCCATTTTTCACTGTCTAAACCTGACAGCATGACTATTTTTTTTTTTTTAAGAAACAGGAAACTGCTAGTTTCACTGAGAGAGGAACAGACATCACCAACTGTCGAGAAAGTTGTCCGAGATGCAAAAGAAAGGAAAAATCACCCCCCCCCCATGCCCCCATGTTGCCCACCCGCCATAGCCGAGCCTTGGTGCTCCACAGAGAGGCTAGTCTCAAACTTTTATATAGCCCTCCATATCTTTTGAAGAGCCCTCCCGCTAAAGCTATGAACTTTTAATGTTAAACTAAAATGACGTTAATAGCTAGCTAAATCTTACCATAGCACTAAATTTGGAGTCATTTAGCGTCACTAAGCTACTCCCGCCTGCGAGGGCGACACAAGTGAGTTGTACAAAGTCATCCATCTGCCCTACTTTTCCTTGTTTTGGATAAATATGATGCATTCATGCAAAGGTTAGTAATCGAATTAGGATGTATGATCCGTTCTTAGTCTTTTTTATGTCCGAACATGCGTGTGTCAAGTATATACGATATAAAATACATGATGCTGGATTGTGTAATTATTCTAGTAAAAATCATGATTTAAGAAAAACTCGATGGGCTTATCTTCTCTATAGCTCTGGTATAGCTCTTCATAGCTGCTCATGGAGCCGCCGCTATATGGCATAGCCCGCTATTTAAAACCTTGCTAATAATAAAACCAGCTGCTAGCTCTTTTCCACACTATATATCGTCCATATACTTGGCCCACCCATATAATAATTAGCCGTAGATACACGTTTAGTTGATGCCTGCATTCCTGTTGGTTGTAGCCTAGTGTTAAGGGAAAGTTTGATGCTTTAGATGAATTGGAAGAGACTCGTCCTTTACCTTCGCAGATCGTATGAAAGAAAAGTTCACTTTGATGTTGAACTACATAATAGTTTTACTGACTGGGGAGGAAATTACTTGGCTAGTTGGCTTCAATATTGGTAATGGTGGGAAGAGAAAGAATATGATATTTTCTCTAGCTGGCAAGGACACTTTACCATACTTGATGTTGTAAAAAAACATTTACCACCTCAACGTTGACTCTATTTACGGTACACTCAATGAATAACTGGTATAATATCATGACCCGTGGTCTGCTTCTTGGCACGGTAAAGATTTAAAGACTTAGAACATGATCTCACAGTGATGCATCTAAAGAGGTTAGCGACGCCACAAACTGACTTAGTTAAGCACAGACAATGACAAACACTTTGTTTGCCGTAGTTCACAAAGCGGTAACTTCAAAATTTTATCAATCCATACTGTGCATTTCTACTGGTTGTAGCCTAGAATTGACATATGCTACCAGACGAATGGCCGACACCAAGCTGGCCCATTCTGCATGCAGCCATCCGTGAAGTTACGGACCCTGCTCCACGCGCTGGCCAAAGCCTTTAGCTCCTGTACTAACACAGAGCTTCATTATGGCCGTAGTAGTACTATGCAGAGTACTATGCATATGCAGATCTCACTGTCTCTCCACCGTCTGCAGCCGTAGGGTTAGCTGGTCGAAACGCTTTCTACTGTAGACTACTCCCTTCATCCCATAATATAAGAACGTTTTTCAAGTTAACATAGCTAAAAAAAATGAGGAGCAGCAATTTGGTGCCCAGACTCATCTGCGCCCCCGATGAAGAAAACATCAAAACAAATACTAGAAAAATTCATACAATTCTAACTTTTTTGCATGGTAGATAATTTTGTGTGTGAGCTGCGCTATAAATTTCGGATAATTTGGACATATGAGCATCTCTCGCCAAAAAAGGAAAATTTTGAGTCTGTAAAAAAGTTTACTGTTGTTCATGTACTGTGCTCGCCCAATTTGTCTTTTTTATTGGGAGCTACTCATATGTCCAGATAATTTGAAATTTGGAGCGCACCGCACACATCAAATTATCTACCATGAAAAAATAGAGTTTTTTTTTATTTTCTTGTGAATTTTTTCTTGATCGGGTGTAGATGAGTCTGTGCTCAGAAATGGATATTCGTAAAAAATGTTCTTATGAGACGGGGTAGTATGTTTTAACGTTGAACTGGTACTTAGAGTGTTTCTGGCATCCACCAATACTGGCATCCACCAATACTCTCTGTTTTGTAATGCTAGATTCGCGTGGACACAGTTCACATAAACAACACTCACATATTACTACCTCTATATCTAAATATATGATGTTTTTGCAGTTTAATTTAAACTACAGTAATGTCTTATATTTAGTTACGGAGTTCACATCACATACTCACCACACAAAAAAATCATGACATTTTTTCCATGCTCTGTAAGGTTAGACAAGAAGTATCATTGTTGGCAATGCCGACCACTATTGTTGCATCGCTCGCCATTGCTGTAACCCAGAGGTGCAACGCCGGTCAGAATAATTGCATAGTCTACCGCGGATGCGACATCGGCCACTGCTATTGCAAGGCTTGCATGCGCCACCACCCCCGTACCGCAAACCCACATGTGCAGCAGCCATTGATGTTGCAAGGGCAGGGACGCTACATATCTAGTCAGTCGCTATTACCATCATCACCGTCAGTGGCTGATGCGCAAAACCGTTGCCGTTGGTGACCGACACTCACAGTCACAGTGGAAGGGATGCCGCCATAACTGTGTCAAGTTTTCGTGCCGCTGCTCCATTGGCTGGCGGAAGAATGGATGTAAGCTGCGAAACTGTGCTTCTACAACGGCATCGATGTTGTAACGACCACGTACTGGCGACATGTCAATGTTGCTACATGGCCAATGCCGTTGTGTGGCGTTGACTGCACCGCCGATGATGCAAGGATGGCGATGACAAGTGCCACTTGCGACGATGTGCGACGACGAGGATGATGTGTCGGATGACGCTATGGTGTGGCGTTGCTGCTACGCGGAGAGTGAAATAAGAAAGGAGTTGTTGTGTTGACTGGTTCCAACCTGATCCAAAGGCTGATATGAGGCGTCTGGTTGGGTCACGTTTTTTCTTCTCTCTTCTGTCCGGTCACTGACCGGGTGCGTCGCGGGTGTAACGGAGATGATTTGAGGCGTCCGGCCGTAGATGCTCTAAGTCGTTCATTTTTCTGATACAAAAGTTTAGATCATAGTCTTACCTGCGCAATAAGGACTGAGGTGGCTATTCGCGCCCTCTCCTAACAAATTACAGGACTGGGTAGAGAAATGGAGCTAGTTGTCCAGATAAAGCAAGCAATCCTACAAGCTTCAGGGTTCAGAACAGAGACTTCTCGTAGTCACACCACCTAGCCATCGAGCACGCTACCTACTGCCATGCGCTGCCTGCTTTGGAGCGACACAACCTGAATCCAGCTCTCTGCTCCCAGTCTGATGCACGTGTCTTGTTATATTAATCTCAAAATGGGTAATGGTGGCCTTCTCAAAATGAAAAATCTGGTTCATTAGAATTTGACCTTGCCCACTTTTAGCCAGCCGTCAAGGTCACTGATTCCGGTCCAACTGCAAGTGTGGTCCGTGATTTAGACCATGGATGAAACATTCACTTCGCATGAGACGCAATCGTTGCTTCATGCGTGACACACGAGTGCCCTCCACACAACTTATACTTCATGTGGGGTGCGCCTTTAATCCATGCTCGGTACACACACACAAATGATGAAGTACACGAGAAAATCCAAAAAATTAGGATAAATGGAAAGAAGAGAGGAAAAGACATCTAGCCTCCCACTCGCCACTGGCTGACTTCCAACGCAATTCACCCCTAGGCCTTATGCAAAGAAAAGGACAATTTGAGCTTGGTCCTCCTGCTAAAAGAGAAACAATAGATAGCGCAAAAAAAAACATAGTGGAAAAAATCCAATTAAGGACAATTTTTTCCGATGCACACTACAACTGGATTGCTTAATCTGGCCTAAGTGCCTTGTCGTAAACTGCACGCTTCAAAAATGGAGATGAGCCTGTGCTCAGAAATGGATATTCGTAAAAAATGTTCTTATATTATGAGATGGGGTAGTATGTTTTAACGTTGAACTGGTACTTAGAGTGTTTCTGGCATCCACCAATACTCTCTGTTTTGTAATGCTAGATTCGCGTGGACACAGTTCACATAAACAACACTCACATAATACTACCTCTATATCGAAATATGTGATGTTTTTGCAGTTTAATTTAAACTACAATAATGTCTTATATTTAGTTACAGAGTTCATATCACATACTCACCACACAAAAAAATCATGACCTTTTTTCCATGCTCTGTAAGGTTAGACAAGAAGTATCATTGTTGACAACGCCGACCAATATTGTTGCATCGCTCGCCATTGCTGTAACCCAGAGGGGCAACGCCGGTCAGAATAATTGCATAGTCTACCGCGGATGCGACATCGGCCACTGCTATTGCAAGGCTTGCATGCGCCACCACCCCCATACTGCAAACCCACATGTGCAGCAGCCATTGATGTTGCAAGGGCAGGGACGCTACATATCTAGCCATCTCCCGCTGCGTACTCTCAGACGTCTTACTATGATTACCAGAAGCCCCATCTCCCTCAGTCGTGTCCATATCTACGATATCCTCCCCCTCACCCTCCTGAGGGATCGGTGTATCCTCAATCTCAAGCTCCAGAACATATGTCGCTCCGGCATGTGTCCACTTGACTACATCCGGAACAAACTCCAAGCTGACTAGCAATCTCGCTGCACCATGAGCCCTAGTGAAAGGCATATCCACCTGTTCCGTCTTACCAATGAGCGAACCCAAACTCCAAGCAACCAGAAAGTGATTGATATGTTTGCGTGGTGCACCATAAAATCGAACCCAAACCTTCTCCAGAGGTGTGCCCACAGGTTCCTTCTCCTTCCATTCATCAAACATAAGGACAACACTTGTACTAGGCTCTCTACACATGCCCCATTTGAGCATAAATAGCTGATCTTCCTTGGTGGGAAAGTCAACCTTGTAAGTTTGGCCTTCCAATCTAACAAGGTCCCACTTGTGATTTCCTGGAACAAGATCCTGCAGCTGTCGCACAATCTGTGCCTCGGAAACAGTCCCATTAGTAACCTTGACTATCGCAGGAAAGGAACTCTCATGCACGTACGTCGAAGGTACCACAGCTGGGGACTCGAAAAACATAAGCTCCTGACAGCACACCCCATAAATAGTGACCACCGGCTTGGGGCCAGAAAGAAGTGGACAATCGCCGGACTTATGCTGCGATCTACAGCAGTAGTCACACAGTTCTGTGGTACACTGTGCCACAAAATGTCCTGGCTCTCCACATCTATAGCACGGAAGCTTCTTTTTCTTTATAGCCCACTTAGAAAGCTTTTCTCCATTGCGCTTATCCAGACCCTTATCAGCAGCCTCGTCTGCAACCGTAGCAACTCCGGTGCTGGTCATCGGAACACTGACAGCAGCCAAAGCCCGAACCGCTTCAGCCGTCGCCTCAGGAAGAGCAGAGGAGGAATTCTGCCCTGTGACAGCAGGCACGACATTGGCCACCACAGTCAGAGCAGCATGATCAACCGGCATGGGAAGACACCAAAAGATAATAAGGCATGTACTATATTGTATATGTAACAATGAGGCAAATGATATAAACGATTTCTTGAACTAGTTTGTGGTAGAAATAGAGAGAACTAGTTCTTTCCTGGTTTGAGATATAGTATATGGATGGGTTAAAACAATACTATCTAAAATAGTGTTATAATAAAAAGGAAACATCAGTCACGTGCGTAAAAAATATAGGATGTGTCAATAGCAATAGGAATTTATTTAGGCATTATATGATAAGAACAAGATGATGCATAATTAATAATATAATTACTTGCCTGGCCGACAACTTAGCTATCTCCCTGCTAGCCTCTATATAAGAAGACACAGTCCAATCTTGTCAGAGAAACAAATAAAGTCTTCTCACTGATCTCTTGGGCCCCTTGATTTTCAGGGGTGGGTGGGAAGGCGCCATGTGCTTTTTGTTGTATGCAAACAAAAAAAAAAAGAATAGGAAAGGGTGCACGCAACTGGATTGCCTAATCTAGCCTAAGTACCTTGTCGGAAACTGCACGCACCAGCACGCGCGAAGTAGCATTATTATTCTACATTTTAGTTAAGTAGAAGAAAATAAAAATTCAAATAATTATTCATTTCTACCTTACACACCCGAACTATCCTCTTCAATAATGGCATTGTCAACATAGAACAAACATAGGTACAACAACTAGCGAGTGACAAAAGCAGGGGGCACATGCCCCCTCAAAAGTAAATATAGAATTTTACGCGTGCGCACATCGCAACGCGCAATAAGCTTGCCCCCTAATTTTAGTGGTGGCCCAGTATCTAGTCTCTCTCCAACCTCATTAATCCCTCTCCCCTGATTTGAAGGGCGCGGATGGCTGTGTGTATATAAAATACTCTATCTAATCTCTTGGCACCCTGATTTTTAGGGATGGGTAGGCAGATGGCATGTGCTTTCCGTTGCATGCAAAAAAAAGAGAGGAAAGGGAGCATGCCACGGGATTGCCTAATCTGGCTTAAGTGCCTTCTCGGAAACTGCACACTCCAACGCGCGCGCGAATTAGTATTATTATTATACATTTAATTAACTAGGGGATAATAAAAATTCAAATAACCATTCCTTTCTACCTTACCCATCTGAAATATCCTCTTAAACAATGGCATTGTTAACATAGAACAAACATAGGCACAACAGCTAGCGAGTGACGAAAGCAGGGGACACATGCCCCCTCAAAAGTAAATACAAACTTTTACGTGTGCGCTCATCACAACGCGCGCGATAGACTTGCCCCCTGATCTTAGTTGTGGGTCCAGTATCTAATCTCTCTCCAACTGCATTAATCTCTCTCCCTTAATTTGAAGGACGCGGATGGCTGTGTGTATGCAAAATCCTCTCTAATCTCTTGGCCCCCTGATTTTCAGTCGTGGGTGGTCGGGTGGCATGTGCTTTCCATTGCATGCAAAGAGAATTTTTTTGAAAGAATAGGAAAGGGAGCATGCAACTGGATTGCCTAATCTGGCCTAAGTGCCTTGTCGGAAACTACACACTCCGACACACACGTGAATTAATATTATTATTCTACATTCTAATTAAGTAGGGGGAAAAGTTCAAATAATCATTCCTTTTTTACTTTATGCACCTGAACTATCCTCTTACATAATGGCATTGTTAACATAGAACAAATATAAACACAACAGCTAGCAAGTGACAAAAACAGGGGACACATGCCCCCTCAAAATTAAATATAGATTTTTACGCGTGCGCTAATCGCAATGCACGATAGGCTTGCCGCCTGATTTTAGTTGTGGGCCCAACATTTAATCTCTCTCCAACTGCAATAATCCCTCTCCCATGATTTTAAGGGCGCGGATGGTTGTGTGTATGTAAAATCATTTCTCTAATATCTTGAATTCCCTGATTTTCAGGGGTGGGTGGGCAAGTGGCATGTGCTTTCCATTGCATGCAAAGAAAAAAAAAAGAATAGGAAAGGGAGCACGCAACTGGATTGCCTAATCTGGCCTAAGTGCCTTGTCGGAAACTGTCCACTCCAACACGCGCGCGAATTAACTATTATTCTACATTCTAATTAAGTAGGGAAAAATAAAATTTCAAATAATCATTCCTTTCTACCTTACCCACCTGAACTATCATCTTAAATAATGGCATTATTAACATAGAACAAAAAAAATAGGACAACAACTAGTGAGTGACAAAAGCAGGTGACACATGCCCCCTCAAAAGAAAATACAAACTTTTACCCGTGCGCTCATCGCAACGCGCGATAGGCTTGCCCCTAATTTTAGTTGTGGGCCCAGTATCTAATCTCTCTCCAACCTCATTCATCCCTCTCCCCTGATTTTAAGGGTGCGGATGAGTGTGTGTATGTAAAATCCTCTCTCTAATATCTTGGGTCCCCTAATTTTCAAGGGTGGGTGGGCAGGTGGCATGTGCTTTCCGTTGCATGTAAAGAAAACAAAAGAAAAGGAAAGAATAGGAAAGGGAGCACACAACTGGATTGCCTAATCTAGCCTAAGTGCCTTGTCGGAAACTGCATGCTCCAACGCACGCACGCAAATTAGCATTATTATTCTACATTCTTGTTAAGTAGAGGAAAATAAAAATTCAAATGATCATTCCTTTCTACCATACACACTTGAACTATCCTCTTACGTAATGACATTGTTAACATAGAATAAACATAGGCACAACAGTCGGCGAGTGACAAAAGCAGGGGACACATGCCCCCCCCCCTCCCTAAAACCAGCCTGCTGGTCAACTCCTCCAATATATCACACTCCAGCTTCAACTTCTTACTCTTGTGCTCTTCGAGGTCAAGCTAACGATCCTTGTTCTCTAACTCGATTTTAAGGTCATGCTTGTTTTCGTAAACACAACACATCTTATCATGCTCTCGCTCCAGATGCTCAAACTCATGTTGTCTGCGAGCTTCATGGCACTGGTTTAGTCATGTCATTTCCTTGTGGTGGTGCTGCTACATCTGTAGAAATTTTAGTAGCACCTCGTAATATTTGTATATAGGCAGGTCCACGAAAGCAAAATTCAATGAAAAAATAAAGAAATTTTAGCCCTTCACCTGCAGCATTGTGTGATGCAAGTGTATTGCACCTTGGTACCCTACACCCTCGGCACACTACGCAGTCGAGACTATTGGCGGCTCTAAATTGAAGCGTTCGGCTACCTCCAATATTCTAACCCACATCAGTGTGTAATATTTTAACCTAAGCTGTGTACAACATCGGCTACACTTGGTTGGAGCTAAATGCATTTGCGGTGCAGCAAATGGTGGCCGACACGGGTCTGCACTGATGGCCCCTTGTTCCTAGCATCGTGCAATGCCGGATAGTAACTTTAGAGTCAAGACATGGTCACTTGCTCTGGTCGCCGCCACCCATATAACTGGGAGCTCCTATATCTCGCATTCTCCGAGAACCCGGGGGGGGG
>LR738712.1:901377175-901398620 GCA_902687465.1 Secale cereale
GGGGGGGGGGGAGTCCTCGCTGAAGGGGGCGAGCAGCATGGGCCAACTCACACACGCGTTTTCTGTTTTTCTGTTCTTTCTTTACGTTTTCTGTTTCTGTTTGTTGCTTTATTTTTGTATTTTTGTTTAAAATTTAAAATATGAAAAATATTGCAACAAACTCTCTACATTTTTTTTTTGGGAAATGTTGAATCATTATTTGGAAAATGTTAATCTAGTATTCAAAGAATGTAAACAATATTTGAATAATATGTTGAACAAGTATTTGGAAAATATTAATCAAGCTTTCAAAAAATGTTGAACTTGTATTTGAAAAAATGTTGAAAGAGAATTTGAAGAAATGTTAATCAATCATTCGGAAAATGTTGAACAAGGATTTTAAAAATGTTGAACAAGCATTCTAATTTTTTTAATCAAGCATTCTAAATTTTTTGAACAAGAATTTGAAAAATGTTAAACAATTATTTGAAAACTGTTGAATAAGCATTAGAAATGTTGAATAAGTATTTAGAAAAGCTGAATATGTATTAAAAATGTTGATCAAGTATTTGAAAATTGTTGAACAAATATTTGAAAAATGTTGAATAAGCATTAAAATGTTAAGAAAATATTTGAAAAATGGTGAATAAACGTTCTGACAATGTTGAATGTGTATAGAAAAAATCTTGATCACTTATTAATTAAATGAAAACTAAACTAATGCCGAGAAGAAAAAATTTAAAATGAGAAATCCAATTAAAACCGAAGAGACAAATAAAAAAAATGAAAAAAAGAGAAGAAAAAAGGAAAAGAACAAAATAGCCAAAAAGGGAAGAAAATTCGAATAGCATAGAAGAAAATGAAGAAAGAAGACTAAAATAGGGCGCGCCCAGCTACTTTATGCCTCAAGTACGATGCGCCCAGCTATTTCAACATGAGTTTTTTTTGACAGAGAAGACAGTAGGAGAGGCTCCTATTGTTTTTTATTACTCACAAATAAATAAAGGGTTACATGGTGGGGGGTGGTATATACAAAGAGGGGAGGGTGGTGGAGGATGACTAGAAGAAGTTAGAGGAGAGAATTACAAAAGTCAAGCACAGAGGCAATATGTGCCTCTTTTACCCTGTGTTGAAGAAGACTAAAGTCTTTTATGAATTTATCTAGCCAAGATCGAATGGAGGGGGCCACCCCCCTGAAGTGTTTGTTGTTTCTTTCCTTCCACAGGCTCCAGGCAGCGGTAATAAAGATTTCCACAAAGAGCTGGTTGGGCCAGGCTGACTTGATCGTGCGGACGACCTCCAGTCGCGAGGTGAATGTGGGCCATGTGATTTGCAGCCTGCCCTAGCAGGCACGACTGAAAGGGCACGTGAATATCATATGATCAACCGTCTCTTCGACGTGTTGGCCGCAAAGGAGGCAGTCAAAGTTATTTCCAATGTTGTAATGGCGTCTTTTCAACATGTTGCGCGTGTTGAGACGGACATGGAAGAGCAGCCATCCAAATACATTGAGCTTCATTGTACACTTAGATCGCCAAAGCAGGTTGATGGCGGGGTGGGCTCTAGTGCCTTGAAAGCAAAATGTGTAGTAGTCGGACGCTTTGAAGTATGTCTTAATCCAAAGATATAACCATATGTCAGAGGCCGAGGTAGTCGGGTTGGTTTGCAAGGAGAGGGTTTGGAGATCCCGCAGTTCATCAAGGGCTTGAGGTGTGAGTGGTAGATGAAAGTTTTCATGCAGTGCCGTGCTCTCCAAGAAACGTTTGACAGAGATGTCTTCATGCAGCGAAAACGAGAAAGCCCGAGGGTGAGAATCTTGTATGATGTTGTCCAGCCAAAGATCTTTCCAAAAAAGAGTTGTCGAACCATCCACCACCAGAACTTTGGAAATCCCACGAAATTTAGGCATGAGTTTGAGAATGTCACGCCACCAAAAAGAACCAATGGGGTCGGAGGCGTGGGGAATTTTATCAGAGTAGTATGCATTCCAGATCAAGCTGACCCATGGGATATCCTTCTTGTTGTAGAATTTGTGCAAAAACTTTAGGAGGAGAGCCTCATTTCAACATGAGCTTGAGTGTAGCCTAGTGGTTAGCTGTGCCGGTCAACTTGCTAGAGACCAGGGATCTAATTTTTGGTTCCCTATTTTCTTCTGTCCTTTCTTAGCACTGCACTCAACGCGAGCCGCTAGCCTCGCTTAATGCGAGAAATATTAGCCCCGAGTTCCTGATCGGGCGCCTACAGCGCTGATTGGTGGGTGAGCTAACAAATATGGCTAATGCTATTTCTCGCATAAAGCGCGATGCTACACGGCCGAACTGATAATGTAGTTGTGCGCGAGTTTTTTTCCTGTAGTTTTCAATGTTTTGCATCTGTTTTCTTTGGTTTCTCTCTGCTTTTATTCAGTTCTTGATTTCCCCTCTTTCTTTTTTACTTTGATTTTCTTTGTTTCACTTTTTTCTCCATTATATATTTTATTTGTATATTATTTTCAATGCATGTCTAATTTTTATATTATTTGTTTTTGTATACATCAGGAATATGTTATATACAGGTTTAATAAAGAAATAGCTATCTATTTTCGAAAAGTATATGTTTTGAAGTCTACTTAGTTTTCATACACATTGTACATTTTTTGTATACATCTAAACTATTTTTTATATACCTTACACAATTTAAAAATTCATGATTATCATTTTTCCAAATACTATATTGAACATTTTTTCGAATATGTGCTAAATATTTTGAAAATACATGCCCCCAAACATTTTTTCAATGTTACAAAACATTGTTTTTAAATATGCATCTTTTTTTCAAATGTCACAGACATATTTTTGAAATGGGTGAACATTTTCTTGAATGTAATGTATATTTTTTGATTGGTATGAATTTTTATTTATTTACATAAACATTGTTTTACATTGTATAAAAATTTAAAATTGTCACATACTTTCTTTTGAAACAGTTGAACATTTTTTAAATGCCTCATCTTGACTCTGGTTGAGTAATATATTTGGAATAGTTCGCATATATTTAGTTACGAGTTCACATCACATACTCATCACATAGAAAAGCATGACCGTTTTTTCCATGCTCTGTAACTGTAAGGTTAGACCAGAAGTATGATTAGAAAGAAAGCTAATGCAGTTAGACACAGGGGCGGAGCTGGAGCAAATGTTACCCGATGCACCATCTTAACAAAGAGAAAATTTTCAAGGAACCGTGTATTGAAGAAAGGTGTATTTCACAGCTTCTAACCATCCAAATCAAGCTATAATGCATCGAATAAAGCTCGGATATAATAGAAGGCGATGTGGAAAAAAAACGTAGCCATCAAAATTCTTACTATAATGATAAATAAAGGACAAAATTACTTGAGAAGGATGTCTTGCACTTCTAATTCCAAAATACTTCATCGGATATCAAGGTTCAGTAACCTATAAATAAAAATAGAAATTAAACTTCAAGTAGAACATAATAAAATGTCCAAATAAATGTACTTAAATGGCTAATGTTCAATCAGTGTCCCTTGGCTGACAAGGTCCATTAAGCAAATATTTTCTTCTAACCAGATCTTTAAATTAGGATGGTAATATGCAATCAGTTTTCTCTTGCCTGGATCATATTGAATCCCTTCTTCATAATTTATGTCTTCTGGAACATCTTGTGATAGTCCTTTTCTTTTGAAAAGAAAGTTGTGCTTAGTATATGTATATTAAAATACAAATTGCAAATGAGAGACGAAATTTACATATAGAGTATACCCTAAATAGAAGTGTAACCCTAGAAAATGCTCCAAATTTTCCCAATACATAGGGATTTAATCTATCGGCTACAAGATTATACAGGTAATTGTTGTAACTTGCAATTTGTAAAAAGATTTAGAAAAAGTCGGGGCAGGGACGCTAACAAAATTGGGGTCGTTTCTAATCTATAGACAGACAGGTCACAGGTTGTCGAATTGCAGAGAAGAGAGAATCAAACCTGCCGGAGGCGAAACTGTGGAGTGCGGCGTCGCCGTGTGGTTGTTGCTGCGTCAGAATGCTAGCCGTCATGTGTGGCCGTGGCCTGCGGCGTCCGGCATCCCTCAATCGCTGGCTCGCTGTCGCCTCTGGGTCTACACGCAGAAGACTAATCGATCGATCCATCCATTGGTGTGAAAAAACAAATAGCGTACGTGACTTGGGCTGGGGCTGCGAAAAGTACGACTATGTGTGCGTGCGTGGCTTGTGTTAAAGCCCATCGTGGATGCACGTGCGTGAAGGCCTGGACACAGACCCGATGCACCAATCTTGGGCCAACCGGATGCACATGGCCTTTTTAGGTCATAGGCCAGTACTAGAATCAAATTAGACCCGTATTCCTGTGCTTCAGTGTCAGCCCAATGGGCTCAGCCCCTGGTTAGACAAGAAGTATCATTGTTGGCAACACCGACCACTGTTGTTGCATCGCTCGCCATGCAGCAACGCCGTGGCTTAAACCCAGAGGGGCAACGCCGGCAAGAATTACCGCAGAGTCTACCGCCGATGCGACACCGGCCACTACTAACTGCAAGGCTTTCATGCGCCACCAACCCCGGTGCTGCAAACCCACACTTGCAGCTGCCACTGTTGTTGTAAGGGCAGGGATGCTACCTATCTAGTCGGTCACAGTTACCCTCATCGTTGCCGATGGCCGATGCACAAAACCGTCGCCGCCGGTGACCGACTAATGGTGGAAGGGTCGCCAACAGAACTGCGGCAAGTTGTCGTACCGCTGCTCCATTGGCTGACAGAAGAATGGATGTAATCTGCGAAACTCTGCTTCTGCAATGGCATCGATGTTGTGACGACTGTGTGCTGGCGACATGCCGACCTTGCTAAAGCGCCGGTGACGTTGTGTGGTGTTCACTGCACTGCCGATGATGCTAGGATGGCGACGACTGGCGCCACTTGCGACAGTGTCTGGCGACAAGGATGATGCGTGGGCTGGCGCTATGGTGTGGGCGTTGCTGCTACCTACTCCCATGCGCCGCCTGGTTTGGAGCGAGAAAACCCAAATCCAGCTCTCTGCTCCCAATCTTATGCACATTTCGTGTTATACTAATCTCAAAATGGTTAATGGTGGCCTTCTCAAAATGAAAAATCTGGTTCATTAGAATTTGACCATGTCAACTTGCTGGCTAGGGAGACTAATTATTTGAGGATTTCTGATTCATTGGATTTTTTTAGGAATGGTGGCATCCAAGAGGAGTGGCATGCGCATATCGGGCGACACGATTGTGCAGTGATGCATAAAGTAGATTAGGTTTAAATCCTCTCTGAATTTCTGCATGTGCTTAGGCTTTAATCCTCTCTGAATTTCTGCATGCCGTACTATTTAGCAGAGACAACAGAGTCGACCCACAACACTTTCCATTTTTTTGCTCTAACTTGGAAATTTTAATCTGTTTTATCTTCCAAACAGAAAGTCTAATTTGTATTTTGTTTGCACATTCCTGTGTATTGGGACTAGGTCTTTGAAACAATACCACTTTTGAACAAATTTTGACAAGTTTTAGAAACTTCATTGAGTTTAAACTACTGAAACTTGATAAGAACGAATGATAAATTCACCAAGTTCCAAAACTAAAATTTAAACACAAAACCTAATGAACTAAATATTGAAGACTAAGCCATGAACCCTCAACCCTAAAACCAGAACTCTAAAAGCCTAAAAGCAAATGAAACTTGGTAACATTTGATGAAAGTTCGGTAAAAACTTCATATTTTGGCTTTCAAGTTTGGATATTTGAAATTTGATTTTTTTGAGAAGTTGTTGAAATGTATTCAAGATTCGTGTGGTTCGAAAGATCTCGTCACATTGAACACAAATATGCAAATGAAACTTAATTTTAACTTTTTGTTCAAAGGATATAGTAGATTAAAATTTGAAGATGAAATGAAAAGGCATCACCCGTGCTTGGCCTCAGCTAAGTCTATTCGTTCCACTGGACCCGCTCTCCTATGCTTCTTGTTCTTGAGTGGTTCCTGGATGAACACGAATGGCGGGGGATGGCGGGCCGTAATTGGCTAGCGGACAAGGGGCCTCGCGGAAGAGGGATTGTGTCTGGGGTGGAGCTGATTCGGTGGAATGGAAGGGATTAAGTGATTCGCGCACCAAATTTTTGCAAATAAGAATTTATAATTTGCACATAAAAATTAAATAATTTGCATGTTTTTTTGGAATCGTCTATGGACCATCTGGTTCTTTGAAAACCCTCTGGCCCGATCAGTTTTTCTAGTTCAATAGTGCGAAAGGTCCGCAAAGATTAACCAGCCATCAAGGTCGCCTTTTCCGGTCCAACTGCAAGTGTAGTCCTGGTTTTAGACCATGGATTAAACATTCACTTCGCATGAGACGCAACCGTTGCTTCATGTGTGACACACTAGTGTCCTCCACACAACTTGTACTTCATGTGGGGTGCACCTTTAATCCATGCTCGGTGCACACACACAAATGAGGAAGTACACGAGAAAATCCAAAAAATTAGGATAAATGGAAAGAAGAGAGGAAAAGACATCTAGCCTCCCACTCGCCACTGGCTGACTTCCAACGCAATTCACCCCTAGGTCTTATGCAAAGAAAAGGACAATTTGAGCTTGGTACTCCTGCTAAAAGAGAAACAATAGATAGCGCGAAAAAAATGTTTTAAAACATAATGGCCTACTATTTGGGGACCTATTTTAGAAAACAATAAATGCTCGCTTGTTAGATTCAGTGGTGAACAACAATTCTTAGAGTAACACGGTAAATTAAAGATTGTTAGTTGAATTAGGCTGTAATTCACATGTGCTATAAAGAGGGTAAACACAATAAATAATCATAAAAAATCACCAACATCATCAACAAGCAAATAAGTAGATTAATCTTAACTCGGCAATTCTTGATGAATTACACTAGGCAAGCAGAAGATACCATAAAACCACTATTGAAACTTTAACCATATACACAATTTGAGAACCAAGAAACATCAACTTTAGTTGCTTAATCATTTAAGATGTGCTTGAAATAAAATCAGAGATTAAATTTGGTGTGCAATAAAAGACACCAAAAGATAATAAGGCATGTACTATATTGTATATGTAACAATGAGGCAAATGATATAAACGATTTCTTGAACTAGTTTGTGGTATAAATAGAGAGCACTAGTTCTTGCCTGGTTTGAGATATAGTATATGGATGGGTTAAAACAATACTAGCTAAAATAGTGTTATAATCAAAAGGAAACATCAATCACGTGCATAAGAAAATATAGGATGTGTCAATAGCCATAGGAATTTATTTAGGCATTATATGATAAGAACATGATGATGCATATATAATTAATAATATAATTACTTGCCTGGTCGACAACTTAGCTAGCTCCCCGCTAGCCCCTATATAAGAAGAGGCAGTCCAATTCTTGTCAGAGAAACAAATAAAGTCTTATATAAGGAGAACAGATGATGGTCTTAGCCAAGAACAACAACCTTAGTTCTTGGGCTCCCATATTTGTTGTGGCTCTTCTAGTCATGGCTACCTTTTCTTTCTACAAAGGAGTGTCAGGTTAGTGCACCAAGTCATGCATGTATATACTTTTGGATGGATTGTATGCTAACGGTCCCGTTCATTTGTGAATATGAATGTCTTTGTAGATGAAGTCACGAGCCATACGACTGGAGAGACATGTGTGGCTGACTATGAATGCGACCAGGCATCGTGTGAAGCTAGGTGCCAGATCATGAAGATGGACCCGAGTGTAGCCCGCTGTGAGATTAAGGACGGATCAATTCCCTATTGTTGTTGCCGCCAACAACTACATGCAGCGCATCACATATGAAAAAAAAAGTAAAATGATCAAAGACCATAATTCATGTGTCTTCTGCATGCTTGGTTAAGAAGGATGTGAAGAGGAGATTGTTGGCCACATATATATTGAAGTACTCTGTTTCTTTGAGCATGTGTGTTTGTCAAAATTGATATGTCAATCAGATTTAAATATCCTATCACGCACATGTTTTCTATGTTTGAATTACCTAATGGACCTGGTAAGAGACTTGATTTTCTTATGAAAAGGTTACTTTGCATGGAAAAATAGCTAGCTAGTAAGTACCATGTAGTAAGTTGGAATAAAGTTTGTCAACCGAAAGATTGTTGGGTGGGGACTGATACAGTAGATCTCAATGTTAAGTATCAAGAGGGTTGGAATTAGATAGTCTGGAAATAAACATTACTTTTGTCATGACCTACAATGGCTAGATATCAGTGTAGGATGGCTAGATTTATAGGGGGTTGTCAAAATCCCAACAGGTTTGGTAAAGGACCGGCTTAACCAGCGAACGTTCATTGGGGAGCATGGCAAATGCGAACATTTTTCATGGCAATTTATGTTCCCTGAGCATAGTAAATTTAGTTAGCAAGCATGGTAAAATCCAGCGCGGTTCAGTTTTTTGCCTGCGTTTGTTGCGCTTGCTAACAGAAATTGCCATCCGCGCAACAATTTAAATTGTTATGAAAAACATTCAATTTGTCATTTGCCATCTGCGCAAACATCAGCATGATAACATCCTCGGTTGGCGAATCTGTACGCACCGTCGAAGAATAAGGCGAACTTTGCTGGTTTTGTTTGAAAAATGAAAATCGGGACTGCGAGCTTCTCAACTCGGAAAGGAAAACTGACCCACAAAATTAACAGTTGGAATGATAGCCCATAATTTTTTCTTTTGAGAAACATAAATAGCCCATATAAATATAGCCCAATAGGCTTCACCCAGTCCATTTGTTTCCAACTGAAGAAAAAAACCAAATCTGTTTGCAACTACAGCCGCGTCTCGATCGGTAGGGCTGCCTCCGCCAGCAAGCCGCCATGGCCGCCGCCACCAGGTCGCTCCTCCGCTCCTCTTCTTCCGTTCTCCGCGCTGCTCCGGCGAGACCGTCAGCCCTCGGCGTCGGTGCGCGTCCTTCTGTCCGTCGCGCGTTGTCTGCGCCCCCTCGCATCCTCAGGTACGTACCAAGACTCATCCATGCTCCCAGACCAGTCAATTAGCAGCAGGAAGGATGTGACGGCCCTTTGTTCTTAATATATATGTGCTTGCAAGGTTGCCCGTGGAGGCTAGCTTGTGCCTGGAGTCGATGCTGCCGCTGCACAGCGCTACCGCCGCCGCGAGGATCAAGTCCAAGCTCGACGTCGTGCCCGGCAAAGGCATCGGCTGGATCATTGAAGATAATTAACACCGCAGACAATTTATCACTTGGTGTGCCTATTGATTACGTAGAGGAATCACTCCAACCATAGGTTTTCTTTTTGGACATTTTATGATCTCTTTGGTTCAAAACATACGAATGAGTTTATTTTTTGTTATGATGTCATTGTTTATGCATTTGGTTCAAAGAAATCGAGTAAAGAATATATTTTTTGCGGGGGAATCGAGTAAAGGAATAACCGATGAAAAATCCCTTTGCTCTCGGTGCTAAAGTGAAAACGTATAGAATCCACTTGAAGCACTTTCTCAAATTTCTATGCGTCTCGCTTCGCTCGGACCCTCAATTAGAGCATCTCTAGCAGACCCCGCATTTCGCCGAACTGTAAACCGCGTTTGCAGTTCGCATGACGGCGCTTATACGAGCTCAAAATCGCGACGACAGAGCAGAAACTGTATCCAAACCCGTGAAATTTAAAAAAACCCGTGAAATCCTCAGGTACGTACTCATCCATGCTCCCCGACCAGTCAATTAGCAGCAGGAAGGATGTGACGGCCCTTTGTTCTTAATATATGTGCTTGCAAGGTTGCCCGTGGAGGCTAGCTTGTGCCTGGAGTCGATGCTGCCGCTGCACAGCGCTACCGCCGCCGCGAGGATCAAGTCAATGCTCGACGTGGTGCCCGGCAAAGGCATCGGCTGGATCATCGAAGATAATTGACACCCCAGACAATTGATCTTTTGTTCAAATGTCTAGCTTGGCGCACTGTGTACACTTGGTGTGCCCATTGATTACGTAGAGGAATCACTTCAACCATAGTTCTTCCTGTTGGCCCTATTAGAAACTCTTTGGTTCAAAACATATGAATGGAAATTTTTGCTATGATGTCATTGTTTATGCATTTGGTTCAAAGAAATTGAGTGAAGGAATATATATTTTATCTGCGGGTGAATCGAGTAAAGGAATAACTGATGAAAAATCCCTTTGCTCTGTCAAAGGGAAAACGTATACAATCCACTTGAACCACTTTCTCAAATTTATACGCGTCTCGCGGCCCCTTCCTTCGCTCTAATCCACTCAATTATATCTCTCAAACTTTTCTCTTTGTACATCCTTCCTTTCCTTTTCATTGTTGACGCTCGAAAATGGCATGATCGTAAAGAGTGGCTTAAAGTTGTAGCAAGATAAAGTAAAATTTCTGATTGGAAGTCACCATTGGATGGCTCTCTTCGAGAAGAGCAAGATGGATACAAAGATAGTCCAAAACGGAGCTCGGATGCAAGAAGTATGTCAATTTCAAAGATCCTCCTGTTGACATCAGATTATAAAATGGCATGGTACTCAACTAAGATGGCCTCGGATGCAAAAGGTTTCAATATGAAAGTTGTGCGTCTTGTTGAAACGGTTGATTTTGATGTAAACATCGTCTTAATCCGAGGTCGTATGCAAAATTTAGAGCCGAAAATGTGCCGCTGCATCAGGATGGCCGGACAATCCAAGGATAATCATCTCGGTTTTGGTCTCTTGGATGGTCAGACACTCCGGAGATGTTGGTCTGGGTTTTGGCTTTCTCTGCTGCAGACTTCGGAAAACAGCCAAAAACCCCCTTAATATGTCCTCCGATCAAAAAACGTTCAACATAAAATTTGTTCGTCTCGTCGAAATGGTTAAGATTGCTTTTGGGCTTGTTCCCATCCGAGTTCGTTACTGCCTCGAAAGAGACCCGCAAGATGCAGCCAGGCTGTAAACCCAACAGTTTTGGAAAGTTCCATTTCGAGTTGGACCCAAACTAGCGTTTTGAACGTGAATTCTAACCTTTGCTTGGACGGGAAGTACATCCGCCTCTTATATACTTACGGGGTGACACCCGATTGAACAACAGCACACAATTCATCTATCACTTTTTACCTTTACCTTTATCTCTCTTCCTTGTTCTTCTTTCTCGTTCTTTGTTCGTTCTTCTTGTTGCACGGTGACGAACCTCGAGGCCCTAGGGGCAATCGGGTCGACCTAGGGCAGCCCATAGCCTCCGCGCGCCCTGACGAGGTCCCTCCCGAACGTGTGGGGTTTCAGGTCTGTAAAAGAGCCCGCCGGATTGTCTTACGTACCGCGCTTCCGGCGGGTCTCCTTCGACGTGATCTGCGGTGTATCACCCCGGCGTTGAGGGTACACGGTGACGTGTTCATGTGCGAACACTCATTAGCATAATCAAACTGATTACAATGCTTGCTTTCTCTCCTGTGAAAACACATATCATGCATCCTTCCTTTTCTTCTCATTAGCGTAATCAAACTGATTACAATGCTTAAGTAACATCTACACACCCCCCGCAAAAAAAAAATTCTACACACCCACAAACTGATTACAATGCGTCAAATTGTCGGAGCGCCGCAGATGCAATTGAACCAATCGACGAACGTGGGCCGGCCCATCTGCAGCGGGCGTTCGTTCCGCAGATCCTGGTTTCAGGAGCCTTTTAGAAGGTTCCAGCCGTTTTCCCGTTTTGGGAACCTTCTAGAAGGTTCCAGAACAGGTTTTTATTTTTTCTACTTTTTTTGATTTTTTTTTCACGTTTCTAATTTTCTTTTCTCCCACTCTTCCGTTTTATCTTTACATCTTTCCATTTTTCTTTTTGCAGTTTTTGTTGTTATTTTCTTTCCTATTTCTCCTTTAATTTTCTGTTCATTTAAATCCATTTTTTTTCAACAAATGTCCAGAATTTTCAAAACTGTTTACCTGTTCTAAATTTTATTCATTTTTAGAAAATGTTCCTGGTAGAAATTTTGTTCAGAAATTCCAAAGCCGTTTAGAATTTCAAGTGTTATTTGTTTCTTTTACAAAAAATAGAAAATTAAAAATAATTAAAAAATTCATATATAAAAAATCTTCATACTTGAAATTTTCTTCACAAATCCATATATTGTTCATATTTTATTTTTTATTCAAAAATTCAGAAAATGTTCGGATATTTCTTAAAACATGTTTGACCGTCAAATTTTGTTCCTATTAAAATAACATGTTTTTCAAATTTGTTCTCAGATTCAAAAACGAAGTGTGCATTTTTAGGCCGTGCGGAGGCCAAAGTGTGGTCCGTACGAGGGAGACACGTCCTTTTTTGCGGGAAGCCCTTCACGGACAACTCATGTCCGCGGGATATTGATCTCCTTGCCGCTCCGTCCGGTCACCCCTCGGGCGGGCTGAAATTTCGTTCGCCCAAGATTTCATCACGCACGTTCGCCATTTTTGGATCCCTCCATTTTGCCTATTTTTTGTATTTTTTCTGTGGAGACGCCGTGGCGAACGTGAGCAATAACACACCCTATTTTGGCATGACGGTGAAATTTTCCCGCTCAAAATGGCAAAAAAGTGAGCACGACGGCGAGTGTCCCGAAACGCTCCCGGACGAGTACAAGCGTGTGTAGGCCATGTATCACGGATTTTGGTGGCTCCCAATTCAGGGATGGCGTCGAAAAATAGGTTCAAAATGGGCATTTCTTTTGTCACATTTAACTTAGGATATAAAATTGGGTTGCCTCCCAACAAGCGCTATCGTTTTACGCCCCTAGCTAGGCACGATACAAGATAAATCTAGGTATTGCCATCTTTGGAAGGTAATTCTTTGATTAAGCACTTATGATTCTTGGGCACTTCTTTATCCCTATGAATAATCGAACTCTTGGGCAAGAAATCAAGAAATTCTAAAGTGTCAAAAGGGTCTCTTGCAAAAGTAAGAAAATTAGGGTGAACACTTATGGATTTGAGATCCGCAATTCTAGATGTTTCACCCTTGTCTTTAGGGACATACATGAACTTAGATAATTTAGTAGAGGTATTTGGAATAGTCTTTATAGCGGAAAAAGCAGTACCCACTTTAGTGATAACATCCTCAAGCTTATTGATTCTAGTAGAATCCTGATCTAGCTTTTCTTTAACTATGGGCTCCTTTTCCTTAAGATTTTTCAGAACAACTCCTACCTTGGATCCATATTGGGTGATTTCGTTATGAATTATTCTGTCCAAGTTCTCTACCAGTTCTACCGTAGCAACTTTGTTTTCAATGATTTCTAACCTTTGCATAACATGCTCCAAAGTTAAAACGGTCCCATTAACCATAAGAGGTGGTGAGCCAAATAATTCAGTCATAGCATTATAAGAATCAACGGTGTGGCTACCCAAGAAATTCCCTCCGGTAATGGTATCTAAGATAAATATATTCCACGGAGTTATGCCAACATAAAAATTGCGAAGAAGCACGGAAGTGGAAAGCTTCCTATTAGATCTATTTTGAGCATTGCAAATTCTATACCAGGCATCTTTTAAGTTTTCTTCCTTGCTTTGTTTAAAGTTGAGGACCTCACTCTCGGGAGTGGTGATAATGATAGGTGTGCTAGACATGATGACGAGCAAGCAAGCAGCACACAAGCAAACAAGAAGCAAACGAACGATAAACACACGGCGGAAGAAGGGCAAATAAAACGGCAAGGGTGAAGTGGGGGAGAGGAAAACGAGAGGCAAATAAATGTAATGCGAAGGATAAGGGTTTGTGATAGGTACTTGGTATATGACTATTGAGTAAGCCTCCCCGGCAACGGCGCCAGAAATTCTTCTTGCTACTTCTCGAGCTTGCGTTGTATTCCCTCGAAGAGGAAAGGTAGATGCAGCACAGTAGCGTAAGTATTTCCCTCAGTTTTTGAGAACCAAGGTATCAATCCAGTAGGAGACCACGCGCCAGTCCCTCGCACCTGCACAAACAAATAAGAACTTCGCAGCCAACGCGATAAGGGGTTGTCAATCCCTTTACGGTCACTTACGAAAGTGAGATCTGATAGAGATGATAGTTTATATTTTTGGTATTTTTAGTTTATAAGAACAGCAAATAAAAGCAATAAAAGTAAAATAGATGTAGATTGATATGTTGAGAATAGACCCGGGGGCCATAGTGTTCTCTAGTGGCTTTTCTCATGATAGCGATATTCTACGGCGGGTAAACAAATTACTGTCGAGCAATTGATAGAAAAGCGAATAATTATGAGACTATCTAGGCATGATCATTGTATATAGGCATCACGTCCGAGACAAGTAGACCGAAACGATTCTGCATCTACTACTATTACTCCACACATCGACCGCTATCCAGCATGCATCTAGTGTATTGAGTTCATAAGAACAGAGTAATGCCTTAAGCAAGATGACATGATGTAGAGGGATAAACTCAAGCAATATGATATAAACCCCATCTTTTTATCCTCGATGGCAACAATACAAAACGTGCCTTGCTGCCCCTACTGTCATTGGGAAAGGACACCGCAAGATTGAACCCAAAGCCAAGCACTTCTCCCATTGCAAGAACTATAGATCTAGTAGACCAAACCAAACCAATAATTCGAAGAGACTTGCAAGGATATTATGAGCACACATAAAAAGTTCAGAGAAGAACCAAATATCTTTCATAGATAACCTTGATCATAAACTCACATTTCATCGGATCTCGACAAACACACCGCAAAAAGAGATTACATCGAATAGATCTCCTCGAAGACCGAGGAGAACTTTGTATTGAGATCCAGAGAGAGAGAGAAGAAGCCATCTAGATACTAGCTATGGACCCGAAGGTCTGTGGTAAACTACTCACAACTCATGGTGAGGGCGATGATGATGATGATGAAGACCTCCGTGATGGATCCCCCTCCGGTGGAGCTCCGGAATAGGCTCCAAGATGGGATCTCACGGGAACAGAAGGTTGCGGCGGTGGAATTAGGGTTTTCTCTCTGTTCACGGAGGTTTTGGGGTACGTAGACTTATATAGGAAGAAGGAGGGCACCCGGGGACGCTCGAGGGGGCCACGAGGCAGGGGGCGCGCCCGGGGAAGGGGCGCGCGCCCCCACCCTCGTGGGCCACCTCTTGATCCCCTGACGTGGTTCTCAATCTCCGCGTGCGTGATTTTCTCCAAAAATATCTCTCGCGAAGGTTTCATTCCGTTTGGACTCCGTTTGATATTCTTTTTCTGCAAAACCCTGAAACAGGCAAAAAACAGCAATCTGGACTGGGCCTTTGGGTTAGTAGGTTAGTCCCAAAAATGATATGAAAGTGTATGATAAAGCCCATTAAACATCCAAGACTTCATAAATAATAGCATGGAACAATAAAAAATTATAGATATGTTGGAGACGTATCAATCTACAAAAATAAACTACTTGAAAAACATCTTTCAGTGAAGAGCAAACTTCGGTGAGTCACATAGCATAAAAAACTACTTGACAAACTTCAAAATACAAGGGTCTTCAATGAAAGAAAGGAAGTTCAACAAAAGTAGAAGAAAGCTATAACAAAAGCCAATACAGAGTCGTTGCTCAGGCCAAGAAAAAAACTGCAACAAGACTGGAACTGGGATCGCCATTGTACCACAAATGATATTTATCTCATTAAATTTAAAATGAGAGGGTGCATATGCAGATATCAGACCTTCTTGCGCAATCAGTATAGCGCCATATGCCAAGCCGAACCTTTATAAATTATAACTGAAGTGACAATCACTGAAACCTGATACAATAAATCATGCATTTTGTTAGAATGATCATGGCGGCAAACACGTGCAGTATAACCATTAGTTTCAACAGGAACGATCACAACAACTATCATGGATGAACCAAGCAGAGTGGTGAGGGGATCCTGTGAGCGGTAATGCAAAACTACAATACAGTCACATGAAAGTGACCGCCTGAGGTAGAGGCTGCGCCCGGGAGAGCGACGAGCGTTCCGCAGGAGCGAGAGCAGCAGCCACAACGACGACATGTGTTGTTTCATGTTGCCGTAGCCCCTGGGGGAATCAGCAGCAGGCTGGCCGGTGGCGACAACGGCGAAGCCACGGCACGGCGACAACGGACCTTGTTCATGTTGGGACAATAAAGCACAGGGAAGACCACAGTTGCATCACCCATCGCTTTGCTTTTGAACTGTGGTTTGCAAAAATGAGCAGAGTAGGAAAGGACCAGCGGCAAGGTTGGGATTTTATAGGCTAGGGTGAATATACAGAGACATGATGAACCTCTCAATTAATCAATTGGCATACGCATTAACCTCGCAATCAACCAATTGACATGAATAACGATGAAACTGACCTGCCTGGAGCATCGATTGGCATTGATGGCCCGATTAACCTCTCAATCAATCATCGTTCGCAATTGAAATTCATGCATGTTGGCCGCCGCACACCAACCGGCCCCGCCGCTAGTGCCCGTGCCCCATCCAGCCGCGGTCCGTGCCCCATCCGGCAGCGCCGCTCGCGTTGACGCGCAGCCGCCAATGCAATCCGAGGCCATGTCAGGCGGCGCAATCGGAACAGAGCACGATCATGGTTTAGGGTTCGTATGTTGCGTTTCACCGTGTGTGTTCTGTTGGATAGGATGGTAGAAAAGGCCCAGTAGGCCAGTAGGCCCAATTGAACATGAGACAGCCAAAAAAGCCACTGGAGTAGCGGCCCGAAAAGGCCAGCGCAGCCTGAGCGCTAGTTAGCCTGCGAACTAGATTTAGGTGACACCAACAGCAAATCCGACGGTCAAAAACGACTAAAGTGACGATCTAACGGCTAGAAATGCTGATGGCCTGAGAGGGCTGGGAGGATGCTCAGTTTTAATATATCTAAATGTAAAAATACTCTCTCTAGTATCTTGGGTCCTTGATATTCAGGGGTGGGTGGGTAGATGGCATGTGCTTTCGGTTGCATGTAAAGAAAAAATATAGAAAAGGGAGCACACAACTAGATTGTCTAATCTGGCATAAGTGTTTTGTCGAAAAATGTACGCTCCAACGCGAGCACGCGAATTAGTATTATTATTATACATTCTAATTAAGTAGAGGAAAATGAAAAATCAAATAAGCATTCCTTTCTACCTTACGCACCTGAACTATCCTCTTAAATAATGGAACTGTTAACATATAACAAACATAGGCACAACAGCCGGCGAGTGATAAAAGCAGGGGACACATGCCCCCTCAAAAGTAAATACAGACTTCTATGCGTGCGCTCACCGCAACGCGCGATAGGATTTCCCCCTAATTTTAGTTGTTGTCCCAGTATATAATCTCTCTCCAACTTCATTAATCCCTCTCACCTGATTACAAGTGCGCGGATAACTGTGTGTATGCATAATCATCTCTCTAATAACTTGGGTCCATAATGGGCGGGTGGGCAGGTGGCATGTGCTTTTCATCGCATGCAAATAAAAAAAGGAAAGAGTAGGAAATGGAGCACACAACTGGATTGCCTAATCTGACCTAAGTGCCTTGTCGGAAACTGCACGCTCCAATGCGCGCACGCGAATTATCATTATTATTGTACATTTTAATAAGTAGAGGAAAATGAAAATTTAAAAAATAGGAAATGGATCACACAATTGTACTGCCTAATCTGGCCTAAGTGCCTTTTTGGAAACTGCACACTCCAACGCGTGCGCGAATTACATATTATTATACATTCTAATTAAGTAGGGAAAAAATTCAAATAATCATTCTTTTATACCTTATGCACCTGAACTATCATCTTAAATAATGATATTGTTAACATAAAGCGAACATAGGCACAACAACTAGCGATGACAAAAGCAGGGGACACATGCCCCCTCAAAAGTAAATACAAACTTTTACGCGTGCGCTCATCGCAACGCATGATAGGCTTTCCCCCTAATTTTAGTTGTGGACCCATTATCTAATCTCAGACCAACCTTATTAAGCTCTCTCCCCTGATTCAAAGACGCGGATGACTGTGTGTATGTAAAATCATCTCTCTAATATTTTGGGTTTCTAATTTTCAGGGGTGAGTGGGCAGGAGACTTGTGCTTTCCGTTGAATGCAAAGAAAAAATGAATAGGAAAGGAAGCACGCAACTAGATTGCCTAATGTGGCCTAAGTGCCTTGTCGGAAACTGCACACTCCAATGCGCGTGAAAATTAGATATTATTATACATTATAATTAATTAGGGGAAATGAAAAATCAAATAATCATCCTTTCCCTTACGTACCTGAACTATCGTCTTAAATAATGGCATTGTTAACATAGAACGGACATAGGCACAACAGCCGGCGAGTGACAAAAACAGGGGACACATGCCCCCTCAAAAGTAAATACAGACTTTAATGCGTGCGCTAATCGCACCGCGCATAGGGTAGTCCCCCTCATTTTAGTTATGGGCCCAATATCTAATCTATATCCAAGTGCATTAATCCCTCTACCTTGATTTTAAGGGCGCGGATGGCTCTGTGTATGTAAAATCCTCTCTCTAATCTTTTGGGCCCCCTAATTTCCAGCGGTGGGTGGATAAGTGGCTTATGCTTTCCGTTGCATGCAAAAAATGAAATAATAGGAAACGGAGCACGCAACTGGATTGCCTAATCTGTCTTAAGTGCCTTGTTGGAAATTGCACAATCCAACACGCGTGCGAATTAGTTATTATTATAAATTCTAATTAAGTACGGGAAAATAAAAACTCAAATAATCAATTCTTTCTACCTTACGCACTTGAACTATCCTTTTAAATAATGACATTGTTAACATAGAACGAATATAGGTACAACAACTAGCGAGTGACAAAAGCAGGGGACACATGCCCACTCATAACTACATACAAACTTTTACGCGTGCGCTCATCGCAATGAGCGATAGGCTTGCCCCCTAATTTTAGTTGTGGTCCCAATATATAATCTTTTTCCAACCGCATTAATACATCTCCCCTGATTTTAAGGGCGCGGATGACTGTATGTATGTAAAATCCTCTATCTAAAATGTTGGGTCCCTAATTTTCAAATGGGTGGGCAGGTGGCATGTGCTTTCCGTTGAATGCAAAGAAAAAAAGGAAAGAATAGGAAAGGGAGCACACAACTGTATTTCCTAATCTGGCCTAAGTGCCTTGTCGGAAACTGCACGCTCCAATGCGCCCACGCGAATTATCATTATTATTGTACATTCTAATTAAGTAGAGGAAAATGAAAATTTTAAAAATTATTTATTTCTACCTTACGCACCTGAACTATCCTCTTAAATAATGACATTGTTAACATAGAACAAACATAGGCACAACAGCAGGCGATTGACAAAAGCATGGGATACATGCCCCATCAAAAGTAATACAGACTTTTACGCATGCGCTAATCGCAATGGCATAGACTTTCCTCCTGATTTTAGTTATGAGCCCAGTATCTAATCTATCTCCAACTGCATTAATCCCACTCCCCTAATTTTATGGGCGCGGATGGCTGTGTATATATAAAATCCTCTCTCTAATCTCTTGGGTCCACTGATTTTCAGGGGTGGGTGGGCAAGTGGCATGTGCTTTTCGTTGCATGCAAAAGAAAAATGAAAGAATAGGAAAGGTATCACACAACTGGATTACCTAACCTGGCCTAAGTGGGTTGTCGGAAACTGTACACTCCAACGCGCGCGCGAATTAGCTGTTATTATACATGTTAATTAAGTAGGGAAAGAAATTCAAATAATCATTTTCTTTCTACCTTACGCACCTGAACTATTCTCTTAAATTATGATATTGTTAACATAGACGAACATAGGCACAACAACGAGCGAGTGACAAAAGCAGGGGACACATGCCCCTCAAAAGAAATGCAATTTTTTACGCGTGCGCTCATCGCAAAGCTGGATAGGCTTGCCCCCGAATTTTAGTTATGGTCCCAATATCTAATATCTCTCCAACCTCATTAATCCCTCTTCCTGATTTTAAGGGCGCGGATGAATGTGTGTATGGAAAATCCTCTCTCTAATATCTTGGGTCCCTAATTTTCAAGGGTGGGTGGACAGGTGGCCTGTGCTTTCCTTTGCATGCAAAGAATAAAAGAAAAGAATAGGAAAGGGAGCACACAACTGAATTGCCTAATCTGGCCTAAGTGCCTTGTCGGAAACTGCACGCTCCAACGCGCTCATGCGAATTAGCATTACTATTCTAGATTCTAATTAAGTAGAGGAAAATCAAAGTTCAAACAATCATTCCTTTCTACCTTACGTACCGGAACTATCCTCTTAAATATTGTTAACATGAGCAGTTTTAGCATGGTTCCTCTTACCCCCTCTTTTCACATGAGAGGTAAGAGTATGTAGTAGATCTGAGCCGTTGATCACATTAATTTGTGGTCGGATTAACTCTTACCTTCTTACCTCATATGTAAAAATAAGGGGTAAGAGGGAGCATGTTAAAATTTGCCTGTTAACATAGAACAAACATAAGCACAACAGCTGGTGAGTGACAAAAGCAGGGGGCACATGCCCCCTCAAAAGTAAATACAGAGTTCTACGCATGTGCTAATTGCAATGCGTATAGGCTTGCCCCTAATTTTAGTTATAGGCCCAGTATCTAATCTATATCCAACTGCATTAATCTCTCTCCCCTGATTTTAAGAGCGCGGATGGCTGTGTGTATGTAAAATCCTCTTTCTAATCTCTTGGGCCCACTGATTTTCAGTGGTGGGTGGGCAAGTGGCATTGTTTTCATAGAACAAACATAGGCACAACAGTCGGTGAGTGACAAAAGCAGGGGACACAAGCCCCCCCCCCCTCAAACAACCAGCTTGCTGGTCAACTCCTCCAATATATCACGCTCGAGCTTCAACTTCTTACTCTTGTGCTCTTCGAGGTCAAGCTAACGTTCTAAGTTTACTAACTCGATGTTGAGGTCATGCTTGGTTTCGTAAACACAACATATTTTATCATGCTCTTGCTCCAGATGCTCAAACTCATGTTGTCTGCGTGCTTCATGGCACTGGTTTAGTCGTGTCATCTCCCTGTGGTGCTGCTACTACATTACTAGAAAAGTTAGTAGCACCTCGTAGTATTCATACATATGTAGGTCCACGAAAGCAAAATTCAATAAAAAATAAAGAAACTTTAGCCCTTCACCTGCAGCATTGTGTGATGCAAAGTGTATTGCACCTTGGTACCCTTCACCATTGGCACACTGAGCAGTCGAGACTATCGGCGGCTCTAAATCGAAGCGTTCGGCTACCTCCAATATTTTAACCCACATCAATGTGTAATATTTTAACCTAAGCTGTGTACAACATCGGCGACACTTAGTTGCAGCTAAATGCATTTGCGGTGCAGCAAAATGGTGATCGACATGGATCTGTACTGACGGCCTCTTGTATCTACCATCGTGCAATGTCGGATTGTAACTTTAGAGTCTAGACATGGTCACTTGCTCTGGTCGCCGCCACCCATATAACTGGGAGCCCCTATATCTCGCATTCTGTGAGAACGGGGGGGGG
>LR738712.1:901398691-901413139 GCA_902687465.1 Secale cereale
GGGAGTCCTCCCTGAAGGGGGCAAGCAGCATGGGCCGACTCACACGCGCGTGACGCCACAACCTGGTTTTCTATTTATTTTTACTTTTTCTGTTTCTATTTGTTGCTTTATTTTCCTATTTTTGTTTATAATTTAAAATATTGCAAATATTGCAAAAAGCACTCTACAATTTTTTTGAGAAATGTTGAAACATTATTTGAAAAATGTTAATCAACTATTCGAAGAATGTTGAACAATTATTTGGAAAATGTTAATCAAACTTTATAAAAATGTTGAACTTTTATTTGAAAAATTATTTGAAGAAATGTTAATCAACCATTCGGAAAATGTTGAACAAGCATTCGCAAAATATTGAACAAGGATTTTAAAAATGTTGAACAAGCATTCTAATTTTATTAATCAAGCATTCTAATTTTTTTGAACAAGAATTTGAAAAATGATAAACAATTATTTTAAAAATGTTGAATAAGCATTAGAAATGTTGAATAGGTATTTAGAAAAGCTGAATATGTATTAAAAAATGTTAATCAAGTATTTGAAAATTATTGAAAAATGTTATAAGCATGAAAATGTTGATCAAGTATTTGACAAATGTTGAATAAATGTTCGGACAATTTTCAACGTGTATACAAAAAATATTGATCACTTATTAATTAAATGAAAACTAAACTAAAGCGGAGACGAATGAAAAAATTAACGGAAACAAAATAAAACGAGAAAAATAAAAATGAAAAAATTAACCGAAGAGACAAATAAAAAAACAATGAAAAATAGAGAGGAAAAAGGAAAAAAACAAAATAGCCAAAAAAGGAAGAAAAATCGAATAGCATAGAAGAAAATGAAGAAAGAAGACTAAAATAGGGCGCGCCCAGCTACTTTATGCCTCAAGTACGATGCGCCCAGCTATTTCAACATGAGCTTGAGTATAGCCTAGTGGTTAGCAGTGCCGGTCAACTTGCTAGAGACCAGGGATCTAATTTTTGGTTCTCTATTTTCTTCTGTCCTTTCTTAGCACTGCACTCAACGCGAGCCGCTAGCCTCGGTTAATGCGAGAAATATTAGCCCCGAGTTCCTGATCGGGTGCCTATAGCGCTGATTAGTGGGTGAGCTAACAAATATGGCTAATGTTATTTCTCGCATAAAGCGCGACGCTACACGGCCGACCCGATAATGTAGTTGTGCCCGAGTTTTTTTTCCTGTAGTTTTCAATGTTTTGCATCTGTTTTCTTTGGATTCTCTCTGCTTTTATTCAGTTCTTGATTTCCCCTCTTTCTTTTTTACTTTGATTTTCTTTGTTTCACTGTTTTCTCCATTATTTATTTTATTTTTATACTATTTTCAATGCATGTCTAATTTTTATATTATATGTTTTTGTATACATCAGGAATATGTTATATACAGGTTTAATAGATAAATAACTATCTATTTTCGAAAAGTATATGTTTTGAAGTCTACTTAGTTTTCATACACATTGTACATTTTTCGTATACATCTAAACTATTTGTTATATACCTTACACAATTTAAAAAATACATGATTACCATTTTTCCAAATACTATATTGAACAGTTTTTCGAATATGTGCCAAACATTTTAAAAATACATGCCCCCAAACATTTTTTCAATGTTACAAAACATTGTTTTTAAATATGCATCTTTTTTTCAAATGTCAAAGACATATTTTTGAAATGGGTGAACATTTTCTTGAATGTAATGTATATTTTTTGAATGGTATGAAATATTTTTTATTTACGTAAACATTATTTTACATAGTATAATTTTTTTAAATTGTCACATACATTCTTTTGAAACGCTTGAACATTTTTTAAATGCCTCGTATTGACTCTGGTTGATGTAAGAGTAATATATTTGGAATAGTTCGCATATATTTAGTTACGGAGTTCACATCACATACTCACCACAGAGAAAAGCATGACAGTTTTTTCCATGCTCTGTAACTGTAAGGTTAGACCAGAAGTATGATTAGAAAGAAAGCTAATGCAGTTAGACAAGAAGTATCATTGTTGGCAACGCCGACCACTGTTGTTGCATCGCTCGCCACACAGCAACGCCGTGGCTGAAACCCAGAGGGGCAACGCCGACCAGAATTACCGCAGAGTCTACCGCCGATGCGACACCGGCCACTACTACTGCAAGGCTTTCATGCGCCACCACCCCCGGTGCTGCAAACCCACACTTGCAGCCGCCACTGTTGTTGTAAGGGCAGGGATGCTACATATCTAGTCGGTCACAGTTACCCTCATTGTTGCCGATGGCCGATGCACAAAACCGTCGCCGCCAGCGACCGACTAATGGTGGAAGGGTCGCCAACAGAACTACGGCAAGTTGTCGTACCGCTGCTCCATTGACCGACGGAAGAATGGATGTAAGCTGCGAAACTGTGCTTCTGCAATGGCATCGATGTTGTGACGACTGTGTGCTGGCGACATGCCGACCTTGCTAAAGCGCCGGTGACGTTGTGTGGTGTTGACTGCACTACCGATGATGCTAGGATGGCGATGGCTAGCGCCACTTGCGACAGTGTCTGGCGACGAGGATGATGCGTGGGCTAGTGCTATGGTGTGGGCGTTGCTGCTACCTACTCCCATGCGCCGCCTGGTTTGGAGCGAGACAACCCAAATCCAGCTCTCTGCTCCCAATCTTATGCACATGTCGTGTTATATTAATCTCAAAATGGTTAATGGTGGCCTTCTCAAAATGAAAAATCTGGTTCATGAGAATTTGACCATGTCAACTTGCTGGCTAGGGAGACTAATTATTTGAGGATTTCTGATTCATTGGATTTTTTTAGGAATGGTGGCATCCAAGAGGAGTGGCATGCGCATATCGGGCGACACGATTGTGCAGTGATGCATAAAGTAGATTAGGTTTTAATCCTCTTTGAATTTCTGCATGTGCTTAGGTTTAATCCTCTCTGAATTTCTGCATGCCGTACTATTTAGCAGAGACAACAGAGTCGACCCACAACACTTTCCATTTTTTTGCTCTAACTTGGAAATTTTAATCTGTTTTATCTTCCAAACAGAAAGTCTAATTTGTATTTTGTTTGCACATTCGCGTGTGTTGGGACTAGGGCTTTGAAACAATACCACTTTTGAACAAATTTTGACAAGTTTTAGAAACTTCATTGAGTTTAAACTACTGAAACTTGATAAGAACGAATGATAAATTCACCAAGTTCCAAAACTAAAATTTAAACACAAAACCTAATGAAGTAAATCTTGAAGACTAAGCCATGAACCCTCAACCCTAAACCCAGAACTCTAAAAGCCTAAAAGCAAATGAAACTTGGTAACATTTGATGAAGTTCGGTAAAAACTTCATATTTTGGCTTTCAAGTTTGGATATTTAAAATTTGATTTTTTTTTTTGAGAAGTTGTTGAAATGTATTTAAGATTCGTGTTGTTCGAAAGATCTCGTCACATTGAACACAAATATGCAAATGAAAGTTAATTTTAACTTTTTGTTCAAAGGATATAGTAGATTAAAATTTGAAGATGAAATGAAAAGGCATCACCCGTAAGGATGACAATTTTACCCATGGGTACGGGTACCCACGGATACCATACCCGCATGGGCAGGGTATGGGTAGAAATTTATACCCATGGGTAGTACCCATACCCTACCCATTAAGTCATGGCTAGGGCACGGGTATAGGCTTGTACCCATGGATATACCCATACCCTACCCATTTATACTAATATGTTACGTGTCGGATGTTATTTGGTCATTTCGTGAACCTATGTTAAAGTTGTCATTAATTGTCAATTTGAATTGAGATTGTCTGATACTCATCTATACATTATTGAGTTTAGATAAATGTTTTTTTGTCAAATGTATTGTGGATGAATGTAAAATTGTGAATAACTTGTGTACTATTTGATCTACCCATTGGGTACCCAATGGGTATGGATACCCATCGGGTATGGGTACGGGTAAAGTTTCATACCCATGTGTACGGGTATGGGTAGAATTTTGTACCCATTGACTACACGGGTATGGGTATGGTATTGATCTACCCGCCCCATACCCTACCCATTGCCATCCTTAATCACCCGTGCTTGGCCTCAGCTAAGTCTATTCATTCCACTGGACCCGCTCCCCTATGCTTCTTGTTCTTGATTGGTTCCTGGATGAACACGAATGGCGGGGGATGGCGGGCCGTAATTGGCTAGCGGACAAGGGGCCTCGCGGAAGAGGGATTGTGTCTGGGGTGGAGCTGATTCGATGGAATGGAAGGGATTGAGTGATTCGCGCACCAATTTTTTGCAATTTTTTTAATAATTTGCACATAAAAATTAAATTTGCATGTTTTTTGGAATCGTCTATGGACCATCTGGTTCTTTGAAAACCCTCTGGTCCGATCAGTTTTTCTAGTTCAATAGTGCGAAAGGTCCGCAAAGATTAACCAGCCATCACGGTCGCCTTTTCCGGTCCAACTGCAAGTGTGGTCCGGGTTTTAGACCATGGATTAAACATTCACTTCGCATGAGACGCAACCGTTGCTTCATGTGTGACACACCAGTGTCCTCCACACAACTTGTACTTAATGTGGGGTGCACCTTTAATCCATGCTCGGTGCACACACACACAAATGAGGAAGTACACGAGAAAATCCAAAAAATTAGGATAAATGGAAAGAAGAGAGGAAAAGACATCTAGCCTCCCACTCGCCACTGGCTGACTTCCAACGCAATTCACCCCTAGGTCTTATGCAAAGAAAAGGACAATTTGAGCTTGGTACTCCTGCTAAAAGAGAAACAATAGATAGCGCGAAAAAATGTTTTAAAACATAATGGCCTACTATTTGGGGACCTATTTTAGAAAACAATAAACGCTCACTAGTTAGATTCGGTGGTGAACAACAATTCTTAGAGTAACACGGTAAATTAAAGATTGTTAGTTGAATTAGGCTGTAATTCACATGTGCTATAAAGAGGGGAAACACAAAAAAAAAATCAGAAAAAAATCACCAACATCATCAACAAGCAAATAAGTAGATTAATCTTAACTCGGCAATTCTTGATGAACTACACTAGGCAAGCAGAAGATACCGTAAACCCACTATTGAAACTTTAACCATATACACAATTTGAGAACCAAGAAACATCAACTTTAGTTGCTTAATCATTTAAGATGTGCTTGAAATAAAATCAGAGATTAAATTTGGTGTGCAATAAAAGACACCAAAAGATAATAAGGCATGTACTATATTGTATATGTAACAATGAGGCAAATGATATAAACGATTTCTTGAACTAGTTTGTGGTAGAAATAGAGAGCACTAGTTCTTGCCTGGTTTGAGATATAGTATATGGATGGGTTAAAACAATACTAGCTAAAATAGTGTTATAATCAAAAGGAAACATCAATCACGTGCATAAGAAAATATAGGATGTGTCAATAGCCATAGGAATTTATTTAGGCATTATATGATAAGAACATGATGATGCATATATAATTAATAATATAATTACTTGCCTGGTCGACAACTTAGCTAGCTCCCCGCTAGCCCCTATATAAGAAGAGGCAGTCCAATTGTTGTCAGAGAAACAAATAAAGTCTTATATAAGGAGAACAGATGATGGTCTTAGCCAAGGACAACAACCTTATTTCTTGGGCTCCCATATTTGTTGTGGCTCTTCTAGTCATGGCTACCTTTTCTTTCTACAAAGGAGTGTCAGGTTAGTGCACCAAGTCATGCATGTATATACTTTTGGATGGATTGTATGCTAACGGTCCGTTCATTTGTGAATATGAATGTCTTTGTAGATGAAGTCACGAGCCATACGACTGGAGAGACATGTGTGGCTGACTATGAATGCGATCAGGCATCGTGTGAAGCTAGGTGCCAGACCATGAAGATGGATCCGAGTGTAGCCCGCTGTGAGATTAAGGACGGATCAATTCCCTATTGTTGTTGCCGCCAACAACTACATGCAGCGCATCACATATGAAAAATAATATGTAAAATGATAATAGACCATAATTCATGTGTCTTCTGCATGCTTGGTCAAGAAGGATGACAAGAGGAGATTGTTGGCCACATATATATTGAAGTACTCTGTTTCTTTGAGCATGTGTGTTTGTCAAAATTGATATATCAATCAGATTTAAATATCCTATCCCGCACATGTTTTCTATGTTTGAATTACCTAATGGACCTGGTAAGAGACTTGATTTTATTATGAAAAGGTTACTTTGCATGGAAAAATAGGTAGCTAGTAAGTACCATGTAGTAAGTTGGGATAAAGTTTGTCAACCGAAAGATTGTTGGGTGGGGATTGATACAGTAGATCTCAATGTTAAGTATCAAGAGGGTTGGAATTAAATAGTCTGGAAATAAACATTACTTTTGTCATGACCTACAATGGCTAGATATCAGTGTAGGATGGCTAGATTTATAGGGGGTTGTCAAAATCCCAACAGGTTTGGTAAAGGACCGGCTTAACCAGCGAACGTTCATTGGGGAGCATGGCAAATGCGAACATTTTTCATGGCAATTTATGTTCCCTGAGCATAGTAAATTTAGTTAGCAAGCATGGTAAAATCCAGCGCGGTTCAGTTTTTTGCCTGCGTTTGTTGCGCTTGCTAACAGAAATTGCCATCCGCGCAACAATTTAAATTGTTATGAAAAACATTCAATTTGTCATTTGCCATCTGCGCAAACATCAGCATGATAACATCCTCGGTTGGCGAATCTGTACGCACCGTCGAAGAATAAGGCGAACTTTGCTGGTTTTGTTTGAAAAATGAAAATCGGGACTGCGAGCTTCTCAACTCGGAAAGGAAAACTGACCCACAAAATTAACAGTTGGAATGATAGCCCATAATTTTTTCTTTTGAGAAACATAAATAGCCCATATAAATATAGCCCAATAGGCTTCACCCAGTCCATTTGTTTCCAACTGAAGAAAAAAACCAAATCTGTTTGCAACTACAGCCGCGTCTCGATCGGTAGGGCTGCCTCCGCCAGCAAGCCGCCATGGCCGCCGCCACCAGGTCGCTCCTCCGCTCCTCTTCTTCCGTTCTCCGCGCTGCTCCGGCGAGACCGTCAGCCCTCGGCGTCGGTGCGCGTCCTTCTGTCCGTCGCGCGTTGTCTGCGCCCCCTCGCATCCTCAGGTACGTACCAAGACTCATCCATGCTCCCAGACCAGTCAATTAGCAGCAGGAAGGATGTGACGGCCCTTTGTTCTTAATATATATGTGCTTGCAAGGTTGCCCGTGGAGGCTAGCTTGTGCCTGGAGTCGATGCTGCCGCTGCACAGCGCTACCGCCGCCGCGAGGATCAAGTCCAAGCTCGACGTCGTGCCCGGCAAAGGCATCGGCTGGATCATTGAAGATAATTAACACCGCAGACAATTTATCACTTGGTGTGCCTATTGATTACGTAGAGGAATCACTCCAACCATAGGTTTTCTTTTTGGACATTTTATGATCTCTTTGGTTCAAAACATACGAATGAGTTTATTTTTTGTTATGATGTCATTGTTTATGCATTTGGTTCAAAGAAATCGAGTAAAGAATATATTTTTTGCGGGGGAATCGAGTAAAGGAATAACCGATGAAAAATCCCTTTGCTCTCGGTGCTAAAGTGAAAACGTATAGAATCCACTTGAAGCACTTTCTCAAATTTCTATGCGTCTCGCTTCGCTCGGACCCTCAATTAGAGCATCTCTAGCAGACCCCGCATTTCGCCGAACTGTAAACCGCGTTTGCAGTTCGCATGACGGCGCTTATACGAGCTCAAAATCGCGACGACAGAGCAGAAACTGTATCCAAACCCGTGAAATTTAAAAAAACTTGTTTCACGCAAGAAATTTAAACAAAAGCTCGCTGGAGCTCGCTCGCATAGATAGTTCTTCTTCACATAGTTAGTTCTTCTTCATATAAGTTTGTACACAGCATGCATATATTGCATATAAGTTCGCCGGAGCTAGAACGGGCCTACGCTACCGTACCACTACACAAAATTATGCTCACCGAAGCTCGTGCGGTAGCTGCCCAGCGGCGGGTCTCAGTCGGAGTCGGAGGAGTCGGAGGAGTCGAGGTAGAACTTCGCCTGCTCCGCATTCATCACTCGCAGGTCAGCCTCCTTGGATGCGTGCACCTGCGACGCGGCGGCGCCCGTCTGGAGGAAGAGCCGCTCGTACTCGAGCTCGCGTCGGACACGCTCTTCCATCTCCTCCTACTCCCTCGCCGACCGCTCGAGGACGACGCGCTAGAGGAGCTCCTCCTGCCACGGGGGGGAGGTAGTCCTCGGGCCCGATGACACCTCGGCACGGCTACGCATCGGGCACGACGCGAGGCGAGATCTCCTCATCCAGCTCGCTCTTCACCGGAATGAGCCGCAAGCTCGATGCGCCCGATGAGCTCCCCGCGGACCAGTTACCGAAGGAGGCGTGGTGGCGACGGGCTAGCTCGCGGTCGAAGTCCTCAAGCTCGCAGCGGTCAAACGCCGGTGGCGGCCGGGTACCGCGGTTGAGCCACCGACGCGCCCCCTGCTTGCGCGCGGCGTCAGATCTGGCACGGCGGCGGCGCTCCGCCTCATCCCAGAGCCGTCCATGACTTTCGCAGGCTTGCGCGCGGCGGCCGGCAGCGAGAAATCAAGCGACGCTGTGTGGAATGTGGTGGGGAACGGGGGGAAACACGGCTGCGGGGCGGTAGGGTTTCGACCCGCATCTGCCCCACAAACCCCTAGTTATACTACTTCGGGGGTAACGTTTGCGGGCTGCGGCAAAAAAATTGCGGGCCGGACGAGTATACGGGCTCTATTCTGAGCAGAAAATTGGGCCGAGCCCGTATACTCGCCGAAATTATGCAGGTTCGCGCATTATGCGGAGTCTGCTAGAGTTGCTCTTATATTTTTCAAACTTGCACCTGCACTTCATAATAATATCAAGATTAGTGCTAACATAGTTTTCATTGTGAGAAGTCAGTTAGTAAGCATGAATGTTAAGCATCTCCAGCCGCGCCCCCAACAGGCCCCCAAAGGCCGTTTTTTAGGGCTGGCGCCAAAAAATCGGCCCAGTCGCACCCCCACGATCCTGTTTTTCGCCCGATTGGGCCGATATTGGCGCCGGCGCACCCAACCCAAACCCGGCGCGCTGGGGGGCGCCCGGGGGCGCCAGCGCGAACGTTTTGGCGCGAAAGAGTGGCGGGGACGGCGCGTCAGCGAGACGAAGGCTGGTCGTCCTCATCGTCTCGGTTTTCCCGCGGGGAATCAATGCCAAGGCTGCCGCCGGTCAGCCTGCCATTGATTCACGGACAGCGCATTGCGGCGACACCGCCCCGCCTTCCTCCATGCGTTCGCACGCGGCCACCCCCGAGCCGCTATAAAAGGCGCCCCTGGCCGCGCCGGTGAGGAATCCATCCATCGGCAGTCCTCCCCCTCCTCGCCGCCGCACTTCCTCCCCTCTCTCCGCCGTTCGAGTCCCTCTCTCCCCCCGGCAACCATGAGCGTGAGGTACCCTGGCGACGCGGCGGCGGCCAACAGTTTCGGCCGCCGCTCGCTGCATGAGTGGGAGGCGTACCTCCTCCACGATGCCAACTACCCCGCGCCGCCCGACGTACGTGCTCCGTCGCGGTGGAGGCTCAGCGCCGGTGGGGTCCCTGTCCCCCCTCTGCCCGTTCCCGAGACGCCCGCGTATTTCCACGCTGAGATCGAGCGTGTGCGGGCGTCCCTGACGGTCGCAGAGCGGGCGCTCCCGGAGTACGCCACCGGCAACCACGCGGCGTGGGCGGCGTACTTCGAACGCCGACAGGAGGAGCGGCTCGCCTCCACCAACAACGCGCCGGCGCCTCGGGGGCGCAACAACAGCGAGGGACGCCGCCAGTGGTGGGGCGTCCCTGGCCGCACGCTCAGCTGCGTGCTCGCGCACCTCGAGGGCGGCAACGACCCGCCATTCGAGTACCCGACCGCTCGGAGCGGGGGCGCATGGCTGCCGAGGAGGATGATGGGTTGGTCATCATCCTCTTCCTCCCGATCCTCCTCTCATTCCTCTGGCGCGCCGGCGTTGGACAGCGTCAAGCCAGAGCCGGCCGAGACGTCGCTCGGTAGGCGCACCCGCGGCGCCGGCCTCTGAAGGAAATATGCCCTAGAGGCAATAATAAAGTTGTTATTTATATTTCCTTATATCATGATAAATATTTATTATTCATGCTAGAATTGTATTAACCGGAAACTTAGTACATGTGTGAATACATAGACAAAACCACTAGTAGAAAACAGGGCATTGGTCCAGCCCATTAGCCCCGGTTCAATCTAGAACCGGGACCAATGGGGGTACTGGACCCGGTTCGTTAGGCCAGGGGGCCGGCCGGGCCACGTGGGCCATTGGTCCCGGTTCGTCTGGACCTATTGGTCCCGGTTGGAGCTAAAAACCGGGACCAATGGCTCTTGCTCCTGGCCCACCACTATTGGTCCCGGTTTGTTTTATGAACCGGGACCAAAGGCACCCCTTTAGCCCCGGTTTGTAGCACCAACCGGGACCAGTGAGTTGCCTATATAAACCCCCTCACTCAAGAGCAGAGCTCACTGCTCTGTTTTTTTTTCTGGCCGAGGGGGAGAGGGGTTAGTGGTGCTCTAGCTCACCTCCTATGCACACAACGTGTTCGGTGGAATGCCCGAGCCACACTAGTTAAGCTTTTCTCCTCTCGAAGCTCTATTTTCTCCGAGATTTGTCTAGGTTTAGCGGTCTGTCACGTCCCGTCCCCGTCTTCGCCGTCGTCGATCGCCCCCGCCGATCTCGTCACCGGCACCACCGTGGTGAGCCTCTTGTTATGTCCATGCTTTTCTTACTTTTATTATTGCTTTAGATAGATATTTGTCTAATTTTCTTACGTTTATTATTGCTTGTTATTATATAGTGCGATGGTTTTGATATCCGCCCACGTGGGCCCTCGTCCGGTCTACGATTCGGATGTGGTATATTATCTTTAATTTATAACTATTTGTTTTAGTGCTTATGATAGTTATGCCGACCAACCTGACATGCATAGATGTTTTATTATGTCTAGGAGGTAGTTGAACCGGAAATTCCAACCGACCCTCTTGTGGAGAGGTTAAATTTAGTTGAAGAGGAAAACATTTCGTTAAAGAAAAAATTGGAAAAAATGGAGGAGGAGAAGATGGAATTGGAGTTGCATGTTGCGGAAGTTATCGATGATCACAAGATCAAGATGGAACCTATTGTCGAGAGGTTAAATTTAGTTGAAGAAGAAAACAAATTCTTGAAGGAAAAAATAAAAAAAATTGTGGACGAGAAGATGATATTGGAGTTGCATGTTGCGGATGTCGTCGATGATCACAAGATCAAGATGGATGCAATGCGGTTGAAGATTAAAAAGATTAGAAAATATGCCATTAACACCGAGGCTTGGTATCATTATGCCGTTGGATCAATTGTTACCTTGGTTGCGATTATGATAGCATTTGTTTTCGCGTTGAAATGTTTTACATAGTTTCGATGTGTATGGAGAGCTATATATGTTGTTAGATGAGAACTATATATGTATGTACTTTGGTTTTAATGTGATGATGAACTTTTATCCATTTGGTCACTTAATTATCTATTTATGATGTTCTGTAATGGTTTTTGACACACTTAATTATATATAAATGCACGCAGATGAACCGCCAATGGATGTACGGTGACAGACACACCTCCGAGTACATTAAGGGCGTGCGTGAGTTTCTAAATGTGGCAGAGGCAAACAAGCAGAATGGTTTTATGTGTTGTCCATGCACTCAATGTGTGAATACGATGTCTTACTCTAACCGAAAAATCCTTCACTCCCACCTGCTTTACAACGGTTTCATGCCACACTATAATGTTTGGACGAGGCACGGAGAAATAGGGGTTATGATGGAAGACGGCGAAGAAGAAGAGTACGATGACAACTATGTGCCCCCTGAATACGGTGATGCTGCAATGGGGGGAGCTGATGAAGATCAAGAGGAACCAGACGATGTGCCCAATGATGCTGCAATGGGTGAAGCTGTTGAAGATCAAGAGGAACCAAATGATGATCTTCGCCGGGTCATTGTCGATGCAAGGACACAATGCGAAAGTCAAAAGGAGAAGCTGAAGTTCGATCGCATGTTAGAGGATCACAAAAAAGGGTTGTACCCCAATTGCGAAGATGGCAACACAAAGCTCGGTACCGTACTGGAATTGCTGCAGTGGAAGGCAGAGAATGCTGTGGCTGACAAAGGATTTGAGAAGCTACTGAAAATATTGAAGAAGAAGCTTCCGAAGGATAACGAATTGCCCGACAGTACATACGCAGCAAAGAAGGTCGTATGCCCTCTAGGATTGGAGGTGCAGAAGATACATGCATGCCCTAATGACTGCATCCTCTACCGCGGTGCATACAACGATCTGAACGCATGCCCGGTATGTGGTGCGTTGCGGTATAAGATCAGACGAGATGCCCCTGGTGATGTTGATGGCGAGCCCGCCAGGAAGAGGGTTCCTGCGAAGGTGATGTGGTATGCTCCTATAATACCACGGTTGAAACGTTTGTTTAGAAACAGAGAGCATGCCAAGTTGATGCGATGGCACAGTGAGGACCGTAAGAAAGACGGGAAGTTGAGAGCACCCGCTGACGGGTCGCAATGGAGAAAAATCGAGAGAAAGTACTGGGAGGAGTTTGCAAAGGACGCAAGGAACGTATGGTTTGCTCTAAGCGCGGATGGCATTAATCCTTTCGGGAGCAGAGCAGCAATCACAGCACCTGGCCCGTGACTCTATGTATGTATAACCTTCCTCCTTGGATGTGCATGAAGCGGAAGTTCATTATGATGCCAGTTCTCATCCAAGGCCCTAAGCAACCCGGCAACGACATTGATGTGTACCTAAGGCCATTAGTTGAAGAACTTTTACAGCTGTGGAATGGAAACGGTGTACGTGCGTGGGATGAGCACAAACAGGAGGAATTTGACCTAAAGGCGTTGCTGTTCGTGACCATCAACGATTGGCCCGCTCTCAGTAACCTTTCAGGACAGACAAACAAAGGATACTACGCATGCACGCACTGTTTAGATGACACTGAAAGTATATACCTGGACAAGTGCAGGAAGAATGTGTACCTGGGCCATCGTCGATTTCTTCCGACCAACCATCAATGTCGAAAGAAAGGCAAGCATTTCAAAGGCGAGGCAGATCACCGGAAGAAGCCCGCCATGCGTACCGGTGATCACGTACATGCTATGGTCAATGATTTACATGTAATCTTCGGAAAGGGCCCCGGCGCACTAGCTGTTCCGAATGACGATGAGGGACACGCACCCATGTGGAAGAAGAAATCTATATTTTGGGACCTACCCTACTGGAAAGACCTAGAGGTCCGCTCTTCAATCGACGTGATGCACGTGACGAAGAACCTTTGCGTGAACCTGCTAGGCTTCTTGGGCGTGTATGGAAAGACAAAAGATACAGCTGAGGCACGGGAGGACCTGCAACGTTTGCATGAAAAAGACGGCATCCCTCCGAAGCAGTATGAAGGTCCTGCCAGCTATGCTCTTACGAAAGAAGAGAAAGAAATCTTCTTTGAATGCCTTCTTAGTATGAAGGTCCCGACTGGCTTCTCGTCGAATATAAAGGGAATAATAAATATGGCAGAGAAAAAGTTCCAGAATCTAAAGTCTCATGACTGCCATGTGATTATGACGCAACTGCTTCCGGTTGCATTGAGGGGGCTTCTACCGGAAAACGTCCGATTAGCCATTGTGAAACTATGTGCATTCCTCAATGCAATCTCTCAGAAGGTGATCGATCCAGAAATCGTACCAAGGCTAAGGAGTGATGTGGCGCAATGTCTTGTCAGTTTCGAGCTTGTGTTCCCACCATCCTTCTTCAATATCATGACACACGTCCTAGTTCATCTAGTCGACGAGATTGTCATTCTGGGGCCCGTATTTCTACACAATATGTTCCCCTTTGAGAGGTTCATCGGAGTCCTCAAGAAATATGTCCGTAACCGCGCAAGGCCAGAAGGAAGCATCTCCATGGGCCATCAAACAGAGGATGTCATCGGGTTTTGTGTTGACTTCATTCCTGGCCTTAATAAGATAGGTCTCCCTAAATCGCGGTACGAGGGGAGACTGACTGGAAAAGGCACGCTTGGAAGGGACTCAATAATATGCAGGGACGGTTATTCTTGGTCTCAAGCACACTACACAGTTCTACAGAACTCTACATTGGTGACCCCGTATGTCGATGAACACAAGAACAGTCTGCGCTCCAAACACCCGGAGCAGTGCGACGACTGGATTACACGTGAACACATCAGGACTTTCAGCAGTTGGTTGGAAACACGTCTCAGAGGTGACAACACTGTTTGTGATGAGTTGTACTTGTTGTCCAGGGGACCATCTTCGACTGTATTGATTTACAAAGGATACGAGATAAATGGGAATACATTT
>LR738712.1:901414614-901438602 GCA_902687465.1 Secale cereale
GAGGAGCTCGAGAGGGTGGGAGCAGCAGCCTTTATAAACCACTCTCGGGCTCCCTCAGCTAGCGAGGTGGGACTAAACATCCCACCGCACCCGCGCCAGCACTGGGCCTTTGGTCCCGGTTGGTGGCACCAACCGGGACTAAAGGGAGGCATTAGTCCCGGTTGGTGGCTGCAACCGGGACTAATGACCCCCTTTAGTCCCGGTTGGTGCCACCAACCGGGACTAAAGGCCCCTCCTTCCCGCCCTTTGGGCTGCTGAAAAGGGACCTTTAGTCCCGGTTGGTGGCAGCAACCGGGACTAAAGGGTGGCATTAGTCCCGGTTCCAGCCACCAACCGGGACTAATGCCCCTCCTATATAACCAACACTTGCGAAAATTTGGGCAGTTTTCTTCTTCCCCGCCCCGACGCCTCCCTCGATCTGCTCCTTCCCCGTCGCCCCCGTCGCCCCGTCGCCGTCGCCGTCGCCCCCGTCGCCCCGTCGCCGTCGCCGTCGCCCCCGACGCCGCCTCGTCGCCCCGCCCCGCGCCGTCGCCGCGCCCCGGCCGGCCCGTCGCCCCGCGCCGCCGCGTGCCCCGCCCCGCCGCCGTCGCGCCGCCGCGCCCCGACGCCGCCTCGTCGCCGCCCCGCCCCGCCGCCGTCGCGCCGCCCAGCCCTGCCGATGTGAGGGGCTCCCTTTTTTTTATGTTTAATATTGCTGTATATATATATAGTTGCTGTGTATATATGTATATATGTGTATATTTTTTTTATGTTTATATAAATTGCAGTATATATAGTTGCTGTATTTATATGTATGTGTATATCTTTTTTTTTCTTAGGAATTTGCTAAATATATATGTTAAATATATATTTATGTGTATATAAATATATTTTTTCTTAGGAAGTTGCTGTATATATGTGATGTGTGTATATGTGATGTATATATATGTGTATGTGGCTATATAGTTTTTTGTTTATATATGCTAAATATATATAGAAAGTTTTATATATGCAAAAGTTACAAATTTAGAAAAAGAAGGATAGGAAAGAAGAAAATAAGAAAGAGGAAAGAAAGAAGAAGAGGGGAGGAAGAAGAGGAGAAATAAATAAGAAGAAGAAAAAAAAGAAAAAAAGAGGAGAAGAAGAAAGGAATAGAGGAGAAGAAGAGAAATTTTCTCTTCTTCTCCTCTATTCCTTTCTTCTTCTCCTTTTTTTTTCTTTTTTTTTCTTCGATCTTCTCCTCTAGCGGTTCCTTTTTTCTTCTTCTTCCTCTTTTTTTTATCGGATATGTCTATGTCGATATACACCCTCCCCGATAACTTCGACATTAGGGGGGGCCGGGGTCGAGGGTCGTCGAGGGACCGAGAGGCCGAAGGTCGAGGGGTCGAGGGTCGTCGAGGGACCGAGAGGCCTAAGGGCGAGGGGTCGAGAGGTTGCCTAGCAGTCGGGGGTCTAGGGTTGTGGATCGCCGAGCAGTCGGGGGTCAAAGTATTGAAGAATTCCATGACTTCATCATTTGCCAGAAGTAACCGGGGCATTTTGGTACAAAGTTATGCAAAGATATTTTGGAACGGAGTTCCTGATAGAATAATCCGTCTTTTGTTACGAATTATCCTATCTGAGACTCCGTTCCAAAATAACTTTGGAGAGCTTCGTACCATCATGCTACTGTTACTTTCGCCTAATGATGAAGTATTGGTTTTGTTGAATCCTTTGACACTCGACAAAATGTGACATGAGGGGGTCTAGGGTTGTGGATCGCCGAGCAGTCGGGGGTCGAGGGGTCGAGAGAGGTTGCCTAGCTAGCTAGTGTCAAAGTATTGAAGAATTCCATGACTTCATCATTTGCCAGAAGTAACCGGGGCATTTTGGTACAAAGTTATGCAAAGATATTCTGGAACGGAGTTCCTGATAGAATAATCCGTCTTTTGTTACGAATTATCCTATCGGGGACTCCGTTCCAAAATAACTTTGGAGAGCTTCGTACCATCATGCTACTGTTACTTTCGCCTAATGATGAAGTATTGGTTTTGTTGAATCCTTTGACACTCGACAAAATGTGACATGAGGGGGTCTAGGGTTGTGGATCGCCGAGAAGTCGGGGGTCGAGGGGTCGAGAGAGGTTGCCTAGCTAGTGTCAAAGTATTGAATAATTCCATGACTTCATCATTTGCCAGAAGTAACCGGGGCATGTTGGTACGAAGTTATGCAAAGATGTTCTGGAACGGAGTTCCTGATAGGATAATCCGTCTTTTGTTACGGATTATCTTATCTGGGACTTCGTTCCAAAACAACTTTGGAGAGCTTCGTACCATCATGCTACTGTTACTTTCGCCTAATGATGAAGTATTGGTTTGTTGAATCCTTTGACACTAGACAAAATGTGACATGAGGGGGTCTAGGGTTGTGGATCGCCGAGAAGTCGGGGGGGTCGAGAGGTTGCCTACCTGTGTCAAAGTATTGAAGAATTCCATGACTTCATCATTTGCCAGAAGTAACCGGGGCATGTTGGTACGAAGTTATGCAAAGATGTTCTGGAACGGAGTTCCTGATAGGATAATCCGTCTTTTGTTACGGATTATCTTATCTGGGACTCCGTTCCAAAACAACTTTGGAGAGCTTCGTACCATCATGCTACTGTTACTTTCGCCTAATGATGAAGTATTGGTTTGTTGAATCCTTTGACACTAGACAAAATGTGACATGAGGGTGTCTAGGGTTGTGGATCGCCGAGAAGTCGGGGGGGTCGAGACGTTGCCTAGCTAGTGTCAAAGTATTGAAGAATTCCATGACTTCATCATTTGCCAGAAGTAACCGGGGCATGTTGGTACGAAGTTATGCAAAGATGTTCTGGAACGGAGTTCCTGATAGGATAATCCGTCTTTTGTTACGGATTATCTTATCTGGGACTTCGTTCCAAAACAACTTTGGAGAGCTTCGTACCATCATGCTACTGTTACTTTCGCCTAATGATGAAGTATTGGTTTTGTTGAATCCTTTGACACTAGCTAGACAAAATGTGACATGAGGGGGTCTAGGGTTTGTGGATCGCCGAGCAGTCGAGGGTTGAAGCTAGTTCTATGTTTGCCATTAATATATCCATCTGTCATGTTTGAATAATAATTGGCATATTGTAAATATTTGTAGAAACAATGGACGACAACACCCGAGACCTAGCACAAGAAGCGATGTTGATGGACATAATCGCACATGGACAAAATGCCGTCAGGTCGTATCTCAACGACACCGATGAGCAGGTCGAACAAGAGCTGCGGCTGGAAGATCTAGGCTATGATATTGATGAATTCGGTGACCCAATGCACATGGAAGAAGTAGACCGTGAGGACGGCTCCGGTGACCCAATGCCGGTGCAAGAAGGAGACCGTGATGCTGGCTCCGGTGACCGAACCGAGTCCGGCCAGGAGGTATATATGTTAGTTAAGCATGTGCTGACTAGTTAATTGATTCATTCATTAACTCTTGTCTTTGTTCCTTTTCTAGCCCTCCGGATCGAGCAAATCTTCGGTAAAGAGACGAGGAGCGAAGAAAAAGTTGAGGCCGGATGAAAAGTTTGAGATCTCAGAAATCTCGCGCTCCGGCGAGCCGATTGCACCCATCCGCACAAAGAACGCATTTGTTAATCAGTGCGGGGTTCTGGTTAGGGACAAGATCCCGATCAGCATCCATCAATGGTTAAAGCCGGCTGCAAACGACGCTCAGGTGACTTATGTCACTGATATGCAGAAAGAAGATCTTTGGACTGAGCTGAAGTCAAACTTCGTCCTACCGCGAGAGGTTGATCCGGCGAAGCCAGTTAAAGAGGAGTTAATCAAGTCTTATGCACTTTCGAAGATGGCAGACCAATTCAGGGCATGGAAGAAAAAACTGAATAAGTTTGTCAAAGATGAAACGACTCCAGAATTCGTGGGCATATATGAGAAGATCAAAGATGACTGGCCCGCATTTGTGGCCCATAAGAAGTCGGAAAAGAGTCAGAAGATGTCGGAGACAAACCGGATAAATGCTGCAAAGAAGATGCATCACCATCGCACGGGGTCGGGCGGCTACCTCGTAGCCCGGCCTAAGTGGGCCAAGGCTGAGAATGATCTGCTTCAGAAAGGGATCGAACCAGAGACAATGCACTGGCCAGAACGTTGCCGGACTTGGTTCTTCGGGGCTGGCGGAACCTTGGACCCTGTAACAGGGTGGTGCATTTGGACGGACAAGCAATTGGAAACACCACTCAGGAAGATGCGGCAGTATATCAAAGCAGCGCATGAAGGGACGTTCATCCCCGACAGAGAGAACGACGAGCTGACAATGGCCCTCGGGAATCCTGAGCACCCTGGATGGACACGAGGCACGCCAGGCTCCCTTCCGTGGCGTGCTGGGTTTCCGGACGCAGGAGGCTACAAATGCCACAACAGGAGGAAGAAAATGGAGATGACCGAAATCCAGGCACTGCGGGCCAGAATACAAGCGATAGAGGAACGGGAAGCAGATCGGGAGAAAAGAATTGCCGAAGCTTCCCCCGAAGCTACCCCGCCATCTCAGCGGAGAAGCAGCGTGGCTTCCACCGAGCTGCTTCAGCCAGAGCTTGCCTTGACGGCTACTGCCAGGAATCCTGTGGATGCTATCACGCAGGCACAAAATTGCCACCTTATGGCACAGTGGATGAATCTGAAGGTCAAGGCGGCTGCTGGCTCTGTTTATCCTTCTGGACCAGACGACACTTTTCACTGCCGGCCGATTCCAGAAGGATATGCTAGGGTGATGGTCGACGAAATAACGGAGGGATTTGAGGAGCTCCAGCTTGACCACCCTACCGGTGAAGGGGAGACTCGGCTGGGTTCTTCACTGAAGACTCCATGCCTATGGCGGAAGGACCTAATCAACATTCTGAACTGGACGCCTCCGCCTCCTCCTCCTCCTCCGACGAGTCAGGGCACTCCGCCTCCTCCTCCGGCGAGTGACCATCAGGGCACTCCGGCGAGTGACCATCAGGGCACTCCGGCTCCTTCTCCGGCGCGTGGCGGCACACCGCCTCCTTCGCCGCCGGCGCGCCCGAGCAGACAGCCAGCTCCTCCTTCGCCTAATCAGCAAGGGCGGAAGAGACCTGCCGCCGCTCCGGCTGCTCCTGCTCCGGCGCCTAAGCAAGTAAAAAAGACAGCCGCTTCGTCTGGTCCGGCGACGTCTACCAGTACAGCCAGAGGCGGGAGGCGATGCAGATTCGGTCCTTCTCTCACGCCTCTAGAGAAGTTATCGTACGAGAGGTCCGACGAGGAAAACACGAAGATCGCTGAAGGCGAAGTGAAGGACTTTTTTGAAGGGTTGAAAGCACAGAGACATCCACCTCCGGAGGAGAAGATAGATGCGGTGAAAGCAAAGCGCACTCTTGCTGCCCTGAAGCAACCAGCGAAAAGTAAGCCGAAGGGCAACTATGACCGCATTATTCAAAAGACATTTCAAGATGCCAAGCGGTCCGGAAGTACAAAAAGTGATCAGAGGTTAGAAGAAGGGCGAGCTGGGAAACAAATTGCCCAGCTCGGCGAACAAGCGAACCAATCGTGCCCCCCGCTCAAGGTGTCTAGCGACATGGTCGCTAATGATCCGAGGATGGTGCCCGGTTATACCAATCTTGCAGATTACGCGTCCGACGATGTACACTATGATTTCATGGACGTGCAGATAGAAAGATACGAGTACAAAAAGCCTCTCGTCAAAAATGAAAGATCTCTATCAATGAATATGCGAAGATTGCATGATTGGTACATGAAAATCTGCAGAGAGTCTGGGGGGAGGAATAACTTGTATTTGAGAGTTAAACCGGAGCATGACCTCGTTGGAATTGACCTGTTGCCTGTTCCATTTGAGGAGTTCTATCAATTTTTCAATCAATTGGCCCTCGATAAAGCAACGGTCACCTGCTACTGTCTGTAAGTAGTACTACTTCTGTCATTAAGTCTCTCTATATAGCTGATCTTCATTGCATGTATTTATAATTATCCTCACTATATTATGCAGATTGAAGATCGTCGAATTGAAGAAAAGACAAGTAGGTGATATTGGGTTTATTAACACATACCTCATAGATGCAACCGAGGTTAAATTGCGTCCCGACGATACCGAGACCAACTTGCTACGATCGTTGGTGGTAAATGAAAACAAAGATTTAATACTCTTTCCTTACAACTTCAAGTGAGTGTTAATGTCTTGTGCATATTTGGTTTCCCTTATATATCAGTCAAGTTTATAGTGATGTAATTGATGATCTCATGCATTCGTGCGCAGCTTCCACTATATTCTCTTAGAGATTAAGCTTGAGAAGGGAATAGTAACTGTCTTCGACTCTAAACGTAAAGATCCCGAGGAGTATGCGGACATGACTCAAATGCTAGCCAGGTAAATTAAATCGATCAATATTATCCACCATGCATATATATCAGCAACTTCATTTCTGATATCAACTAATTGTTTCCTTTGTCTGGCAGGGCTTGGTAAAAATTCACCAAAAAAGCTCCGGGACTGCCGAAGAAGCTACAATTTAGATACCCGAAAGTAAGTACTATATAGTAGCATGTTCCGCGCGCGCATCTCCTATATCTTGATTCAAGCGCTAGTTTCATCAATACCAATTTGGCATTCTTGCTTATCAGTTTGATTGACCTCTATTTCTTGTAAAGTGGTTGTGGCAGGAACCCGGGAATGATTATTGTGGATACTACATTTGCGAGTCCATCCGCCACACGACCTGTGAGCGGGGCTACACTGATGAACAATTTGAAGTGCGTAAGCAATCAATAATATTCACAAATTTATAGCATCATTTCATGTATTGACCCCCTACTTCAAATTAGATGTTTCGGATGCGGGATGAACTCCTAACACCAGATCGTCTGCGAGCAATTCAAGAGGAATTGGCGGCATTCTTCCTTGAACACGTGATCGCTGAAGACGGAGAATACTATGTGGACCATGCATCCATGTGTTAGGAGATTATTTTTGTAAGAGATAATTATTGTATATATGTGCCCGGTAGTGTCGGATAGATATACGAGAACTTGTTGTTCGACCAATCTCTCGGAGAAGGAGAGGTGGTCGATATTACTTCTCTCTGTATGCATATATATATATATATGTTGATTATACGAGATCTTCTGTTCCTTCGTTTGCTTAGTAGCTAGCTAGCAGCTAGCTAGCTAGCTAGCGTGACTCTAGTCCTCTCTATATACGTATGTGTAGTATGTAGCGTCGACCAAGCACGGACATAAGAGAGAACACTTCTCTCTATTAATTAGCTAGCTAACACAATATATGAAACACCTAAATTAACCCCCAAAACCTAAAACCCCCCTCCCCTTTCAAAAAAAAAACATAAACCACAGCCACAGAAATGCTGACGCGTGGATGCCTTTTGGTCCCGGTTGGTACCACCAACCGGGACTAAAGCCCCTCCTGCCTGGACTCGGTGCACAGGCCACGTGGACACCCTTTTGCCCCGGTTCTGGATTGAACCGGGACTAAAGGGTCAGAGCATTAGTACCGACCCTCTTGTCCCGGTTCCAGAACCGGGGCTAAAAGGCCCAAATGAACCGGGGCTAAAGACCCTTTATCTACTAGTGAACAGAGTGTCCCTAGTATGCCTCTACTAGACTAGCTCATTGATCAAAGATGGTTATGTTTCCTAACCATAGACATGAGTTGTCATTTGATCAACGGGATCACATCATTAGGAGAATGATGTGATGGACAAAACCCATCCGTTAGCTTAGCACTATGATCGTTTAGTTATACTGCTATTGCTTTCTTCATGACTTATACATGTTCCTATGACTATGAGATTATGCAACTCCCGAATACCGTAGGAACACCTTGTGTGCTATCAAACGTCACAACGTAACTGGGTGATCATAAAGATGCTCTACAGGTGTCTCCGAAAGTGTTCGTGGTGTTGGCATAGATCAAGACTAGGATTTGTCACTCCGAGTGTCGGAGAGGTGTCTCTGGGCCCTCTCGGTAATGCACATCATAATAAGCCTTGCAAGCAAAAGACTAATGAGTTAGTCACGAGATGATGTATTACGGAACGAGTAAAGAGACTTGCCGGTAATGAGATTGAACTAGGTATAGAGATACCGACGATCGAATCTCGGGCAAGTAACATACCAATGACAAAAGGAACAACGTATGTTGTTATGCGGTTTGACCGATAAAGATCTTCGTAGAATATGTAGGAGCCAATATGAGCATCCAGGTTCCGCTATTGGTTATTGACCGGAGATGAGTCTCGGTCATGTCTACATAGTTCTCGAACCCGTAGGGTCCGCACGCTTAACGTTTGATGACGATTGGTATTATGAGTTTATGAGTTTTGATGTACCGAAGGAGTTTGGAGTCCCGGATGAGACCGGAAACATGACGAGGAGTCTCGAAATGATCGAGACGTAAAGATCGATATATTGGACGACTAATTCGGACATCGGAAAGGTTCCGAGTGATTCGGGTATTTTTCGGAGTATATGGGTCTTATTGGGCCATACGGGAATAGAGGAGAAAGGTCAAAAGGAAGGAGGCGCGCGCCCAGTGGCGGAGACAGGCCTGGGGCAACTAGGGCTATAGCCCCAGGCCTAGAAACAATTTCCCTTATAATTTCTTCATACAAAGTATAGAAAATTATAGAAGTTTATCACTCAACATAGCACAGCCCCAGGCTTAACCCGCATCTAGCTCCGCCACTGCGCGCGCCCCCGCCCCCTCTGGTCTGAATTGGACAAGGGGTGCAGCCCCCTTTTCCTTCTCCCTCTCCACCTCTTTCCTTCTCTCCTACTCCGGAAAGGAAAGGGGAATCCTACTAGGACTTGGGAGTCCTAGTAGGACTCCCCACACTTGGCGCGCCCCCTCTAGGGCCGGCCTCTCCCTTGCTCCTTTATATACGGGGGCAGGGGGGCACCCTAGGACACACAAGTTGAATTGTTTTAGCCGTGTGCGGTGCCCCTCTCCACAGAAACACACCTCGGTCATACCGTTGCAGTGCTTAGGCGAAGCCCTGCGCTGGTAGATACATCATATCTGTCACCACGCCGTCGTGCTGGCGAAACTCTCCCATGAAGCTCAACTGGATCAAGAGCTCGTGGGACGTCATCAAGCTGAATGTGTGCTGAACACGGAGGTGTCGTACGTTCGGTGCTTGATCGGTTGGATCGCGAAGAAGTTCGACTACATCAACCGCGTCACTTGACGCTTCCGCTCCCGGTCTACGAGGGTACGTAGACACACTCTCCCCCTCGTTGCTATGCATCTAGTAGATAGATCTTGCGCGATCGTAGGAAAATTTTGAAAATACTACGTTCCCCAACAGTGGCATCATGAGCCAGGTCTATGCGTAGATGATATGCACGAGTAGATCACAATGAGTTGTGGGCGATACTAGTCATACTGCTTACCAGCATGTCATACTTTGCTTCGGCGGTATTGTGAGATGAAGCGGCCCGGACCGACATTACGCGTACGCTTACGCGAGACTGGTTTCACCGTTATGAGCACTCGTTGCTTAAAGGTGACTGACGGGTGTCTGTCTCTCTCACTTTAGCTGAATCAAGTGTGGCTACGCCCGGTCCTTGTGAAGGTTAAAACAGCACATACTTGACGAAACATCATTGTGGTTTTGTATGCGTAGGTAAGAACGGTTCTTCCTAAGCCCATAGCAGCCACGTAAAACTTGCAACAACAAAGTAGAGGACATCTAACTTGTTTTTGCAGGGCATGTTGTGATGTGATATGGTCAAGACATGATGAGATATACGGTTTTGTATGAGATGATCATGTTTTGTAAAGTTATCGGCAACTGGCAGGAGCCATATGGTTGTCGCTTTATTGTATGAAATGCAATCGTCATGTAATTGCTTTACTTTATCACTAAATGGTAGCGATAGTCGTAGAAGCAATAGTTGGCGAGACGACAACGATGCTACGATGGAGATCAAGGTGTCGCGCCGGTGACGAAGGTGATCATGATGGTGCTTTGGAGATGGAGATCAAAAGCACAAGATGATGATGGCCATATCATGTCACATATTTTGATTGCATGTGATGTTTATCTTATTATGCTTCTTATTTTGCTTAGTTCGACGGTAGCATTATAAGATGATCCCTTACTAAATTTCAAGGTATAAGTGTTCTCCCTGAGTATGCACCGTTGCGAAAGTTCGTCGTGCCGAGACACCACGTGATGATCGGGTGTGATAAGCTCTACGTTCAAATACAACGGGTGTAAGCCAGTTTTGCACACGCAGAATACTCGGGATAAACTTGAGGAGCCTAGCATATGCATATATGGCCTCGGAACACTGGAGACCGAAAGGTCGAGCGTGAATCATATAGTAGATATGATCAACATAAGATGTTCACCATTGAAACTACTCCATCTCACGTGATGATTGGACATGGTTTAGTTGATTTGGATCACGTGATCATTTAGATGACTAGAGGGATGTCTATCTAAGTGGGAGTTCTTAAGTAATATGATTAAATTGAACTTTAATTTATCATGAACTTAGTCCTCGTAGTATTAGCATATCTATGTTGTAGATCAATAGCTCACGATGTTGCTCCCCGTTTATTTTTTTATATGTTCCTAGAGAAAACTAAGTTGAAAGATGTTAGTAGCAATGATGCGGAATTGTCCCGTGATCTGAGGATTATCCTCATTGCTGCACAGAGAATTATGTCCTTGATGCACCGCTAGGTGACAGACCTATTGCAGGAGCAGATGTAGACGTTATGAACGTTTTGACAAAAGCTCGGTATGATGACTACTTGATAGTTTAAGTGCACCATGCTTTACGGCTTAGAACCGGGACTTCAAAAATGTTTTGAACGCCACGGAGCATATAAATTAGTATTTCATACTCATGCCCGTGTCGAGAGGTATAAGACTTCTGACAATACTTAGCCTACAAGATGGAGGAGAATAGCTCAACCAGTGAGCATGTGCTCAGATTGTCTGGGTACTACAATTACTTGAATCAAGTGGGAGTTTATCTTCCAGATAAGATAGTAATTGACAAAGTTCTCTAGTCACTATCACCAAGTTAGTAGAACTTCGTGATGAACTATAATATGCAAGGGATGACGAAAGGAATTCCTGAGCTCTTCGAGATGCTGAAGTCGGCGAAGGTAGAAATCATGAAAAAGCATCAAGTGTTGATGGTTAACAAGACCACTTGTTTCAAGTAAAGGGCAAAGGGATAGAAGGGGAACTTCAAGAAGAATGACAAGCAAGTTGTCACTCCCGTGAAGAAACCCAAAGCTAAAACTCAAGCCTGAAACTAAGTGCTTCTACTGCAAAGGAAATGGTCACTGGAAGTGGAATTGCCCTAGATACTTGGCGGATAAGAAGGATGGCAAAGTGAACAAATGTATATTTTGATATACAGATTATTGATGTGTACTTTACTAGTGTTCATAGCAACCCCTGGGTATATTATACCGGTTCAGTTGCTAAAATTAGTAACTCGAAACGAGAATTGCAGAATGAACAGAGACTAGTTAAAGGTGAAGTGACGATGTGTGTTGGAAGTGGTTCCAAGATTGATATGATCATCATCGCACACTCCCTATACTTTCGGGATTAGTGTAAAACCTAAATAAATGTTATTTGGCATTTGCGTTGAGCATGAATATGATTTGATCATATTTGTTGCAATACGGTTATTCATTTAAAGTCATAGAATAATTGTTATTCTGTTTACATGAATAAAACCTTCGATGGTCATACACCCAATGAAAATAGTTTGTTGGATCTCGATCGTGGTGATACACATATTCATAATATTGAAGCCAAAAGATGCAAGGTTAATAATGATAGTGCAACTTATTTGTGGCACTGCCATTTAGGTCATAATGGTGTAAAGCGCATGAAGAAACTCCATAGTGATGGACTTTTGGAATCACTTGATTATGAATCACTTGGTGCTTGCGAACCATGCCTCATGGGCAAGATGATTAAAACTCCGTTCTGCGGAACAATGGAGCGAGCAACAGATTTGTTGGAGATCATACATACAGATGTATGTGGACCAATGATTGTTGAAGCTCACGGCGGGTATCGTTATTTTCTGACCTTCACTGATGATTTGAGCAGATATGGGTATATCTACTTAATGAAGCACAAGTCTGAAACATTTGAAAAGTTCAAAGAATTTCAGAGTGAAGTGGAGAATCATCGTAACAAGAAAATAAGAGTTTCTACGATATGATCGTAGAGGTAAAATATTTGAGTTAGCAAGTTTGGCCTTCAGTAAAAACAATGTGAAATAGTTTCACTACTCACGCCACCTGGAACACCACAGTGTAATGGTGTGTCCGAACGTCATAACCGTACTTTATTAGATATGGTGCGATCGATGATGTCTCTTACCGATCTACAACTATCGCTTTTGGAGTTATGCATTAGAGACAGCTACATTCATGTTAAATAGGGCACCATCTAAATCCGTGGAGATGACACCGTATGAACTGTGGTTTGATGAGAAACCTAAGATGTCATTTCTTTAAGTTTGGGACTGCGATGCTTATGTGAAAAAGTTTCAACATGATAAGCTCGTACCCAAATCGGAGAAGTAAATCTTCATAGGATACCCAAAAGAAACTGTTGGGTACACCTTCTATCACAGATTCGAAGGCAAGGTCTTTGTTGCTAAGAGTGGATCCTTTCTAGAGAAGGAGTTTCTCTCGAAGGAAGTGACTGGGAGGAAAGTAGAACTTGATGAGGTAATTGTACCTTCTCCCGAATTGGAAAGTGGAACATCACAGAAACTAGTTCCAGTGATTCCTACACCAATTAGTGAGGAAGCTAATGATGATGATCATGAAACTTCAGATCAAGTTTCTGCTGAACTTCGTAGATCAACCAGAGTTCGTTCCTGATACGTCCAAAACGTATCTATAATTTCTGCTTGCTCCATGCCTCTTTTGGGTGATATTGCTATGATATTTATACACTTCCATACACTTTTGATCATATTTGGACTAACCTATTAACTCAGTGCACCCCAGTGCCAGTTTCTGTTTTCTGCTATTTTTGTATTTCAGGTTTTCACATTACGAAAACTGCAAGAAAAATCCCGAAAAAATTATATAAAAAATGAGCATTCCAGAAGCTTCCCGGCAGCCAAAGTAGAGTCGGAGCGGGGCCACCCGGGCTCCAGGCGCCCTGGTGGCGCGGCCCCCCTCCTGGCCGCGCCGGGGGGGCGCCTGGGCCCCCCAGGCCTCCGCTGATGCCCCCCTTTGGCATATTTTTAACACGCGTCCCGAAACCCTCGAGATGGGAACCCTTTTTCGCGATCTCATCTCTGTTCCGCCGCCGCCGCCACGCTTCCAAGATCGGGAGCACCAGGAGAACTCTTCCCGGCACCCTGCCGGAGGGGAGGATCACCACTGGGAGCCTCTCCACCACCATGGACGCCTCCCGGATGAGTTGTGAGTAGTCTCCCTTGGACCATGGGTCCATGACCAGTAGCTATGTGATGTTCTCCTCCCCTTCTTGTGCTTCACTAATTAGACCTCGTGAGCTGCCCTACATGATCGAGGCACATATGTAATCCTTATGCTGTTGCTATGATGAGTTTGCTGGGATCCGATGGATTGTGAGATTATGTTCAGATTGTGTTTGAGTAATATATTTGCTTTACCTCTTTTATATTTATGTTCGTAAGTAATTCTTGCATGTTCTCCGTTGCTATTTATTGCTTTGGCCAAGTAGTAGGTAGTGACTCCAAGAGGGAACGTTATGCTCGATTGTGGGTTCATGCCCCTCGATGACTAGCTTGAGTGACAGAAACATGAGTCTAGGGGATGTGCTGTTGCCACAAGGGGGAAAACAACGGTGCTTGTGCCCGCGGGTGCAAGGACTGTTTACTTCACACAAAGTTCTTTTAATGCAGTTGTCTGTTGCTTTGAGTTTACACTATGGGTGGGACTCGCAACTTAATACCAGCGAGATGTTCTGGATAGATATCTCAAGGTGGATGATTAGTAGTAGATGCAGATGGATTTCGGTCTACTTGCCTTGGCGTACCGCCCATGCTTTGAACCTCTACCTTTCTTGCAACATAGTTAGCATTGGTTTGCGCACATAATTCTGTCAATTGCCCAGCTGTAATTCGTTCACCTCACATAGCTGTTTTATCGTCTTTTGGGAGAGAGACATCACTAGTGAACATCATGGGACTCCGGTCCATATTACCATCACTGATCACATCCGCTATTTACTTTCTGCTTTTACTTATTATTTGCAGCAATACCTATCACTATTATCACTTGCGTTTGATCCTTTGTAAACGACAAGGCCGGAGGGATTGACAACCTCTCTGTACTCGTTGGGAGCAAAGTTATTTGTATATGTGTGCAGGTCCACGTTGATTGCTAATATCTGGCGCCGTTAGCAGTTGACACCTTCTTGTTGAAACTAGGAGTCTCAGGAGAAATCGATCCTTGGTATCTTTGCCAAGGGAAAACTTCCGCTACACTGCATCTCAAACCTTCCACTTGGGGTAACCAACGAGGGGCGAGAAGCCATCAAGCAAAGTTTTCTGGCGCCGTCGCCGGGGACTCCACTCTTCAAGATAGGGGAGTTGCACGCTATCTTTTACCTTTGCTTTTTAGTCTTGTTAGTTTACCTTACAGTTTTTGCTTTAGTATCTTTTATCGAAAATCACAAAAATAGTTATCTTGCTTGCTTGCTGCTATGGGTTCCACCAAAAACACTAAGTGGGAGGAGTACACCCCCTCTTCCATCACGCCAATCACCACTGTCGGGATCTACAAAAGTAATAAACCTTGTGATTATGTTAGTCTTAATGGAGAGTTATGCCCATGGCATGGTCTTCCAGAAAAAGAGTATGAGCCTCAGTTTAAAGTTGCTCCTATGCTTCCCCAAACTTGGGAAGACGTTCAAACTTTTATAATAGAGAGCAATTCAAACAAAGAAGATGACACTACAATTCTGCTCAATAATGATACAATATATTTTGATAATTGTAGTATCTCGGAAGTTGTCACCTTTCTACAAAGAATGGCTAAAGATCCCCACACTAGCACGCTTAATCTTGCCTTCACAGAGCATATCACTAATGCTCTTATCAAAGCTAGGGAGGAGAAACTTAGAGTAGAAGCCTCCATACCTAGAAAGCTAGAAGATGGTTGGGATCCTATGATTAAAATTAAGTTGAATAACTTCTCTTGCTATGCTTTACGTGATGTTGGAGCTAGTACCTCCGTTATGCCCAAAAGAATATATGATATGCTTAAATTGAAACCTTTTGATTCTTGTTCTTTTGGTGTTCGTCTCATTGATTCTTCCATAAAGAAACCTTTGGGGAGGATCGACGATGTTCTTATCATTGTCAATGACAATTATGTTCCCGTTGATTTTACTATTATGGACATTGAATGTGAACCTTCTTGTCCAATTATTTTGGGACGTCCTTTTCTACGCACCGTTGGTGCTATCATTGACATGAAAGAGGGGAATATAAGATTCCAATTTCCTCTCAAGAAAGGGATGGAACATTTCCCTAGAAAGAAGATTAAGTTACCTTTTGAGTCCGTTATACGGGCTAGCTATTCTTTTACTCTTGATAAAACTTGATCTCTTTGCATTATGCCTAGCTTAAAGGCATAAAAGAAAGCGCTTTTGGGAGGCAGCCCACATGAATAAAATTTTATTTTGTTTTTGTTGTGTCTTGATGTTGTTACTACAGTAGCATCATCATTGTATCTTTGCTTTTCAACTTTGTGCCAAGTGTAGGCTCCGATTGCAAGAAAGTTCAAAAGTTGTGACGTGCTGTCCAGGAAACAGATTCTGTCCTTGGATAGAAAAATTCGTATAAAATCACCAGATCATCTTTTTGGTCTGAAGTTTTTCGACAGCGTGCTCTATACAATTGTCTTTTGGGCGTCTGTTCTGAGTTTTTTTTATTAGAGTTGCAGAAGTGCCCCGAAAAAATCATTTACTACCTGCTGTTCTGTTTTTCACAGATTCTGTCCTGTTTTGCCTTTCCCTCATTTTGCAAACCTTGAGCTTGCTTTTTCTTTGCAAAAACCTTTTGGCAATCTTGAGAAACAGTAGACCTTCAAGAATATCCTTATTTCCAGCAAGGAACAATTATTTTATTATGGGTACTAACCTCGCTAATCAGATTATGATGAGTTATGTATGAAGGGAGTTTTCAAGTGTGCGAGGGAAGATGATAAAAAGATTCAGGAGTGTCAAACGCTCAAGCTTGGGGATGCCCCCATGCACCCCCCAAGAAATATTCAAGGAGACTCAAGCGTCTAAGCTTGGGGATGCCCCCGTGCATCCCCTTCTCCATCAACATTATCAGTTCGTCTTTCGTTCCACTATATTTTTATCACTTCATGTGTTATGTGCTATGCTTGGAGCGTCTTGCTTTTAGTTTCCTTTTTAGTTTTCTTTAGCTTTTCATAACGAGTCGGAACTCAGCTTCTTTGTGTGGGAGAGAAACACGCTCCACTTCTACCTAGAACAAAACATAGAATTTTCATGTCTATCTTTGTTGTGTGTGTTCTTTGTCTTTCAATAGCTACTATCATGCTTAGCTCTTAGTTTTCATGCTTATCTTTTTAAAGAGCTTTTGTTTAGTTGGTTGCTTGAACTCTCTTTAGTTATCATGCTTATCTTATTAAGAGAGTTTGCTTCTGTTGCATTGGTTGATATGTCTATGATAAAAATGCTACGTGCATAATGGTGCTTAGTAATTCATGTTTTCTTATGGTTAGTCTCAAATAGCTGGGGGGTTCCCAATGTGTTATTGGAGTACCAACATGATTTGTTTGCCTATGATGTGGTATGGTTTAGTAATATCTTCCTTCAAGAATTTATTTTGATTGACTTGGCGTATGCTCACGCATATTTAAGACTGTAAAGAAAGTCTGTCAAGCCTTGATGATCTTTTGTTTCCGAGTAGCGATATAACTTCCATGCCTGATTCAATGTTGCTTTGTCGCTCTGCATGATTATGACCGTCATTGCTCTCTTAGTTGGTCGCTCCCAGTCTTTTGCTAACCTCCACCTGTACTAAGCGGACTGACTGCTTGTGCATCCAAAATCTTTTAAACCAGTTATGCCATATGAGTCGACCATACCTTCCTATACATGGTATTTACCTGCCATTCCTAACGAAGACTTTCATGTACCATCTCAAAATTATTCACAAAAAAGCATTTCTATTTTGTGCCTCTGTTTTAGTTCATGAGGAAGTAGTAGTTAATTCATGATCTTTTTAAGTTGGACAAGCTTCACCCCGGGATTGCATGTCTAATGTGCAAACCCATAACACGAGAAGGAACTGGCAAAGAGTGCGCCCGGCTCAAAAATAATATAACAAACAAACCCTCCTTCACGCTTTGTTCATGAGAAATCAGAAAACTTTGGCAGTGATAAACAAAGGAGATTAAGAGGATGTGATCGTCCTCATTCGGGAGCCGTTCCTCGAAACTTGTCCATCTCAAGAAGTGATTGAGTTGTCTGCTAGCATTCGTTGACGAAACATGCATATCCAAAAAAAAAATTTATTACTTCTGTTTTTAATACCAAGAGCTCTGGTACATGTTTTGTCTTTGTTTCCGACCACGGGTTTTCAACCTTGCCAACAAAAGCCACGGTTCGAGAGTCTCCACCTTCTTTTAAAGCACCAACTACTGAGAGCATGATTGTCATTCTGAGTGTAATGTGCATTGTCCCAAAGTAGCATTGTCTTTTGCATGATTATGATATCGTTTATTCTGAAATCATTGTATCTAGTCATCACTTAAACCTTGGAGGTGCCCCTGCATTTATGTTTTGCTTCACTAAAGGGGGCAAGCGAAATATCACTTTATCATATTTGCACACCATGCTCATTACAAATCTATTTGATGTTTCAGTATCATATTGTAAAACTTTCAGTTCTTTGTGATTTTCTCATGAGGCAACTTAATTACTACAGATTCATTGTCTCAGTAAGCTTTTGTCATGTGACTATGAAAAATCCTTATATGGTTAATAGCATGTCACCACAGAAATTATTCTTGTTATCATTTACCTACTCGAGGACGAGCAGGAATTAAGCTTGGGGATGTTGATACGTCCAAAACGTATCTATAATTTCTGCTTGCTCCATGCCTCTTTTGGGTGATATTGCTATGATATTTATACACTTCCATACACTTTTGATCATATTTGGACTAACCTATTAACTCAGTGCACCCCAGTGCCACTTTTTGTTTTCTGCTGTTTTTGTATTTCAGGTTTTCCCATTACGAAAACTGCCAGAAAAATCCCGGAAAAATTATATAAAAAATCAGCGTTCCAGAAGCTTCCCGGCAGCCTAAGTAGAGCCGGAGGGGGGCCACCAGGGCTCCAGGCGCCCTGGTGGCGCGGCCCCCCTCCTGGCCGCGCCGGGGGGGCGCCTGGGCCCCCCAGGCCTCCGCTGATGCCCCCCTTTGGCATATATTTAACACGCGTCCCGAAACCCTCGAGACGGGAACCCTTTTTCGCGATCTCATCTCTGTTCCACCGCCGCCGTGCTTCCAAGATCGGGAGCACCAGGAGAACTCTTCCCGGCACCCTGCCGGAGGGGAGGATCACCACCGGGAGCCTCTCCACCACCATGGACGCCTCCCGGATGAGTTGTGAGTAGTCTCCCTTGGACCATGGGTCCATGACCAGTAGCTATGTGATGTTCTCCTCCCCTTCTTGTGCTTCACTAATTAGACCTCGTGAGCTGCCCTACATGATCGAGGCACATATGTAATCCTTATGCTGTTGCTATGATGAGTTTGCTGGGATCCGATGGATTGTGAGATTATGTTTAGATTGTGTTTGAGTAATATATTTGCTTTACCTCTTTTATATTTATGTTCGTAAGTAATTCTTGCATGTTCTCCGTTGCTATTTATTGCTTTGGCCAAGTAGTAGGTAGTGACTCCAAGAGGGAACGTTATGCTCGATTGTGGGTTCATGCCCCTCGATAACTAGCTTGAGTGACAGAAACATGAGTCTAGGGGATGTGCTGTTGCCACAAGGGGGAAAACAACGGTGCTTGTGCCCGCGGGTGCAAGGACTGTTTACTTTACGCAAAGTTCTTTTAATGCAGTTGTCTGTTGCTTTGAGTTTACACTATGGGTGGGACTCGCAACTTAATACCAGCGAGATGTTCTGGATAGATATCTCAAGGTGGATGATTAGTAGTAGATGCAGATGGATTTCGGTCTACTTGCCGTGGTGTACCGCCCATGCTTTGAACCTCTACCTTTCTTGCAACATAGTTAGCATTGGTTTGCGCACATAATTCTGTCAATTGCCCAGCTGTAATTCGTTCACCTCACATAGCTGTTTTATCGTCTTTTGGGAGAGAGACATCACTAGTGAACATCATGGGACTCCGGTCCATATTACCATCACTGATCACATCCGCTATTTACTTTCTGCTTTTACTTACTATTTGCAGCAATACCTATCACTATTATCACTTGTGTTTGATCCTTTGTAAACGACAAGGCCGGAGGGATTGACAACCTCTCTGTACTCGTTGGGAGCAAAGTTATTTGTATCTGTGTGCAGGTCCACGTTGATTGCTAATATCTGGCGCCGTTAGCAGTTGACACCTTCTTGTTGAAACTAGGAGTCTCAGGGGAAATCGATCCTTGGTATCTTTGCCAAGGGAAAACTTCCGCTACACTGCATCTCAAACCTTCCACTTGGGGTAACCAACGAGGGGAGAGAAGCCATCAGTTCCGCATCAGAGTGGTACGACAACCCGGTTCTGGAAGTCATGTTACTGGACCATGATGAACCTACGAACTATGAGGAAGCGATGATGAGCCCAGATTCCGCAAAATGGCTTGAGGCCATGAAATCTGAGATGGGATCCATGTATGAGAACAAAGTGTGGACTTTGGTTGACTTGCCCGATGATCGGCAAGCCATCAAAAATAAATGGATCTTCAAGAGGAAGACTGACGCTGACGGTAATGTTACTGTTTACAAAGCTCGACTTGTTGCGAAAGTTTTTCAACAAGTTCAAGGAGTTGACTACGATGAGACTTTCTCACCCGTAGCGATGCTTAAGTCTGTCCGAATCATGTTAACAATTGCCGCATTTTATGAAATCTGGCAAATGGATAACAAAACTGCATTCTTTAATGGATTTATTAAAGAAGACTTGCATATGATGCAACCAGAAGGTTTTGTCAATCCTAAAGGTGCTAACAAATTGTGCAAGCTCCAGCGATCCATCTATGGACTGGTGCAAGCATCTCGGAGTTGGAATATACGCTTTGATAAGTTGATCAAAGCATATAGATTTATACAGACTTGCGGTGAAGCCCGTATTTACAAGAAGTGAGTGGGAGCACTACAACCTTTCTGATAAGTATATGTGAATGACATATTGTCGATCGGAAATGATGTAGAATTTTCTGGAAAGCATAAAGGAGTGTTTGAAAGGAGTTTTTCAAAGAAAGACCTTGGTGAAGCTGCTTACATATTGGGCATCAAGATCTATAGAGATAGATCAAGACGCTTGATAAGACTTTCGATGAGTACATACCTTGATAAGATTTTGAAGTAGTTCAAAATGGATCAGTCAAAGAAGGAGTTCTTGCCTGACTTGTAAGGTGTGAAGTTGAGTAAGACTCAAAGCCAGACCACGGCAGAAAAATATAGAGAGAATGAAAGTCATTCCCTATGCCTCAGCCATAGGTTCTATAAAGTATGCCATGCTGTGTACCAAACATGTTGTGTACCTTGCCATGAGTTTGTCAAGGGGGTACAATAGTGATCCAGGAGTAGATCACTGTACAACGGTCAAAATTATCCTTAGTAACTGGATGACTAAGGAAATGTTTCTCGATTATGGAGGTGATAAACAGTTCGTCGTAAAGGGTTACGCCGATGCAAGCTTTGACACTAAATCCAGATGACTCTAAGTATCAATCTGGATGCGTATTGAAAGTGGGAGCAATTAGCTAGAGTAGCTCTATGCAGAGCATTGTAGACATAGAAATTTGCGAAATACATACGGATCTGAATGTGACAGACCCGTTGACTAAACTTCTCTCACAAGCAAAACATGATCACACCTTATTACTCTTGGGTATTAATCACATAGTGATACGTCTCAAACGTATCTACTTTTCCAAACACTTTTGATATTGTTTTGACCTCATTCTTGCATGATTTGAACTAAACTAACCCGGACTGACGCTGTTTTCAGCAGAGCTGCCTGTATGGTTTTATTGTGTGCAGGAAAACGGATTTTCAAGCATCTCAGAAAAATCCACGAAAAATCACAGAAAATCCACGCACCCGAAGGAACCAGGAACCAGAAGTGGTGCCAGAGGGGGGCCAGGGGGTGCCCAGGCGCCCTGTTGGCGCGCCCCCCCCCCTGGGCCGCGCCGGGGGGTCGCCTGGGTGGGGCCCACACCCCCTGGTGCCCTACCTTGCCTCGTATTTTTACTCGCGACACGGAAACCCCAGATCAGAAGTTCTTTCGCAGTTTTCCGTCGCGGAGCCGCCGCCACCCTCTGTTCTTCCTCGGGAGGGCTAATCTGGAGGCTGAATTGGCCTTCGGAGAGGGGAGATCGTCGCCATCGTCATCATCATCACCACTCCATCATCACTCCATGACTTCTCCCTCCATGTGTGAGTAATTCCCCTGCTGTAGGCGAAGGGGATGGTAGGGATTGGATGAGTTAGATCATGTAATAGTTTGTCAGATCGTTGGGGGCATGTTACCTATCATCTACTATGGTGTTTATCATCTTTGCTTCAACTTGTTATTCTTAATGCTTGACACTTAGGGCCCGAGTGCCATGATTTCAGATCTGAACCATATGTGTTTGCATGAATATATTTGTGTTCGTGATCCTATCTATGAGTTGTTTGCACCTGTTACGGTTCGGAACCGGCGATCCCAAAAGTGACAGCTTGGGACACCAAAGGGGATGGTCCGTAGTTTGAGGATTACATGTATCCATTGAGTTCATTGCTTTGCTCCGGTGCTCTTTGACAGGAGCACCTTAATATCCATAAGTTCCTTTTGGCCCCGTTCGTAGCGGGATGGTAGGACAAAAGATGTTGTGCAAGTTCTTATTGCAAGCACGTACAACTACCTACGGGATACATGCCTAATGTTTGATATTTGCCTAGATGATCATTACTTTTCCGTGTGCCGTGCCCCAAGTTAGAATCTATCTCATCCATGCAGCGCCCAACCATCCATCTCCCTAGCCTACAGTGTTTTAAACCCTGCTTGTCACAAGTTGCTACTTTTGCCATTTACCTTCACTATTTACTTTTTGCTGTTTACTTTTACTATCACTATTATCACTATCATATCACTGTTACCACTTATCTTTTGTTGCAAGTAAGTATATTTCAGGTGCGGTTGAATTGACAACTCAACTGTCAAAGCTTATAAATACTCTTTGGCTCCCCGTGTGTCGAATCAATAAATTGGGTTATTCTTACCCGCAAAGACTATCTCGATCCCTTACGGTTGAGGGTTATCAAGTACCGTTTTCTGGCGCCGTTGCCGGGGAGCATAGCAATATTTACAAGTCTACTTGAGGTATCCTACCTGCTGCACTTCATCCACTATGGGTAAGAAAGGAGACCCCAAGGTTCCGATCTTACTATCTACTACAAGAAGAGGTACTGCTCTGAGCACTAGTGCTACACTTGATTCACCTTCTGTTATGAGTAAGTTTGCCTCACCACTACCACATGATGCTCCTACTGAATCTGTTACTATGTCCGATACTCTTGATGATGCCTCTACTACTTTTGATGATATTAGTTCGCTTGGTTATGCTCTTGAGAAACAAATTGTTGCTGCTGCTAAAAAGTCTGGAATTGAACTTCCAGTTACTCGCTACCCTATTGGTGAAACTTATGATTATCCTGATTTGAGTAAACTCAAAGAGAGGCTCCTTGATGATGATTACTATATGCTTGATGAAGATCTATGCAGGGAACTGACAGAGTTTTCTGGCTCTGACCCTGAAGTTATTAAGAAACTATTTGAAAAACACTCTTTGAAGAACAAAACCGTTCCTGATCCTGAATTTGCTACATCTCCTATATGCATTGATGATCCTGATTATGATTTCTCTGTTGATCTTTCACTTATACCTATGGTTGAAGCTGACCCCTTTTATGGCAGAGAAAATGATGATGCCATTGCACACCTGACTAAACTCGGTGAGTTAGGTGGCCTGTTTACCACAGATGAGAAGATACGGTACTTTTATATCACCAAGCTTCTTCCTTTCTCCTTGAAGGAAGATGCTAAAGCATGGTATGATTCACTCCCATGCGGTTCCATTAAGAGTCCTCAAGACTTAGCTCACTCTTTTGTTGATAAGTACTTTCCTGCTCACATGCAACATACTGCTTTACAAAGAATTTATAACTTTAAACAGTTGCAGGATGAGTCCCTTCCTAAAGCTTGGGGGAGGTACTGCGGTCTGATTCGGGCTAGACCATGACATGAAATCCCTAAGAATGAATTAATCGATATATTCTATGCTGGTCTAACTGATGAATCCAGGTCCTATTTGGACAGTTGTGCTGGTTGTGTTTTCAGGAAAAGAACACCGGACGATGCGGAAGATTTGATGGGCAGGATTGCCAAAAACCATGAAGATTGGTCCGTCCCTGAACCACCTCCACCACCAAAGAAGAGGGGCATATTTGTTCTAAGCCCCGAAGATATGCGAGAAGCAAAGAAGTCTATTAAAGAGAAAGGTATTAAAGCTGAAGACGTGAAGAATCTACCCCCTATTGAGAAGCTGTGTGAGCCTACTACTCACCCTCCTATGGTAGAGGTACACTCTCTTTTAGATTTCAACGCAAGTGACATCCCTCATGGTAAGCCTCCTGATCAATGTTTAGATGAGTTTGATAATTTTATTATGAAACAAAATCATTTTAATGAGAGGATA
>LR738712.1:901438612-901485783 GCA_902687465.1 Secale cereale
TAATTCCCTTGCTATCAAAAGACTGCTTGATGTTTTAGATAGAACAGTTAATGATGTTCAATGTCTTGTGAAGCATTTTCAAATGGTTCAAACTCAGCTTGACCAAATTTCTAAAGTGCAAAGAGATTTGCTTGCTAACAATGCCAAACAAGATAATTTGCAGGCTTTCGGGATTAAGACCCGAGGAGGAACTAGCACTCAAGATCCTCTCTATCCAGAGGGACATCCGAAGAGAATCGAGCAGGATTCTCAAATGCAGGAAGAAGAAATTGTTGGCTCTCCAAAGAAAAAGAAGAAACATAAGGAGACTGACAATTCTAATGATCCTATTGCAGATGAAGAGCCAACTATTGATCCTAACAGCGTATCTATCTCCGATGCTGAGACTGAAGACGGTGCTGAACCTGAAGGTAATAATAATGAGAAGAATGATCCGCCTGAAGTTCGAGAAGAAGAAGGACCTGACAAACGTAAGAGGTACACTAAAGAAGACTTCATCGCAAGAAAACATGGGAAGGAAAGAGAACCATGGGTACAGAAACCCTTGCCCTTTCCAGGTAAGTCCATCAAATCTAAAGAAGAAGAGCATTATAATAAGTTTTGTGAGTGGATTAAACCTCTTTTTCTTCAAATCCCTTTGACTGATGCTATTAAGTTACTTCCTTACTCAAAATATATGAAGGATATTGTCACTAAAAAAAGAAAAGTTCCTAATGATGCAATATCTACTATGCTTGCTAACTACTCTTTCAGTGGCAAGATTCCTGAGAAGCTCGGTGATCCAGGTATACCCATCATTCCTTGCTCCATAAAGAATAATTATGTCAAAACTGCTTTATGTGATCTTGGAGCAGGAGTGAGTGTTATGCCTCTCTCTCTTTACGAGAGGCTTTGTTTAGAGAAACTAATTCCTACAGATATCTCCCTTCAGATGGCTGACAAGTCAACCGCTGTTCCGATAGGTATTTGTGAGGATGTTCCCGTAGAGGTTGCTAATTGTTTAATTCTTACTGATTTTGTTGTGCTTGACATGCCCGAGGATGGGAGCATGTCCATTATTCTTGGTAGACCTTTCCTTGACACCGCAGGTGCTATTATTGATTGCAATAAAGGGAAGGTTACCTTCCATGTGAATGATAAAGAACACACGGTATATTTTCCGAAAAAGATCGACAGGAGGCATGGCCTCAACTCTATAGAGAATATCGAGACCGTGAAGATTGGAGAATGGGACTGTCCACTACATGTGCCTCACAAATACAAAACTATCATGGTAGGGACAATGTCCATCAAGGTAAAGGTTCAGTGATTACTTCGTGAGAGGTGAGACTTTTTGCTCCATATATCGCCTGTTTGTTGGTAAGACTTGATCAACCTTATTAGCAAATATGTTTTATATGGATAACAAGTTGAGCTTGTTATATTTTCATTTGTTTTTAGTTTTTTTCCTACTTGATGTACCAAGTATTTATGTTTTGAAGCTTCACAATACTCCTCACTACTTCAAGTTTTCAGAGAGTTTCGCAGCTTTTTGAACTTCGAAAAAATTTCAACAGTGAAGTTTTTAGAAAAATTCCAGAAAAATTAAAAAAAAATTCCACGTCGGGAGAGACCCGGAAAGTCCTGGGGCCAGCCAGGGGGACCCACCAGTAGCCTAGGCGGCCAGCTGGCGCGGCCCAGCCCCTGGCCGCGCCCATAGGGCGCCTGGGGCCCACAGGGCCCCCCTCCAGGTATGTCTTCTTCCTCCCTCTCTCTTATTCTCCAAAAACCCGAGTTCTGCACTTGTTCTTGTGTTCTTGCTGTTCTTGGAGGCGGTTCTTCGATCTCTCTCTACAGCCCATCATTTGAGCTGAAATTTTGAGAAAATACTCCCTGGTATGTGACTCCTCCACCCCTCCAATTAGATTTTTGATTGGTGGCCTCATTTGTGAGTATTTAGTAGTTCTTGGTGTTGTATAGATGAGCTTGCATGCATATGTAGAAAGTTATTTTTCAAGTTTTGATGCAAGTTTCTGCCTTGGGCAAGTGAGTTGAGTAGTTTGCCTTAGCTCACCTTGTTTTAATCCTCATTTTTCTAAATTGCAAAAAAAATATCAGAAATGAGTTTGTTAGGAAGGGCAAAAGGGTGGCTTGAGAAGAGGAGGCCTGCACACTTCGATCGAGTTACTAGAGCCGCAGCTTCACCATCGACTGCTAGGGTGAGCTATAATGAAGATCATGTTCCCCTGGAGTTGTTGGAAGATACAAGTCCAGCACGTGCGGTGACATTTCCATGTGATGAATTCATGGAAGCTGCGGGAATCAAGGATGAGTTTTATAATCTTTGTGCTAATGCAGGTTTGACACGACTCGTCACGAGCCGTGTTACCCAGTATCAAAAACTCACCTCCAGTTTCATTAACAGTTTTAGATATAATCCTGATTCAGGTGCTATTGAGTTTAAAATTTACAATGATCTTATCACCATGACTTTGGGAATTTTTTGTGAAATAATAGGTGTGCCGAACGTTGGGAGGACGGCTAGGATGGCCACTCAGCCCTCCGAGATGAAAACCGTCATCAACTCTCTCTGCAGCATGGGTACGAGGGATATTCATCGGTCGAAGATCTCCAGCATCTTATTTCCTCACCTCAGGTATTTTGCATATTATATTGCCAGAGGGGTGTTAGCTCGTGACAACACGAGCAGCATTTCTGCTCCGGATATTGCTATCCTGGCAGCAGCCCTCTCAGGGAGGTCTGATTATAATCTGGGTGCCTTAATTGCTCGATGCCTTGCTATGAACGGTAACAAGGGGGACTTATATGGTGGCGTTTATGCCACACTTATCTTAGAACATCTTGGAGGCACCCCACACCCTGATGATAATCCTTTGACTTATTTAAGCTTTGATCTTGCTACTATGAAAAGGCATAAGTTTGTCACCATGGGTTCTGAGCTTAATAATCTTGTTTATATCTTGCGTTTCGGAATTACCGCGGAACGCGAGATCCGTCTACCTGCACCTCTTTTGTTTGATTTTTCTCGCAGGAACGGATGGTCCTTTGATGTTGTCCAGTTCGATGAGTTCATGGTCCAGTATCAGTTTCATAACCCTATGGAGGGGGTTGTGCCCGACGAGGAGAAGCACGGTGAGTTACCACATTTTCAGGAAGAGACCGCCACCGAGTTTGGTGAAGGTTCTTCCTCTGTTTGGCGCTCAGAACCTTCCTCGTGGGAGACTCCAAGGAGTTTGGTGTACGCGCCAGCATCATTCTACGACCCTTGGACTCACCACCATACCCCCGGAGCAGGAGGCTCCTGGGGGCAGTAGCTGCTACCAACTTAGGCCAAAAGCCTAAGCTTGGGGGAGTACGTGCCCTTCTCACTTTTCCATTGTATTATCCGTTTTATTCACTTTGATCTTTTCGAAGTTTTTGCCCATTCTTCTTTATTTCTCTCTTTGCAAAAATAACAAAAAGATATTCTCTTTCTTTTGCTTTTATTCAACCTTTGAAAAATCCAAAAAGATTTCCTTTCTCTCTTTAGTTTGCTTTGTTTTCAGAGTTCAGCTCGAGTCCGTGATGGCATTTAATTATATTTCCTACGTTCGATCGTGCAAGTGACAAGCAGTAATGACGAAGATCGACTGAAGGGAAGCAACAGGGAAGACCAGTATGAACTCTTTCTGTTTCTACTTTTGTACATATGCCTGTACTTATGATCTAGAGACCAGCTTGTAGCGACATAGTGCTATGTTTACAATGCTCTTTCGGTGGTTCATGCTTTCCTTGTGGCTAGTCTCGAATAACTAGAGTATATAATGTGTTATTGAAATGATCTACATGCATTGCACTGTTCATAGTCTGGTATACTAAGGTGGTATTTCCCTTTAGAGAATTTTTGGATTGACTTGGCACATGCTTACACATGTTTAAGACTAAAAAGTCTACTCTGCCTTGATGATCTTTGAGTTTCAGAATAGTTATATCACTTTCATGCCCGACTCAATGTTGCTTTGTCGCTCTGCATGATTATGACCGTTATTGCTCTCTAGTTGGTCGCTTCCCAGTCTTTTGCTAAACTTCCACCTGTACTAAGCGGACTGACTGCTTGTGCATCCAAAATCCTTAAACCAGTTATGCCATATGAGTCCACTATACCTTCCTATACATGGTATTTACCTGCCATTCCTAACAAAGACTTTCGTGTACCATCTCGAAATTAATCAAAAGCATTTCTCTTTTGTGCCTATGTTTCAGCTCATGAGGAAGTAGTAGTTAGTTCATAATCTTTTTAAGTTGGACAAGTTTCACCCCTGGATTGCATGTATAATGTGCAAACCCCTAATACAAAAAGGAACTGGCATTGAGTGCGCCCGGCTCAAAAAGATAATATAACAAACAAACCCTCCTTCACGCTTTGCTCATGAGAAATCAGAAAACTTTGGCAGTGATAAACAAAGGAGATTAAGAGGATGTGATCGTCCTCATGCGGGAGCCGTTCCTCGAAACTTGTCCAGCTCAAGAAGTGATTGAGTTATCTGCTAGCATTCGTTGACGAAATATGCACCTCTCAAAACGTTTTTATCTCTGTTTTTAAAACCAAGAGCTCTGGTACATGTTTAGTTTTTGTTTCCGACCACGGGTTTTCAACCTTGCCAATAAAAGCCACGGTTCGAGAGTCTCACCTTCTTTCTTCAAAGCACCAACTATGAGAGCATAATTGTCATTCTGAGTGTAACGTGCATTGTCCCAAAGTATTACATTGTCTTCTGCATACTTGTGATATGATTTATTCTAAAATTCGTAGTTCTAGTCTCCTCTAAAACTCTGGAGGAGTTTCTGCATTTATGTTTTGCTTCACTCATGGAGGCTAGCGAGATACCACCCTAATATGCTCAAGCTATGTGCAATGTAATCTGGTCTTGATTTTTAGTAATATATTATTTACTTTTAAGTATTTGTGACTGGTCACTTGAAAGAAGGATTGCTCCTTGCATTGTCCTCATAAGTACTGTTTCAATACTTGCTAAACTCTTTTCGTAGTACATGCTTATATACATCTAATGAAGCAAAAGAGTTTGTCAAAGTTTTTTTTGTCGCGTCCAGTTCGTTGAACTGAATTGCTTGAGGACAAGCAATATGCTAAGCTTGGGGGAGTTGATACGTCTCAAACGTATCTACTTTTCCAAACACTTTTGATATTGTTTTGACCTCATTCTTGCATGATTTGAACTAAACTAACCCGGACTGACGCTGTTTTCAGCAGAGCTGCCTGTATGGTTTTATTGTGTGCAGGAAAACGGATTTTTAAGCATCTCAGAAAAATCCACGAAAAATCACAGAAAATCCACGCACCCGAAGGAACCAGGAGCCAGAAGTGGGGCCAGAGGGGGGCCAGGGGGTGCCCAGGCGCCCTGTGGGCGCGCCCCCCCCCCCCCCTGGGCCGCGCCGGGGGGTCGCCTGGGTGGGGCCCACACCCCCTGGTGCCCTACCTTGCCTCGTATTTTTACTCGCGACACGGAAACCCCATATCAGAAGTTCTTTCGCAGTTTTCCGTCGCGGAGCCGCCGCCACCCTCTGTTCTTCCTCGGGAGGGCTAATCTGGAGGCTGAATTGGCCTCCGGAGAGGGGAGATCGTCGCCATCGTCATCATCATCACCACTCCATCATCCCTCCATGACTTCTCCCTCCATGTGTGAGTAATTCCCCTGCTGTAGGCGAAGGGGATGGTAGGGATTGGATGAGTTAGATCATGTAATAGTTTGTCAGATCGTTGGGGGCATGTTGCCTATCATCTACTATGGTGTTTATCATCTTTGCTTCAACTTGTTATTCTTAATGCTTGACACTTAGGGCCCGAGTGCCATGATTTCAGATCTGAACCATATGTGTTTGCATGAATATATTTGTGTTCGTGATCCTATCTATGAGTTGTTTGCACCTGTTACGGTTCGGAACCGGCGATCCCAAAAGTGACAGCTTGGGACACCAAAGGGGATGGTCAGTAGTTCGAGGATTACATGTATCCATTGAGTTCATTGCTTTGCTCCGGTGCTCTTTGACAGGAGCACCTTAATATCCATAAGTTCCTTTTGGCCCCGTTCGTAGCGGGATGGTAGGACAAAAGATGTTGTGCAAGTTCTTATTGCAAGCACGTACAACTACCTACGGAATACATGCCTAATGTTTGATATCTGCCTAGATGATCATTACTTTTCCGTGTGTCGTGCCCCAAGTTAGAATCTATCTCATCCATGCAGCGCCCAACCATCCATCTCCCTAGCCTACAGTGTTTTAAACCCTGCTTGTCACTAGTTGCTACTTTTGCCATTTACCTTCACTATTTACTTTTTGCTGTTTACTTTTACTATCACTATTATCACTATCATATCACTGTTACCACTTATCTTTTGTTGCAAGTAAGTATATTTCAGGTGCGGTTGAATTGACAACTCAACTGTCAAAGCTTATAAATACTCTTTGGCTCCCCGTGTGTCGAATCAATAAATTGGGTTATTTTTACCCGCGAAGACTATCTCGATCCCTTACGGTTGAGGGTTATCACATAGCGATGTGAACTAGATTATTGACTCTAGTAAACCCTTTGGGTGTTGGTCACATGGCGATGTGAACTATGGGTGTTATTCACATAACGATGCGAACTATCGGTATTAAATCACATGGCGATGTGAGCTAGATTATTGACTCTAGTGCAAGTGGGAGACTAAAGGAAATATGCCCTAGAGGCAATAATAAAGTTGTTATTTATATTTCCTTATATGATGATAAATGTTTATTATTCATGCTAGAATTGTATTAACCGGAAACTTAGTACATGTGTGAATACATAGACAAAACAGAGTGTCCCTAGTATGCCTCTACTAGACTAGCTCATTGATCAAAGATGGTTATGTTTCCTAACCATAGACATGGGTTGTCATTTGATCAACGGGATCACATCATTAGGAGAATGATGTGATGGACAAGACCCATCCGTTAGCTTAGCACTATGATCGTTTAGTTTTACTGCTATTGCTTTCTTCATGACTTATACATGTTCCTATGACTATGAGATTATGCAACTCCCGAATACCGTAGGAACACCTTGTGTGCTATCAAACGTCACAACGTAACTGGGTGATCATAAAGATGCTCTACAGGTGTCTCCGAAAATGTTCGTGGTGTTGGCATAGATCAAGACTAGGATTTGTCACTCCGAGTGTCGGAGAGGTATCTCTGGGCCCTCTCGGTAATGCACATCATAATAAGCCTTGCAAGCAAAAGACTAATGAGTTAATCACGAGATGATGTATTACGGAACGAGTAAAGAGACTTGCCGGTAACGAGATTGAACTAGGTATAGAGATACAGACGATCGAATCTCGGGCAAGTAACATACCAATGACAAAAGGAACAACGTATGTTGTTATGCGGTTTGACCGATAAAGATCTTCGTAGAATATGTAGGAGCCAATATGAGCATCCAGGTTCCGCTATTGGTTATTGACCGGAGATGAGTCTCGGTCATGTCTACATAGTTCTCGAACCCGTAGGGTCCGCACGCTTAACGTTTGATGACGATTGGTATTATGAGTTTATGAGTTTTGATGTACCGAAGGAGTTCGGAGTCCCGGATGAGAGCGGAGACATGACGAGGAGTCTCGAAATGGTCGAGACGTAAAGATCGATATATTGGACGACTATATTCGGACATCGGAAAGGTTCCGAGTGATTCAGGTATTTTTCGGAGTATATGAGCCTTATTGGGCCATACGGGAATAGAGGAGAAAGGTCAAAAGGAAGGAGGCACCCCCCCCTCTGGTCCGAATTGGACAAGGGGTGCAGCCCCCTTTTCCTTCTCCCTCTCCACGTCTTTCCTTCTCTCCTACTCCGGAAAGGAAAGGGGAATCCTACTAGGACTTGGGAGTCCTAGTAGGACTCCCCACACTTGGCGCGCCCCCTCTAGGGCCGGCCTCTCCCTTGCTTCTTTATATACGGGGGCAGGGGGGCACCCTAGGACACACAAGTTGAATTGTTTTAGCCGTGTGCGGTGCCCCTCTCCACAGAAACACACCTCGGTCATACCGTTGCAGTGCTTAGGCGAAGCCCTGCGCCGGTAGATACATCATATCTGTCACCACGCCGTCGTGCTGGCGAAACTCTTCCGTGAAGCTCAACTGGATCAAGAGCTCGTGGGACGTCATCAAGCTGAACGTGTGCTGAACGAGGAGGTGCCGTACGTTCGGTGCTTGATCGGTTGGATCGCGAAGAAGTTCGACTACATCAACCGCGTCACTTGACGCTTCCGCTCCCGCTCTACGAGGGTACGTAGACACACTCTCCCCCTCGTTGCTATGCATCTAGTAGATAGATCTTGCGTGATCGTAGGAAAATTTTGAAAATACTACGTTCCCCAACAGCCTCGTCATCAACGACGGCGGCCGTGGCTCCTCCTCCTCGGCCCCTCCTCGCCTCGTCAAGCCGAAGAGGGTGCCAGGGCTGGCGACGGTGAAGCCGGAGCCGGGGCTCGCCGCCGTGAAGCCGGTGCCTGCTCTCGCCGAGGAGGTCGACGAAGAAGAGGCCGCCTTGAGGTGGGCGCGCGAGGACTACGCGCGCATTGAGCTGGACCGCCAGCGCCGCGCCCTGGAGGAGATCGCCGAACACCGCCGCCGTGAAGCAGTGCGCCAGGGTGAGGGGTCGAGCATCGGCGCCGGCCGTGTAAAGGAGGAGAAGCAGGAGGACGACGCCGGCGACGACTACGCCCTGCTCAGCGCCTACTTCGACCCGTAGTTTAGGGTTTTTTTCCGCCCCTTTTTCGTGTAAAAACGCCTAAATTTATCATAAATATGCCGTGTTTGTTCAAATTTGGTCATGTTTGCTGAATTTTGACCGCATTTGCTGAATTTTGGCCGAACTGTGGGGGCGGCCCGAGGGCGACGACCGGGAACGTGCTCGCCCCCACGTCTAAAATAGCGCCGGCTCGCCCCCAAGCGACGATTTTCGGCGCGTCTTGGGGGCGCAACGGCTGGAGATGTTCTACCCTGTGCACGACCATTCATCTAGCAATTACTCCCTCCGTCACATAATATAAGAATGTTTTTGACACTACACTAATGCCAAAAACGTTCTTATATTTTGGGAAAAGGGAGTATCATGTAAGGAATAAACAGGGTGGCGTTAAGTTCGCGGGGTGTGGCGTTAAGTTCTCTCTCTCAGGTCTGAGTTGGCTACTGGCCTGCTCCTCTTCCATCTCCATAACCATACATCTTTTCAGTTGCATACCTGTTATGTAAAATTAGTCGTTTACATTTTTCTTGACGGGATTCGACCAGCAAGCGGGCGTTTGTTCCACAAGTCGTTTCGGCAGCCTTCCGAAAGGTTGCAGCCGGGTTTTTCCCCATTTTGGGAACCGCTTTTCATTTTTTTTTCATGTTTCTGTTTTTCTGTTCTCCTACTTTTTCGTTTTTTATTTACATCTTTTTATTTTTCCTTTTTTATTCCTCTTGTTATTTTCTTTTTTGTTTCTCCTTTAAATTTTTATTCAATTTAATTTTTATTCTTAGAAAAATGTTCAGAATTTTCAAAACTGTTCGCATGTTCTAAATTTTATTCATTTTTAGAGAACAAATCCTGTTTGAAATTTAGTTCAGACATTCCAAAAACGTTTAGTATTTCAAGTGTTGTTCGCCTCTTTTACAAAAAAATAATAATTTACAATTTCATATGAAAAATGTTCCAACTTTAAATTTTCTTCACAAATTCAAATATTTTTCTTCTCTTATTTTGATATTAACAAATTCAGAAAATGTTAGGGTATTTAAAAAATGATCTACTTTCAATATTTTTTCACAAATGCAAAAAGATATTTATATTTTGAAATTTTGGTCCCATTTAAAGAAGTACACATTTTTTATTTTTTCAACAATTCACAAAATGAAACCGCTTTCTAGATTTATTCTATTTGAAAAATGTTCCAACTTACCAAATTATTTCACAAATTTCAAAAAATGTTCCAGATTTCACAACTTACAAAAACATTCACAATTTCAACTATTCCTGTTTTTAAATTTCGTTCACAAAACCAAAAATGTTTGCATTTTTTACTGCCGTTCACAAATTCAATAGTAATTCGGGAATTTCAAAACAAATCTGCCTTCCTGATTTATTCACATCATCAAAATGTTCATGGTTTTCGAATTTGAGCCCGAACTGTGAAAACTGTTCGGGGGAACTGAAAAAATGTTCGAACCTTTAAAACATTTGATGGTAATTTCAAAAAATGTTCGTATTTTCAATTTTTTGTTCCTGTTTTCCTGAAAAAAATGCCTTGTCAAAGAAATTCTTGATAATTTCGAAAAATGCTCGCATTATCATTTTGTTCATTTTTTGAAAAATATTGGTGAATACCAAAAAAGCTTTGAGTTTTAATTTGTTTTTTCAATGAAATATGAAAATGTCTGCATTTCAGAAAATATTAACTTTTTTTCAAAAATAAAGACACGTTAAGAATTTCAAAATTAGTTTAGATCTGTTATGGCTTATGTTCATATAAGGCGGACTGCCATGTTATGTACGAAATCCCAGGAATTGTGGTGGCTATTGGCCTTGCTCACTTGCAGGAGGTCCTCGGTTTGACCCCTGACACTGATTAGTTTCTGCAAACTGTTATTTAAGTTTTGCCATTTATTTCTTTAAGCACGGCGCTGCGATTCTAACACGAGAAATTGTCAGTTGCAGTGGCTAGCACAGAGCGGACGTAGTTGCAGGTTCGAGTCACATTGTGTTTACTTTCTTTTGCGTTTTCCATCTCGCGATCATGACACCGCAAATGGGCCGGCAAAGGTTAGCCGTCCATGTGCGAAACGCCAGCGCTTGGGCGCAGCGAGCGACATATAGGAGGTTCCCAGATGGCTCGTTGCTTAAAACAATGGACAAACCATCGATCTGGTCATGTTGGGCCTAGCACTGCCCGTCCTTGCCTGTCCACATAGGCTTACGCCTTGTGGTGTGGTAGTGTCACTTGCGTTTCGTTTGAGCCACTTTTGCAGCCCATGATAGTTAGGCGGGACGCAAAGGCCTATGGACTCATCCGTTACAGCCTAATTACGGGTCCAATCAACATACACTCGATGCAAGAAAAACTGACCAGCAAAAATAAATAGCAAGGGGAAACTAATTTTAAAAAATAGCAACGAGCATGTAATTTGAAAAAAATAGCAACGAGTAAGTGACACCAAAAGATAATAAGATCTGAACTTTAAAAAACATAATAAGCTATGCAGTACATTCGCAAAAAAAAACTGCAATAATTTTGTATGTGGAACAATGCAGCGAATTTGCTAACTAGTTAGTGGTAGAAATGGAGAGAATTAGATCTTGGCTGGTTTGAGATATTTATATCTATATAGATTAAGACAATACCTAAATTTGGGTAATAATAAACAAGACACATCACTCCCGTGAACGAGGATAGGATGTGATAAAAATATACAATGGAATTGATTTAGGTATGTGATAACTAGAGTTACCACTTGCCTGACTACATACCTCCCTGCCTTGGTATATATAAGAAGAGAATATCGATCCCGTTCAAGACACATAAGCAAGAAAAACTGATATTAGCTACGGAAGAACTAGCTACTAAACATCGATCTGATCTACACATAAATGGCGTTTGCGAAGAAGAACAACCTTAGCTTTAGGGCTGCCGTATTCATAGTAGCTCTTCTGGTCGTGCTTACTTTTTCCTTCTACCAAGGAGTATCACTGTCAGGTTAGTGCGCTGACTCATGCGTGGAAAAACTTATAATTTCGCTGTATGCTACTCCCTTCGTCCCACAATATAAGAGCGTTTTGCAAGCTACGCTCTTATTTTGTGGGACAGAGGAAGTAACAAGCGATCTCATCTGTGAATATGTATGCGCAGATGATGTGATGGCTGGAGAGCTAGAGGAAACATGTGTGGCTGACTATGAATGCGGGCTGGAGTCATGTGAGGTTAGATGCCAGAACATGAAGATGGGCCCAAGTGCAGCCTACTGTGATCGAAAAGCGGGAGTGTTGTATTGTTGTTGTCTCCCACGACCACGTGTAGCGCATCACATTTAAAAAAATGGGCGATCTGTGAAAAAAAATGGGCAATCATGTGGCACGTGTCTTCTTCGTGTTGATTGATCAATAAGAATGCATGATATTATAACGGAAAATTTTTTGTGGCAACATATGTTGAAGTACTCTGTTCTTTGATCATGTGTCATTGTTGCAAATTGGTATATATGGTTTGAACTTGATTAAAACAACCCACATTTAAATAAAAGGCACAAGAAACATCGTATGTCCCTCGACTGACCCACATTCCTTCACCCATTTCGAACATGGGATTAAAACTAGCCCAGTACTAACCATAACCATATCCCATGTCTCATAACCCCTAATCTGCACAGGTCACTGCTCACTGAAAATATAATTAATACTAATAATCATTATTTGTATTTTCTTTGTATCAACCTTAAGATGGGGTTTTCTAGCAAAAAGAATAAAAAATCTTAAGATGGTTTTCTTAGTTAGGACAAAACTCCTAAAACAAACTTTTTAGGGTGGACTAGAGGGGTATTTGTATTACACGGGAGCTATATCTCGTTTATAGCGGGATGTAGGCTTCCGACGCCTGAACCTTTTCCAGGATCACTACAGTAACGGGCCTGCCCTTATCTTTCGTATCGGTAGTTCGCTCGCTTGCATCGCTGGTTTCATTCACTTTGTTTTTTTCGTCATTCGCTTTTCACAGATCGCCCATTTTTTTTCTTCAGTTTTTTAGTTTAATTAGATTCTTTCTTGGGGGTTACTAGTTTTCTCCAATTTTCTATGTTTTCCACTGAGTTTATTCGCTTCTTTATCAGCTTCAACTATTTTTTCTCTTTTTTATTCATTTTTACAAAAAATGCTTCATTATCGGTTTTCACTTGTTTTCTTTGTTAGTCTCTTCATTTTTTTTCTTCAGGTAATTTGTTTCTTTCTTTGTTTTCATCGGTTTTCTTTGTTTTTCTTTGTTTCTTTCTCGGTTCCGTTGTTTTTGATTCTTTTGCAGTGGTTTCCTTTGGTTTTATTTTTATGTTTACTATTCCTTTGGTTTCCTTTCTTTCTTTTCATATTTCCTTCTGTTTTTTGTTTCTTTCTTGGTTTTATTCGGTTTTTCTTGTATCTTTGTTTTCCTTTCTTTTTTCAGGTTTCTCACTTTTTAATACATATGCAACATTTTTCGTATACATCAGAAACATTTTTATATACAACTTTAACATTTTTAAAATACATGATTACCATTTCTTGAAATCCTATTAGTCTACTTTTTCTTACACATTGTACATTTTGGGTATATATATCTTATACATTTTCTAATACACATCTAACATTTTTCTAAAAACAAGTAACAGTTTTTGAATACATGGTCGCTATTTTTCTATGCACATTTTAAACATTTTTCAAATACAAGATTGACATCTTTTTAATACGGAACATGTTTTCGATACATTTTTTACATTTTTTCAAATGCATTATGAACAAACTTTTTCAAATAAAGATTACTATTTTTTAATACAAGGACAATATTTTTTTATACACATTTAATAGTTTGAAAATCCTTGATCAACATATTTCAAATAGTTGTTCTATGATTTTTTCTAATATTTTGATTATTTAAAAAATACTTGATCAATTGTTTTTCATATACATTGCAAATTTTTTATACGTAAGAAACATTTCCACTATACAGTTTAATTTTTTAAATGTTGTTTAACATTTTTCAAAAGTTCGATGTATAGTGTTTTTGTAATATAAACCCTCCGTCCCGCACTACTTGTCCTAGGTTCGTCTAGAGACAGATGTATCTAGATACGTTTAGTGTCAGATACATTTGTATCTAGACAAATCTAAGACAAGTAATTTAGGACGGAGGTGATATATGTTTTGGCTATTTGGAAGTATGAACAAAAGTAAAAAAAGAAGAAGCAAAAGCTGAAAACTAAATAGGTGAAAAAACAAGAAAAACGAGGCGATGGCATGCCGTGCACCGGGCCGGCCAATCTGGGGCTCACCTTCAAGCGAGGGTTCCCTATATCTCCCTGTAATCGAGACATAGGGGAGCCCCTATATTCAAACACAGAGGAATCCTAGAGGGGAAAAAAAGGTGCCCACAAAATTAACAGGCCGAATAGGCAGCCCAATAAACCCACCCTGCAGAAGAATATTTTTTTTAATTTCCCCCTAGACCAAATCTGTGTGCAACTTTGCGTAAAAAAAATCTTTGCAACTACTCCTCCTATTCCTAAATATTTGTCTTTCTAGACATTTCAAATGGAGTACAACATACGGATGTATGTAGACATATTTTAGAGTGTAGATTTATTCATTTTGCTTCGTATGTAGTCACTTGTAGAAATCTTTAGAAAGACAAATATTTGGAAAGGGAGGGAGTAGAACGCATCCGGCTAGACCCATCTGCTACATGGCAAAGCGGGACACCGGCTGATGCGGGTGCACCCGCCAGCGGATACTAGTACACTACGCATTGCCTACGCAAGCATCAGCTAGAGCTTCATCAGGTCAGTGCAAAATTCAGATAACAAGAAGGTCACCGAAAATTCAGATAGCATCGGCTGGAGCTGCATTATCTCAAAACTGGAAATTCAGTTCAGCTTGCTCAGAGTGCCATAGGAAAAAGGAAATAAAAGCATGGACGGAGGGAGTACAGTTTAGATGGAATAGCATAATAATAATTTTCAGATAATGCCCTCAATGCTGACAACACCGCACACATGAGTACTAATGACACATTAATCTTCAGAATTCATAGGAGAACCGGGGTGATTGTCGGGGAAACTGATCGCCCGCGAACACCTATGGGACCGGAGCCCCTTTTCGGTACGGCAAGGGGGCGGAGGATGCACAAAGAGCGGATCGAAGCGTGCACGCGAGCAGTTTACCCAGGTTCGGGCCGCACGGATGCGTAAAACTCTACTCCTGCCTTGGTTTGTATTGTGTTCTTAGCTCGGGAGCAAGGAAGGCTACAGTGCTTGTCGCTAGCAACACCGAGCGTGAGAGAGATCGAAGATCGGAACCCCCTCTACGTTGCGCATGGGCCTCCTTTTATAGGTCGAAAGGGGTCACCGACAGGTGGCAACGCGACCGAGGGTAAAAATGTAAAAATGGTGGTAGTTGAAACAGTGTATGCATAGTGCTCTATACCTAACGCTGACGGCAGGGGACAAGGGCATTAAATGCCCGTCGCCGTCGCCGTCGCCCTAAACAGTGAAAAAATCGTCCGTCACGGTGTCTCCGTCCGCCACGATGGTGGCCTCGTCATCGCAGCTCGCCACCGTGTACCCCAGGCTGCACAGCCTTCCGCCACGTGCACCTGGAAGGGCCCCAGGGCGACGCGTGGCCGGATGAGCTGGAGCGCGGGCACGTAGTGGAAGCTTGCCGCGGCTTGCACCTTGCCGCGGTTGTTAACTTGTCGCGCCCGGGAGCTTGTTGCTCTCCGGGCCTTGCCGGGGCGCGCGATGCGCCACGGCAAGTCTCCTGAAATGCCATGTTTTGGCCTTCCTGGCAAGCTCCTCTTGCCAGGGCCTTGTGCCAAAGGGGTGGTTTGGAGCCTGGAGCGGCCTTCCCGGCAAGCTCCTCTTGCCGGGGTCTTGTTTCTTTAACTTGAATACTTTGTTCTTGAATGGCTCCGAAGGAACCATAGTGGGCCTTGGCGGGCGCGTGGTGAGCCCTGCCACGGGACGCTGCTACTGCCCGTGCACAAGTTGGGATACTAAGGTACCCCTATTTTAGTACACCGACAGGAGCCCCCGGGCCTGGGCCACACACGGTGCCGAGCGCTGTTGGGCCAGGCCTAGAACAGTGCACGGGCACACGCGGCCCACGGCGCGCCGCATCGCACTCCGTATCCACCGCGCCCCTCCCTAACGGCACGCGTCGATTGCGGCGTCGTGGGAGAGATCGTCGGCTGTTTCTTTAATGGGGGAAATGCGGAACGCCCCCCCTCTCCCCCTTAAAAGCAGGGGAAACAGGGGCAGTTCCCTCCATTCGCCCGCTTCTCCTCCATCCTCCAGAAACCCCTGCTGCTCCCCTCCTCCCCGAAGGTTGAAAGAGAGCAACGCTCCGCCCTTCCTCCGCCGCCGCCAGCCTCCCCAGCGCGTCGACTTCCTTCGCCGTCCCCGCCATGGCCCCGAAGGGCGACAAGGCGAAAGCCGCGAAGACTGCCAGGGCGCTGAAGCTAGCGTCAATGCGCAAGAAGATGGCGGTATTCCCGCCGAGGCTCAGCGCGGAGGAGCTGAAGGACTCCTTCTACCTTTTCTGGGCGAGGGAGACAAAAGCGCACCCGCGCACCAAGGTACTCCCCGCTGAGGCCTGCGACATGTTTCCGGGAGGATACGCCTTTTTTGCTCTGTTCTTCTATTGCGGACTCTGCCCACCATACTCCGAATTCTTCTGCGATATTATGAATACCTACGGGTTTCATCTCCTTGATTTCACCCCAAACGCCGTCTTGACCATGGCCGTTTTCGCACATCTGTGCGAGAACTTTGTCGGAGTCTACCCCAATGTAGCTCTTTTCCGCCATTACTTTACGCCTCGAGTAGAGTCTGGGTCTCCTCTGTCCGATGGGATTTCTTGGATCTTTAGGCTTCATAAGAAAGAGGCCTACTTGACTGGGGAGCTCCGCGGCAAGTGGGAGGAGTGGAGGGCCAACTGGTGCTGGATCATGGAGGATGAACCACAGCAGTTCACTTCCATGCGCCAAGTTGCAATAGTGCGCGGCAATGACTGGAGTGACCTGGCCCCTGAGGACGACAAGCTGAAGATAGCCATCACTAGGATTCTTCGCCTCCGGCAAGCCAGGCTCACTGTAGGGGCCGTCGGAGCAGATTTCCTTCGCCGCCGCATCGCTCCCTTGCAGGAGAGAAAGAGACCTGCTTGGGAGTTTGGTAACGCGGCAGACTTTATGAGGCTGCGCCCAGGCCTCAACTACAATTTAACTGTCATGGAGCTCAACGGAATGCTTCATGAGCTATTCAAGCACGACCCCAAACATCCAGAGTGGTTCGCATTGCCGCGGGGCGTAGTTCCGCTATGCAACAATTCGTCGCTCAGCGCTATCCGCGCGGCGATGCCGTGGTGTGACTCCCATGGGATTGACCCCACTTGGCGGGAGCCTTCTGACGAAGCCGTGCAAACGTTCTTCGACAACTTGGTGGAGCAGCCAATCAATCCCGACGAGAAGAGAGGCCTCACCCGCGACACCACCGACCAGGAGATGGCGCATATTGCCACCAGGTTGGAGGAGGCAGCTGCAGCCAGGGCCGCGGGCGAGTTCAGATACACTTTGGAGGAGGCAGATGCAGCGGAGGCGGTAAGTCTGGCCGAGGAGGAAGAGCTCCTTAAATTGATAAAGCCTGTCGGGCAACCTGCTGGGACAAGCGAGGCCGCCGAGCAAGGTACAGAGTCGAGCGGGCCTGCCGAGCAGGGCGCCGAATCAAGCGATTCTGCCGAAGACTCAGGCGGGTCGCTGAATCTCGACTCCTCCTCTTCGTCCTCGGGTAGTTCACCGCCACCGGCAAGTCCTTCGGCTCCAGCGAGGAGGCGCCTCCGCAAAGCCGCGGACGTGGCGGAGCGTCCGGCGGGCCAGCAGCCGCAGCGCCGCTCGACGCGCGCCACCACGATAAGCAAATCCGCCAAGGGAGTGCCCCGCGCTTCAGCAGCGGCTGGAGGAGGGTCTTCCCGGGCTGGGGCTAAGGCTCCTGCCGCCCCTCGGGCCTCGGCGACAACTGGAGCGGGGTCTTCTCAGGCCACCGTCCCTGCTCCCGCCAAGCGGCCGAGGGAGCCTACTCCTCCAGCTCCTCGCGCCAGGACGCGTGAGGCGGACTTTGACTTCTCCGTGCTCAGCTCTGACGAGGAGGATGAAGAGTAAGTACTGGCAACTCTTGTTTCCTTTGATTTTCGTTGTTCTTGTCTTGAATTTTCTTTGCCTGATTCTGATTTTGTCTGTCTTCCAGGACCCTGGCCCAGAGGGCGGCGAAGAGGGCCAAGATCCCGGTGGTCGACCTTGAGGACGAGCCCGTCGCAGCAGCAGGGGATGCGCCTGCGACAAGCTTGCCGGACCGGGCAGCTGCTCCGCAGAGCAGCCCCCAGCGCAGCCCTCAGCGTAAATCTTCTGACCACTCTCCGCTTGTCGGGCACGCGTGGGCTTTTTATCCTTGTTAATGTTTTGTTTGTTCGTTGACTTGTGCAGAAGCAGAGCAGCAGCCTCAGGAGCGCCAAGAGGTTGCTCCCGACGAGCCGCACATCTCGACCTCCCCGCCAAGGAGGAGCTCCCCGGCGAGGGAGGATACTCCGCCAAGGGCGAGTACTCCGCCAAGGGCGAGCACCCCGCCAAGGGCGAGCCCCCCGCCAAGGGAACGCGCCAGCGGCCCTCCGCCGGCGGGGGCTACCACCACGCCGCCGAGGGAGGACTCCCCGGCAAGGAACCCCATCGAAGAGGAGGCCCGCGCAGGTAACCCTTGTACTTTTCTTCTCTTGAATTTCTCTTTTTGGATATTTGCTTGACAGATACTTTCTTCTTTCTTCTTCTTTTCTTGTCTTCAGACTCGTCTGCTCCAGAGCCGATGGAAACGGAGGCCGCCACCGAGGAGGACGCGCGCGGCAACACTGGCGACGCCGCGGCTACCGAAGAGGCGATCGGTACTGACGAGCCTGCCGTCGAAGAGGCAGCCAAGGATGCCGACGCGGCAGCAGAGGAGGGGACCGGCGCTCGCACTGACGGCCCTGAGGCCGCAGGAGCGTCAGACGCTGCGCCGATCGCCGACCCTGCTGCTGCCGCGGCCGAAACAGGCGCCTACCTGGAGGCTGGAAACGGGGTCTTCATTCAGCTCCCGTGGGCATCTACGTCAAGGGCGCCGCGGAGGGAGAGGTCTTCGATGGGGAAGTCCTCGCCTCCGCCGGGCTGAAGTTCGTCGACGCGCCCGGCAGCAGTAGCAAGCCCGAGGAGGAGCAGCTTCTGCGGAGGCTTCTGGCCCTGTACCGCGCCAGGCAGGCCAAGCTGGAGTCCCGAGAGGCTCTGGCCACCAAGGCGGGCGTCGACTTGGAGAAGCGCGCCGAAGAGCTCCGGGCCGCCAACCAGGCGGCCCTCCGATCCTTGGCGGAGGAGCGGGAGGAGCTCGCCGAGGCGCATCAGGCGTTCATACTTGAGAAGGCCGAACCAGAAGAGCAGCAACGGCTCACCGCTGAAGAGCTGTCTCGGCGGGAAGGTGAACTAACGTTGCGGAAAGTCGACCTCGACAGCCACGAGGACGACCTTGCCGCGCGCGAACAGTCCCTTGGCGGAGCTCTGCAGGAGGCGAAGTACGCCGCGGCAGCTGCTGAGACCGCCAAGAGAGACTTGGAGGCGAGGGTGGCGCAACTGGAGATCCACTTGAAAGCGAGCGAGGAGAAGGTTGCTGCGCTCGTGTCGGAGAGGGAGAAGGATGCCCACAGCCATTCCGAGCTGCAGGTCCGTCTCTCCGACAAGGGCAAGGAGCTCGCCATCGCCAAGGATTCTGTTGCAGACTTGGAGTTGAAGCTGTCCACTCTCACCGCATCACTTGACAGCGCCAGAAATCGGGAGACGAAGCTGAAGGAGGACCTCAGGGCTGAGAGGGCACTGTTAGATAGCGCCGCCCTCTCCCAAAACAACTTCAGGCTGATGGTGGAGCATTGGACCGAGGGGCTTGTCGCCGCCGCTGCTGACATCGACAGGGAGTTGGCGGGGCTGGGGACGGAGCACCTCGGCTACTCCACCGACGAGAACCTCCCTCACAGCGCCGTGCTAAGCTTGTTCTTCAGGGGAGTGGCGCCGGCCCTCCAGCAGCTCCGGGAGAGGATCCCCACGCAGCTGGCGAACGAGGCGCGCAGGCTTTGCACAGGAGTCATGGAGAGGGTGCTGATGAAGATAGCCTACCGCAACCCAGGACTCAACCTCGATAACGTCCTCAGGACCTTGCCGCCCGACGCCGACCAGGAGGCGCTCAGGACCCTTGTCGCCCCCATCATGGCCAAGGTGGGCAAGATCAAGAGAGTCGACGGTGACCGCGCGGACTAGGCTGTTTTCCTTTTTGCTTCCTTTGTCGCTGCCAGCCATGTTAAAAACAATAGTCTATTAGAACAGCGACAAGTTATTTTGTAATATAACTTTACTTTGGGTAGTTGACGCAATGTTATTTCCTTTACTTGACTTCTTTGCTTTGTATGCTTTTACCCTACGCTTTTAGGGAACTTGCCGGCGAAGGGACCCTTGCCACGAGCGCTGAGTGCGGAACTTCAGCAGCCTGCCGGCAGTGCCGTCGCCGACAAGAAACCTTGTCGCAGCTAGTCGCAGCACACTTAGATTGTTGAGCGAACTCGAAAACGAAGTAAGGGCGCGACACTTGTCGCAGCATGCTTAAGCCGTTGAGCATGCTCAAAACAAAGTAAGGGCGCGGCTAGCCACGAGTTGGTTCCTCCGCGCACAGGTTTTCCATACAAAGTGCGGTCGTTCAAGGAAGATAACCTTAAAATTAAAAAATTCGAATGCTCAAACTTTGGCGACTTAGCTATTGTGTTGTTTGCTTCCCGGCAAGGCGAGGCTTTCTTGAACGGCACTTGGTCCATACCACTGTCTCCTTCCCCCCGACAAACTTGTGCGCGAGGAAAAACTTCTTTCTGCTTGAGAGAAAAAGAAAAAGGGAGGAAACATAGATATGGAGCCTTGCGGCTCGTTATTGCTTACCGGGGGCGTGTGCTGCACAAAATGTCAGATAATACATGCAAGAAAAGCGAAAAGGCATGAAAACGACAAGTTGTGCAAGGCACAAAAGTTTTACTGATGCACGGGGTCTGCGCCCGGCTTTGTACAAAGGTTTACATGCAACAGCGGCAAGACTTGTACAAAAGGTGGTTGCCGGAGCGGATCACGGCAACCGCGCCTTATGGGTGAAACTTGCGAAGGTGCTCAATGTTCCAGGAGTTGCTCACCGGTAAGCCCTCTTCGGTCTCAAGGCGGATAGCGCCGGGCCTTGTGACTTGTCTCACCCGATAAGGGCCTTCCCACTTCGGCGTCAACTTGTTGAAATTCTTGGCGGACTGAACGCGCCGAAGAACAAGGTCGCCTTCCTCGAGACTTCTGGCTTTAACTTTGCGGCTATGGTAGCGGCGCAAAGCTTGCTGGTATCGAGAAGCTCGTACAGCAGCCTAAAGACGGTCCTCCTCAAGGACCAGTGCGTCGTCTTGCCGCAGCTGCTCTTGCTCGAGCTCATCGTAAGCGAGCACTCGAGGCGACCCGTATACGAGTTCCGTGGGGAGAACTGCCTCTGCTCCATAGACAAGAGCAAAGGGTGTCTGTCCAGTGGCTCGATTTGGTGTCGTTCTGATTGACCAAAGAGCCGCCGGCAACTCTTCAATCCAGTTTCTTCCGCATTTGTGTAGCCTATCGAAAGTTCTCGTCTTGAGCCCGCGCATCACTTCAGCGTTTGCCCTCTCCACTTGACCATTGCTCCTCGGGTGAGCAACAGAAGCGAAGCAGACCTTGGCACCAAGGTCTTGGACGTATTGCATGAAGGTGCGACTTGTGAATTGTGTGCCGTTGTCGGTGGTGATCCTATTAGGGATTCCGAAACGGCAAACAATTGACCTGAAGAACTTGACTGCTGACTGTGCGGTCACCTTCCTCACTGGTTCCACTTCCGGCCACTTTGTGAACTTGTCGATGGCGACGTACAAGTACTCAAAGCCCCCGGCTGCGCGGGGAAAAGGGCCGAGGATGTCGAGCCCCCAGACCGAAAATGGCCAGGACAAAGGGATCGTCTGGAGAGCTTGAGTTGGCTGATGTATTTGCTTGGCATGGAACTGGCACGCTTCACACTTGATCACTTGTGCAGTTGCATCCTGGAGGGCTTCTGGCCAAAAGAAACCTTGTCGGAACGCCTTGCCGGCAATTGCTCTTGCGCCAATGTGGTGGCCACATATGCCTCCATGTATCTCTGCCAACAGCTTTTGCCCATCTTCCCGGGGAATGCACTTCAGTCTAACACCGTTGAGTCTTCTTCTGTACAGTTCATTGCCGACGAACTGATACATACTTGACTGCCGGGTTATTCTTTCTGCCTCTTCTGGTTCTTCGGGAAGTTCTCCAGTTTAAAGGAAACGGACAATTTGCTGCGCCCATGCTGGAGCCTGAGGCTCAACAACAAGGACTAAAGACATCAGTGCTGCTGCGGGAACGTCAGCTTCTACGGCAAGAACCTGTGGCTCGGCCGGAGCTGGACGTTCCCCGGCAAGCTTGGCGGGGCAAAACTTGTCGGGAACGCCTGCTTCCATTGTACAAACCCTAGGGTCTGCAGGAGCAGACTGTTCCTCAGCAACTTTATCGTTGATCTTGGGGACCTTGTTGGCGGCGGCTTCGGGAAGTTTCGCCGGCAAGTAGTCGCCAGAGACCAACTTTCTCTTCTTACTTTGTCCAATCGATGGTGTAACGGACGGTTGAGTTAACTTGAGCACAAAGATCCCTGGTTCCACAGGTAGCTTTAGTGCAGCATACTTTGACAGGCCGTCTGCGACGTCATTTTGAGCTCTTGGAACGTGCTCCATCTGTAAGCCTTCAAAGTGCTCTTCAGGCTTCCTCACTTCGTCGACGTAAGCTTCCATCAATGGGCTCTGGTAGCTCTTATTCACTTGGCGGACAACCAACTGTGAATCACCCCGCACAATCAGCTTCTTGATCCCAAGTTCTGCTGCGATTCTGAGGCCGGCAAGCAAACCTTCATACTCTGCAGTATTATTCGTTGCTTGCTCCTTGGGAAAGTGCATCTGGACAACGTACTTGAGGTGCTCGCCAGTGGGCGCGACAAGCAGCATGCCAGCACCGGCGCCTTGCAGCGAGAAGGCAACATCGAAGTACATTATCCATTCTTTGCTCGTTTCTTTGACGGGGATTCTTGTCTCTGGAATTTCTTCATCTGGCGTTGGTGTGCATTCCGCTATGAACTCCGCCAATGCTCTGCTCTGGATAGTAGAAGTACTTTCAAACTTGAGGCCAAAACTTGACAGCTCTAGTGCCCACTCGACAATCCTGCCTGTTGCTTCTGGATTTTGCAATATCCTCTTCAGCGGAAAGCGAGTGACCACTGTTATTTCGTGTGCTTGGAAGTAATGGCGCAGCTTTCTCGAGGCCATGAGGAGGCCGAAAAGTAGCTTCTGCACCCCAGAGTATCTTGATCTAGCCCCCTGCAAGAGGGAGCTGACAAAATAAACTGGACGCTGCACCATCTTCCTCCGCACCTCTTCTTGCATCTGTGTAGACCCATCCTTATCGGGGCCAGAGCATGTCGGGGAAGCCCCCTGCTTGTCGCTGGATATGCTTGTCGGGGCTGTGGGCTCCTCATCTGCCTCCCTCTCCGCTACCAACGCAGCACTAACCACTTGATTGGTTGCTGCTAAGTACAGCAGCAACTTCTCTTGTGGCCTAGGTGCGACAAGTATTGGAGTGGAGGACAGGTACCTTTTCAAGTCCTGCAGCGCTGCCTCCGCTTCAGGAGTCCATTTCATTGGACCTGCCTTTTTCAAGATTTTAAAAAATGGCAGGGCGCGTTCTGCGGACTTAGAAATGGACCTGCTGAGAGCAGCCACACAGCCGGCAAGCCTTCGTACATCCTTAACGCGCTTCGGAGCCTCAATCTGCTCGATGGCTTTGATCTTGTCGGGATTGGCTTCAATCCCCCTCTGGGACACAAAGAACCCGAGAAGCTTGCCGGAGGGGACTCCGAACACGCACTTCTCGGGGTTAAGCTTGAGTTGTATCTTGCGCAGATTCGCAAAAGTTTCATCTAGATCTTGAATCAGGGTATCCTTGTCCTTGCTCTTGACCACTATATCATCCATGTATGCTTCTACATTCCTGTGTATCTGTGGCTCAAAAGCAGTGTGGACTACTGTGACGACCCCGGCCCGACCGTGCACTAATCATACACGCAAATGCACACGATCAAGCCTAAGGACTCACGTGAAGGAAATCACAGCACAACTCTAAAACATAAATAAAACATACAAGTTATATATTACAAGCCAGGGGCCTCGAGGGCTCGAATACATAACAAGTGTAATACACATAGTCAGCGGAAGCATTAGATGTCTGGGTACAGACATAGAACACAAGTTCAGATAGGCCTCATACGAGGCGGGGCAAAAGAAAAGCTACGATCGAAAAGGCGCAGGCCTCCTGCCTGGGACCTCCGATCCTACTCCTGGTCGTCGTCCGCCGGCTCCTCGTAGAAGTACTCGCCGGCCGGGTAGTAGTAGTAGCCAGCCTCGGGCTGGTAGTAGTAGTCGTCAACGGGGGCTGCGGGCACCATGGCTCCGTCGTCTGGTTTATCATGCGGGTAGGACAAAAGAGGAAGCAAAGCAACCGTGAGTACTCATCCAAAGTACTCAGCAAGACTTACATCAGATCTATACTAGCAATGCATTATTTTCAAAGGAGGCTTTATGTGGGTGGACTAGACTGCAGAAAGCCAGAATAGAGAGGGGAAAAGCCTAGTCCTGACGAAGACTAGCATCTTCAGGGTCTTGCAGCAATTAGAGGGGAAACAGAGTAGTAAGGCTCATCATAATAATGTATAGTGTTTACAGCAATATCAACTTCATATCACATATCTCAAGTCACCAGTTCTAGTTGTACCGAGGTGGATACAACTCCGAGTGTCCGTTACCGTAGGACAGGCTATCGATAGATTGTTTCTTCCCTGCAGGGGTGCACCAAGTTACCCACCACGCTCGCTTAACTCCGGCCGGACACACCATCAGGTCGTGCCCGCCCTCGGCTAAACAATACGACGCAACCCGACCGGATACCGCCAGAGAGGATCGAGCACGCCGGACTAATCCTATGCCCCCGGGGGTCATGGCCGTCGCCCCGGACACTCCGCACGTTGCGAGGCCGTTCGGTAGCAGACCTAGCAACCCCTTATACAAGCGCAGTTGCATCCTAAGTCCAATCCGAACGAGCCGCTCAATCGCTGACGTCGTGACGACTCCGGCTGATGTATACGACGCAGAGCACCCACTCACACCCACGTGGTGGTTAGTGCTATCGGACCCGGAGGCCCCTCGGATCAAATATCCAAATCGCTTAGTGTGTTGGGAGCGCGCGGTAACGAGCAGAGCCTACGATACTGTTGGCCCCGTCGTCCCGTCTCGAGGACTTGTGACAAGGACTGGGAAAGACCGGCCACGCCTCGTAGTTATCTCGCGGGTACCCTCACTGGTCACCCGACTCCACAGCTCATGCCTCAAAGGCACTCGCGGGTACCCCTCTGGGTCAACCCGCCTCCATCCAACATGTGTAGTAGTAACTTCAAAGTGTCATCAGACGCACGATACCTCTGGCCGCACGCCTTTGTTCCTGGCGACGTCCGGCCTCGGGGATCGATACGTCTTTAAACACGGTATGGTGAAACAGGGCATCCGTGTGGTTTCATGCCGATGAGGAATCCGAGGAATCACCCTCGTTGGACTCCTAAACGACAAGTCCCGTTAAGGTGGTACCAGAGGAATCACCCTCGGCGGTAATCACAATAACGGATGCACGACAAAAGCTAAGTCGGACGTGGGAAGAGGAATCACCCTCGGTAACCCACGACGAGCTAGCTATACTACAGGGACAACATCGAAAGTGAGTTCGGAGGTATCACCCTCGTCACCCGATGTTAACTCTGCGGAGTCGAGCATATTAGGGGGGGTGTGCGGTGATGTGAAGAAGGTCAGGGGAAGGGGCTCGATCGGTTGATCGAGGCAAGGGTACTAGCGAGGCAACTACGAGAGTGCGGGGTCACAGCAGTGCTACCCAACCTATACTAAGCAGTTTATGAATAAAGACAGGTATCAACAATTTAGCAAAGACAGGCTATGCAACAGTAATAGGAGCAGTAGCAGTAGCAGCAATTCTAATGCAAGAATAAGAGAGAATAGACATAGGCGATATCGGAAATGCTCAAGGGGGGGTTGCTTGCCTGGTTGCTTGGCAAATGAAAAGGAACAACGGCGGTGAAGTAGTCGATCACCAGGGCATCGTCGGCGGTCTCGGGGTCTACCGGGAAGAAAGGGGGAGAGGAAACAATATAAATACACGGTAACAAAAGTAATTACAAAGCGTGACAAACTAACGCAGTGCTACCGATAACGGAGGAGGGGAACCCATCCGGGAAAGTGTTTCCGGTTCCGGACCTGTGTCGGACAGATTACCGGAGGGGAACGGTTGCAGGTTAGTGGTGTCAGAGTCAGGTGACAGCTAGGGTGCAGTGCAGGGTTGCCTAAAGACATGTCTAAGTCATTTAGCTATTTTAGGAATTTGTTTGGATTTATTTTATTAAAGTTGAGCACTATTCATTTATTGAAAACAGGCCGAAAGTTCCATGTTCAGCTAGCTAGGGGCATCTGACGGGAATACGGAGGGCGTATCTAGATTCGTATCGAAATTCTGAGCAACTTTCATATATAAATTATTTTCATCGGAGTTACGGATTAAAAGATATGATTTTTCTAAAGTTTAAATGATTTTCTGGATTTTATTTAAATTAACAGAAAAAGGAGATATGACATCAGCATGATGTCATGCTGGCATCAGCGAGTCAACATGACGGCTGACCAGTCAAATCTGACATGTGGGTCCAGTGGGACCCACATGTCAGCCTCTGCTATTTTTAACAGTGGATTTTTTAAACTAGCAGAGAGATTAGTGAGGTGGGCCCCATATGTCAGCGAGCGTTTAGGTTAGTTAATTATTTTATTTATCTAAAACGCTTAATTAGCTTAATTAGTTGAGGTGGCCCACATGTCAGCGGCACACGTGAACAGTAAGCGCGCGTTGACTCGGTCAACGAAGTCTAACGCGCTGCGGGGCCCATCGGTCGGTGACTCAGGTGGGCCCCAGTGGTCAGTCCACGCGGCAGTGGCGCCGGAGACGGCTCCGGCGAGCTCCAAACGCGACGGCGATCGCCGGAGCAGCTCGGAAATGCGCCACAGAGGACCATTTCGCGCGCGCCCGGGCCCGTTCGAACGGGCAGTTCAACCCGCGTCCAACCATGGTGGTCGGAGCGGCTGGAGTGGCCGGTAAGGGCGCCGGCGTTGAGGTTTGCGGCGGCGCCCGCACGGGCTAGCGCGGGCATGCGAATGCAGAGTGCGGCAAGGTAAACTCGAGCGCGTGTTCGCTCCTTGGCGATGCAAGGAGCACACCTAAGTGCTTAGACTCGACAGGCATGAGCTCTAGCGACGGCGGGGATGACCGTCCGCGGCGGCCGGAGCACGTCGGTGGAACAAACTACCTACCGTGCGTTCAGGAGCATGGAGAGAGAGGGGAAAAGAGGCGGTGCTCACTGGGATCTCACCGGAGGGCTCGGGGAAGCGAGGGGGTGTCGGGGTCGAGCGAATCGACCGAGAATGGCCGCCGGAGTCGAGGACGAGGAAGAGCTCGGAGAAGCGCCTGCAGCATGCCTCAGCTTCAATGGCTGAGCGAGGTTGATGAGGGAGAGGGCGACGGACCCCCAGGACTTGCTCCGGGGACGTGGGGTCGACGGTGGCCGCGAGTACGGGCGGCGCACGGCGGTGGCAGCGCTCGGGTCCGATCCAAAACGAGAGGGAGACAAGGGAGAAGGGAGCGAGGGGAGGAACTGGGTTTAGGGTTAGATCCAGGGGGCTCGGCCTCGACTTTATCCATTCGGGGAGGGCGGCGGATGCCCGGCGCGTGGAGATCGCCGGTGCGGGCGGCTGCGGTGGTGACAGCAGGCGGGAGCAGTTGGAGACGAACGAGAAAATGGGCTGGGCCGGCTCCTGCGAGGTGGGCGACAGGTAAGGGCCGGCTGGGCCGCGAGCCAGGTAATTCCTTCGCCCGTTTTCTTTTTCTGCTTTTCTTTTATTTTATTTGCAGAGAGGAAAAGGGATTTATTTGGGCATCACATACACTTAGGAAAAATATGGGAAGAGCCCCAATAAATCCATGGCGATTTTAGACAGTGCCAAAAATTGTTTTGGAGACCAATGGATTTCATTTGGAATTTTCATAAATGAATTAGCATTTAAAAATGCTGGAAGTGCACTGAATTAATTCCCAGGGGCAATTTGGTGGTTCCAGAATATTGGTTTCAATTTTATAATTGCCCTGAGATTATTTGCAACATTATGGACATTTTAGTTTTGCCATATGAAGGAAGAAATATTTGACTTAAGTTTGAATTGAGTTTCAGGTAGAAATTTGAATTGATCTGCTTAACCTTGGCTAATAGCATTGCAAATGAACATGACTTGGCATGTTTAAGAGGTGATCACTGTGGTGTGGTTCTGGGGATGTTACAAATCTCCTCCACTACAAGAAATCTCGTCCCGAGATTTAAGTGGGGAAGCAAAGGGTAACTTCGGAGAACGAACCTTTACAAGGTTGAGTATCTGGTGGATAATACAGGGAATGTGGCAGAAAGAATCTCTCGAGTTGAATCTTAAGAAAACATCGAGAGTAAGGTATGAAGGTATGATAAGAGGTTGCAAGCGGGCATACAATCGTTCAATGCTTGAAGTAGAGTGTGAAAAGGGGTTCAGAGCATCGGGAATAGATCATCTCTCGAAGGGTGGCTCGTGATAACACTCAAAGCCAAGAGCAAAGGATATTTCAGAATCCAGGATGAACAGAAGAGTCAGGTTTTTGACCCTGTGGAACTAGGAAGAGGGTCGATCAAAAGTAGAGAGAACGGTGTCAATTTACCGGTCACGACTACAAGGTATGTCAGAGGATACCTGTCAGTTATGTCGGCGACAACATCGGTACCAAGGGCGAGGGACGAAGAGAACCATTTTCCTGCTCGTTGAACGAGGCGGACCATTAGGCAAAGTTCTCGTCCATCGGTGGTTACCGGAATGTCATCAACAATAGTAACAGGGTCTCACTGACAGAGTTGTAGACCGAGATGTTTTCATAAGCAGGGAATTATTCCTGCTCATGTCTTAATGATCTCAAGAAAGGTTAAACAAACCAATGGAAAGGAAAATGTGATTAATTGATTAATCAAACCAATGGAAAGGGAAATGTGTTTACACACACAAGAATTAGGGGTATATCATTTCGCAAGAAAGAGCGGAGCATGATATACATGATAGGGCAGCAAGTACAAAAACATTTCGTTAAAGGGACGAGGAAAAATTCACGATGTTCACCAGAACAACGGTGTTTGGATAATCGATCAAGGAATAATTAGCATTGCGCCTCCAATATTCTTGTTGATATTCAAAGACCTCAAGAGGTACCGAGAAACAATCACAAGGTTATCTCGGGATGTAGGGAATAACTAATCACAACCAGGTTTGTGTTGGTCGAAAATCAAGGATGACGTCAACGGTATCTCAAATCATTGAGGGGCAGGGATGGTAGTTCTGGCCATGAATTCAAGGGACATCTCAGAAGAAGTCAATATGTTGACGGTGATCATAACACAATAGTCGAGAGGTTCTAAGAAGAGGGAATCAATCGGCAAGATGATCAAAGTAGCTAGAATGAAATTCGAGGTGGACGAAACCACGGATATATCACAAGCTCTGAATCAAGCTTGTTGTTCAAGGTGAAGTGAGAAAAGGGAAGAAGATCAACGTAAGCTTAGCTTATCGTCGGAAATGGTGCTCCGGGAAGAAGGACCCGGAAGCACGATTATAATTTAGCATGATAATGATATAGCTGATCAGGCTAGGAATGATGTGATGGAGTATTACTCCAATAGGAATTTACAAGGGGTAGTGCGGTAACACAACATCCTCGAGAAAACAAAGGGGGGGTGATACTCGAGGTAGTTCAGATTAGAGGTTGGTCAGGCATATTGATTTAAAGAGAACAAGTGCTTTAACTTGTTCATGAAATGAGATCAAGGAAGAACAACCATGGTCGTACCTCGATTGCAAAGGATCAATGTAAAATGCAAGATGAATTTTACAACAAGGGATTATTATTTTTACGAGCAGCGTCCATGATAAGTTCTACATCGGGTCCATGGGCATGAACACAAAGGTCCAAGGTCGACTCCCACTTCTTCAATGCATAACCTTTCATTCACTTCTCGTCTTCGAAGAAATTGTAGAGTCGAAAAATTTATTCGACGGAACGCGAGTAGATATAACCCGCATAGCTTTTGATTCACACAGACTAGAGAAGGCATATGTTCAACCCTTCAGGGCAACTTAGGACCATATACCAGAAATTTTAGGAGTAAATAACTCAGGCCCGATAGTAGAGCATGGTTGACAGGACAGAGGATACAATTTACCAAAGGTATTATGTATCCGAGGAAAGACTCACAGGGTTATTGAAAAAATGGAAGACGTTGTCGGATAAAATCCAACAAAGGACCAGATGGTCGGTAAAGAATCTGATGTGAGTATCGGTACTCAACCAGAAGAAGAAGGAATGCAAAGTCATCGAATTATAGAAACATCGGAATAATTCAACGTTTGGGTACAGGGGAATTATAATTCCAAGACGAAGGACCAGAAGCAAAGGCTCTGATCAAAAGAAAGAATAAGTTGAATAAAATTTGTTGGTCAATCCACCAAGGATTGATTTACCGAGAACCAGCTCATATCATCCTGAAGTACGTCTGAGCCGGAAGGATGGATTAGTAGGAATCAACTGATGATTACGAATATTCGCAATATATTGAATCAAGGGACGCATAATGATAGCGACAAGGATGTCAACGAAGGTTATATGGAATTTATCATGATGCAGACAGACAAAAATTTCAAGAGCAAGAGTCTGTAGAGGATTTTTGGGAGATCAGATAGCAATACGAAGTATTTCATGGAACACAAGAACAACTGGGGATGAATGGATCATCGGTGTTGTGAGGGATTATCCGCAGTGCGAAAGAAACTGTACGGCAGTAGGCTCAAAGGATTCTCGGAGTACAAGGAGTACCTCGGGGTATCTTATACAGAAAGGGGTGGCTGGGAATGAAGATTCAAACGGTAAGGATGTGTAGTTGTTCACGGTGATTATCGGTAATAGGGCACTTGCAAAAGCAGTGTGCATAATGGTCTCGATGAACTTCGAGGAGTATCTTCGGAGTCTTCTGATGATGACACGCCATCTTCGGGAAAAGGGGACTCTCCGGAAGAAAGTGGTTACGAGACCCTAGTGTCGGAGTTAGTAAAATCATTTAACCCGAATAGAAGAGAGATTCAGAGTCCCAGAGTAAAGACGAGGAATAAAAGATCCTAATACCACCCAGTTGGCGACGTGGGGCCATAAGCCACACAGCCAAGTTAGTAAAACATTTTTGGACCTCTAGACTCGACTTCGGCCAAGGAGTTGGAAAGGGGGTTCCTACAGGCAGTCGGCTCTGATACCAACCTGTGACGACCCCGGCCCGACCGTGCACTAATCATACACGCAAATGCACACGATCAAGCCTAAGGACTCACGTGAAGGAAATCACAGCACAACTCTAAAACATAAATAAAACATACAAGTTATATATTACAAGCCAGGGGCCTCGAGGGCTCGAATACATAACAAGTGTAATACACATAGTCAGCGGAAGCATTAGATGTCTGGGTACAGACATAGAACACAAGTTCAGATAGGCCTCATACGAGGCGGGGCAAAAGAAAAGCTACGATCGAAAAGGCGCAGGCCTCCTGCCTGGGACCTCCGATCCTACTCCTGGTCGTCGTCCGCCGGCTCCTCGTAGAAGTACTCGCCGGCCGGGTAGTAGTAGTAGCCAGCCTCGGGCTGGTAGTAGTAGTCGTCAACGGGGGCTGCGGGCACCATGGCTCCGTCGTCTGGTTTATCATGCGGGTAGGACAAAAGAGGAAGCAAAGCAACCGTGAGTACTCATCCAAAGTACTCAGCAAGACTTACATCAGATCTATACTAGCAATGCATTATTTTCAAAGGAGGCTTTATGTGGGTGGACTAGACTGCAGAAAGCCAGAATAGAGAGGGGAAAAGCCTAGTCCTGACGAAGACTAGCATCTTCAGGGTCTTGCAGCAATTAGAGGGGAAACAGAGTAGTAAGGCTCATCATAATAATGTATAGTGTTTACAGCAATATCAACTTCATATCACATATCTCAAGTCACCAGTTCTAGTTGTACCGAGGTGGATACAACTCCGAGTGTCCGTTACCGTAGGACAGGCTATCGATAGATTGTTTCTTCCCTGCAGGGGTGCACCAAGTTACCCACCACGCTCGCTTAACTCCGGCCGGACACACCATCAGGTCGTGCCCGCCCTCGGCTAAACAATACGACGCAACCCGACCGGATACCGCCAGAGAGGATCGAGCACGCCGGACTAATCCTATGCCCCCGGGGGTCATGGCCGTCGCCCCGGACACTCCGCACGTTGCGAGGCCGTTCGGTAGCAGACCTAGCAACCCCTTATACAAGCGCAGTTGCATCCTAAGTCCAATCCGAACGAGCCGCTCAATCGCTGACGTCGTGACGACTCCGGCTGATGTATACGACGCAGAGCACCCACTCACACCCACGTGGTGGTTAGTGCTATCGGACCCGGAGGCCCCTCGGATCAAATATCCAAATCGCTTAGTGTGTTGGGAGCGCGCGGTAACGAGCAGAGCCTACGATACTGTTGGCCCCGTCGTCCCGTCTCGAGGACTTGTGACAAGGACTGGGAAAGACCGGCCACGCCTCGTAGTTATCTCGCGGGTACCCTCACTGGTCACCCGACTCCACAGCTCATGCCTCAAAGGCACTCGCGGGTACCCCTCTGGGTCAACCCGCCTCCATCCAACATGTGTAGTAGTAACTTCAAAGTGTCATCAGACGCACGATACCTCTGGCCGCACGCCTTTGTTCCTGGCGACGTCCGGCCTCGGGGATCGATACGTCTTTAAACACGGTATGGTGAAACAGGGCATCCGTGTGGTTTCATGCCGATGAGGAATCCGAGGAATCACCCTCGTTGGACTCCTAAACGACAAGTCCCGTTAAGGTGGTACCAGAGGAATCACCCTCGGCGGTAATCACAATAACGGATGCACGACAAAAGCTAAGTCGGACGTGGGAAGAGGAATCACCCTCGGTAACCCACGACGAGCTAGCTATACTACAGGGACAACATCGAAAGTGAGTTCGGAGGTATCACCCTCGTCACCCGATGTTAACTCTGCGGAGTCGAGCATATTAGGGGGGGTGTGCGGTGATGTGAAGAAGGTCAGGGGAAGGGGCTCGATCGGTTGATCGAGGCAAGGGTACTAGCGAGGCAACTACGAGAGTGCGGGGTCACAGCAGTGCTACCCAACCTATACTAAGCAGTTTATGAATAAAGACAGGTATCAACAATTTAGCAAAGACAGGCTATGCAACAGTAATAGGAGCAGTAGCAGTAGCAGCAATTCTAATGCAAGAATAAGAGAGAATAGACATAGGCGATATCGGAAATGCTCAAGGGGGGGTTGCTTGCCTGGTTGCTTGGCAAATGAAAAGGAACAACGGCGGTGAAGTAGTCGATCACCAGGGCATCGTCGGCGGTCTCGGGGTCTACCGGGAAGAAAGGGGGAGAGGAAACAATATAAATACACGGTAACAAAAGTAATTACAAAGCGTGACAAACTAACGCAGTGCTACCGATAACGGAGGAGGGGAACCCATCCGGGAAAGTGTTTCCGGTTCCGGACCTGTGTCGGACAGATTACCGGAGGGGAACGGTTGCAGGTTAGTGGTGTCAGAGTCAGGTGACAGCTAGGGTGCAGTGCAGGGTTGCCTAAAGACATGTCTAAGTCATTTAGCTATTTTAGGAATTTGTTTGGATTTATTTTATTAAAGTTGAGCACTATTCATTTATTGAAAACAGGCCGAAAGTTCCATGTTCAGCTAGCTAGGGGCATCTGACGGGAATACGGAGGGCGTATCTAGATTCGTATCGAAATTCTGAGCAACTTTCATATATAAATTATTTTCATCGGAGTTACGGATTAAAAGATATGATTTTTCTAAAGTTTAAATGATTTTCTGGATTTTATTTAAATTAACAGAAAAAGGAGATATGACATCAGCATGATGTCATGCTGGCATCAGCGAGTCAACATGACGGCTGACCAGTCAAATCTGACATGTGGGTCCAGTGGGACCCACATGTCAGCCTCTGCTATTTTTAACAGTGGATTTTTTAAACTAGCAGAGAGATTAGTGAGGTGGGCCCCATATGTCAGCGAGCGTTTAGGTTAGTTAATTATTTTATTTATCTAAAACGCTTAATTAGCTTAATTAGTTGAGGTGGCCCACATGTCAGCGGCACACGTGAACAGTAAGCGCGCGTTGACTCGGTCAACGAAGTCTAACGCGCTGCGGGGCCCATCGGTCGGTGACTCAGGTGGGCCCCAGTGGTCAGTCCACGCGGCAGTGGCGCCGGAGACGGCTCCGGCGAGCTCCAAACGCGACGGCGATCGCCGGAGCAGCTCGGAAATGCGCCACAGAGGACCATTTCGCGCGCGCCCGGGCCCGTTCGAACGGGCAGTTCAACCCGCGTCCAACCGTGGTGGTCGGAGCGGCTGGAGTGGCCGGTAAGGGCGCCGGCGTTGAGGTTTGCGGCGGCGCCCGCACGGGCTAGCGCGGGCATGCGAATGCAGAGTGCGGCAAGGTAAACTCGAGCGCGTGTTCGCTCCTTGGCGATGCAAGGAGCACACCTAAGTGCTTAGACTCGACAGGCATGAGCTCTAGCGACGGCGGGGATGACCGTCTGCGGCGGCCGGAGCACGTCGGTGGAACAAACTACCTACCGTGCGTTCAGGAGCATGGAGAAAGAGGGGAAAAGAGGCGGTGCTCACTGGGATCTCACCGGAGGGCTCGGGGAAGCGAGGGGGTGTCGGGGTCGAGCGAATCGACCGAGAATGGCCGCCGGAGTCGAGGACGAGGAAGAGCTCGGAGAAGCGCGCGCAGCATGCCTCAGCTTCAATGGCTGAGCGAGGTTGATGAGGGAGAGGGCGACGGACCCCCAGGACTTGCTCCGGGGACGTGGGGTCGACGGTGGCCGCGAGTACGGGCGGCGCACGGCGGTGGCAGCGCTCGGGTCCGATCCAAAACGAGAGGGAGACAAGGGAGAAGGGAGCGAGGGGAGGAACTGGGTTTAGGGTTAGATCCAGGGGGCTCGGCCTCGACTTTATCCATTCGGGGAGGGCGGCGGATGCCCGGCGCGTGGAGATCGCCGGTGCGGGCGGCTGCGGTGGCGACAGCAGGCGGGAGCAGTTGGAGACGAACGAGAAAATGGGCTGGGCCGGCTCCTGCGAGGTGGGCGACAGGTAAGGGCCGGCTGGGCCGCGAGCCAGGTAATTCCTTCGCCCGTTTTCTTTTTCTGCTTTTCTTTTATTTTATTTGCAGAGAGGAAAAGGGATTTATTTGGGCATCACATACACTTAGGAAAAATATGGGAAGAGCCCCAATAAATCCATGGCGATTTTAGACAGTGCCAAAAATTGTTTTGGAGACCAATGGATTTCATTTGGAATTTTCATAAATGAATTAGCATTTAAAAATGCTGGAAGTGCACTGAATTAATTCCCAGGGGCAATTTGGTGGTTCCAGAATATTGGTTTCAATTTTATAATTGCCCTGAGATTATTTGCAACATTATGGACATTTTAGTTTTGCCATATGAAGGAAGAAATATTTGACTTAAGTTTGAATTGAGTTTCAGGTAGAAATTTGAATTGATCTGCTTAACCTTGGCTAATAGCATTGCAAATGAACATGACTTGGCATGTTTAAGAGGTGATCACTGTGGTGTGGTTCTGGGGATGTTACAACTACCCTCGCGAACGTTGAACCTGCATTCTTCAATCCAAAGGGCATGCGTATGAAGCAGTAAGTGCCACATGGAGTAATGAACGCGGTCTTCTCTTCGTCTTCTTCAGCCATAAATATCTGGTGGTACCCGGAGTATGCATCAAGGAATGAAAGCAACTCACACCCAGCCGTGGAGTCAACGATCTGGTCAATGCGCGGCAAGGGAAATGGATCTTTGGGACAAGCTTTATTCACATCGGTGAAGTCTATACAAAGCCTCCACTTCCCATTTGCCTTGCGCACGACAACAGGGTTGGCCAACCACGTGGGATGAAGTACACCTCTGACAAGGCCTGCTGCTTCCAGCTTCTTGATTTCCTCAGCGATAAACTCTTGGCGCTCCACTGCATGCTTTCTGACCTTCTGCTTGACGGGCCGCGCGTGAGGACAAACGGCAAGCTTGTGCTCAATCACTTTCCTGGGAACACCAGGGATGTCAGACGGTTGCCATGCAAACACGTGGACATTCGCCCGCAGGAAAGCAACGAGCGCGCTTTCCTCTTTAGGATCGAGCGTGGCACTGATGGTGAAAGTACCACCAGTGCCATCCTCCTTGGCAGACACCTTCTTGGTTGCAGGCGGAGCTGCCATTCCCTTCTTGCACTTGCTGGGGGAGCTCGATGGTGCGTCCTCGACGGCAGCGCAGCACTCTGAAGAGGTGCGTTTGCCGGAGTGGGCCCCAGAGCTCTTGCCGGACTTAGTCTTGTTCTTCCCCCCGGGAGTTTCAGCGGCAAGTGTCTCGCTGTGTGTTGCGGCTGCTGCGTCCCGGTAAATCTTGTCGGCGCAGATAAGCGCGTCCTTCTTGTCGCCAGGGACAGAGATGACGCTTATCGGGCCTGGCATCTTGAGCATGTTGTAGGCATAATGAGAGGCCGCCATGAACTTGGCGAGCGCTGGACGGCCAAGTATCCCATTGTAAGGCAACGGGATATCGGCGACGTCAAAGGTGATCCTCTCAGTCCTGAAGTTCAGCTCTCCGCCAAAAGTCACTGGCAGTGTGATTTTCCCCTTCGGCTTGCTCCTTCCCGGGTTGATCCCTTGGAATGTTCCGGTTTCCTCGAGCTCGCTGTCGGGGATCTGTAGTCTCCGGACCACAGCAGAGGAGATCAGGTTCAGGCCGGCCCCGCCATCAACCAACATCTTGGTGACCTTGAGGTTGCGGATGGTTGGTGAAACCAACATCGGCAAACACCCGACCGCAGTTGTGCGGTCAGGGTGATCCTCAATGTCGAAGATGATGGGCATGCTGGACCACTTCAGGAGTTTGCGCGACTCAACGGGTGGCTCTGCTGCATTAACTTCCCGCACCCATTGTTTGAGTTGGCGGTGGGAAGTATGCAGAGAGGCACCTCCATCGAGGCACAGAACTTCTGTAGCCTTCTGGAACTCCTGCTCGCTGTTGTCTCCGTCGTCCATGTCTTCATCGTCGTCTTCGTCTTCGCCCTTGTCGCGGCCGCGGGGAGGTCTATCTCCTTGCCGCTGCTTGGCCTTGCCGCGGCGTCCTCCCCGGCCATTGAATGGCCGCTTCTTGCCGGACTCTCCTCCACCTCCCTGGGCCTTCTCCTTGTCGCGTCGCTCGTACTCAGCCTTCTGCTGTTCGACGAGGTACTCGACCCTTTTGCAGTTCTGGAGATCGTGGCCCTTGGTGCGGTGGATCTTGCAGTACTGCTTGTCGGAGCCGTCCTGCTTGTCGGCGGCCGCTACTGGAGGGCTGAGTATGGACGCCGAGGAACTTGAAGTTGAAGCTGTCCACTCTCACCACATCACTTGACAGCGCCAGAAATAGGGAGACGAAGCTGAAGGAGGACCTCAGGGCTGAGAGGGCACTGTTGGACAGCGCCGCCCTCTCCCAAAACAACTTCAGGCTGACGGTGGAGCATTGGACCGAGGGGCTTGTCGCCGCCGCCGCTGACATCGACAGGGAGTTGGCGGGGCTGGGGACGGAACACCTCGGCTACTCCACCGACGAGAACCTCCCTCACAGCGCCAAGCTAAGCTTGTTCTTCAGGGGAGTGGCGCCGGCCCTCCAGCAGCTCCGGGAGAGGATCCCCACGCAGCTGGCGAACGAGGCGCCTACGGCAAGGTGCTCCGGTCCCATAGGTGTTCGTGGGCGATCAGTTTCCCCGACATCTTTTGGCGCCCACCGTGGGGAGAACTGCCTCTGCTCCATAGACAAGAGCAAAGGGGGCGGAGGATGCACAAAGAGCGGATCGAAGCGTGCACGCGAGCTGTTTACCCAGGTTCAGGCCGCACGGATGCGTAAAACCCTACTCCTGCCTTGGTTTGTATTGTGTTCTTGGCTCGGGAGCGAAGAGAGCTACATTACTTGTTGCTAGCTACACCGAGCGTGAGAATGATCGAAGATTGGAACCCCCTCTACGTTGCGCATGGGCCTCCTTTTATAGGTCGAAAGGGGTCATCGACAGGTGGCAACGCGCCCGAGGGTAAAAATGTAAAAATGGTGGTAGTTGGAACAGTGTATGCATAGTGCTCTATACCTAACCCTGACGGCAGGGGACAAGGGCATTAAATGCCCGTCGCCGTCGCCCTAAACAGTGAAAAAAGCGTCCGTCAGGGCGTCTCCGTCCGCCACGATGGTGGCCTCGTCATCGCAGCTCGCCACCGTGTACCCCAGGCTGCACAGCCTTCCGCCACGTGCACCTGGAAGGGCCCCAGGGCGACGCGTGGCCGGATGAGCTGGAGCGCGGGCACGTAGTGGAAGCTTGCCGTGGCTTGCACCTTGCCGTGGTTGTTAACTTGTCGCGCCCGGGAGCTTGTCGCTCTCCGGGCCTTGCCGGGGCGCGCGATGCGCCACGGCAAGTCTCCTGAAATGCCATGTTTTGGCCTTCCTGGCAAGCTCCTCTTGCCAGGGCCTTGTGCCAAAGGGGTGGTTTTGAGCCTGGAGCAGCCTTCCCGGCAAGCTCCTCTTGCCGGGGTCTTGTTTCTTTAACTTGAATACTTTGTTCTTGAATGGCTCCGAAGGAACCATAGTGGGCCTTGGCGGGCGCGTGGCGAGCCCTGCCACGGGACGCTGCTACTGCCCGTGCATAAGTTGGGATACTAAGGTACCCCTACTTTAGTACGTACCTTGGGTACCACGTCGCTGCCAGTCCGGCACCTCCTGAGAGGGGCGCGGCGCGTGCACGGACGCCGAGGTCTTGGAATGCGCCCGGTCGTCCGTCTTGTCTTTGGACTTGGCGGCGCCGTGAGTTTCCTCGCCGGCGTCCGTCCTTCCGCCAGCGTCTACCCCACCGACCGTTGGCTCTGGTGGCGGCGGGATCGACGCGGACGGGCCTGCTACCTCTGAAGCCTTCTTCTTCGGCGGCATGTCGATGTAGTCGACGAAGTTGATGAAGCTGCTGAAGATTTCGCTCGCGTGAACACTGGATCGGGTTCACACAACCTCGACGCGGTCCCCTACCCGGCGCGCCAAAGATGTCGGGGAAACTGATCGCCCACGAACACCTATGGGACCGGAGCCCCTTTTCGGTACGGCAAGGGGGCGGAGGATGCACAAAGAGCGGATCGAAGCGTGCACACGAGCAGTTTACCCAGGTTCGGGCCGCACGGATGCGTAAAACCCTACTCCTGCCTTGGTTTGTATTGTGTTCTTAGCTCGGGAGCAAGGAAGGCTACAGTGCTTGTCGCTAGCAACACCGAGCGTGAGAGAGATCGAAGATAGGAACCCCCTCTACGTTGCGCATGGGCCTCCTTTTATAGGTCGAAAGGGGTCACCGACAGGTGGCAACGCGCCCGAGGGTAAAAATGTAAAAATGGTGGTAGTTGGAACAGTGTATGCATAGTGCTCTATACCTAACCCTGACGGCAGGGGACAAGGGCATTAAATGCCCGTCGCCGTCGCCCTAAACAGTGAAAAAAGCGTCCGTCAGGGCGTCTCCGTCCGCCACGATGGTGGCCTCGTCATCGCAGCTCGCCACCGTGTACCCCAGGCTGCACAGCCTTCCGCCACGTGCACCTGGAAGGGCCCCAGGGCGACGCGTGGCCGGATGAGCTGGAGCGCGGGCACGTAGTGGAAGCTTGCCGCGGCTTGCACCTTGCCGCGGTTGTTAACTTGTCGCGCCCGGGAGCTTGTCGCTCTCCGGGCCTTGCCGGGGCGCGCGATGCGCCACGGCAAGTCTCCTGAAATGCCATGTTTTGGCCTTCCTGGTAAGCTCCTCTTGCCAGGGCCTTGTGCCAAAGGGGTGGTTTTGAGCCTGGAGCGGCCTTCCCGGCAAGCTCCTCTTGCCGGGGTCTTGTTTCTTTAACTTGAATACTTTGTTCTTAAATGGCTCCGAAGGAACCATAGTGGGCCTTGGCGGGTGCGTGGCGAGCCCTGCCACGGGACGCTGCTACTGCCCGTGCACAAGTTGGGATACTAAGGTACCCCTACTTTAGTACACCGACAGTGATGCTTGGTTAATTTCTTGCTGCATGCTGTTTTGCTTTAGAAATCATAGGAGCACTAAGGACACGTTAATATTCCGAATTCCAATAAAGTGCATCATGCTAGAATGAACAGGAGGATCGTCTTCTCTACATGCCTTGCAAAATGCCTATAGAAGAACAACCAAAAGAAAACCAACATCATTATTATGTCAAAGGAGAACAACCAAAAGAGACACCTTTACTGTATGAAAAACAGAAATCAGGATGATCGTGCTAAGCTTCTTGTAGTAGTACCACTGTTGGATGCTCATAAGTGTTTTAGTAATCAGGTGAAAGATACAAAGACAAGGCAGTAATGGATAAGCTGTTTGGTGTGTGAAATTCTCTAGAAACTACTCAGTAACCTGTTTTCAGTCATACAAATAATGAGTAATTGACAAAAAACTACCAATTTTGAGGCGATCGTCCCACTGAACAATGATGTTGCCACCCCTGATCGCGCTGCTGGACCATTCCGACCTGCCGTGCCCACCCCTGCCGCTCGAAGGTCCTCCACGCCACCGCCAAGGCCGTCGTCGTCATGGGCGCCATGGGCACTGGCAAGTCCCGACTCGCCATCGACCTCGCTCTACGCTTCAGAGGGGAGGCGTGGCTACCAACAAGGTGCAACCTCGCAAGTGAGCCGACGTCCCGCACCACCTGCTCGGCCTCATCGAGGACCCCGACGAGGACTTCTCTAGTGCCGAATTCCGAGCTCCGCCACAACACGACCACTTCCAAGCTCCAATCTTTCGTTCTCATTCCCGTGTGACCATGTTCAGGGGAGCGTCGGGGGTCACGGGCGCCGTGGTGTGGGACAACTGCATAGTGCTTGTCAAGTTCTTGGAGCACGGCGCCGAAGCGGGCCTGATGTGGTGCGGGGATGCGCGCGCCGTGGAGCTCGGCGCAGGGTGCAAGAGCACAGATTCTGGATAAAAGGCAAGGGAGCAACATGTACCTTGGTGAGGATCTTGGGTCATTGGACCAAGGGACCAAAGTGTAGGAAAGATATTGAATGCAACTCATCCAAAAGTCCGAATTGATGTAAGAGGCGGGCAATATATTTCAACACCCCCTCATGTCTAGGCTTATTTTGTTACTAATCATGCTGATCAACACATGGCACCATTCATAGAGGCTAATAGTGACAACTTATCGCAACCAAAAAATTTCCCATCATGCCGACTGAACTTTATATTCATATGGACAACTTTGTTTGTTTCATGCCTGGCTAACATTTGGTCTCATATGAGACATATATTCTGTAATTATTTTGGTTGCAGGAATATAAAGCCAGGTTCAAAGTTCTCCAGGATAGCCGATTCAAGAGCATCGGGAAAGGAGGACGAAAATCAATGCATAGCCGAGTCGAATGATGTTAAACTCACACCGCTCGGTTGTTTTGTATCAAAGCCGGTATCACAATATCAGTTAATGGACCAGGAGTGTACGTCCAATGCAGGCATAGTTGATCACATCATCGGTACATCGCTGACTAATCCTATTATTATAATTGATCACGATGTCGAGCCGTCAAGACAAGAGCCAACGCAATGTTCGTTCAAGCAAAATGTCAAAGATTGCAACATGATCCATCAAGTCAAGCAATCGGACAAGATAGGACGATTGGAGTTTGTTGAGGCACGATCATTTGGACAGTCGGATCATTTTGACGGCCATCAAATGTTGACTCGACTATCTCCAGCCGATTTATCTAAAAGTGGATATGTACACGTAAATGATGATGGGATCAAGTCTTCGAGCAAGGATATTGTTAAAAAGTGCATCAAGAACAATCTTGAAGACGGAAATTCCATCAAAGCTAAAATGGTAACATCTAGCATTGGGGGGCAACAAGAGAATTCAAAGACCGTTGCACGCACAACCAAAGAAAGCAAAGGCCATGGTAAGCACAAAAGCAAAAAGCCGAAAGTCACTTTCGCGCAGTTATTAGAAAAGTACCAAAAGATAAGTGAGGGAAAGAGTGCTTATCGGCCGAGTGAAGCAAAAGCATCGAGGTCACCCCCAAGGCATAAATCTGAAGACTGAAATTGGCAAAGGAAGACGTTGAGCAAGCAGACTTCATATCCTCCTTTTGGGCCGCCAATGCCAATGTCGTGGATGCCTCCCTACGCTCATGTAAATCCATATCCATCATGGGACAGGTATGATACAAGGGCACATTATCCATCTTATTTTAGATCATCTCGCCAACATTATGTAGCTCCAAAAAGATCAACATTTGATGAACAATCACACGTCAAAGACCGTTTCAATCATAAGGAATCGGTCCGGAGCTCAAGGAACAAGAAAGAGGTGGTCAAGCAAGTGTACCAGGTCAAGAAAGATGGTCGTAAGTGTGCTACTTCAGATTTGTTCTCAAATAACAAAGAGCCAGTTAAAGTATTGACATTGGCTACAAAAGGCAACGAGGCAAGTCAATCAAGTGCCAAATCTTAAGGGAAGAAGTTGAGAGTGCACAAGGCCAAAAAAGAGTTGGCATTGGTTGAAACAGAATCACAGCCGAGGTGCCCACTCGGCTTAGCGCATTGGCAAGAGAAGGAATTACAAAAACTTAGTGCACATGAGTTGAGAAAGAAGAATATGGCATGGGTTCCCAAGAGGAGCAGTCAAAATAGAAATGATGTCCGACCTTCTATTGCAACAAGTGTTAAAAAAGTGAAGAAAGAAAAGGATGGCCGCAAGAGTACTATTTCAGATCCGACTCCAAATGACAAAAAGCCAGTCGAGTCTATGTTGGCTGCTAAGGACAAGAAAGTGAAGCAAGTAAATCTCAGGGATCCGATCACCGATTTCGGACAGGCCAAGCCGGAGATGCCCAAAGGCAGGAAGAACTTGCCAGTGCATAAACCAAAATCCCAGCCGGGATGCCCTCTCGGCTTATCATATTCGCAACAGAAGAAGTTGAAACAGCTTAGGGCCAAAGAGCTGGAGAAGAGGAACATGGCCTGGGTTCCTAAGGAAAATCCTCGAGACAAGTGCGGCATCACATCTCCTGTTGCGAAGCCAGCAGAAATAAGGGAGTACAAGTGTAAATCCCGTAGGCGAGGACGACAATTTTCATCTCACTATAGGAAACTCCAGGAGGCGTGTCATGCACATTCTTCAATCGTATCATCAAAATCAACGCTATGGAATTTATCCTCGGCCGAAACATCTGACTTATTTCGGTTATTCACACTTTGGTGGACGGATTCCCGAGCATCTTTGAGATGAGAACGCATGGCCGATATTTGCATATCGCCCTCGGAATTCATTGTGTTGGCAAAGCCGGCATCTGGCTAACGGTGTTCACCATGGTTGATCTCCTACTCCTATAGCCGATGCTCAGTGTTTGCCAATACTGGCAAGGCCGACTTAATTATTGAGTCGGCCACTGATCAAGGGTCTAGTACATAAAAAGCTCTGACTCCTGGTGTTAGTTATTTGCAGGACCCAAGTCGGGAGAGAGACATTGTTCGGCGGAGGCTTGATGGTTTACTTTGATCAATAATGAGTTGAGTCGCCGAACAGTTGACTGTATTCCTTTGTGGTGCATGGTCATAATCGTTCAGCAACCGGCTTACCGTCAAAGGGTTCTAATATTCCCAAGGAGTGCCTGGACAAAGCAAGGTCCGGATTAACATAAGAAACTTACGTGGAGGCCTTTGTGACGTCCAATTGTTGTTATCAGACGACTATTATCCAAGAGGCTCTACCCAAGAAGCAACACGCTTAAGCATATGACCGATAACAATTATCGTTCTTAGCATGCACAGCCGATGTAGTGTTGACATCGTGCTTGGATGAAGTATTTTCTGGCACGCAAGCTCTGCCAGAAAACAAGGGGGCATGTGTTGACACCAGATTTTGGCACGGCATAAAAAGAAAATAAGATGGCCTCAAATGGAAAAGTTCTCAAAGTGCAAAATTTCGTATTGTCGAGGTGAACATCTTTGAAGTTTGGGCCATCGTCATCCAATCTCATCTCGAGTGCCAAAACTATGCTCAAAGCACTAAGATTTTATATCTAGAGCAGTATTCGGCAGATTAGACCACCAAGACTGTCTCATATGGAAAAACTTTCTACAAGAATTGTCTTCGTCTCGTCGAAACTGTCGATTTTGATATAAAAATCGTTCCAATCTGAGTTCGTATGCAAAAGTTACAGCCATCCGAACACAGCCCTATCGCAGAGCCATAAGTGGCGCGCCCCACCAGCCACGTCTCTGATGGGTAGCGCGAATAACAGCCTGTATTGCGTGACCGTTTTGGCCTACAAGATGGCTTTAAATCGAAAAACGTTCAACATGAAAGTTGTTCGTCTCGTCGAAACGGTCAAGATTTCTTTTGGGCTCTTTTCCATCCGAGGTCGTTTACCACCTCAAAAATTACCCGCAAGGTACAGCCAGTTTAAACCGAACAGTTTTGGAAAGTTCGGACAAAACCAATCCGAGTTTGGCTAGGGTTTTGGACGTGAATCCAAGCCTTTTCCTTGCACGGGAAGTCCAGCCGCCTCTTATATACCTAAGGGGTGACGGCCGATTGAACAACACACAATCGAACAACACATCTACCACTTTTACCTTTACTTTTATATTCTCCCTTTGTTCTTCTTCTTCCTCGTTCTTCGCTCGTTCTTCGTTTGCAGGGCGGCGAACCTCGAGGCCCTAGGGGCGGTCAGGCCGACCTTGGGCAGCCCATAGCCGCCGTGCGTCCAGACGGGATCCCTCCCGGGCGCGTGGGGTTTCGGGTCTACAAAAGCGCCCGCCGGATTGCTTGCGTACCGCGCTTCAGGACGGGTCTCCTTCGACGTGAGCTACGGTGCATCACCCTCGGCGTCGGAGGTACACGGTGACGTGTTTGTGTGCGAACAGGAGGGAGTACAGTTTAGATGGAATAGCATAATAATAATCTTCAGATAATGCCCTCAATGCTGACAACACGGCACATACGAGTACTAATGACACATTAATCTTCAGAATTCATAGGAGAACCAGGGTGATGTTTGGTTAATTTCTTGCTGCATGTTGTTTTGCTTTAGAACTCATAGGAGCACTAAGGATACATTAATATTCCGAATTCCAACAAAGTGCATCATGCTAGAATGAACAGGAGGATCGACTTGTCTACATGCATCGTAAAATGCCTATAGAAGAACAACCAAAAGAGAACCAACATCATTATTATATCAAAGGAGAACAACCAACAGAGACACCTTTACTGTATCAAAAACAGAAATCAGGATGATCGTGCTAAGCTTCTTGTAGTAGTACCATTGTTGGATGCTCATAAGTGTTTTAGTAATCAGGTGAAAGATACAAAGACAAGGCAGTAATGGATAAGCTGTTTGATGTGTGAAATTCTCTAGAAACTAATCAATAACATGTTTTCAGTCATACAAATAATGAGTAATTGACAAAAAAAACTACCAATTTTGAGGTGACCGTCCCACTGAATTACGATGTTGCCACCCCTGATCGCGCTGCTGGACCATTCCGACGCGCCGTGCCCACCCCTGCCGCTCGAAGGTCCTCCACGCCGCCGCCAAGGCCGTCGTCATCATGGACGCCACGGGCACTGGCAAGTCCCGACTCACCATCGACCTCGCGCCGCGCTTTAGAGGGGGGCGTGGCTACCAACAAGGTGCAACCTCGCAAGTGTGCCGGCATCCTGCACCACCTGCTCGGCCTCATCGAGGACCCCGACGAGGACTTCTCTAGTGCCGATTTCCGAGCTCCGCCACAACACGACCACTTCCAAGCTCCAATCTTTCGTTCTCATTCCCGTGTGACCATGTTCAGGGGAGCGTCGGGGGTCACGGGAGCCGTGGTGTGGGACAACTGCATAGTGCTTGTCAAGTTCTTGGAGCACGGCGCCGACGCGGGCCTGATGTGGTGCGGGGACGCGCGCGCCGTGGAGCTCGGCGGAGGGTGCAAAAGCACAGATTCTGGATAAAAGGCAAGGGAGGAACATGTACCTTGGTGAGGATCTTGGGTCATTAGACCAAGGGAGCAAAGTGTAGGAAATATATTGAATGCAACTCATCCAAAAGTCCGAACTGATTGATAGAGGCGGGCAATATATTTCAACACCCCTCTCATGTCAAGGCTTATTTAGTCCTTAGACGTGAGATTTATGCAGCCGCAGAATTCTCTTTTTTAATAGGGCGTTGGCAGAGTCTTGAACTCAAAACCTCCTGGATCAGATACCATATTGAATTCATGCTCCAGCAAACTCACCAGAAAGTCCAAATTGTTGGAGAGTTGCATCCAATATCATTCCTACACGGTATCAGTGGCCCTCCGAGATCGTGAGGAACAACCACTGGTGGCATCGACGGCAAGCCACTTGTCGTCGTCCTTTTTACCGACCAAAACAAGTGCCGTTCATCACAGCTCCATCCAAAACAAGTTAAACTGCCATAACTTCCTACCGATCTAGGATCATAAATAAGCAACAACTTCCTGTTCTAGCTGAATATCGTTCTCTTGCTGTATCATCCAGTTTGCTCATCACCCAGATCCCTGCACCGTCGAAGCTTGACACTATCGTCTTAACAAATCTATGCATCCGGATTTCACGTTTCAAATCTATTCGAAATAATATTGGTGGCCAAAGGTTTGGAAAATTATTCTCTTGAAAAAGGCGGAGATAAAAGGGAATATGTGCCAGCCATATGTGCAAGGCATGGGTGAAAGGAAATAGCCCCGCCGATGCAATCTCTTTCGATGTCCTCCATGATTGAGTTGTTTGCTCCTTCAACCACACGCATTGGGCCGTTTCCGATGAACAAGATATTTGCTCTTTACTTAATTATATCGCCGGCTAGATTCAACTGATCTGGACGTTTGTTTATTCGA
>LR738712.1:901490375-901533167 GCA_902687465.1 Secale cereale
CCCCCCCAAAGAACCAAAGGGCCCTTTCCTTCTGGCTGCTCAATCCTCCATAGATGGGCTCCCTGCGAAGCAGCACGAGCGCCGCGGTGGAGAGCGTGGACGCAGAGGCGGCGTGCGGCCTGCTGGCCCTGGAGCAGTATGGGTACGTGGACGTGCGTATGTGGGAGGACTTCGAAAAGGGCCATGTTGCCGGTGCACGCAACGTGCCCTACTACCTCTCCGTCACGCCCCATGGCAAGGAGCGCAACCCGGACTTCGTCGAACAGGTTGCGGCCCTCCACTCCAAGGAGGACCGGTTCCTTGTTGGCTGCCGCTCTGGAATCCGGTCCAGGCTCGCCACCGCAGACCTCCTCGCTGCTGTAAGTATGCTCATGAGTGGTTGATTTTTTGACTATTTTTTAGTAAGATCACCATCTTTGATTGAGATGTGGATTCATTTTGGTTTTTGTTGCAGGGCTTCGCGAATGTGAAGAACCTGGATGGAGGCTACCTCTCCTTGCTCAAGAGCACCAGTTACCCACAGCCGCAAGCAGCAAGCCACCAATGATCCATCAATTGATTCGTGCGAGTTTGGAAAAAGTTCGGTAGTGACCTGTTTGTGTACTGTGTATCTATCGTCCTTCAAAGAAGAAGAAGAAGAAGAAGAACAAGAAGAAAAAGAAGAAGAAGAAGAAGAAGAAGTCCTTCAGCTGAGGCAGACAGCTGGGATTTATTTACTTTCAAAGGGAAAACAAAGCATTATGTATGTAGGTAAGTGTATTGGACATGGACTTTGGACCAACCAATTCCCAAGAAATAACAATGTTTGCGTCTACAGCTGAGTACCTGTTTCACTGTTTCGCCGAGCCTGTTTTTTTCCTTCATCGTACAATTAGTTGATTTGGAAGAATTGCATTTTTGCACTACATAATTTGAGGGATTACATATTTATTAAATAATACCAATAGCATGCAGTGTGTGCCTGCCTTCTTCACGCGCCGTTAGCCGCATAAATCACTTTCTCATACCGACAAACTAAAAAAAACCTCTCCTCATTCGTGTTGGCCCTATAGACCTTCTTCAACAAGCTAGAAACATGATTCTTCTTATTCAGACCAATACAGATGTACAGTACACATATAAGTACGTCGACTATGTGAGGATGTATTTTTTTAATAAGATGGACGAACCTCCTAAATAATTTGAAGGTTATTAATGCATGGCATTAACAAGCATACATGTGCCATCAAAGTTCATTAATTAGTCCATCCATCACACAATAGTGTGCATTGTTTTCTAAGGGCACAACGTACATCAAAATGGACACATCAAATGTCCGCAGACACCACCGGACACCACCGGACGTATGCACCAGCAGCAGATAGGGTGCCCCCGTTCAATCAGGTGCACGAAATACCCACCCCTTGTCCAATGGAGAGATGAGAGATAAGGCGGGGAAAGGGAAAAAGAGGGTTTATGGTGGGATCCAAGGCTTTTCCGTAGTTTGTCCGGACTCCCTAGACCACTTTTTTCTTTTGATACCTGTTGTGGGATTCTGGTTTGTCCATGTCCATACATGTTTGATGTACCTCATTCGATGGCCAAAAGTGTCCAGACCATTCGGTCCAAGAAATTTATAAGCAATTTGGTGTAATCCATTGGAGATGCCCTATGAGTTAAATTTCATAAATTTTGACTAAGTTTTTAGTGAAAATTATATATATCTACAGTATCAAATATATATACCACATGAAAAAATATTCCATGCTGAATTTAATTGTACTCGTTTGGTATTTTAAATATTTTTTCTATAAACTCGGTCAATATTTTGTGACAGAGGATACGGAACAATGCTACAATTATAAATTATGTGCTATGGAACCGTACTACGGAATGATGCGGAGAAAAGTCTGGGGAGAGATTGAAGTCTAGGGCGAGGTTTAGTTGAAATTAAGCACGAAGAATAGCGTATAAAGGGATCCATAGGACAAACCTCCATAAGCATATGATTTTTGGACGGACTACAGCATGTGTGTGAATGGCCAGCTGGCCATGGTCGCGAAGATGTACACATACAAACGTAGGATTGGTTGTGTTAGGATTTAATTAATTCTCTTAATTAAAGGGATAATCCTCCTTATGTAATATCTCGTGCGGTTGTTTCGGCAACCATCGCGACCCACTCTCACGCCCCTGCGAACGGACACATTTCTTCGTTCGCATCCGTTCCCTTGTATATATACTGCGATCGTCAATGGAATAAGAGAAGGTTGATTCATTTGCCTCGTTTCAATCTAATACGTTATCAGCACGCTCCCGCAGAGCGATTCGATCGGGCGCTCAACAGAACGACGAGCGAGGCGGCCAACTCCAGCGTCCGACGCCCGCGGTGGCTCCCGACTCCGGCAGCCTAGCCTCCGCGCCGAGCCCCGCGCTCCTTCCGTGGCTGCGCAGCGCCTGGCTGCCTCCCGGCCGCCCGCGCCCCAGGCCACGGCCTCCGCGCACCGCGCGTCCCCGCGCTCCTCCAGCCACCGGCCTGGTTTCCTAGGCGACAAGCGCATGGCCTCGCCATGGCGTCGAGCACGGCTCTATCCAACGGCTTGTTTTTCCTCGGGCAAGGCAGCCATGGACGGTGCGACCATGCATCGATGATTTGGCATCGCGACGCACCAAGACGGCGTCGGTTGCCGCGGCGTGAGGCGTCAGCAACCGCACGCGACGGCACGGCCGGCTATGCAGCGGCATGTAGTGCCACGGCGACTGTATGCGACTGCAGGTTGCATCTGACGCGGCGTCAACAACGCGGGCTGCAGCGGCAGTGCGACGGCGGCATGGCCACGCGAGATGAGTTGCCTCTGCAGCGGCGCTGAGCACGGCCATGCACAGGCCGTCCGGCCTCCGCGCCCGCGCGCCGTCGCCGCTCCCCGGCCTTCGCGGCCGCGCCCCGCGTGCCGCCCGCACCGGGTCGGGAGCACGCCCGCCCGAGCCAGGCAGTGGCCGGCTCCGCCTGGCCCCGCGCGCCGTCGCCGCATGGCCGCCGTCGGCCGTGCCACGGCCTCCGCGCCGTAGGCCGCACCCCATGCCCGGCCTCCGCGCCCCGCGCGCCGCCGAAGCCGCACCCGCCCGGCCTCCGCACACCGCCGAAGCCGCACCCGCCCGGCCTCCGCGCGCCGCCGTAGCCGCACCCGCCCGGCCTCCGCGCGCCGTCGGCCGCACCCCACTCCACCCGTCGGCGGCACTGGGTTGGAGATGGGGATCGGGGTGGTTCGGGCTTTGGGGTCTCCCACCCGTACCCGTAACCGCTCCTCCTCCCCTGCGGCAGCGGGTGGGCCGGCCAAAGGCCCTGGAGGCCCAGGCCCAGGCGCCTGGGGCGCTCTCCGGCTGCTCCTTTCCCCTCCGCTCGGCTGTGGGCCGGATGGCCATGGGCCATTCATTTTTTTTCTTTCTCTCTCTGTTTTTATTAACAGTATACTATCTACTAGTATTTCCCCTGTAATTGCTGCATTTTCTGTTGAGTTTAACATTCCAGAAAATATGTGGTTGTTATATTGGGGCATGTTCAATGTGTTTACTTTTCAGCAATTCATATGACATGTCCTATCAGTGCAACAACATTTGCAATTGACAAAACTTTTTCCCGCAAGATATCTCATTGCGGTTGAGATCGTTTTTCTCACGTAAAATATTAATTCACTCCGTTGAATTATCTTGCAATTTGATACAAGATCTCATTTAACTTGAGATCTACCTAATTCAAGTTCTCACTTGAACATCAAGTTTACAACATCATTACTATTCATTACAATAGTAGTGTATTTCCGTTGAGTATGATGTATTCCGGAATGTATGTATCTCCATGTTCGCTACATGTCGAGATTAATACGTCTATTTGCAATTGAGATTTTCAATTTCTTGCAAATACATATGCAAAATTCAAGGTGTCATCCTTAGCAATTTGAGATTCACACTAATGATTTCGAGCCACCTTCTTGAAATCTATTAATTTTGCACCGTTAAGATATATTTATATTACACAATCTGTAATATAAATAAATTACCGGTTTTCCACCGGAGATGATATGTTCTATGTGTTTACCACATTGCCATTCTTCGTGAACATGTCACAGCGGTCGAGATTTCTCCCGCGCAATAAACTTGTAAAATTTTGACAATAACACCTCCCTCATTATATTTGGAAAACACAAAGTAATTAGTTGGTTCTAATGCCCATGAGCAAACTACCTCTATTACTGTGAGATCTGTATGATCTTCAATGTGTTATGTTCCTACAATTGAGGTTGAGCACTTTCAAGTTATACACTTGAGTCAATTTTTTGCATTTTTATTACAAAACCATGATGATTTTTAATTTACTTCTTGTAAATTAATTATCTATGGCTTGCCCCTATAAGTAATAGATGGCTAACAATTTGAGGTTCTTGCCCTCGATGGCCACAACTTACTTAAGCGGGTCATGGACATCAAGATCAGTCTTGCATCCCATGGGATAGCGCGTGCAATCCAAGCCACGCCACCGGGACACAAAGGACCTCAAGGGTAATGGTTTGAAACTCACTTCAAACCCTCAACCTGACACCATCAAGTTGTCACGAGACCCTATGAGCATGGAGAGCATGGTGGTTGAATATGCATCAACCGACATGTTTGGAGACTACATTTAGTCTCTCAATCTCCTTAGTGATCAATTTGTTATGTCCATTTCTCATGTTCTAATATGAACATGATTATTGTTGTCATCATATATTGTATATCACAATATATTGTATCAGCACTTTTGTACAAATTCATTTGTATGTATTCTATATATATCTGACAGTGATTTTCTTGTGAATGTTCATGTCTATATATAAATTTCTACGGGGGTCAATCTGATGAAGGATGATTGGTGCCATGTGGACATATGCACCACGAACTCTATACTCAGGGAAGTGAAATGTTTCCACAATCGTTGAAAGAAAGGAGATATTTTAAAATCGCTAGACGCGATGAGGTATTTGTTGGCTCAACTCGAGTCATATTTACTGTCCCTGTGGGTACTCGAGTAACGTCAGGATGCTTTATTGCTTCCGGGTTTAACTCGTACCCTACTAAATTATAGAGGTATCCGTCAAAGTAGTTTCCATTGTGAAACTTATGATGACAAAAAAGAGGAATATCTTCAATTTACCACATGCAATAGATATGGCAAACACATTCTCTTTGTATCATCATGATTGTACTACACATACTACAAAACCCGTAGCACATGTTGCGTACGAGATAGTTTTCCAAAGTGTCTTTTGCATGACAAATTTGGCATTCCAATTTTTGGTCATCATTGACATTGGGTTGAAACCGAAACTATCAGCAATTCCAATGGTTTATGATTATTATGATGCTAAATTCTAACAACATTTGGATTTTATGTGCACTACAAGTGACACAGGGAAGCTAATTTTAAGGCCCGCACACCTTAAAGTCTATGATGAACCACTCAGACTCCTTGAATGCATCAAGTTGAGGTAAGTGGCTCTTCCCATCCATTGACTAGACTATTCAGGTACTCCATGGTTCTAAAAGACATATCTACATGATGGTCTTAAGTGTGTGATTTATTCACACGAAACCATTGGCTTTATCCTGACATCGATTTCAAGCAAATCAGATGGACAACATTGCATAATTCTCCTTGAGTGCTTCCTCTATGGCTCTCGGATTGAAGTTTAGCAATTTGTCTTAATGTCTAGACTCAAAATGGTTTGGTAGAATCCCATCCAAAGAATTGAGCTCATTGCATGATCTTTACTTTGAATTGTAACTTACCAACTTTACGTTGGAGTCATGTAGTCTTACACACTCATGACCAAACTGCATATATTATTCCACTCTATCTTTGATACGTGGAAATCTACCAAGTATTTCCCATCTGCAGTACTTCGGTTGCATACCGATATCACCACCCGACATACATCATTGGCCCCTCAACATATAGTTGGGATCTATGTGAGGAATAAATGTATTACCGTCAATACCTCAAGCCCCTCACATGGGGAGTTATTCAAGGCCAGTATGCTGATTCAACGAGGAACATTTCCAGGCATTAGGGGGGATTTGAAGTACCATAAAGAATTCCAGGAAATTAGTGGAATGTTCAACACATTTCTGCCTCAAATTCACGTACTGAAAGATCTGAACCATGTGTTCAGAAGATTTGCAACACATTGCAAATAACCTGCCAAATTCATTTACTGACTATAAAGGTGTCACGCAATCCTACAATCCTGCAAATATATGTCGGAAAGAGTGGAGGTACCAACTAAAACCACTCAACTCCCCGTTCAAAGCAACAGGGGGAGAAGTACGACAACAGTGCATCAGGATTCAGCTTCTTGCAAGCAAGGATATCAAGGCCTCTGAATCAGTAAATGCATGTCAACTTTACGTTGACAGACACCTAATGGGTAGTATACACCCAGTGGACGGGAAACCTCCACCAACCCAGGTCATAGTGCACACAATGACCGGGATATTGGAATACCCGACTCAACCGCATTGGGAAATCGCGGATAGTCACCATGGGTAACGATATTTCCATCAACTGTATATATACATATATAGATTCTGGAGAATCATATAACCGGAAGTCTACAATTGTCGACATACATTTCTCAACTAGATTGCAAAAAAAAAAACCTTTCATATGATTCAGATCCAAAGACCATGGCCATGGCAAAGTGTGAACAACACCCGGACTGAACTCAAGCAAAGGGTATAATCTAGGTAGAAATAATCTTGCTCAATAATGGGAAGGTATTCATAAGCAATACCTACACCAGTTTTCTTCTGAAAACGGAATTGAGAACAACGAGGTGGTGAAAAGAAGAGCAAGTATTGTAGCACAAGGGTTCATGCAGATACCCAACTATTCTCCAGAGATGGAATCTCTTTCCGATAACTTATATCATTGGCAGTACAAAATCATCTATCTCTGCAGTTGATAGATGTAGTGATTACATATCCATGTCGATCACTAGATTCAGACATATATGATTGATTTCCAATGGAATCTCAATTCTGAATCGAAATACAAAAATGCAACATACATTGTGTAAAATCAATAAGTCACCATATGACTTTTTATTATCGTCGGTACATTTGGTACAACCGACGTAGTGAGTTCCTTATACACAAGGATTACTCCTACAATGATGATTATCCATGTTTGTGTGTCTGCAATGACGACACATGTAATCATCTAATGACGGAGTTTAAATGAAGGATTTGGCTAAACAAAAACACCGCTCGTTACTACAACTTGAGCACCTTCATTCATGCATTATGGTATACTATGTTGTCTATATCCATGATATATTGGAGAAATTCATTATGGACAAATCTTATCCATCCATAATTCTCATGGTAGTTCATTCTCTAGACGTAGAGAAAGATCTACATAGACCATGAGATGATGGAAATGAGATATTGGGACTCAACGTTCCATATGCCATTGGATCGACCAAACACAATTGGTTGGTACTCAAGAATATCTTTCGATATCTCCAAGGCATGAAACATCTTGTCCTGGTTTTTCAGTTTCGGAGAAATCTGAACACCAATATCATTGGATACATCGATCAGATCCCCATTATGTCAGACCGTGGACAAGTTTAGTATTCCTACTAGGTGTGGTAGTCCTCTCATGAAGAGTCTTCGAAACAGACCTCATGGCTACATTCACCAACCATTATCTCAACGATAATGTTTCTCGTGTTGCCCGGATGCAAACAGGTTACATAATAAGCAATATCACTATATTGCATATCTTGCAAGTCAAATCATGCGACTGATTTGTTCAGCGGGTCTCTACCAACTTCTATGTTTTGGTAGGTGACGACTTCGAATTTTGCAAGAATCAGGGGGAGTATCTTCCTGAATTGTTCCTGTTCAATGCATCATATTATACTCTTTTTCCCTTCATGAGTTTACTTTACAGGTTCTCATAAAGGTTTTTAATGAGGTAATATCAACATGAGATCACATGTCATACTTTCTGTTTCCCCACCGGGGTTTTTGGGAAAGTATATATGACATATTTATTGTGCTCTAAACTCTATGAGTTTTCTCGTATTGAGTTGAAAGAGACAGCAACCATTATATGTTGCGGCATTTTCTCCTTATTTTTCCCACTGGATTTTTGAAGGAGTTTTGGCAACATATCGTACACTATACTCCTCATATTTTTCCCACAGGGTTTTTGGAGGAGATTATTCCAAGGATGGTCGATCGCAAGCACAAGGAAGGATTAGGGGGGGGGGGTGTTAGGATTTAATTAATTCTCTTAATTAAAGGGATAATCCTCCCTATGTAATATCTCGTGCGGTTGTTTCGGCAACCATCGCGACCCACTCTCACGCCCCTGCGAACGGACACATCTCTTCGTTCGCATCCGTTCCCTTGTATATATACTGCGATCGTCAATGGAATAAGAGAAGGTTGATTCATTTGCCTCGTTTCAATCTAATAGGTTGTTCAGATTGCCATGCCAATAGCGTGGCAACACGTCTTGGCACAGCTGGGTCACATATTGCCAAAATAATTGCATTACCCTCTGCCTACTGTGTGCCACGCACACAGACTAGAGGATCCCGTTGCTCGACAATGAGCCAACACATTTTAATTATTGTCATTGGAGTAATCAAGGAGCTTATGTGTGATGACCGGCGCCATTATTAATTTAGATAATGCTACTAGTACATGGATTATTATTTGACAAGACAAGATTTTTAGAAGAAATGGCTCAAAGGCTAGTGTCATTATATTGATTAATAATGATACGGGTTGTCACACTCTGATAGTCCCTTAGTTACCAGATTGGTTGTTAAATTTGTGCTAGAATATATAAAATACTATTAAGATAAAAATACCAAATCAATACGAATGTATTCATCATTAGATATATTTTCATAATGTATTGATTTTAACCTAAATTTGTATTCCACCTATGTGAGGACAGAGGGAGGCAAAGGATTGGCGCAGTGGTTCCTCGTCCTTGTCCACATATATATCCTCCCATGGGCGTTTCAAATGTGCATGTATATAGATATAAAGTTTAAAAAAAACTGTGCATGCATATACGATGTGTCCCCCTTTATCTTAGAATTTTTCGATCACTCATGCTTCCATTGATATTGCGATCGAGTATTCTTCAGTGAATATTCTTCTCTTCAGATTGGCCTCCTGCTACTATCGTGGCACATCCATTCTGATGCTCCTCTCTACAATTAGGATAGGTAATTTTGTTCATCCTCACCTCCCCCTCCCTTGCTAGGAGACTCACATCAACTCGATATATGTAGATCAACTATTTTTCCGAACCATGCAGAAGAATTGTGTTGTAGTAGTAATATAAACCGACATTATACATGATGGAAAGCATGTTGTTTTGAATTAGGAAAGTACTAGTTGGTATGCTCAAGGTTGTCGGTGATACTATAGGAAAGATTAACTTAGGTCGGTTTGAAGTTTCCTTGTGCTAGTTAGTACGTGCTTGAGTGGTCTATAAGTACAAGTTAGTTTTGTAAGTCCTAGCTGTGCCTATATGTTTGTAACCAAGAAAATTATCATCAAGATGTGGACGTGAGTCTATAGTATGAAGCAGACAAAAGGTAAACTGCGCTAGCATGTACTCCCTCCGTTCCAAAATAGATGACTCAACTTTGTACTCAACTTTGTACTAGTACAAAGTTGAGTCATCTATTTTGGAACGGAGGGAGTACATGATGACTACTGTACATACAGTCTTGTAATTTTGGTAAAATACATGCCTAGTAATTTGCCTACAATAACAATGATTATTATTATTTTTGCGAGAAAGACTTCCGATATATTCATCAACTATCAAGGTAATACAAAGAACACAAGAAGTAAAAATTACATGCAGGTCCGTAGACCACCTAGCGAGGACTACTTTGCATCCTACAACATCCATGGTAATTTCTATAGAACTATCCTGGCCACTATGATATGATTGATCTTATCCATGAGAATTCACATGGGGTGTAGAGATGCATGCATGATGGCTATGATTCAAAAAGTGTGTCATAACACAATTACCACTACCATGGCGATGTACTTCCTATATTGAATTCAACCATTTTTCACAAAACAAGCATGATCCTGATAAATTTTGGTAGATCAGGACTGGTAATTTTCCTACAACATTACTGGTAATTACGATACATGATATATACTGAATAAATTGCTTTGGTGGAACATGCATTCTAAATATTCGGGAAAAAAATGATAACCATGTGATGAATGAACTAAAACATGATAATTACCATAGGGAAAATTAAAGGTGCATGCCTAGTACCTATGATAAATCTCCCTTGTAAATCCGATACAACTACCACAGTAATTAGGTGGAGAATGTGTACTGTTTGGTACATTTCTCGGAAAAAAGAATGGAGTCAAATTCAACTAGTTAATTTGGTACATTGTTCAGAAAAGTGGAGAGGGTGTGGTGTTGAATTTGTTCTCAAAATCCACCCAGAAAAAAAAAACAAAATCGCCACAAAACGCCATCCCAGAATCTGCAAACAACAATTCATCACCCGCACATCCATAGAGATCACACAACGATATTGTGGAGCACATTTTTGAAACGCTTTGGATGCAAGGCCCTATTTCGGTAGATTGAAACCCACAAGCCCTCCCGTGTCGCCGTATTGTCCAACCATGAACGTTCACTAATACGACTTCGTCATCTCTCTCAAAAAAAATCTCATGGGCTGCCGTGTGAGGATACCACCCCCTAATAGGACCCACGTGACACCCCTCTTCCACATATCATCACGCCGAAACACAGGGGAAAATGAGGAACGACGCCCCAGAAAAATAGAGGATGCTTTCGGGGATTGGTGAAAGGGCCACTCACCTGCGATTTCACGCGGTACACCACAAACTATTTATATCTAGATATATTTTTGGCATTCTAGATGTAAATAGTTTTGTCCATAAACTCGATCAAAGTTCGTTAGGTTTGACTTTTCAAAAATATATATGCACTACATTATGGAACAGAGAGAGTACACAGAAAAATCTTATTTTGTGGAACTAAGACAATACTTTGATTAATAAACTATAATAATTAAGATATGAAATTATTTTTTTAAAGGACATGAAGAGAATATGTGCAGGGCATGTGAGAAATGGAATGTCCTCCATGATTGAATTGGATAGGATAAGGAGACAAGTTCCAGCAAAAAGAAAATGGGATAAGCAGACAAGTAGCAGGAGCCCCCACCGAGGCAATCCTTTTCATGTCATCCATGATTGAATTGTTTTTTCTCTCCGATGGAAAGAGAGACCAAGCATTGGGTCCTTTTCGAGCAACATATCTTTTCACCTCGCTCATCGGGAGCGTACGTGGCACACACTAGATTCAACGGCTCTGACCATTTGGTTATTTGTGTCGCCTGGCCGTGTCGCCGCATCTTCATCATGGCAATGTGGACTTGTCCTCCCTCTCTTAGTCTTACACCTAACATGAGCCGTCCAACCAATCAATAATAGCTGGCTAGAACAATGCACCTCGAGCTTTGACATCACCCACCATACACACGCAAGCACATGGGCTTGAAATGATAATACTAAGAGGGTGCAAAAGGAGATTCTTACATGATTGGTTATTTAGTTCACTGGAAATAAATAGAGTGTATGTATTCACATTTCCATATATAAATTGCTCATACGTCGAACAAGATAGGATCGACACGTCGGAGACGAATTTCCCACAAAAAATAAAACGACACGATGGAGACCAATGAGAATTAGGCGACTTTATACGACGAGAAAGTGATGGATGCGGCTACACGGGCGTGAAGGCATCGACCACTGCCTTCTCTCCTATAAATAAACACCCGTTGGTAGCACTTATCTTTCCATCAACCAATCCACTCCACAGCCCCCGGAGTCAGACACACCAACAAGCTTCCCTGTCTTCTTCTTCCCTGCTCAAATCTTCCATACACCATGGGCTCCCTGAGAAGCAGTGGCAGCGGCGCGGCGGTGCCGGTGGAGAGTGTGGACCCGGAGGCGGCGTGCGCACTGCTGGCCTCGGGGCAGTACGGGTACGTGGACGTGCGCATGTGGGAGGACTTCGACAAGGGCCATGTCGCCGGAGCACGCAACGTGCCCTACTACCTCTCTGTTACACCCAACGGCAAGGAGCATAACCCTCACTTCGTCGACCAGGTCGCCGCGCTCCACTCCAAGGAGGACCGGTTCCTCGTCGGCTGCCGCTCCGGGGTGCGGTCAAGGCTCGCCACCGCAGACCTTGTAGCCGCTGTAAGTACTAAGTGGCTCCGTGACACTTTGTTGGTTGCCTTTGCTGATTTATTGGTTTGTCGACCTGTTGGTTACCGGTTTGATGTTGCAGGGATTCACGAATGTGAAGAACCTCGAGGGCGGCTATCTCTCCTTGCTCAAGAGTGCAAGCTATCCCCAGTCGACATCAAGCAACCACTGATCCATCAATTCCATATCTAGAATAAGTGCTACGATGTAGTATTACCCAACGTCTTACGAAGAATAAGAGGAGGAATTAATTCCCATGGAAAAAGAAGGCATGTATGGATATGCATCATGAGTTCTTGGCATGGACTTTGTTCCAACCAATAGTGCTACTAGCTGAATACTGATTTCCCCTTTTATGAATGTATCTTGCAAAAAGAAAACCAAAGAAAATGTTTTATTCCTGAGGTCTAGAAAATGTCAACAATCGTAACCTCCTAAATAATTATAAGGGTTATTTAGTGCATATGACGTTGACAAAGTGATCATGTGCTACTGTCGTTATCTAATTACCATGCATTGTAATCGCACAGCATGCATTTGGACAAGTAGTATATGTGGGTAAGAGCATCTTCAACAACTTACGTCTAATTCGACCCCTCAAACGCCCACGGACACGCTTGGTCAGTGACCGGCCGTGTCTGTTTTGAGCCCTTATTTGTCCATCCGCGCAACCACAATTCACATTTCTTCCTCATATGTCCAGTCAGTTGCACGTGATTGGTGAAGATGAAGAGAGAGAAAAAAATAATGAATAAAGAAAGAGAAAATGTGGTCTGGGTGGGGTGGCGGATTGATCGGGCGTGTCCGCGAGCCCTCATATCCCCTCATATCCTCCTCATATTTGAGATGGATATGAGGGTTTGGTAACCCACAAGTGTAGGGGATCGCAACAGTTTTCGTGGGTAGAGTATTCAACCCAAATTTATTGATTCGACACAAGGGGAGCCAAAAAATACTCTCAAGTATTAGCAGTTGAGTTGTCAATTCAACCACACCTGGAAGACTTAATATCTGCAGCAAGATAGTTTAGTAGCAAAGTAATATGAAAGTAACAGTAACAGTGGCAAAAGTAGCGATAGTAGTTTTATAGTGATTGTAACAATAGCAACGGTAAAGTAAATAAGCAACAAGCAATATGTGAAAAGCTCGTAGGCATTGGATCGGTGATGGATAGTTATGTCGGATGCGATTCCTCATATAATAGTTATAACATAGGGTGACACAGAACTAGCTCCAGTTCATCAATGTAATGTAGGCATGTATTCCGAATATAGTCATACGTGCTTATGGGAAAGAACTTGCATGGCATCTTTTGTCCTACCCTCCCGTGGCAACGAGGTCCTAGTGGAAACTAATGGATATTAAGGCCTCTTTTTAATAGAGTACCGGACCAAAGCATTAACACATAGTAAATACATGAACTCCTCAAACTACGGTCATCACCGGGAGCGGTCTCGACTATTGTCATTTCGGGTTGCCGGATCATAACACATAGTAGGTGACTATTGACTTGCAAGATAGGATCAAGAACACACATATATTCATGAAAACATAATAGGTTGAGATCTGAAATCATGACACTCGGGCCCTAGTGACAAGCATTAAGCATAGCAAAGTCATAGCAACATCAATCTTAGAACATAGTGGATACTAGGGATCAAACCCTAACAAAACTAACTCGATTACATGGTAAATCTCATCCAACACATCACCGTCCAGCAAGCCTACGATGGGATTACTCACGCACGGCAGTGAGCATCATGGAATTGGAGATGGAGGAAGGTTGATGATGACGACAGCGATGATCTCCACTCTTCGGAGCCCCGAACGGACTCTAGATCAGCCCTCCCGAGAGATATTAGGGCTTGGCGGCGGCTCCGTATCATAAAACGCGATGAATCCTTCTCTCTGATTTTTTACTCCCCAAAAGTGAATATATGGAGTCGGTGGTGATGTCGGTGGAGCCTCAGGGGGCCCACGAGATAGGGGGTGCGCCCAGGGGGGCCCCACCCTCGTGGACAGGGTGTGGGCCCCCTGGTCTGGTTCTTTGCACATATTTTTTTATATATTCCAAAATAAGTCTCCGTTGATTTTCAGATCATTCCGAGAACTTTTATTTCTGCACAAAAATAACACCATGGCAGTTCTGCTGAAAACAGCGTTAGTCCGGGTTAGTTCTATTCAAATCATGCAAGTTAGAGTCCAAAACAAGGGCAAAAGTGTTTGGAAAAGTAGATATGTTGGAGATGTATCAACTCCCCCAAGCTTAAACCTTTGCTTGTATTCAAGCAATTCAGTTGATAAACTGAAAGTGATAAAGAAAAACTTTGACAAACTCTGTTTGCTCTTGTTGTTGCAAATATGTAAAGCCAACATTCAAGTTTTCAGCAAAGATTATGAACTAACCACATTCACAATAACTTTCAGGTCTCATGTCTACTCATATCAATGGCATAATCAACTAGCGAGCAATAATAATAAACCTCGGATGATAACATTTTCTCAAAATAATCATAATATGTTATGTCAAGATGGTATTTCGCTAGCCCTTTCTGTGACCGCAAAACATAAATGCAGAGCACCTCTGAAGATCAAGGACTGACTAGACAATGTAATTCATGGTACAAGAGATCCAGTCACCATCATACTCAATGCAAATTAATAGTAATACATGTTGGGGAACGTAGTATTTTTAAAATTTTCCTACGATCACGCAAGATCTATCTACTAGATGCATAGCAACGAGAGGGGAGAGTGTGTCTACGTACCCTCGTAGACCGAAAGCGGAAGCGTTTATCAACGCGGTTGATGTAGTCGTGCACCTTCACGATCCGTCCCGATCTAGTACCGAACGTACGGCACCTCCACGTTCAGCACACGTTCAGCTCGATGACGCCCTCGCCTTCTTGATCCAGCAAGACGGGCAAAGTAGTAGATGAGTTCCGACAGCACGACGGCGTGGTGACGGTTGTTGATGAAGAACAATCTCTGCAGGGCTTCGCCAAGCACTACAGAAACTAGACGGAGGATAAACTAGAGGGTCGGGGTTGCCGGCACACGGCTTGGTGTATCTTGATGTGTCTTGGGTGCTAGCCCTACCCCTCTATTTATATGTTGAGCCTTGGGGTCGAAACTTGGAGTAAAAGCCTTTACAAAGTCGGTTTCACCCGAAAGGCAAGAGTCCTTCTCGGACTCCAGGGCCAGACGCCAGGGTTCCCGGCGTCTGGACCCAGACGCCAGGGACCCTGGCGTCTGGCCCCTGGACTCCGCAAAACTTCCTTTTGCGCCTTCCAAAAACCTTGTGTGCTTTCCCTTTTGGCCCAAATAAAGTGTTCTCGTACCCAAACACTTCGGGAAACATCCGGAACCCCTTCCGGTGAATTCCGGAACCCTTCCGGAGGTCAAACACTATTATCTCATATATTAATCTTTATCTCCGGACCATTCCGGAGTTCCTCGTCATGTCCGTGATCACATCCGGGACTCCGAATAACATTCGGTCACCAACATACATAACTCATTAAATACTATATCGTCAACGAACGTTTAAGCGTGCGGACCCTATGGGTTCGAGAACTATGTAGACATGACCGAGACATCTCTCTGGTCAATAACCAATAGCGGAACCTGGATGCCCATATTGGCTCCTACATATTCTACGAAGATCTTTATCGGTCGAACCGCATAACAACATACGTTGTTCCCTTTGTCATCGGTATGTTACTTGCCCGAGATTCGATCGTCGGTATCTCAATACCTAGTTCAATCTCGTTACCGTCAAGTCTCTTTACTCGTTCCGTAATACATCATCCCGCAACTAACTCATTAGTTGCAATGCTTGCAAGGCTTAAGTGATGTGCATTACCGAGAGGGCCCAGAGATACCTCTCCGACACTCGGAGTGACAAATCCTAATCTTGATCTATGCCAACACCACAAACAGCTTCGGAAACACCTGTAGAGCATCTTTATAATCACCCAGTTACGTTGTGACGTTTGATAGCACACAAGGTGTTCCTACGGTATTCGGGAGTTGCATAATCTCATAGTCATAGGAACATGTATAAGTCATGAAGAAAGCAATAGCAGTAAAACTAAACGATCATAGTGCTATGCTAACGGATGGGTCTAGTCCATCACATCATTCTCCTAATGATGTGATCCCGTTGACCAAATGACAACTCATGTCTATGGTTAGGAAACATAACCATCTTTGATCAATGAGCTAGTCTAGTAGAGGCATACTAGGGACACTCTGTTTTGTCTATGTATTCACACATGTATTAAGTTTCCGGTTAATACAATTCTAGCATGAATAATAAACATTTATCATGATGTAAGGAAATATAAAATAACAACTTTATTATTGCCTCTAGGGCATATTTCCTTCAGTCTCCCACTTGCACTAGAGTCAATAATCTAGTTCACATCGCCATGTGATTTAACACCGATAGTTCACATCGTCATGTGATTAACACCCATAGTTCACATCGCCATGTGACCAACACCCAAAGGGTTTACTAGAGTCAATAATCTAGTTCACATCACTATGTGATTAATACCCAAGAGTAATAAGGTGTGATCATGTTTTGCTTGTGAGAGAAGTTTAGTCAACGGTTCTGTCACATTCAGATCCGTATGTATTTCACAAATTTCTATGTCTACAATGCTCTGCATGGAGCTACTCTAGCTAATTGCTCCCACTTTTAATACGCATCCAGATTGATACTTAGAGTCATCTGAATTTAGTGTCAAAGCTTGCATCGGCGTAACCCTTTATGACGAACTCTTTATCACCTCAATCATCGAGAAACATTTCCTTAGTCATCCCGTTACTAAGGATAATTTTGACCGATGTCCAGTGATCTACTCCTAGATCACTATTGTACCTCCTTGCCAAACTCATGGCAAGGTACACAATAGGTTTGGTACACAGCATGGCATACTTTATAGAACCTATGGCTGAGGCATAGGGAATGACTTTCATTCTCTCTATATTTTTCTGCCGTGGTCTGGCTTTGAGTCTTACTCAACTTCACACCTTACAAGTCAGGCAAGAACTCCTTCTTTGACTGATCCATTTTGAACTACTTCAAAATCTTATCAAGGTATGTACTCATCGAAAGTCTTATCAAGCATCTTGATCTATCTCTATAGATCTTGATGCTCAATTTGTAAGCAGCTTCACCAAGGACTTTCTTTGAAAAACTCATTTCAAACACTCCTTTATGCTTTCCAGAAAATTCTACATCTTTTCCGATCGACAATATGTCATTCACATATACTTATCAGAAAGGTTGTAGTGCTCCCACTCACTTTCTTGTAAATACAGGCTTCACCGCAAGTCTGTATAAATCTATATGCTTTGATCAACTTATCAAAGCGTATATTCCAACTCCGAGATGCTTGCACCAGTCCATAGAAGGATCGCTGGAGCTTGCACATTTTGTTAGCACCTTTAGGATTGACAAAACCTTCTGGTTGAATCATATACAATTCTTCTTTAATAAATCCATTAAAGAACGCAGTTTCATTATCCATTTGCCAGATTTCATAAAATGTGGCAATTGCTAACATGATTCGGACAGACTTAAGCATCGCTACGGGTGAGAAAATCTCATCGTAGTCAACACCTTGAACTTGTCGAAAACCATTCGCAACAAGTCGAGCTTTGTAAACAGTAACATTACTGTCAGCATCAGTCTTCCTCTTGAAGATCCATTTATTTTCGATGGCTTGCCGATCATCGGGCAAGTCAACCAAAGTCCACACTTTGTTCTCATACATGGATCCCATCTCAGATTTCATGGCCTCAAGCCATTTTGCGGAATCTGGGCTCATCATCGCTTCCTCATAGTTCGTAGGTTCGTCATGGTCTAGTAACATGATTTCCAGAACTGGGTTGCCGTACCACTCTGGTGCGGAACGTACTCTGGTTGATCTACGACGTTCAGCAGAAACTTGATCCGAAGTTTCATGATCATCATCCGAAGTTTCTGGGTTTACGACTCCTCTTCACGCTGCGAAGGCTGAGGGTCAACTTGTTCCGGGTCTTCATCGACTTCAGGCAATTGCTGGAAACCAGGAGCGCTCCAGTCAATCTTGGAGAGGGCACGGAAATACACTTCAACATTGATAAGATCTGAAGGGTCAATATCTGGAGCGAAAGTGTGGTTACGAACTGGGGGGATCAGATTTTCAGTGTCGTAAACCGGCCGCTCCACCCGCGAATTTTCTAGATCGTAAGCCGGATGATACCTTGTCAAATCTGCTTCATCGGCAAGCTTACTGGCGAGAGGGCGCATATCCTTGGTCAAAGAGCGGAGGTCTTCAGTAGAGAAGGCTGACCCGTCCTCTTTCATGCTAGGATAGCCGTTCATGGCTTCAGTCGGATCAAAATCAGGGACCCATGCTTTGGCCCAGGTCAGCGCCATGAGAGAGCCAGCTCGCGCAGCAGACTTCTTCACCTCAACAAGACGTACAGGTAGGACAGACAACTTTTCCAGGGTGGCTTGGATGGTGGTCGGCGCTGGTTTATTGTGTGACATGGCACTGATAGCCCTTCGAGCGCCGGAGTAGAGCTGCTCCACCAGGGTATAAGCTGCCTTGAGCTTCTTCCGGACATCGTCTCCAAGATGAGTTATGTGCCTCCCTGTATGCAATTGGCGAGTTAAACCGGAGTAGAACAAAGATTGCAAGGATACAAATATACGAAGACACATACTCACTGAAGATAGCAGAAGTCATGTTCTCTATTTGCTGTTTCAACCCGGATAGTTCCTGCGTAACCGGATTGAGGGCGGCTTCGGCATCCTTTGCTCTTTTTTCTAGAGCGTCCCTTTGCACCTCCCATGTGGACCGCTCCGCTTCAAAATCTTTCTTCAATTTTTCCATGTTAGTCAAAGCAAGGACAAGTTCTTCCTTAGCTTTGGTTGAAGCAGCCTCATGGAAGGCCAAGCTATTCCGGAGCTCAGTTGCCTCCAAAGCTCTCTGGTTCAAGTCAGCCTGCAAGAAAAGCAAACGTGTGAGAAGGACGGATTATTCAAAGTCTCAAGCACATAATAGGTTATGCACTTGACACTTGGGGGCTAATGTATAATTGAAGTAAGGAAAGCAAAAAATTTCAGACATGTCCCAAGCACATAAACAGGTTATGCCCTTGGCACTTGGGGGCTAATGTAAATTCATTCTCAGACATAATTGAAATCCTGGTTCACCTACAGTGAAGCTAAACCGGCACTTGGGGGCTACTATGGTCTAAAGATATGATTGCAAAGTACAAAGCAGAAACAGAAAGCAAAAGGAAAGAAAGTCACCTCATTTTTGTCATTCATCATGTTAACTAAGCCGGCTTCATAGTCGCGGCTGGTGAAGAGCCGGTTCAGATACCCGGAATGAAGTTCCTGGGCACTCAGCTGAGCATAGCTTGATAGGTCTGTGCTCCACTTGCCTTTATCTTGTTGAAGTTTCTCTTCCTTGGCAGTATGCCTAGCCAAGGTAACAGGCTTCGTGGGAGCAGTGAAGCCTAACCCGGTTATCTCAACATCTGTTGTCGAGGCAGCAGTTGGCTGGAGAGGATCAGTAGTGTGCACCGGACTAACAGGAGCCGGGCTAGCCCGAGGAGGATAACCCGGACAGGGCTTGCCGATTTAGCCGTGTTCTCCATGTCATCACCTCCCGGAGCGGCAACATCTTCATGATCCATAGGAGTGGGATCATCAAGCGGAACTTCAAAGTTGTCCTCTGGAGGGATGGCCGCTTCAGGGTCCTCGGCCGGTTCAGCAGTAGTGGTCTCCGCAGCCGGCTTATTTGCTTTTGCCTTTTTGCTAGGCTTGGGCATTCTGATAAAGGTCAAAAGAACAATGAGAATCACAAAGTTAAAAACTGGAAGATAAACCGGATGTGTGAAAAAAGGACTTACCCATGAACGGTTTTGAGCACTGGGACTTGCGTAGCGGTCGACTCGCCGGAAGAAGACAGAGGAGCCTCCTGATAGTTGGGATCAGACGGTTTAATGGTTTACGTATAAGGCCTGCTTTTGGATAAAGGAGGGTTGGAGTGAGCAAAACCTCGGAGCGGCGTCTGCGAGCCGGCGTAAGGGGTATTCCGGACGATTCAACCACATGGCCGCTATGGCACGTGGTCCGGCGAGTTTCATGCTGCTGTTTCTTCAAAAGAAAGTTGGGATCCAATTGAGCATAAGGGTGAGAAAATGGATATTTTCGGGACACCCGGCGGGTCTTGGGTGGCAACGGTTCTGAATCAGAAGAGAGATAAATTACCTCAAATCCCTCCGCTTTACTTCCCTCCTCCAGGTCCTGCGAAAAGGCATTACTAACATAAATTCAAACAAAGGAAGATAAAAAGACATAAGGGTTAATTAGTACCTCAGAAGCCGGATCATCCTCGTCAGGGTTTGAACCGGAAACGGCAGCAGCTTTTTTCTTCTTGGCAGCAAAGGTTTTCTGGCGTGATTGCTTGGCCGGTTTATCCTGAGATTTCCTCTTCCAGAAAGGATCGTTGGCCTGTGCAAAGGAATAATAACAAGTTGAAGACAACTGATATGAATGGATTAAGATGAAAAGAAAGGGTCGGAAGAGCTTTACCGATGGCGGTTTGTTGGTCAAGCAGAATGGAGCTAAGCCGGTCCGGCTACAATCCTCTAGAGGGATTTTCAGCATTTTCTTCGCAGACTCAGTAACTTCATTGTCAGGAAGTACTATTTTTGTGTGGCGTTGAGGGTCTTCCGGCTTGCCGGAATATTTGCACATCAGGCTTGAGCGCCGGCTTAGTGGAAGAATGCTCCAAGAGAGCCAGCAGCGGACGAAATCCACTCCGGTTAAACCATTTGCCACGAAAGCTCTGAGCTTGGAAAGTTGAGGGGCATATCGAGCCCGGTCTTGGGCGCTTAGACGTTGTGGCAAAGGATGGGTTGTTGCTAGACGATAAACGCGGTAACCCGACAGCGGATTCTCTCCTTCAGGTGAAGTATCCTTACAATAGAACCAAGTCTGGTTCCATTCCTTGGGGTGGCTGTAAAGAGCGGCGTGAGGAAAACTTACATCCTTTCTTTTCTGGATGCTGACACCACCCAGCTCCTGATGAGGTCCATCAGTAAACTCAGTCCGCCGGTTCAGATGGAAGAAATCCCGGAACAGATCCACTGATGGTTCTTCTTGAAAATATGCCTCCGAGAAAACTTGGAAGTTATAGATGTTCGATACAGAATTCGGGCCTATATCTTGTGGGTGGAGTTGAAAAGCGGCTAACACATCCCGAAAGAACTTTGAACCGGGTGGACTGAAACCCCGGGCCAAATGATCAAAGAAAACAATGATCTCTCCTTCTTGGGGTGTAGGAGGACATTCCTTTCCAGGGGCCCGCCAGTGCAGAGCCTCTCTTGGACCCAGAAGGCCGATTGAAGCAGCATTTACTAAGTCGTCCTCAGTGATCCGGGAAGGAACCCAATTGCAAGCAACAAATTGTTTGGCATCGTTTCTGATGAGGGAGTGCTGAAAATACAGTGGAAGATCCGGTTTACAACTAGCGAAACAAACCGGCAGCTTTTGTGAGGATATTGACCTAATCGACGGTTTAAGCAAGGGGCTAATGGTACCCCCTAATCCAGATCAGGCGTGCAGCCACCGGTTTATGGTAACAATAACAAGAAGTTAAATCGTCGACTATGGAATACAAGTTCATATCTAAACCGTCAGGACAAGTATATGAGAAGCGGACTATGATTAAACCGGTAATATAAAGCAGATAAGCTGCAGATCTAAAGTGCGAAAAACAGTTTTCGCATAAACAGAGGTAAGGTATGGATCTACGGCGCAGGAAAAAGACAGGATAATTACGGTCATATTCAGTGAAGACAGTGCAAGTGCTCTACAGATTCAATCTGAGTTAGCAGTGCTGGAGAAGCTAAAGTATAACGATGCAGCGGAAGCGCACGAATGAGAATCAAGCCTGACGAGTTATATCTATAGCTAAGACTGACCTATGGCGATGAACTACGAAGAAACGAGGGTTCATGGCGAGCTACAGAAGAAACCCTAAAAGTGAGATCTATGGGGAGAAGGAAGCATACCTGAGGAATCGAAGGAAAAGCGGTGAGTTTTCTGGTCGCGTTCAGGTTGATGCAGCGGCCGGACTTGCTGGCGACGGCGAGCTTGAAGGACGGCGGCGGAAGCTCGGGCGCTAGAGACGGAGGAAGAAGAAGCGGAAGGGGAAAAGAGATGGGCCTCGGCAGTATTTATAGGCCGAAGAGATAAAAACGGTAAGCGCGGGAATCGAGGAGGCCAGAAATCGGATAAAGATTGAGTTGTCGCCTCGATCTTCGGTGCGGCAATAAAGAAAGGTAACAAACAGATGCAGGCATTAAATGCGCAGATGATGTCATGACGGATTGAAACGATTTCAGGAGATGACGTCATGGCCGGTTTATGAAGCAAACAAGTTGCAGAAAGGAAATTTGTACAAGACTTGGGAGACTGACATGAACAAGTTCAAATCAATCTGGGACCTAATGTCAGGGATATTACTAGCAGGTATAAACCGGCCAGGAGGGTCCGGATTACACTGACAAGGTTGTATCATTACCAGCCCAGTAGAATATATAACAAGAGGTCATAGCCCATAGAGGCTTAGGGCCCATGTATAAAGCCCACGGTCTGTAAACCGTCGTACCATGTAACTTGGGATGTAAGATAGAAAGAGTAGAGACCGAGGCGGACACGTTTATGAGCCTGCCTCGGGACTCTGTAAACCGGACCGGGCGTCGCCTCCTATATAAAGGGACGACCTGGCGACGATTCAAGGACAAGAAACAACAGCTCGAGACACAGGCAAAGCAGATTTGCTCCCTGGTCATCGAAGCACAAGCAATATCATACTGAACTAGACGTAGGCTTTTACCTTCATCGAAGGGGCCGAACTAGTATAAAAATCCCTGTGTCCTTCGTCCGCTTTAACCCCTTTAAGCTAACCCGAGCGATGGCCTCACACTTAAGTCCGTTAACCGGGACATCTGCCTTGCTAAATCCACGACAAGAGGCGACATGTCTTAGCAAGCCTCGATACCATGCTAGTTGCAACATCGTAGGTGAAATATGTAGACAATTCCCGCTGGTAGTTTTAGTGGGTTTTTTTTTTCTTAATTTGATGAAGCCGACCAATATTCATAGACTAAAAGAACATATATCGAGAATAGTGTTGCAGGGTTTCAGTTAAACTCAAAACTTTGATTGCTTGTCAAGGGTTTGTAATTATACTTAGTAATTTTTACCTCTTGGCTATGTGTGAAAAAGTTTTAAGAGATGATTACATAGGTTTTGGGTGTTTTGATGCAAGGTAATAGTTTCATCCATTATGAAGAATACTGCAAGTGCATGAATGGCTCTATGTACAATGATTGTTGACAAAGTTTGCCATGTACTAGTTTTTCTTATTTTATTTTAATATCTCTTATCATTATTATGTTTGGATTTATATAATGGTACCTTCAGCATTCGGTCTTGGCAACGGTCAACTTTTCTGGTAACTAAATTATGGATGTCCAATGCAACTAAGTTAGCCTCTTGTGAGAGAATGACATGGGATTTGTCTACTCCAAAGAGACCCCTTTGTCAAAATATTGGTATTACTACGATGTTTAGTTCTGTCTTCCGAAATGACAATATGTTTTTTACTTGTTGCAGTTTTGACACTTACTTGTACTTGGTTTTGTCTACTTTTATTTTCACTTGTTTCTCTTCTGTTAGGTTTTAAGGTACTCATAATAACGACATGAATGGCGAGAGTTTCGCACCGTCACGTGAATACTTTATTTTTAAAACTACATGTGTAGCCAAATTTACCAAAGTCAATAATATTTTCTACATACTTTTTGAGATAAATTATACAAAAAAGTTTCACGTTTAACAAACCAGAACTAGGATTTTTCCTGGAGTTTGGTTTTACGTCCAAAATTCTTATTTTATGGAATTGAGACAATACTTTGATTAATAAACTAATAATTAAGTTATAAAGATTTTTTTTTTAAGAAATCAAGAGAATATGTGCAAGGCATGGGAGGATTGAAATGTCCAAGGATAGGATAAGCAGACATTGAATTGTTTGCTCCATCCGATGGAAAGAGAAACCACGTGTTGGGTTATTTTCGAGCAACATATCCTTTCATCTTGCTTATCGGGAGCGTACGTGGCGCACACTAAATTCAGCTGGTCTGGCAATCTGATTATTCGTGCCGCCTGGCCGCCGCATCTTGATCATGGCGAGGTGGACTTGTTCCCCCCCTCTCTTACCTAATATGAGCCGTCCAACCAATCAATAATAGTTGGCTACTCCCTCCGTCCCATAATATAAGAGTGTCAAAAAACGTCTTACATTATGGGACGGAGGGAGTAGAATAATGCACCTCGAGCTTTGGCATCACCATACACCCGCAAGCACATGAGCTTGAAATTACAATGTAGGAGTGTGCAAAAGGAGATGATTTGTTATTTAATTCACAGGAAGTAAATGCAGTATGTATGTATATAGGGACAGGTCGATTTGGTGCTCGAGCTCATCTGCACCCGAAATCTGAGCCTTTGTTTGTTGCATTGGGATGGTAAAAAGTGTGTCAGATGCAACAGAGCTGGACCGTGGAAAAAAGAGGATACAGGCTATATACTGTATGGCACAGTGCGCACGGGCGGGCCAGTTGCGTAGCTGGTGGCGTCGCTCCGTGATTGCGGGCGTCTGAGCCGTGGCTCAAAACTTGTATTCCTCTATAAACTAATATAAGAGCATTTAGATAACTACTTTAGTGATCTAAACGCTCTTATATTAGTTTACGGAGGGAGTACGATGGTAGTCCAGTTCGTCAGGGGCCAAACTGAGCCGTCCCTGGACTGCACGTCTGTTTGTGGGGTCCGCCTAGGAGACATGTCTCGAGGGTTCGGGACGGCCGGTTTGACGAGCAATGAGGTCGATTGCTGGTGGGGAGGTACCTCGCGGTAATGGCGGCCGCGGCGGATGCACTTCACCGGTGAGTTTCTCTGCTGTAGCGCTCGCCTCCACCAGACAGCCACGGGTAACTAATCCAGTTCCCTCATCTTCTTTTCAATGGATTCATGATCCTGAGTGTTGATGCTTGTTGTGAAATTCTCAAGATTTCTATCATGTTGATCTGTAATTGTTGGAACATGCAAGTATACAGTGTGTGAGTTGGCAGTAGCTGCTGTTGGTTCACTCCAAAATCGTACAGGTAGATTTGGACAGTTTTGTGTAACATGACATCTGGACATCAATCATACTTGTTTCTTTGTCAGTATCTCTATTAGATTAGCACAAGTTTCTTAGTTGCCATACAACGTTATTTGATAATTTATCTGTTATTAGGAGGCAAATTAGTGCATAAGCACTTATCCAGGCTCACCAACAGTAGAGAAGCCACTACTATTTTCTTGTGCTTTCTGCATAAAAGTCTGGGATACAATAGGTTACATCTTGATGTTTTCTCTAGTAATTACTGGCCATATTAATCATAAGCATGTCCCTATTAAAATTACACTGGGGAATAAATGATAAATGAAGAGGGTAAAATGTACATCGAAGATCAAATTGGCCGTGGAGAAATCATACTTTCATTCACGAAAGAAGGCAATCTTTTCCACATCACATCTGCCAATTCACCTCTAATTAGATTTCTATATCAAGACAAGATTCTTTGCCTTTTTTCATGTCTACTAAATGATATCCGTTGGTCAGCTATATATGAATGCTTTTCTTTACAGTGGCCAAGTTAGATATGGAATGTTCAGACAACATTTCTACTGAATTGTAGCACATGGAATGTTCCGAATTTATGCATATGGAATTGTATAGCATACCTGAACTTAAGATGTCAATGGCACTGGTAAAAGAAATTTTAATATTGTCCGTCACCCATGGCTGTGTGTGTGTTTTAGGTTCCCACTCTTGGAGGAGTTCACCGACAGCCATCGACAACCAGATCCAGTACTTCTGGTCTTGTTACCGTCAGGGGAGACCAACAGATACGTGCCAGCAGACTCGAATACTGAGTCTGGATGCCAGGCGAGGCCACGGTAGGGCTTGCGGCGGCGACGGGAGGTATCTCCAACTCGTTCCGCGCAGTCAGCTGACAGGGTCAACCCCGAGGCGTAATGCACCTTTCGTCGGTGGGTTTCTCTGACCGTCGCAAAAATAACACTTCATTTCCAGGAGATATGGTTCCGGCACTTCCATCTAATACTACTACTTGCGGTAGCGTCTAGTCAGGACCTGAAGGCTGAGCTGACTCCTGGTGGTGAGGTGACATTAAATGTCTGGAGATGCATGCAGCACATGCTGAATGCAAAGGAGAAGGAGTACCGCGGGTGACTCGCGAGGTGGAGGGATTCCGTGCTTTGTCTTTGTGGTACATGCCTTGCTAGTTGGCATTTTTGCTGTGAATTATTTTTTTACTTGCCGGAGATGCTAACCCTGGGTTGTTTGGATGTGCTTTCCGGAAGAGGTTTGCAGGGCAGACAATGAAGTGGACTAGGATTATATCAACATCATCATCATGATGAACTTTAATTGATAGGGTACAGAATTGATTGGCTGAAAAAGGTAAGCATGTTGGATGGGGTAACTGAAGACGTACTTAATCATATGCTGCATTGTGATTGAATTCTAACTTGTTTTTTCCTTGAATTAAAATCCAGTTGATGTTCCCGGTGCTTTTCATGGACCGCTGGTCATTATACATTATCGATACTGAGAAGAAGGTTGTGATGGTGCTTTTCATGGACCCAACCGAGACAGGTCCGACAGATGAGATGAAGAGGAAGCACGAGGCATTAGCGAGGAAGTTCCGGTTTAGATTCTGCCACCTGTCCAATGTCATGTTCGGTGCAGGGTTGGTCGAGACGACTGGCTGGACATTTGTGTACCCACTTGGTGGCGCAGCACGAACCATGCATGAGGTGAGTTCATCTCTGTGGATCATGAAAAAGGAAAAAAAGAAAATGCCTGCCTTGACACTAATATCCGTGCACCATGCTAGTACAGGATAGCGGTGTGTATGTCATGCACTACATTCTGGAGTTCACTGGTCTTTACCTTGGTTAGATGCTTACCCAAGTAAGATATGGCAAACTTGTGCTTGTCTGAAAAGTATGAATATATAACCGAGTTGGTGACTGAATCATTTGTTTCTCGTGTGTTCTTCAGCAGGCACAGCTTGAGCACCTAAATAAGAAAGAAAATTGCATATGAGGTCATGATAATGAAGGGGAACAAGGGAGATATCCTGTATTTCCTGCACAACGAAATCGTTGGCTGTTCGTGTGCTTCTCCGTGGAATGGCCCGTTTAATTACGTTGATGCCCCACACCCGTTTGTAGGTGAATAGGCTATGGGCCTGCATTAAGTTTTTATTTGAGAGACCTAAGCAAACTAATTAAAACTACGGACGTGCGAGCAAAGTTGTATGGACAGATTACCCCTATCTGAATTCGCAATGTCATAACTATTGCGATTTGTGCTCTTACTAAACGTGAAAGGCTTGCATGGTTGTGTTTATGGCAAAAAAAATGCCTGACTGAATTTCTAAATGTGCAGATTTGGGCTATTTGATTGCAGCAACTGCCGTGAGTGCTTGGTGAAAACTTTCGATAAGACTCCCTCTCAGACATGTGCTTGCACGTAAGATGCATTGAGTGGTCAAGGGGGATCGCCGTGAAATTCCTTAGTGTATTGCTGACCGTAGATGGGGCAGAAAATTGAGACATGTAGATGTCCAGGATACGGATACGATTTTTTTTAAGTAAAGCTTAACTCCCCAGATAAATACTACTCGTAGATAATTGTGGTTCCACATAAAAGGGATAGTTAATGTAGCGCCGAGAACGGCCACGAACGATTAAGTGGGGCGACTCATTACATCTTAATGGAGTGAACAAAAGACTCAGGGAGGATGATTCAGCGGAGCAGGTCTGATTGATTTCCGAGACGGGCAGGTCGGGTAGCAGTTGAAGCAGCTGACACACGGAGACGGCTCAGCCTGGCACACGAGAATCGCTGAGCCATGCATGGTTTTGCTGTTCCGCCTCTGACCTTACCGTCCATCGGTGCAGTTAATGCGCCCACGCGCTGCCTATTTTTCCATCGATACATCTGCTATACAGACAAGAATAATAGTACAACGATTGGCACGGATCCATATGCTACTGGACGAGCATGATTTCGAGATCAGCTGAGCTCGGGCTCAGAATCCAATATTCGTGTATATAGTCTGAAATTTCAATATATGACTTGCTTCTCCGTCGAACAAGATAAGGTCGACACCACGGAGACGAATAAGAATTAGACGACTTTATACGATGAGAAAGTGATGGATGCGGCTAACCGGGTGTGAAGGCACCAACCACTGCCTCCTCTCCAATAAACAAACACCCGTTGGTACCGAATAATCTTGAGTGGACATGCGGCTACACGCTGCCGGAATCCACACCGCGCACACTCTCGTGATTCGTGCACCTCTAATACGCGCCCGTTGTATAATGATTCAAAACTCTCATATAAATGTATGAATCCCGCGTATTCTATTTCTCCCCCAGCTGACACCGCACACACTCATATAAATGTCTGCTTATCCAACAATTTCATGGAAGTCGAGGCAGTGCACGGGGGGAGCGTGGCGTCGAACGGCAAGCTCCAAGAGTAATGACCGACTAAACAGGGCACTGCCTCGACTTCTAATCGAGCAGCGGCAAAACGTGATGATGACTACTGTGCAGACGCAGCGGCTTCAAAGCACCGTACCTCCCTCCGTCCAGCTGAGACCTCATAGCGTCCTCTGGATTTTATACTAAACAAAAAAAACGCATCGGTACGAGCAAACGACGGCAGGACGTGATCCGTCTCCACTTCATTTTTGAATTTCTCCATAGCTCCGCTTGTAAAAAAATTGGTACGCCGTAACTCGCCCTAATTATCTCAGTGTCAATAAAAAAGGTTGGCTGGAACATTATGAGAGCAACGCCCATCGAAGGGGCAAAACCATCAACGCGAACATGAGTCACGGTGCCAGCGCCCGTGCTCATCCAAACTCGTACCCGTTCCTAATTCAAAAATCCATGCACTGCTCACATGATGCAACCATACCACTACGATCGTCGCTTGGCCAGAATCCAAACAGTACAAGGGCTCAATGAGCTATCACATCCATCACATTAGTATATGCACCCTGTGTGTTTCAGTCTATGGGAGTGGGCTTGGTCCTTGTTGTTCCGATTTTTGCCCGATTTTTCATAATTAACTGGACAATTCTCTTCTATTTAATTAATAGATGAGTCAATCTTTGCCTCCGTTTTGAAAGAAAAGAAAGCAAGGCATGGGCACTAGGGGGGAAAGGTTAACTCGGTATGAACAAACTGGAATTGGGTCTCCATCCCTTCTCTTATCAAATGCATGATTTTCCCGATGTGTCTACACGAGTCTTTGGCTCGACGGATGCGAGTTAAATTTTTATTTTTTGTAAAAAAATGTTCATATAATAATAATTTTTTAGAAAAAAACTGCATTTATTTATTTATTTCCCAGAGAATCAACCATGGAATATGTTCGCCGGCCATTTGCCTAAAGAACTAACCCGTAATCGCCGAGAGCAAATGGATAAACCACCTTGTTCTAAGTAATACATTTTACCGATGCATTTTTTTTTCAATGTGTCGACACGAGTATTCAGTTCAACGGATGCGAGTCAAATATTTATTTTTTGGAAACACCTGTTTATATAATAATAAAAATTAGGGAAACAAAAATGCATTCATTTATTTCTTTCTCGGGAATCAGCCATGGAATATGTTCGCCGGCCATTTGCATAAACCATTAATCCTTAATCACGAAAAAAAATGGATTAACCATCCTATTTCAAATAATAAAATCTACCTATGCATGATTTTTTTGATGTGTCGACACGAGTCTCCGGTACGATGGATGCGAGTTAAATATTTAATGTTTGGGTACACTTATTCTTATAATAATAATAAATTAGCAAAAAATGCATTTATTTCTTTCTTTCTCACATAATCAACCACGGAATATGTTCGCGGGTAATTTGCCCAAGCAACTAACCCTTAATCGCCGAAAAATAGATAAATTACCCTGTTTAAAATAATACATTTTATCGATACATGATTTTTCCGAGGTGTCGTCACGAGTAGTCATTTGACGCATGCGAGTTAAATATTTATTTTTTGGAAACACTTGTTCATATAATGATAATTTTTACAAAAAAGAAACTGCATTTATTTATTTCTTTCTCAGAGAATCAACCATGAAATATGTTCACCGGCCTTTTGCGTAAACCACTAACCCTTAATCACCGGAAAAAGTGGATAAACGACCGTGTTTCCAGAAATGCCGAATCATTATCACTAGACTCATCATGAAATATATTTTTACATTTTATATAGTTAGTATTATAAATCTTTATGTATTTTGCTACAAAGTTGGTCAAACATAGACAAGAGTTGACTTTTTGAAAACTAATACACCTTACATTTAGGAACGGAGGGAGTATATAACAGTAGAATCAACCACGGAGTATGCTCGCCGGTAATTTGCCTAAACCACTAACCCTTAATCACCGGAGAAAAATTGATAAACCACCCTGCTTCAAATAATACGTTTAAGCAATGCATGTTTTTTCCGATGTGTCGGCTTGAGTCCTCAGTTCGACAGATGCAAGTTAACTTTTTTTTGGATACCCTTGTTCATATAATAATAAAAAATTATGAAAAAAAACTGAATTTCTTTCCACGGTTCGCCGGCAAGTCCTGTCAAAGCTGATTCCAGTGCGGTTACTCTTTCAGTGCCATGGCAGCTCTTCTTTTCCTGATAGATAATGCATAGAGTATCTCGTTAAGCTCAAGCATTGACGTTGGCAGAACAAAAAGTTTTACAGAACGCAAGGCTTACCTCCTAACCCATCCCACTTTATCATCAAGCGCTACGTATTCTCTGCCCTCTCAATCTTTTCCTCGCTGGATGAACATCAACTGAATCTAACAAATCTACAAACATACCACCTTGTGTAGGGTACCGAGCATCCCCGTATTGCTACCAAAAATTATTGAATCTGGCTGAAAATCCAAGCCCAAAATATCACTGGAAGTCTCAGATCCACAACCAGGCCCCAGGAGCTTCGTCATGCTGCGGGGAGTGCGGGGCGGGAGAGAAGATTAAAGACATGCGAGGGCAAAAAAAAACATATTAGAGAGGTGGATACCGATGTGCTAACCAGATCTCCGTCTGCGAGGAACCCATCTCGGCACCTCCCTCTGTTGGTCGCCGGGGCGCTTACGGGCATATACAGGGGGAATCGTTTGGGGATAGATAGGTGGTGCGATGGCTCAATTATGCACAGTTGCACACCCACTAAATGACGGGAGCTACTCCATCTCCCGGGCTGAGCCTTTGTTCCTCGTCTGATCCATTGAATGTCGCCTGTTACTTAATGACGCCTGGTCAACTAGTCAGGTGTATACCACGGCGTATTCATGGGAAGTGGGAATTCATGCGGCGCGTATTGCAAAAGTCCTATAAAAAGTAGCAATCGCAACGCCCTGGCGGACGCCCGAGATATCGGCTGCGCGTAGCCGCATGGCCCAAAAATTCACGTCCCCGTTGGTACCACCTATCTTTCCATCAACCAATCCACTCCACAGCCCCCGGAGCCAAACACACCAACAAGCCCCCTTGTTTTCTTCTTCCCTGCTCAAATCCTTCATACACCATGGGCTCCTTGATAAGGAGCGGCAGCGGCGCGGTGGCAGTGCCCGTAGAGAGTGTGGATCCGGAGGCGGCGTGCGTACTGCTGGCCTCGGAGCAGTACGGGTACGCTCGTGGGCGTGTGCATGTGGGAGGACTTCGACAGGGGCCATGTCGCTGGGGCATAACCCAGACTTTGTCGACCAGGTCGCCGCGCTCCACTCCAAGGAGGACCGGTTCCTCGTTGGGTGCCGCTTCGGCGTGCGGTCAAGGCTCGCCACCGCAGACCTCATGGTTGCGGTAAGTACTAATGAGTTATGCGATACTTAGTTGGTTACTTGTTGATTAGTCCCTCTGTCCCATAATATAAGATCATTTTTCAAGCTAACATAGCTTGAAAAACAACCTTATGCTATTGGATGGAGGGAGTAATTTATTGATTCCTCGACCTATTGTTGACCGGTTTGATGTTGCAGGGGTTGACGAATGTGAAGAATCTTGAGGGCGGCTACCTTTACTTGCTCAAGAGCGTAAGCTTCCGTGACAACTAGCCACCACTGATTCTTCATTTCCATATCTAGAATAAATACCACGATGTATTATCCATTTTCATATGATGAAGAAGACGATGACACGTGAAAAAGGATTAATTTCAAGAAAGCTCTATGCATGCATTATATGCATCTTGAGTTCTTGACTTGGACTTTGGACAAACAAATAGTGCTACTACCTGAATTCAGATTTTTGCCTTTTATGAATGTATCATGCAAAAAGGAAAAGGAAGTATGTTTTCTTCTGGAAAATGCCAAGTACGTAACCTCCTAAATAATTTCCCCTAAATGATAAGTGGCACTCCTGCCCTGTCGTTTTTCAATGGCAATTCCAGTCAGGCAATTATGCCAATTTCCAGTGACACATGAAAGTTTCTGTCAAAAATAAACTGAAACACGAAAGTTACCATCCGTACCAACTAAAATTACCATCCTTGTGTAACTAAACTTACCGTCCAAAATGTTCGGAGTTGCCATGTGCTCGTACATGATTTTCGATACTTATCAAGGTCCTAATTTTAATGTTTATTAGTGCATGATGTTGACCAAGCGATTGTGTGCTACCGAAGTTAGTTAACTATCATGCATCGTAATCGAACAACTACATGCAATGTGTATGGTCAGAAAAATCTCATATAGTAATATGTGTTACGCAATTTCGGGTTCGCTAACATCAGCGTTTCCGATTCACCTGCGTCACCAGACCCAACCGGAGAGCAACACCGATTTATGAGAGGCCTTGGGCCCTCTCCCCCACCCTTATAAATCGTATTACGTCTCCTCCCACAACCGATGTGGGACTAAACCCAACAATCTTCCCCTCACACATCGGTCACCCATGGGCCCACTAACACCAGCGTTTCCAGCCCACCTGCGTCACCAGACCCAACCGGAGAGCAACACTGACTTATGAGAGGCCTTGGGCCCTCTCCCCCAAAAGACTAGCCTGTTAGGAGGGGACACCCTCAACCTTATAAATCGTGTTATGTCTCCTCCCACAACCGATGTGGGACTAAACCCAACAATATGCATGAGGACAAGTAGTATACGTTGGGTAAGAGCAGGATGAGGACAAGTAGTATACGTTGGGTAAGAGCACGATGAGGACAAGTGCTCCACGTATGGACCGGCCGGCTCACCGATAAATTACTCCAGTGCCTAGTGTGTGCGACACACATATCTAGACAAGATCCGTTTGCTTGACAGCAGTGTCAGAGTGTGACCAAAACAAAAGTGGGAATCAACTCCATCTCAGAAATACGATATGCATGAAAAATGATACTAATTGTAGAGTAGAAACGGGTAATTAGATGACCAATACCATGTCATTAGCTCACACAATTGACCATGTCATTATATGAGAACACGTAATAAGGCACACATATCTTATTCAAAAGTGGAACAATTGAAACAAAAATGACAAGTTCATACATAGTTAGGTATTGTGCTCCAAAAAGGAATCAGATTTAACAATTTCCCCATCCATTTTCTTTTTAAAAATGACTACATTGCCTGTTGTTTCCCCTTTGCTACCTAAATAAAAAAAAAATCATAACACAATTAATCAATGAGTGGGCACTACTGGGGTTCTATTTCGACATCAAAATATCAGTCAATAAACTTATGCGCTTTTTTACTAGTAAGAGAAATAGGACAACTTTGGTGCTTCACTAATAAAAAAATAGAACATAGTTACTGATCGTACCTAACCAGAACCAAGGGTCCAAGCGAGTGGGCGGCCGCTTGACGGATGAGACTTGCTTGCGCCCCGTGCGTGCGCCTATCCGTGCTCCCGCGTACATGGCTTAATTTGATTGGCTTAGATTAGACCCGGGCTCATCCTGTTAAAATCAGGGAGGATGATTAGATTAGGAAAGAAAAAAAGAAGAACAAACAGCCGTAGGATGAAGTGGGAGTACAGATGAGAGCATGGGAGGGAGCAGGCGGGAGAGTATCTGGTGCTACCAAGACTTAGATGCTACCGTGATACGGGCATCTCGGCCGTCGGATTCTTAAATCGACGGCATCCGGGAGATGTTGATCTGCTGGACCTATGCCTGATTTTTGGACTCCTTGTAGGCTTTTTTGCAAATGTTGCAGAGTTGTTGAGAGCCGTCTGATCTAAGAATCCGACGACCCAGAATCTTGTATCACAGTAGCACCTAAAGATTGGTAGCATTAGATATTTCCCCGGGAGCAGGCAAGCCGGATTCCCGCTCGACGAGGGAACAACGGCTCTACGCGCACTGCCATCATGGACGAGTCGTATGCAGATGACACGGTTCCACACGTGGAGAAGCCAGAGGAGCCTTTAGGTGCCTGCGCGCAGCCTGCCGGTGGACGGTGGCACGCCAATGTGAGCTGTGGGCGTGACGCGTCGTTAGAAGGGGATGGAAGTCCCTAAGAGGTGGTCTCAAATCAGGATAAGTTATCACATTGCCCGTAGCTGTCGCGGATACTTTGTGGCCGATTGACACATGGTCTAGGCGGTCGTGCGTTCTGAATCGCTCTGTCTTCTGATGGTTGGGTCTGAGCGTTGAGAATGCATAGTAAAATTTTACTTTCACTTTTGGAAGAGTGGCGCCGGAGCTATATCTCCCATTAAGCGAGATGGTAGTTTCTCTCGCTTCGAGCTCTAGAGTAACGGGCCGATCATTATAGCGCATAAAAGAAACGGTTAGAGAAAAAAATGGACGGGCATGGGAATCGATTCCTTGGTCTCCTTGTTCCTTCGTTCCACTTTTAGCCTGTATGCTATCGATCAATTCATGTTACTCCCTTCGTTCTAAAAATAGATGACCCAACTTTGTAGTACTAACTTTAGTACAAAGTTAGTATAAAATTGGGTTATCTATTTTGGAACGGAGGGGAGGGAGTAGATATGTAGGGGGAGCGAACTACTTGAAGTAAAGAAATCTGGCTTTCCACTTCTTTTCTTGGTTTTTTTTTGTTTTTCACCGATTTCCTTCCTTTCTTTCTCTATTTTGCTGGGATTTTTTTCTTTCTATTATTTATTATTTCTTTGGTTTTGTTATGGTTTTTTTTTGTTTTTTTCTCTGTTAATGTTTTTCTCTTTTCCTTAACTTTTCTTCGGTATTGTTTGTTTCTTTCTTTTTTTCTGACTGTTTTTCTTTTGTTTTCCCTTGGGTTTTCCTTGTTATTCTATACATTTTAGGTATATATAAAATACAATTTTATTATAACTGTTTAACAATTCTTGAATACAAGTTGAACAGTTCTTTTCAAATGCATGGTCAATGTTATTTCTTTACACATTTTTAACATTTTTCAAATCCTTGATTAAATTATTTCAAATACAAGATTAACATTTTTTCAGTACATGGTCAACATTTTTATATTATATAAATGCTAGATTAGAAATTTTTAAATAAAATATTAACATTTTTTAACACCTGGTAAAAAACAAATGCACATTTAACATTTTCCAAATGCTTGAATAAGATTTTTCAAATACTTGTTCAACACTTTTTCAAATGCTTGATTAACATTTTTATATAAATAATTAAAACAATTCAACATTTTTGTAATACATGCTCAATAATTTTCGTTCACATATTTATCATTTTGGTAACACTTGTTTAACATTTTTCAAATAAATATTTAACATTTTTCAAATACTTAATTAAGAAGTTTTTTTAAATGCATGATGAATTTTTTTATTACATGTTTAACTCTTTTTTAGAGACATCTAACATTTTTTAAATGCTTAACTAACATTTGCAAATACTTGTTCAAACTTTTATTATATGCTTGATTAACATTTTTTAAATACATGATGAATTTTTTCATACACATTGTAATTTCTTTCTACATTACTCATATGCGTGTTAATATATTTCCCTATACGTATTGAACATTTTTAAATGTTTGGTCAACAATTTTCAAATTTTTTTTGTAGATTTTTTATAATATAGAATATCAGAAATATAAAGAAAGTAATATAAAACAAAAAATGTTAAAAAAAACAATAATAAGGCATGTGGCCTAACGTAAGTGGCAAAATGGGCCGGCCCAATTTTGAGCTCTCCTCTAGCGAGGCTTCCTCTCGTCTTGGGGGCCCTTATTCCTCCGAAATTATTAATCGGGGAGCACTCCCCGCAAAGATCACTGACACCATCTCAGATTGCGATAAATAGCACGCTGCATGTGTTCCATTTGTCGCAACCTAGAATTTTTCCGTTTTTCCGTAGATCCGTTTATTCAAAACGTTTTATTTTTTAAACCATGCATCCAAATCTGGAATCGCTTTCACCGTTGGATTTCTCGCGTCGAGATCTTCAAAAGTAGATCCCATATTGATAGGTTTTTACAAACTTTTTTCACGAAAGAACGAACAAAAAAACAAACCGGGGGCACGGGTTTTTTTCGCTTTCCGAAAAAGGCACGACCGTGCCTCTCGCGAAATGAAAACAAACAGAAAACACTTATTTTTCATTTCAGAGGAGGCATGGCCGTGCCTCTCGCGAAAGCACAACAACGCCTCTCGTGGGAACAAACCGTGCCTCTCGCGACAAAAAAAAATAGAAAACACATTTTTCTGTTTCCGAGAGGTACGGTCGTGCCTCTCGTGAAAGTAAAACCGTGCCTCTAGCGGAAGGAAAAAAAATAGTAAACGTGTTATTTTTTCAGTTTCTGAGAATCATGGCCGTGCCTCTCGCAAAAGCAAAAACGCGCCTCTCCGGGAAGCAAAACTGTGCCTCTGGCAGATAAAAAAACAGACAACACATATTTTTTCCGTTTCCAAGAGTCATGGTCATGCTTCTCGCGAAAGCAAAAACGTGTCTCTCACGGAAGCAAAATTGTGCCTCTGATGAATGAAAAAAAAACGCATTTTTCGCACACACAAAAATTCCACATTTTTTGGGTCCAAAAGCATTTTTTTCCGTTTTCCATAGTCATGGTCCAAAACAGAAAAAACCGTTTAAAAAGGGGAAACGCGTGCGAAAAAAATCCGGAGAGATTGCCCAGAGCGCGACAGATGGCGGATGGCTGAAAGCGCGCCAATTGGTGCTGATCGTGGTGAGGCTCCCGAAAGAGCACTCGTTGACTAGTTGCTCCCATATTCCTCGCCTTCAGCGAGTCTAACTTTCATACTCGCTGAGAGGGCGAGCAAGGTGGGCCAGCCCACGCGCCCGGGAAGCTATTGCCTGTTATTTCTGTTTTTTTCCCTTTTTTGCTTTATAAAATATTTTCAGACAACTCTATAAAATATTTTAATTTTTTTGAAATTTTTGAACAATTATTTTTAAAATGTTGATTGAGTATCTGAACAATTATTTTAAATTTTTGAACAATTATTTGAAAACAAATAATGAGTATTCGAAAAGTGTTGAACAAGTATTTCAAAATGTTATATAAGTATTAAAAAAATATTAAACAGTTATTTGGAAAATGTTGAATAAGTATTAAAGAAATGTTTAACAAGTATTTGGCCAATTGTGAACAAGTATTTTATTTTTTTAATAAAAATTAAAAATGTTGAACAAGTATTTTACAAATGTTGAATAAGTATTAACAATTGTTGAACGAGTATTTAAGAAATGTTGAGCAAATATTTGAAAATGTTGAATAATCTTTAAAAATGCTAGGAAAGTATTTAAAAATGTGGAATATGTATTAAAAATGTTGAATGAGTATTTAAAAAATGTTGAATAAGCATTCGGACAATGGTGAAGATGTATACAAAAAATATTTTTGACATATACGAAAATGTAGAGTGAAAACGAAAACAAACTTAAAAGAACAAAACAAAAAACAAAAAATGGAGAGGAAAAAAGAAAGCGAAAAGAAAAAGGAGAATAAGAAAGAATAAAAACTAAAAAACTAAAGAAAGATAACAAAGAAGGAAAGAAAAGGAAAAAAATCCCATTGAAAACAGAGGATCTTACTGTTCGGCCATGGTGCCAATATTTTATTGATGCCAAGATTGTTCATGATGGCAAAACCGTTAGATTCACTGGTTTCTACGGTGAGCCAAGAACTGAGCTTAGAAACAAATCATGGGAGGCTATTCGCTACCTTAGGGTGCGGGATGATCTACCTTGGTTATGTGCGGGCTATTTTAATTAGGCTCTTTTCTACACGGATCAGCTTGGTGGTAACTTGCGAAGCTTTGCCCAAATGGAAGATTTTCGAGATTGTTTGGCTGACTGCGGCCTTGCTGACATGGGCTTCTCGGGGTTTCCTTATACCTGGGATAACAGAAGGGATGGCGCTGACAATGTTAAAGTTAAGCTGGATAGAGTTGTGTGTCCTGATAACTTTCTGGAGTCCTTCCCAGCGTCGGTGGTGGAGCATATTGTGACCGAAGAATCTGACCACCAAGCGTTGCTCATTAAAGCTTTGGAGACTGCTCCATGCGTTAACAACAGGGGGCCTCGTCCGTTCAGGTTTGAAGAGGCCTGGACCAGACATGCTCAGTACGATGACATGGTTACGGAGGCTTGGGCAGCAGCGGGATCTGGTGGACAAGGGCTTGATGATGTCTGGCAGCGGCTGGCCACGGTCTTCGGGGGTATGCAGCGGTGGGCTAGAGAGGTTTGTGTCTCGGTTTGAGACACGAACCGGGACTAAAGGGTGTGATGCCCTTTAGTCTAAGTTCGTGTCTCAAACCGGGACTAAAGGTCCCATTGAAACCGGAACTAATGCCTTTAGCCGCTCGAACCGGGACTAATGTGAGCATTAGTTCCGGTTCGTAATGCAACCGGGACTAATGTGTATACCGAGCTGTGACCAAAGCCCTGTTTTCTACTAATGTATCAAAGTAGTTGCCATCTCCACTTTTAGTATCAATTGTTTTTGTCGACAAAAAACATGTATGTATGTTTCTTGTCGGGCGGTAGGGATGCAGACGCGCTATCTAGATGAAGCTAAGCCCAAGTCTTGTATTAACCCCCACCCCCTAACAAATATCTTACTATAAAATGAGCTACATAGTTGGTCCTTATTTTCTTGTAACTGTGGCGCAGTTCTTTTGACCCGATTATGGAGAATCAGGCTCTGAAAAATCATAAGCTCAAATGTACTCGATTTGATTGTGTAGAATCGTGAAAATTGAACCATAGTCTCAGAAGCACCATTTTGGGTCGATTCTTGGGCTCCCTCAAAAGAAAATGTTTCGATTTTTAAAGCCTAGCCCTATTTCAGCTCATAACTACAGGGGAAATGCCCTTCCCTCGTCTGAACCCGCCGCCCGAGAAAACACGTGGCCCGGCATCGATCCCCTGTCTCCTCGCTCATTCTCCCCTCGAACGGGTCGATGACACTAGGGTTGCTCACCCCGCCACGTTCCTCTCCCCTCTCTCCGACGACCGGAGTCCTCCCCACCGCCCCGCAGAAGCCAGCGAGCGCAGCTCCGACGTGCAATCCCACCGGCCCCACAGTCCTCCGCCCCGCTAGCCCCGTAGTCCTCCGCCCCCATCACGCTGGCCCTGCAGTCCTCTACTCCGCCAGGTCGACACACCGCAGTCCTCCATTCCGACTCAGTGGCGGAGCCAGGAAAGTATGACTAGGGGGGCCGAGTGATGCTAAAACATGTTGGTAAGGTCCAAACCTTAGAAAAATGAGCTTTTAGCAGCAAATAACGAGTAATCATGTACTGTTCATTAGCAAATTAGTATGAAATCCCTGTTGTTTGGGGGGCCAGGGCCCCTGATGGTCCCACTGTCTCCGCCACTGTTCCTACTGCCCTAGCCGTCCTCCGCCGGACGCGCCCATCCTGCTGGCCGCAACACTCATTCCATCGGTGCCTGGGTGGTCCTCTCTTCCTTAGGTTTTTGTTCATCTCTCTGTTCTAGTTCCTCTCTAGTTCCTCTCTTGTTCATCTCTCTATTTTTTTCGTGGATGGATGGATGAATGGTGCAAGCATGCATGTTTGTTGGGTATTGAGCTAATGTGAAGGGTAGATGATTTGCTAAATTGTTTTTGCTGTCGTGATTGCTCAATGCTACTGTGAATGATTGTCTTTTGTTGGCTCTTGAGCTATGTGTTAGCAATTAAAGTTCAGATATTTCCGCACACAATTCATCCCATAATCTCATACCACAATTTTAGAAAAGAACTCGATGGCTGATTCTGTGGGAAGCTGATTCTTTGGGATGTTTCCCAAAAGCTGATTCTGCAGAATCAAAAGCTAAAAAGAACCAGGCCTATGTCGAGTTCATCTCTGAGTCCTTTCGAGCCATAATGAATCTTTTTTATGACTCACATTTTTCTTTGTTAGATCACACCAATTGAAGAACCGCACACACACACACACACACACAAAACCGACATCTATAAGGTAATTCGATATAACACCATGATAAAAGGAACTTTTCTATGTCTACTTGAAAGGGCAACGCTTTCTAGAAAAAAAAATGACACCATGGTTCATCACACAACATATTTCTACGTTGGATAAAACGAAGATTCTATGGTCGTCTGATACACACAAAGGATGGCAATTAATGCATCTGAGCTCCAGGTGGCGATTTTGCTGCTCACGGTGTACTTCCGCAAGCTCCAAGAAGCCGGATGTATCCGAGGTAGCGCCATGCCGACGAGCTCGAGGCGGGGGCAAGTGAACACCGATTTTGTACTTTAGTTTCATTTGGAGCGAATAATAGAATAGAACCTGCGTTCTACTGTGGACTTGTTTTGCCGACGCAAGGGTCGACCGTTGACCTCAGGTCAGTCTCCTATGGGCCGTTGCTTTCCCTAGCCTCGTACTCTACGAACCATCCAAACTGTGGAAATGGTCGGGTGACGCTTGCTCTTCTGACACCGGACACCATACGAAGTTGTGGAAAATAAAGCACAACGGAGCTCGAATCCAATGCCACCAGCTAGCGTGTTACTTTCAAAGCAGCACCTTCTTATCTTCTTCTCCTGCAGCTGCTTCCCTCCTCCTCTCATCCATGGCCTTTCATCGTCACCACACCTTTAAGTATCCATACGGTGAAAACTATTTTGGACTCGCTCGGAATGCTTCAAAGCATTCACTACAGCACTAGGTAGGGGCTATATATTCTGGAACACAGGTTGCACGTGTATTAGTTTGCCTGACCAGATCTGAGCCCCTGTGGAAGATAGATTCCTTTCCTCTCCTCTTCTTCAGGCTTCAACATCAGCTTGAGGCCAGATAGCTTACTTTTTGCAGGTCAGATATCAATCTCGCCCTTGATTGCATATGATGTATCCTATTTTTTCAGTTTCTGTGGCACGTGGAATGGTTTTTAGCTAGCCTTCTTTCCTTTTGACGTAAAGTGATCATGGCACACTTCACACATATCGAAAATCAAAGGAAAACTAGGGGATGCTCGACCTAATTACACGTCTAATCATTAAATACTTCCACCGTATCAAAATAAGTGTCTTTGATTTAGTATAACTTTGGCCTGATTTAGTATAATTTAGGGCAAAGTTATAATAAATAAAAGACACTTATTTATTATAGCCACCTTTTGCAGCCATCAACAGCACGGCCGTCTTAACAGCTTCGGGGCCCTAGGGCGAAATATAACCCGGAAGTACAAAGCATCCCAAAGATAATAAAAATTGCATCGAGGTCAGAACAACCAATGCAGCCGCCAGAACTAGTTGCCGACGCGCCGCTGTCACCGCTCCCATACTGGAGCCGGCTTGCCCTTGTCGATGACAGCCACAAAGTCTTAGTGTACATGCCATATCTCATACCTTAAGGAATAAGAGCGTATATACATATCTTTTTTGTTTGGAAAGGAATAATAATAGGAGTATATTATTTTTTTGGAAATCAATCATTGACCGTTGATGGTTGTAGTGCATGCAAATAAAATTTGAAAAGTCACTATGTCATAAATTTTACATCATGCACTACAAATATGACTTGCTATATTGGGACCTAGGTGCCCACGCACCTAGGTGTCCCACATAATTTACCTAGAGAAGGTAAGAAATATATAATCACCGTAAAAAAAATTTATGTTACGTAAAAATATGAACGTAAAAACATAGTTTAAAATGTATATATAATAACGGTAAACTTAGCGTGAGTGTATAATAGCTTACAAAAAAAACCAAATAAACTAAGCTTAGTGAGCCTTAACTAGTTCTGTGGCAAGCTATTAGTTAAATTAACTGGGCCACCCCTTGTATAT
>LR738712.1:901533196-901570680 GCA_902687465.1 Secale cereale
TATTTGTGAGAAATAGTTATTCTTCACCCTCTGTATTTTAACATCAATGCATCGTAATTTTAAATTCCGTAAATGTTGTCTGATTTCATTAATAAACAGAAAAATATAAGAAAATATATAATAGCCGTAAACATTATTTTATGTTTGTAAACTTACAAACTTACAAACATATTGTGAAATATACATGCAATTTTTCTGGTCTTATGACCTATATTTATTTTCATTTGGCAAATTTTACGTAGTGAATCAATATGAATGTAACTATTTTATATGCCAATAACCCCACCCACGCCCCACCTCCCCCAACCGCCGCCATCGTCCATGACGACGTTGCTCCAACTAGCGTGCCGCGCGGGCTTCCTCCTGGCGCCGCCCCATACCGTAGTCACGCGCCGCCCCAATGCGAAGGTTTCTGTCGCCTCTTAGCCACATGCGTCCCTACCCTGAACCCCTACATGCCTCCTTCCATCGCCGCCCCGCCTAGCGCCACCTCGACGTGCTGTCGACATCTCCAAATCGTTGCGCCGACGGACGCCCCTACACCCCCAGCACGAGCTAGGACACCTCCTTATTCACCCATCATCGTAGCCTCACGATCACCCCCCCCCCCTTGGCGCTGCCACAAAGACTCTACTATCCTTCACAACCTTCACGGGACCACGTCCAGCCAGCCGTTGATATCCCCGGTGTCGATCCACCACGGGTTCCCCTCCGGTCCTGCTCACTTCTGACGGATCTAGCCCCCGCCTCGCCACAGCCCCACCACCTCTCGCGGGCCAGATCCCCTTATTTGTTCGGTTCATGGTGGTTCTCGAGCCCTAGCCTACTCCCTTGTCCACCCCCGACTTTGATGAAGTTGAGGATTGGCGGCCTCACACCGCAGTCGCCACCGACGGGGCGTGTCTCTGGCGAAGTGCAACTTCTCTCCACACCAGCACACAGGGTCAAGCAACCCCTCCTCCCTCTATGGCTCTCTGATGATAGATGGAGTAGGAGGTCCTCCACCTTGTTTTTTCCAGCCAGATCCACCACTGGTAATCCTAAAACCATGGTCATTCATCATCCTCTCCCACCCCATGCCCCTTCTCCACCACACCCTACAACTGACTGTAGGCGTCACTAGGCTACCCTGATCCACCACGATGAGAAGCGGTCATCAAGTCCCCCAAAGCCTCCCTACGATGGTTTCCATGGACGGCGACTTGTCTCCTATGAGCCGGTGAGCACCACCGCCCGGGATTGAACGCGTGTACAGTTGCAGATTAGTACAATTTTTTTGTAGTTTTTCGCATAGGTCAGGACAATGCAGTTCAACTGCTCATGCTGTAGTTTACCGGGCAGTGGGTGCGTGGAATTTGGAAGCAACATATATCACCACAAGTGCATTTCTGTGGATATATTTTTCACTGGCACAATGTATTTTGTATGTATTTGTAACCAGAAAAGCGAGAAACAATACACTTGCCTCAGCTCAGCAGTTAGGACACATTAAAAAAACACAAAATTAGTTGAGTTCACTAATCTCAACAATGCAAACTAAAAAAGTGTTCTGCAAAAAAGAAAATGCAGTACACTAGCCTTGGTAATTTAGTTTGGACGTGCTTATAAAGAGTAGTTCAAAACGATAAAAAAAGCCATGCAGTCCACTTCGTTTTGTTGTCGTGGTTGAATTTCCCCCGATGTGCACTGCACTCATCCCATGAGGTACCGTGTGTTTCCAAATTAGTCAACTACATCAATAACTATAGTGGGCTTGGTCGTCGGATGCAGTTCATATGGTGGCCAACCGAAAAAATCATAATGAAACTCAAGATAAATGTTTTTTTCTCAAATTACACCTTAGACCATAAGGAATTAGGAGGCGTGATCTACATGAAAAGCTTGCGACTCATTGATATCTTTCCAATTGCCGATCATTTGCATCATTCCAATGATTGGTTTGCAAAAAAAATGATATGAAAAATGCTCGCTGCCACTCGTCGGGTGCTCACAAAGTGTACGACATGAAAAATAATCACGTAGCTCATGGTTTTCCAATGCGACATCAAATGCCTCGTTTCAAAAGATGGTTAAAAAATATAGAAAATTTACTGAAAAACCGCATGCAGTTCCCTCTGTCAACATTGTTGTGCTGTTTTCCGTCTGATGCGGTCCACTTCGTCCATTTTGGGGGTCGCAGAAAATTGTATCTGTGTTTCGGTAAATTCAAAACTGCTCTTAAACTGTATGAAATTAGAGAGAGTGTTCTACATCAATAAGTTGCGCATCATCGTTATCTTTCCAAAGGCCTATCATTTGCATTTTTCCAATGAGTTTTTTGACAAAATTGCGAAAAAAAATCGCTTCCACTCATGGTTGCCACACCATTTTCAAAATCGCGAAAAGAATCTCAACACGCCTCATTTTGAAAAAGGTTAAACAATTGAATCAAAAGCAGTATCGAAAATCATGTGTAGTTTTTCCTGCTAGCAATACATATTTTTGTTAGCAATGTAGTTCACTTAGTTTCTGCAGAAGGTGCAGAAGTGTTAGTAAATGTATATATCATAAGATCAACCATTACGGCAATATTTTTTTGGTAGTATCCATATACGTATTATTTTCTGATTATGGAATTTGATTTTACTTGATCAATCGACTCCAGGGGGATTGGAAATTTATGGCAGGTCGCCGGGAACTACTTGACGAGAATGGTTGGAAGGAGGTACAATTTATTAATAGTTATGCTGTGTGCATGGGATATCTATCCATGGCCATCAAGGGCTTGGGTTACCTCGTGCTTACTTGGACCACCGTCGTGCTTCTTGGTGGCTTTGTTTCCGTACTACACAAGAAAGACTTTTGGTCTTTGGCATTCATCACCCTTGTCCAGACAGCTGGGTTAGTTCTTTTCTAGTATTTTCTTAATTAATCTTACTACGCGTTTCTTGTTCTTTAAGATCGGTCCATACTTTTTTATGCCCATGCATGCATGTGTGTGTGTGTGTGTGTGTGTGTGTTGTGTGTGTTGTGTGTGTGTGTGTGTATTTATCCAAATTATCTAGCGGCCTAATATAAAATTAGAGGAACAAACAAAAAATCCAACAAAAAATTGGAAACATCATTTCTTTCATAGACATTCTCTTAGTTAAGAAAGGAGGTAATATCATCAGAAGTCATAGAACTTGTGTCGCATATTTTGGTGTTTGATGTTTAAAAATACGGTTTTGTGGTCACCTAGCTTGTTGCAAACATGCAAATACGTCATAGTACGCATATGTGGGTGTATCCATATGTATGGCCCTACTTGTCAGTAACAAATGGCGCTAGGCGCAATGTATTTTTACATAGAACACCATGCATTGTTTTTATTTGCTGAAAAAGTCAACCACATCGATGCATTTGTGCACATAACACCCTCACTTTTTTATTTACAGAATACAGTACAACACTGCACACATCTGCGGAAATTAACAACAGAAAACGTATGCCAGGACTTGAACCAACGACCAACTATTTTTCAATACGAGTATGCAAATGCGAAAATAAAGAACATAAATGCATCTACCAGGACTTGAACCAAAGAACAACTAGTTTAACTTGATACACTCTAGCCACTACAACCAAATCACATCAGAATGTTTGGCATGGATAACGAACATATGTGTATTAGACGACGCCGCATGTGGAGATTAAATGGGCTACGGATATTGTGTCACATTTCGTCTGTGCTAGTTTTTAAAGATATAGCCATGTGTGCTTTATAAATGTGCGTACTACATATTTGGTTTTCAAAATTACATTTCAGAAATATTATTTTAACTACAAAAAATCAATAGTTACATAGACGCACATTTGTATAGTTCAATGCTAGTATAATTAAAATATACATAATTTACAATTTAAACTCTTAATGTGAATATTCATTCGTGGCTAATATTTAACTTATATAAATTTTTTGAATATAAGAAATAAATAAAATATTCACAAAAGTGAATATGCATAAGTATTTAGCAAAAGTTTTTTCATCAGTTTTTTATAATTTAAATATAAGCCACAAATGTATTTTTTGTGGATTCATTAAACATATTTAGTTCATAAACATTTTCAGTGTCTATATTAAATAAATATTTTTTACATAATAGACTGATTTTTATTTACAAATCATTATTTGCAAGTATTGTATTTTAAAAACACAAATATTTGAACATAATTTTATTACTTATGTTTTACAAATATCTTAAATATTTTTATTACTTACGTTTTACTAAATATTAAGTATAGAATACACAGTTTGATATTCAAATGTGTTTATCTACTAATCATCATATGTATGTATAATATTTTTAACACATAGATATGTGAACGTAACTTTATTACTTTTTTGAGAGAAACTTTACTTTATTACTTGTGTTTTACAAATTATCTTTTAAAATATCACGCGCAACTCAATTAAGCTCCACATAAGTCCTGGTCAAGTCCATATGAGCCAGTTATCCATATTTATCTGCGCTAGTAAAATATCCTAGTGGCTGGACGGATTTGTGTTAAATCAATTGTTGGTGTGTTTGAGTACCCGTTCATGCGTTTTGCTATATATGTACATTACCTTGGTTCTGTTTTTCTGTAAAGAAAAGTTTTTGTGGGTGCTTGTGCAAAAAACGTGTCGTTGTGGTTGACTCTTTTTGTACATTATTTTTTAGGGTGTTCTGTGTAAAAATACATCACGCCCACTGCTATTGACAAGTGGGGCCATACACATGAATACGCATGAATATGCGTAGTGTGGCCGTATATGCACGCTTAAGTCAAGTTATGTGACCGCAAAACCGTATTTTCAAAGTTCTAGCACCAAATTGAACGTATGACGCAAGTTCTATGACTTTCGGTGATATTACCTCTTAAGAAAGTATAACAGTCTGATCTTAACCCGGTGGGCCATATCACCATAGAGTTTTTGTTCAGAGTGTTTTAGGTGTATAAATCATGTTTTGATGTTTTGGTTAAAAAATGAGAGCCACCTAGAGCCCGTACTCTTCAAACTCACTACATAGATCTCTTCATCTGTTCCTATTTCTATGGTCTCTCTTTTGCTTGAAATAGATTTTTGCCCCGCTATATTAATATTGCAACCACCCGATACAACATTGAGTTCATCGCTGGGGCAAACAGCAGAATCACACTCAAAAGAGAAAACAAGAGAAGAAATGCCAGCAGCACCGGATCAATGAATGTTGTAGTATCCCGCAACAACTGCGCCCATCGGAGAATCCCACCACACTCCTATGAGACTGAATTGCCATGTACCAAGCAACACCTTCAAGAAGCAATACGACGATGACGCCGCCGCTGCCTGAACGAGTCATAGGATTTCTCCTGGTACACAAAGGGGAGTGGGGGAGAGGTACAACCGGTGCCCTTCAAGAAGGGTAGTGGCACCCACAGGCGCCATCGCGTCGGTGCTGGCTAGACCTGACATAGATTTCTCCCGACCCCTCACACCCACAACCTAGAGACCAACCTTCGGCTCCACCATGCCTATGACCCAACAACATGCGCCAACACAGTCACGAGGACACCATCCTTGTCTCACCACGGCAAGCGCTGCAAGGCCAGCCGAGCCAAAATGAAGCCACCTTAGACCGGGACCGATAGTACTATAGCCACGCGGGAGGGGACAACCTCCACCGACTTAGGCAGTAGTAGACTAGACGTACGAGTAGGAGCATGCTAGACCAACTGCCTAGCAAGGCCTAGATTGGGCCTGCCAAGCTCCCGCCACCGTGCTGCAGCAGACGCACCGCCATAGTTGCCTACCCCATCACCCGTATCTTACTAGACTAACCGGAAGCAACCTGCCGGAGTCCATACGCACCACCGATCTGCACTACAGCGCCACCCGCCGAGGCACTCCGACGCTGGATCACGCCCGCCCGAGCCGGATTTCCACGAGGGGAAAAGGAAGGGGTCCGCAACCGGCGACCTCACAAAGACTATGCAATGTTCAACTTAAAACTAGTGCAAACTGGAAATCATGTATAATAGACATGCGAATTGTATGAATGGCTCAATGGGGCATGATATATAGAGTATGCAAAAAAAAGAAGAGATTTAAACTAGGTCCAAAATTGAGCCATCAATCTCCGGCCTTCTCCATACTAACGCATGAAGGTACTCCATCGAGTAGATGTTTATCTTCATCTCCAAGTAGATCTTAATCATCATTGCTGGGAAATGAACAATAACGACAAAGATAATCATCTCTATGTATAACACGTTCTACGTTTTGAGTTCTCTAGACTTCTTATGTATTTGTACATCTAGATAACATCAAAATACTATCTTAAAATGAATAATATTAAATGGTTTTGTATTTTCACACCATAACTTTATTCCTCTCTTGAAAAAATGTATATTAAATGTAAACTAAAGAAGGGGCCTCCACTTTGTATGGCCCATTTTGCTACTTGTACTAATTATTGAATCCATAAAAAATGGATTTTAAATGGCAAAAAGGCATTGTATCAATGAAAATATCGATTAAATACACACCTCCCTTCTTCTACACAGGTAACTCCATGTTTGTAAGATCGGCAGTTTATCATACCTCAAAAAAAGAAAAAGAAAAAAGATCGACAGTTTATCACTCGTTGATAGCTAGCACCAACCATGTGTTTGATCGCATTTAGTCATCATCCTCCTCCTCAGCTTCGTCCATGAACACGGCTTCTAGCTCTTGGGTGAGGTTTTTTTTGACGTTGACTCTATCCTCTTGCCAACTATGGATCCAATGTCCGATCTGGCGCCTACAAGGATGAAGACTTTGATAGGAGCCCTAGTTAAGTAAAAAATTACTCTAGCTGGAACCTGTGGTGATGAACTCGACTCACCTAGCTAGCCACTGTGAAGTAAGATTCGCTCATCTTGATTCACCTTTTCACTGATTTTTTTAGTTACATAGCCATAAGAAGAAAATACCATTAGGTGTACACCTTTTCGAAGTAAATTTTTATCATGACTCCATTCCACTTCTTTATCAAAATCTCATGAATGATTTCATGCCGAACTACTATCAGTTCTAGGAAATCTTGTCATGGATTAAACATCATTTAAGCCCGTGCATTGCACGGAATATCAAGATGCATTTATATGAGTAGTTTATCTTACGGGAGACAAAGATGAACGAGGGAAGACCTTACCTGCAAATGTGGAGAGGGGTGCGGGTATCTTTTCGCAAAATTGTTATAACTTACTTCCTATCCGTTAGATATAGATCGGACGGCTTATATTACAGGATGTCAAGCACACCATCATCACCAACTCTGTTTTTTTTGTAAAAGTAGAGATAATCACATTTTGAGCAACCACGGTAAGTTAATGGGGTTCAACGATTACGCCAAATCCATGGGGCATGGCTACGTATGGTGGGTACTATAGCCACATAGTACGGTTGATGATAAGCCCATTGTAGCCATCAGATAGAATATTCAACCACCTGCCATGGGCGCGCAGACCATCCCGCCTACCATCTTTTGACTAGTCTGTTTTGTCTACCCAGTGATGACTTTATATAATAGACCCAGGCTACACTATTAAACTTAAAAGACCTAACCTGTCGTTAATAACAAGTCATACTACAGTGCTACTCTTACACACATATTCAATACAATTCTGGCATTTTTTACATTTCATGAGCCACACAAGGGTGCATAAAATTGGCATACTAAAGAGAAGAACATATCCATTCGAGCTTGTACATAGAGTGCTTCTCAGCTTCGGCATGTCCATAACCTAACATAAATCTGATGTATGCACATGTTGCTCACAAATATCACTGAGAGTAATGGAGAAACTGACGGAAAAGTTTCCCTTGATACCACACCGAATACATTTTTTTTTTGCAGTTTGGTAGCTGGCCTATTTGTCGATTGTTATTTTTTCGAAAGACGAAGATCACAACCACATGGTAGTATATGCCGCCGTTAGAGAGGGCATGACAGGTTTATAATCCCCGTGCCCCGGTCCGGTGGGTTGTGTAGACGTCTACCCTAACCATGGGGATAACCGGAAATCTTTTGATAGTATTTGCCCTTTTTAGAATGGTGTTTTTTTAGGAGGATGCAAGAAATGGTGTGAAAATACAATCCATCCACTAATAGTTCTAGGCCCTCTAATAACATGCATTCCTGGTATCTATATGGAGAGCAATTGCTCCTGTTGTTGGCATTATGGAATTAACTGACGTCTCTTCTTTCGAATTACGATATCTCCAACCAATCATCACATCCTCTAATGGTGCCACATGTTTACCAACCGTGTGCCAAGGGAGGGGTGGTACAAATACTCGGCTCTCTCTCTAGGATAATCGGTCCTAGATAGGGTGGTGGTCTAGAAACTTTACACCCAAATCATAATCTTCTATATGTGGTAGTTTAGACATTGCAAATTTTGTTTTCAAAGAAAGAAAGAGCATACTACTTCCCTTTTTCTAATTGGATATATGCCACGACAATTTTCATCAATTAGAAAAATGCCATTACAATTTTACACTTTGCAAAATGCCACTACAATTCTTCTACACTTCTCCATATGCCATTATACATGGCGAAAGGACCAAAGTGCCCATATGACTTCATTCTATTCTCAATGGAATTGCCATCCCATCATCCCTACCCCCAATCTTTCTCGTGCGTGTGCTGGCCGCCACCGCAGCATGCCGGCGTGCGTGCTGGCCGCTGCAGACGTGTGCGTGCTGATGGACTGGGCGGGCAGCTGCCCACCCGCCGCAGCCTCGTGCAGGCTGGCCGCCGCAGAAATCCTTATCTTTCGGCTTTTTAAAGAAGATAGGCCATTACAAAAACAAGGTATACCATTTTGTTTTACAAAAAAACTCTTGCTTTGCCCAATAGAAACACAAACACTGCTTAGCCGCCTTCATGGCATCCTACATTCTGCTTGGAGGAGAACCCACCAACCGTCACACGCCTCACCCACAGCTCGCTCCGGCCTGCTGGGAGCGCACAAGCAGACGCTGCGTGCGTGCTCCAGCTGGGCAGCAAGTACGTTGAGTGTGTGTGCACCGTATGTGTGTGTTCTGGCCAGGCTGTGTGTATGTGCAACGCAAGGTTTGTTCAGTGCATGTTTAGCACGTGTCGGTGATGGCAAACTTACACGTTGGGCTTGCCGTCAACTTCGCCGAGCTCAAGTTCCCGGGACCATCGAAGGCTCGAACCGATTGAGGTCGGCAGTGCTCGGCCAGCGGGGTGGCAAGTGAAAGCACACAGCAGCACGACGGCAGTTTTGCCCAGCCTCGTGACGCACGCAGCGACCAACACCATGCGTAGCAGATGCATCAGGCGGTGGCGCGTTGATGCACAGCTCCGTCCTCGTCCGCCTCGATGCACAACACGGAGTAAGGAGAAGGGAGATGACGGGGGCGTTTTGGTCTCACAATGTGTATAATGGCATATGAAGAAGTGTAGAAGAATTGTAATGGCATTTTTCCAAAGTGTAAAATTGTAATGGCATTTTCCAATGAACGAAAATTGTAGTGGCATATATCCAATTAACCCTCTTTTCTGAAAGCTTATCCTTAATTTGTCTGCAAATCTAACTCAAAATTATGTATAACAGGATTTTCGATGTTGCTCTGAATGAGAAACTAGGCTATTTGTGGAATTCAGTTGTTGGCTTGTTTATGGGTGTTTTATGGGGTGTGGTGGGTGACTCGAACTCCACTACTTTTACTTATCTAGCTTTGATTGCACGCTATATACTGGGATGGATTTTGGCGGTGTTCCAAGTAGTGTTGTGGGCTGCAATATTGTGCACTTTGGCAATTATATACGTATTTGGGATATTCACGTCTGGTGTAGTTTCATTGTGGCGTCTCATAGAGCACGATTACTCGGACTCGGATGTAGGATCACCAAACCTTCTGCTGGCGATGAAAACCTTATACTACCTTGCTGTAATCCAAGGAGCACTCTTTTGCTACAAGTTCGCCATAGGTCAATGTGGGGAGAACTTAGTTAAGGCAGTGGCCACTCATATATCTCATGACTCAAAACTGCAAGTAATTTTCCAGTACTTGACCAAAACAAGAAGGAGATGTGAGAAAGACCCATCATTTATTCAAGGAATGAACCTCATCACACATGCCATTGAAATGATCAGTTCCAGTTCACCTCTTGACTGCATTTTTGGTGTGAAGATCTTGCACACAGCCATATGCATTGTGGAGAAGGATCTAAAGGAGGTAAATGAAAAAAAGAGGTGGAGTCAGAATCGAGACATTGCCATTGGGCAACGCATGTTGATGAAACATCTAGTGGTGGGAGCATCCTCATCCACACACATACTCAACAAACTACTAGAGACACTGAATTCAAGAGGCGTACATGACAGAGAGACGAGGAATCAGGCAGCCATGATAGTGGAGCACCTAGCATTCAATATCAAATTGGTGGATTTTCCCCAAGGCATTCAACACATATCTTCCATGATCGAAACATTCCAACAATATAGTATAGCCGAGCCATATCAACAAGACTATCTATATGATGAATATGAACACCATTGGGATCTACGTGCTCGTTGTCTACCCTCTTCAACAGCTGGTAATGGTAATGAAGCTCGAAGTGACCTTGGGCATGCCTACAAGGAGTTGCTATTGCAAGGCCTGTGTATCTTACGGAAGCTTGCAACTGATGAGAACAATTGCAGAGTCATGGACGACACCCGAGATCTGGTCATAAAGATCATGGCACCTGTCACCTCCGACCTACTTGACCACAGCACAGATGATCATGGTCCATGGTCTGACATAGTAGAGGCATCAATGAAAGTGATGCTCCAGTTAATCAGTGCTCGAGGGGAAGTTGGCGCCAAGGTACGTCGTCAAATCTCAGGGTACAAAGGAGCAGTCAAGACATTGTGGGCAATTCTTAAGTGTCACAAATGCAATGATAGGCTGCGACTAAGTGCCATTTGGATCCTCACAAGGCTATATATCGACAATGAAAACTTAGAATTGAGGGATTATAACTCAAAGAAAGAAATCAACAGGTATGACAGAAAACATTTTGTTAGGATGTTGTTGGACTTCTTCATTACCAAAAAGTATTATATCCACATCCGTGAAGGCGCGGGAGAAACATTGTCAGTGCTATGTCTTCATGGAGGAACTGCCGATCTCACTATTGTCATACAAACAAATGGTGATGTTGTTGATAGTCTCATTGAAGTGCTTGTAGATGACAGAAACAGAGCATGCAAACAACGGGCGGCTGAAATCCTCGAGCTTGTTTGTATTTATACCAAAGATGGTGAATACCTTCGAAATCTTAAGAAAGCAATCATGGAAGTGATGCCAAAGGTAACAAATCCTTGTAAAATAGTAATTAACTTTCATTTTGTTAATTATTATAAATATACTTGAATTATATTCTCTTTTAGACTAGTTAATAGTGTTAATTTATTACCATCATAGGTGCTTCCAGAAATACTTTGTTGTGGAGACGAAGCACATAGTAGAAAAGAAGATTACCAAGGCGGGTCGAGCAAAAAGAATATTGACATAGAAAACCAATGTGGTAATACACAGGGAAACGATGAGCAAGACAAGGAGGAAATCAAATTCCAGGTAGTCATGGAATCAGTTAGGTCAGCGACCCTACTGTCGTCATTGTTATCCCTCTATAGAATCGTATTCCAGACAGTCATTAGTGATTTCCCTCATGCGTTCGATGCATTTAGCTTTCTAAACAAGCTCAATGAAATGGTAGTGAAAGAAGGTAACCACCCCACGGCCGAAAACCTGTTAGTGGTAAAGATTATCGCTAAGATTGTCATATCGATGATGAAGAAAAGTGATGACATGGTTGTCAAAAGGGACGAACTTAAGAGCTTGATACAAGTACTCTCCAATGCACGGGAGAAAATGCTGGATCTCGACAACTCCATGGTTTTCAAATACGCCAACAGGTTTGAAACCACATCATCGAAGTTAAACAGGTGTACTCTCACATCCCTCGTGAAAAAAGCAAAAAAATTGCATGCCGAGTTGCCATCCACCTCTGTAACAGAGAGTGGCTAATTACTGAGTAAGCTTAGACTTTTTATATATCCCTTCACTAGTTGTACACTATTTGAAACTCTATATAAGTACTATATACATTTGTTTCATCCTGGTTAGAAGTCACTGCAAATTTGTGTTAAGTGTGTTTGTCGTGAGAAAATATTGTATATTTTGTGTTTATGATGGAGTGAGTGATGGTGTGTATTGTTTTGTCAGTGTGTCTCCGAAGCCTCAAGTTTACGACTTACTCTGAAAATGCATGTCGGTGTGTTTGCGAAACAGCTACAGTTACTCCATTAATTATGGATTTCTCGGTGCAGTTCTAGGTCAGGCGCCCGGAGCAAGCTCTGAACTCTCTAAACTTGACTTTTGCTTTGTCTCTGCATTCTTGAGCTAACAGAGCAGAGCAACGTGGGAAATCAGACATGTACATCACACATGTATATCACTGGAATAAATTTGCTCATTCATCTGGTCACCAAGTAGTTAAATAAGAGATGAAAATAATTGATATATATTACAAAACAGTAAAACAGAGAGACCTGCGAGGCTCCACAGCGCTTTGGCATTGCTAGCCGTAGGATCGCGATCATGTCGCCTGTACGTTTGTTTGGGCTGCTGCTCCGCAGAACCATCTACGCCCCCTGTGGTTGATTGGGCCTCGATTGTTTATTGGGCCTGTGAACTGGTTTTAGCGACGAAGTGTAAAACACAGACGTACGTAGCTGCTTGTGTAGCCTAAAAAACGTAGATACGTGTCCGCATAGCAGCAGCACCCAACAGTCATATGTGTGTATGTAACTGGTTTTCTTGTATTCATTAATAAAAAAGCTATTCTTGTATTTGTTTCGTCGTAGACATCTTTCATATACACTGTTTATTTAAAAACCTGAGCAGTCACCTAGCTAATTCTACCCGGTGAAAACCTGAGCAGTCACCTAGCTAATTCTACCCGGTGACATCATTACTATGTCATATAAAATATGTGTGTTAGGTCATGCAAATTTAATTCATATATTTTACATTTTCGAATTTTTATATAATATTTTATCATTCTATCGTAACATGGGCAGGCGCAGCAACGCGCGTCATCATGGTCTAGTATACTATTAAAGGGGATCCAACGTCGTGATGGTTCGACCTCCTTCGATCCCCACCTCCCTTCGAGCGAGAACCACCGCTCGAGCAGGCCAAAATCCGACGCCAACTCAGCCCACAACGCCAAGTCAGCCCACACACAAGATCAGCAGCCGAAAAACACAGCGGCTCAACCCACGAACGAGGTCACCCAACAAAAAAAGGGTTCGGCAACCCACGACGAGGTCCATCGACCCAAAAAACACCTATGAGCTCCATCGACCCACGAACGCACGTCGGCAGGAAAGAAACGTCAGTTATTCGTCGCGTACGGGCTCCATCGACTCGCGAATGCACGACGCCAAGGAGATCAAACGCCAGCGCATGAAAGCTCCATCGACTCGCGAACGCACGCCGCCAGGAAGTCGCCATCCGGCCACGGCCTACGACGCCAAGGAGGCACGGGACCTCCATCGACCCGCCCGCGCACGCCGCCAGGAAGTCGCCGTCCGGCCACATCGTACGCACGCGAGCTGTGCGGGCTGCAAGTCGCCTCTGCTGCTGCCATCAACCTCTCATCGCTCTCATCATCCAAAATCCAAGCCCGTCGTCCCAAGGTAACCCAGTCGCACAGCCCACCGTCGGAAGCCAACTCACGCACACCCATCTCCCCCACCACCCTACTTCTTCCCAACCGCAGCCGCCGATCCAGGCAGAAGTCGCCAATCTACTCTCTCACTCCGTTCTCCTCCTCATATCGCCGCAAAGATCTCATATCCCTCTCTCGTTCCCCTTGCTACGGTGCAAATCTCCTTCGTACTACAGCCACGACGCTGTGGACACTGGACACCAGCACTACATCCTTCTGCGGGTGGCAGCTCAACGACTGCTTGCTACCGTTGCGGCACCGGCGGTTTATGCTGCTATTTGCTCACCGTTGTGGCGCCGCTAACGAACCGTGAGCCCGTACACCGGTGATGTCGCCTCTGCGTGGGCCGACCTGGACGGAAGGCAACAGATGTAGCGCCTTTCACCTCCAACGGCGCGACCTCCTCAACTGAGCGGCGACGGCTCGACCTCCTCCGACTAGGTGGTAGGACGAAATCCCACCCTCTCTTGCTTCTTGCCTTGGTTCAGTTTTTTTGGGGCCAATATGGTTTATTTGCATGGACGAAATCCCTTCCTCTCTTTACTTAGACTAGTAAGCGTGCACGTGCAAATGCACGTCTCCCTAATAGGACAAACATATGTGAGAATTAACATACACAGAAACATAATTTGGTTGCACTAAAGAATTTTACATATCAAAAAAACATGGTCATGACCAGTTCAATTTAGTTGGTTTAAATTAGTGTAATTTCACACATAGCATAATGCTCACTGCTTTCTTGCGAATCTTTGTTGCGATCATAGCTCAGGTCACTACATAAAGCCACAGCTAGCATGATGATCATCAAGTTAAACCAGTGCATTGATAATGTGTGAACGAATGCAAATTGATGCATCAAAATCAGGAGCTCATTATAATGGCAGTGGAGCAATGACCACAAGTTTTAGCTACACAACCAACCACTAAATTGAATCACCTTATAGCATGTTCACGTTTATGTTTCGCCGCTCGATGCTTACACAGTCCACACACCTAGCTCGTGCGCAAGCAGCTCATACTTGCGAGAGGAGATGATGGGAGAAAGTCGCTCAATCCTGCAAGCGCTGTACCATGGGGTAGACGGAGACCCTGGGTAGCTGCGGTGAGTCCTTTGAGATCAGGGAAGAAGGAAGGCTATCATTAAAAGCTCCTGCAAAAGATCAGTAAAAGAGGCCAAAAAGGATTTAGTACAACTTATAATATACTTTCGTATACATCTGGACACTTTGAATGATTTTTTCCAGTACGAAAATGTCATCCGAAATTTGCAGATAGATCCATCTTCATAATACTTCCACATATATATTTCCAACAGATGGTGATAAAACCTTGCAAGGAATATCCTAAGTGAATATTCTAGTGAAATAAGAAAGATAGCATGAGTACCTTGCAAATGGTAGGTTAGGCTATGCATGAATTCTCATCAGCTGCTGTAATAAGATAAAAATCTGACATGTGATTAAGTGAACATAGCAGTTCTCTGGTGACTTAAGGCAACCTTGCAAGGTTTCGACTAAACAGTAGACTAATGGGTAATGGTCATTCAGGCAAATGTTCTATTCTTGGCTACACACAGGAATGCAAGCAAACTCTGGAATTCTTGGAGTCATATAGAAATAGTAGGTTAAGGACTTACGGTGAAGCCAAGTTGTTAAATTTTCTCGTTTCCCGACATACTGACAGATTTGTCTGGAACGTTGGCACCATTATCATATTCTATAACACAAACCTCTTTCGATAGAGGGCTACGTCTAATATGAGCTTGAGATGGACTTGTTCGAGCTGTCCAGGAGCTAACAAAGCAAACTTCAGCAGGGAGATTGGATAAGGGTTTTGGGCTTTCTGTCCCATACGCTTTTGTCACATGCAAATCATCCTCCCTACTGACCACATGCTTCTTGTGGTTAGCATTACCAACTTGAAAATAAAATAAAATGCAGAATATATGTCAGCATTAAATTGTAAATGACCTTTTCTTTGTTAAACAATAATTTTATTGAATAAGGGTTGCATTTAATAGAATAGGCAGTGAGAGTAACTCGGAGCAACTTAGCTTTGATTTTGGTGCTAGAGAGTATAGCAAGATCCTTCTGTGTTGTTTAGTTTCCTATGGTCAAAAGCAGACACTGGAACATACCGTTGTATAACGTTATTGTAGTTAGATGTAAGCAGTTCATTAAGCACTTCCGAGCATAGATCAAACATGAACATGTAGTTTGATCATTCTAGAAATTAATCAAACTTTGGGCCCCTCGTAATCAAAGATCGTACATACATATAGATGCCACGTAAGAATCTTATTGGATTTAGGAGTATTAAGCATAGAAGGGTACAAAAGTGAAATTAGAAGTCAGCTCACACATGATAAAACACCTGATCTTTTTTCCACATATAAGTAATTGTCAAAGCAACAATCTCACATTCTGCATCACTATAATGAATTCAGCATCACAAGGATTCCTTGTGCAATTTGGATCCACAATAAGCAAAAACTATGCAAATACATAAAAAAGTTAATACTGTAAAACATAACAATTGAAACTGATTGGATACCATAAAATTAGGTATGAAAAGAGGTAGTGGAGAATGAAAGTAATGATTGGAAGTGAAGCTTACCGAGTATAGATCCTACATAGTGCCTTCTTTTCTACACGGGTGGTATGCCGCTTCTGGTTTGTATTCCGCTCTTTTTTCATCAGACATTCGGGCATACCAACTTTGAGCACCTTCGTTTTTTGTTCTTGTAGATTTCACTCGTGGGATTTGCATTCCCATGAACAGGCGTGTTCGTCAGGTCTTTAAACGGGGAACGCTCCCCTGATCCTAACGGAGATGCAGGCGGATTGCACTTCTCCATCTGTAAATCAAAATTTCCAAATGGATACAAAACACAGCCTTTCAAATATGCAGATATGAGCATATCACTGCTTTATATAATTACAAAATGATGGCTCTGAAGCAGCAGAGTAGCTGATGATGTAAAAACTCAATTAGGAACATGTCACATTTAGTTGAGCACACCTAAACTGAAGGTCTAGATAAATATTTTCACTTTGTACCCTTATTAAATTGCTTCAGGAATCTCTCATTAATTGGTTGTACTGAAACAGCGGGTGCACTTAAATGCGCCAAAAAATTAAAAAGAATGTCAACCTCTGTTTATAAAGCATCCCACATCAGACGCTTAAGCGCCCGCTTTAAGCACTTAGGCGTCTCTTAAGCGTTACAGTGGGTGGTGGTCGCTTTACCACTTTATAAACCATGATGTCAACAATAACAAATGCAGACATAATTGTTATTGTGGAGAACGTGGAAGTAGCTCAATACAGAACACATGAATGTTGGAGAAATTACATTGAACTGTAGTGTATGCAGCATGCAAAGTCTGGAAAAGAAATCTGGCTGTAGTATATTATTGTCCATATTTTGATGCAAAGTGTACGCAGTATGCAATATGAAAAGTCTAGAAAAGAACTGCCCATATTAAACTTTTGTCCTGCTGAAATAGAATACTACAGTTCTGCAGAGAGCACTGCTCATCCTATATTCAGTTTGTAACTACCGTAAAAGGAGAAGGAGAACATGCCCACTACAATGCAGGCAGAATGATGAAATGCCTAATGATTATAACTAATGTAAACGACACTCAACAAAAATGAACATTAGTTTAACAAGCCATAATCTAGGTACTAAATGTGGTCATTTTGGTGCACAAACATTTACAAAAAAAATGAATAAGAATGCTAGTGAGTAATCATTCTAAAATATGCAAGATTATAGCAGCGTATGTAGCAAAAATTCAGTACAAACTGCATACAACACTACTGAACAAACAGAAACGACACACACCACTACTCAAATGACCAGCTCGTCTCCATCCTTCCATATGCAAAAGAGGTCTACAAGGAGCAAGATGCACTAAGCAAACGGGTTAATTTAGATTACAAATTTAGTGACTGGTATATTATATTACCTCTTATATGTTTCTTAATCAAGCAATGAAAGCACATTAAAGGGTCCAGTAAATTAGCCTGCATGTTTGTCCTATTACAGTTCTGCAGAAAATTACATTTAAGTCACCTTGTAGTCTTGAGCATTATTAATATTTGACGGAATAACATTCTCCTGCATGGTTCCAAAACTTATATCAGAAAAGTGAAGTTCAAGACATGCTTTTAGCTTTAAGCTTGCCTCAAGTTGCTTCATCTAGGCTTTACTGATTATAAATCTTGGACATACAAAGTCAGAAGTCAGAACATGGCCTGTTGACCAACACTTACTACTGAACTTAAGCAAATAACACACAGAGATAGTGAGAACAAAATGAAGATGCAGTAGCAATTTTGTATAACAATGATAACTCATAACTATTTAGCATATATTCAATGGTAGGATCTGTTCTTCTCTTGCCTTCTTATGCTTTCTATTCCACATATTCAGAAAGATAAAGCAAGCCCAAAGGCACTATTTATAATGTAATACTTACTTGGCATACAATTGTGCATTTTTGTCCCATATTGGTTCGCACAACTTGTTTCTGTTCGGAGCATAGTATATATAAGCTATAAAAAGACGATTGTACATAATTGACATGGCAGACATTGGAAGCTTTTAACAAAATAGATACATGCATAAGAGAAGCCTTCTATCCACATCCATTCTTAACTTATACATGCATCCAGAAATATATTCTTCTACCCATCCACATCAAGAACAGAAGATCAAGATATAAAGAAAACCACTGAAAAAGGGGGGCCAACCTTGCTGGTTTTTGCCGCAAGAACGGAAGGCAATAGGTGCAGGGGCATACAGAATATGCGGTGGAGAAATCTGGACACGACATGCTCCTGTTTCTTGCCCGTTTCACACACTACAGCCTAGAGACAGAACATCATGACGGGCGAGATCAATGCCGGAGAACGTCGTCAATGGAGTCATCCCGACGGCCGTGAACGCGAAGGAAGGGACCAAGTACGAATGAAGTAACAGCGTAAGAAGAAGCGCCGCGGCCCGTGGTGCTGATGGAAGTGTCCCAGTGCAGTCGCGTGAACAAGCGCAGGTCGCGCTGCAACCAGCCCACGCTGGATGTCTATTTCCTCTGCAAGCACCACCTCAGCAAGGGCCGGCAGCGGAGCGCCAACGGCAGGCGCGGCAGCGTGCGCGCAAGCTTGGCCGCACCGAGCTCGACAGCAGAAAGAATGTGCCGAATCATACTGTTACCTCGGGAGCCCTGGTCTCCTCTTCCTCACGCGCGACCTCGTTCACCGGCGGCCGCCTGGCGTGCGTCCACGTCTCCGGCGGCGGCATCAGCTCCCGCGTGGCTCTCTCCTCAGATTACCTAATCAATAGGTACCGGGTGGACTGTGAGGGGGGCGTCGAACCTCTCGCCGGCGAGGATTAGGCCTGCGCGTAGGGCCGTGCGGGAAGCGCCATGGCAGGGTTGCGTGGAGGAAGTTGTGTGAAGATTAGGCGGGGAGCAAAGGGTCAGCGGGCGACGACGCACACGAAGGAGAGGACGGCAGCTATAGGTGGGCGGCGACGGCGTGCGTGGGGCGGGGGTGGCTTGAACATTGATCAACTTTACGCTGATTTCAACAATGATTTGATGGTGCTTGAACATTGTCCTATTTCCCATATTTGTTCTTTTCAAAATTTTATATAAGAAAAGGTAGCGTGTATTTGCTTCTGCATTTAAGAATCTAAGAGAGAAATAGGATTCGCAAGACTATAGCAACTACTGCCTCAGTGCAGAAACGTACTGCAAAGTACTCCCTCCGTCCCAAAATTCTTGTCCTAGATTTGTCTAGATAGGGAAGTATCTAACACTAAAAAGTGACTAGATACATCCGTATTTAGACAAATTGAAGACAAGAATTTTGGGACGGAGAGAGTATTAAAAAGATCCTAAGATGAATGTAATGTATATTTTTTGGAAGTGCACATCGCAATATTATAGAGTTCGGTAGAGGCTTCAAGCGTGTCAAGTCTAAATGGTAGAATAATTGTTTCTCAGAACTCAACAGGGGAAATGTCTTTGCTAGCAGTTTTTTGGTCAGGTTTCTAAATAAACATGTGAAATTTCTGCTTAGAAAGAGCGTGTTACCTCTTCATGCTTGCATTCTTCAGCATCTGCAAGGTAAAGCATAAACATGTGAAATACAGTTAGCCTTTGTAATAAATTTTTATCAGCAGATCCAACATATGTTTCCTACGTAGATGATAGAGCTAGCCAATCTCACCGAGAGATCATCGCAGCCCTGCTTGAAGCTCCTATTTGCTGAAGATGTGACACCAGAGTCGTCTGAGCTTCCACTGGGCAATGTGTAGACAACCTTGAGCTTCATTTCCTCAGTCACCTTATCAGCCTCCTTGTTGAACTGAGGAATACATATAAAGGTGGAATATACTACCTCCTTTTCGGTTTATAGGGCTCAATTCAAAAATCTCACCAACCAAGATAGATAGTGAGTGGTGGAATAATTTTTGTAGTTTGCAAAATCACACAATTAATGCACTCATTTTCCTTCAAAAATATGTTTACCAATGCATTAATTGCAATGCATGCATGCATAAAGTACATGCATTGGTCAATTTTCTCTTGATCTTTGCATTCAATAATTTAATGCACCTTGTAATTTGAACATGTGATGAGGAACAATCAAACCGACACTTATAAAATGGGAAAACTAAAATTTTGAGATAAGCCCTATAAACCGGAAAGGAGGGAGTAGTTGGTGGATTGTCAATCATTTTATCAAGATGACAATGCAAGGTTAAATCATATCATAGAAACCAGTGATTATGAGTTTTATGCTCACAGTGTCAGGGGGGATTTCATCCATGTCGGTGCTGGCCAGGGCCGGTCCTGAGATTTCGGGGGCCCGGGGCGAAACTAGATCCCAATACCAAGAGCTTTGACATGGACATAGAGAAAATACGAAAAAATATGATGAATTATCAGCCAAAGGAAATATAGCTCTTTAGTCTCTTTCTTTACTAATAAAACATCAAATTAAGATTAACCTAATTTTTGGATCACAATAGAGAAGCGGGTTCATCGTCAAGACTAGTAGATGATTTGAAATGCCCATGATCACTTGCATTGATATGTAAAGCCTCTCGTCTTATTCCTCATTTGCAGCTATCAGCATGTTGCCGAACTAGAAATAATTGATAACCCCAATAAATCAATCATCAGTGGCCAGTTGTGACAGTGAAGATGCAATGTTGATAATCAATTTATAAATTTTGATCAATCATCATGGTAAACTCCCGTAGGGTACACGATCAGTGGCCACTTGTGACTACCTGTATAAATAGAGAGAGACAAACCTTCTTCTTTGCAACTTGTACACGGTCTTGGAGAGTTAGTTGCAGCGGCGTGGTTATCTGCAGCAATCTTGTACCCTCCAACTCAGGCCTGCTCAAACTCTAGGCGACGGTAAAGCAGATGAATATCAATCGCCATGAAGGAGGCAATCTGTTCCCTCACTTTTGGCGTTTGTTTGCATGGCTCTCGTGGATCAAGAAAGGTAATCAGGAGAATTTTTTATTAATAATTACCCCTAATTAATCACATACAATAACTGCTTCGTGTTTTCATTTCAGGAAACTGTGTGCTGGTAAGGAAAGAAATTAGGAATAGCGACTAGCCCTCTTTTAAGGATCGTAGAAGGAAACTCGTGGATTAAGGAAGAAAATCGCAGCAAGAAGAAAATCTGTTTTTTTAGAGATAATAGGCAATACTTCGCCATTTTGGGGCCCCTCTGGCAGCGGGGGCCCGGGGCGGCCGCCCCGTTCGCCCCCCCCCCCTCAGGGTCGGGCCTGGTGCTGGCAGCCACCCTGGTGCTCTGAATCAAGAATTCATCCTTTGATTGCATATCTGGGGGTATTCTTTCTGTGGATGTAGGGTAACTATAACCCAAAACAAGAAGGCGGATGCGTGCACATCAGAACCAAATGAAGAATCCTGGAGTATGTATACATGTATGCATGCTTACTTGTTATGGCGCAAGAATCCCGGCGGCTGGACAAAGCTCGCGTTCGGCCGGACGAAGTACTTCCTCGGAGACATCGTCTTGACCTGCAAAATGGAAAAAAGAACAAATTCTGACCAGACCTGAACCTCGATCTTCTTCAAAACGCACAGGCTACACGGTACCCCTTATCTTTGCCATCCATTTCTGCATCGCGATCCGTGCAGACGTATTTGTCTTTTTTGTTTCTCTCAAACGACACAGCATATAAACTTCAAAGTTTGCAGAACAACAATACATTCTAACTACAATCTGGGAAAAATACTTTCAGATTTTTTCATGCATTTTAAATACTTAAAATATTATTTTTATTCAAACAAAATCCCATTTTTGTATATTTATTTAAGACCAAAAAATCTGAAAGTTTTTTCACACATTGATGTTCTAATGTTTGTTCGATCTGCAAAGTTTGAAGTTTATATGTTGTTTCATTTTAGAGAAACAAAAAAGAGAAATCTGCTTGTTGTAAGTTAGTTGGGTAGTACGGATCTCAAAGCAAGATTGGAGGGTTGAGGATAAGAGGTTCCGTGTAGCCTGAGCTACAAAGAAACTTTGTGCAGCGGAAAACCAGAGTCCTCGCAATTCTCCAATCCAATGGCAAACGCTGAACTAATCAAAATCAGCAGCAATCGGTGGTCACTGCTCTCATGACATTCCACGCGCGCGACATAAACAACACGCGTCAAACACCTCGCAACATAGTGAATCAAAGAACGCATGAGGGAAAACAGGCGCACGGGGAGCAGAGCGGCGCTCACCTCGGGGTCCTCGAGCGGCTATGCGCCGGATACCTCGTTGCCCTCAACGTTGTCCTCGTCCTCGGACTCCCGGCGAAGGGGCACCCGCGGCGTACGGCGGCTCCGGCGGCGGCTCGGCCGGGATGGACGGGCTCGGCGGCGGCTCCGCGGCGAAGGGGCTCCCGCGGCGGCTCGGGCGCGATGGACGGGATGGACGGGCTCGGCGGCGGCTCCCGCGGCGAAGGGGCTCCCGCGGCGGATCAGGTGAGACAGACGGACTCGGCGGCAGCTCCCGCGGCGAAGGGCAGCTCCGGAGGCGAAGGGCGTGGAGGAACGACGCGGGAGGAGGAGAAGTGGGCCAGAGGTTGAGGTCATGCGGGCGAGGCGAGAGGACATGTGGTGTGCGTTGTTTTTTTTTTTCTGAACGACGGAGCGGTTGTTGAAGATGTGTCGGGCGGGACGAAGCGGAGATTAGCATTTCGTTAACGAAGACTACTTCGTTAATGATGTATTTAGGCCGTTGATGATGTGATTAAACGGTTCAGATTATAAGTTGGATCTGCCTTCTCTTCCTTTTATAGTGGTAGTAGATTGTTGAGGGTAGAATACATAGGTACACATCGTATGGTGCTGAATATTCTGTACGTTTTCCTATAATAAATAGAACAACGACGTACATATATAAGGTCTTCTTAGATGTAGTTATATGGCATACAAATGAGTCTTGCATGCGATTGTGAATTTGTGATAGCATGTTGGATTTGTGAAGTGTGAGCAGTAGCCAACACATATATTCCTCACGTACGTGATTTTGATAGCCTGGTGAGGAGCACGATGTGTGAGGGCGGCATGCAGGAGCGTGGCAGCGACAGACGACGACTCAGGTAATCTCCCTTACACTTGCACCCCATCTTCTCCCTGTATCATGCACTCCCGCACCGGCGCACCCCATCTTTGTCCTCTCCAATGGCTCCTCCCCCTCCCTCTCCATCACACCTAATCACCCCTTTGAGAAACCATGCCCAAGCTGCAGAAATTTGAAGTTATCTTTCATGTAAATGTGTAAAAAGATGATTAGGTATCTAGGTCTTTAGTTCTATCACGGTCCAGTATCCAGTGGGGTAATTCCACATTGCACAACCACCTTTACTCAACAAGTGCCTTGCTAACCATTCTATTCTTCAGAGTACAAGGCGAAGTTATCTGGTAGCTTTATTTGTCATTGAGAATAAACTAGGGAATATAGGTGATGCATTTTCATTCCACCCTTTAGAATTTTCTTGCTAAGTAGCCTGCACATCTCAATCATATGCAATCCCTCTTTAGTTCATTCTATCAAAAGAAAAGAGCGCACGATACAGGGAAGAATCTTGTAAAGTATACATAATGCTAATTGATATACTCCCTCCGGTCCTTTGTACTCTGCACATTGGATTTGCCGAAAGTCAAACTTTGCTAAGTTTGACCAAGTTTATGTTAGAAATTATTAGCATCTATAATATCTAATAAATATAATATGAAAATATATTTCGAGATGAATGTAATGATATTGGTGTTGTTATGTGAATGTCAATATTTTTTTATATAAACTTGGTCAAAGTTGATTGAGATTGACTTCAGACAAACCTAATATGCAGAGTAAAAAGGACCGGAGGGAGTAATTGGAAGGTTTTTCTTTATGCTCACATTTTCTAATTAGAATTTTATTTGCCAGCTCGACTGCATTATCATGATATAATTAGCGACGTCGTGGTGTCATCATTGTCGGAGGAGACAACTCATATGAGGATGCCAAGGAGATGAATCAGATTTATTTACACATTAAGGTAATATATTCTTCCTTTATTGATGTACAGATTTGTTTGTCAATGCAACATGGTATATCTTAATCTGGGCGGTGTTCTAACAGAAGATAGTGATGGCCTTGCCAACAACTAGCAGTAGAGTAGGGAGATGCAGAGAAATGGTGGTGCAGCAAGACCGATAGAGAAGCAGGACGAGGCAAACTAGCGACAAAGGTGTAAGGAAGGAGAGGAGATGATGGATAGCAGGTTGAGGTTGGGGGCAAATGCCACGGGGTTGTCGCTCCCTAAGCCTATTAACATGATCTGATCCATTCCACTTTCGTTCCAGGTTCCCTTTTATTAGCAGTGGGTTTGATCTTATACTGTTTGGAGAAAAAAATCTCTACTATTAATTAAAGGAGGGCTTGCCATCATCGTTGTCGTGATGGATCGACCTCCTTCTATCCTACACTCCACGCAAAAGAAAACCAGCGACAAAATAGTCGCTGCAATTCAGGCAGAAAAACCGGAGTTAGTTGGAAACAAACCCATGTAAGCATACATTAGTCCAACCATAGTCCCACGATCCCCTCCCTCCCATCAGTGCCACCCGGTCTCTACAAATCGCCCATATCCCTCTCGCACGAAAGCCACCCGCCCCTCTCTTGCCGACGTGATCATCTCTAGGATCAACCTGGGAAACCATAACTACTCCTGAACCGGTGTCATGCTACACGAGGTTGCCACCGGGGTCAACATACGGGTAAGAGTTCATGACACATACGAGTTGAACTGCTACCATCCGACAATGTGAAGGTGGGACTTGTTTCTTTCTTTTTTTAGGTGTTATATAAAAATTATCATGACATGCAAAATCTGAATCTGGACAGTATTTATTTGTGCTACTAAAATATGTGTGTGTGGTGCCTGTTACTGTTAGGTGTTGCAGGTTTCGAGACACATTGAGAAGTGTAGAGGAGATAAATAGAATTAGGCTCGCAGAGAATGCCCAAGGAAGGGTAGAGTCGAGGGCACAACAGACTAATGGAGTAATCAGTTGGATGACGAGTACAACAAAGAGGAATGGAGCTGAAGGTCGCATGACGACCAGATTGCGAAGGAGAGCAAGATGATATTGGTGTTTGCTGAGTCAATATCATGTACTTTGAATTAAAACCACAATGAGTAATTTGGAACAGAGGGAGTACATAACTGTTTTGTTAAATTTGTAAGTGTAAGACTGAAAATTCAATTTGGCCCTCGGGCACCTATGCTCTTACTTCCAATTTTCAAATTTCATTTGTATAAAACGCCAAAAAATTCATACTGTAGTAATCTACATGTTTGTTGAGCCTATAAATCTTAATAAAATAATTGAAATTAATGTTGTTTGTGCAAAAATAAGGGGTGTTGGTCGTGTTTCTACATATTTCTCTTTGCATTTCGTTCACCTTTGCTTGTTATTTTTGTACAGAATGCATATCTCATTGTTATTATTTTTAACCTTTTGATTCTCCCGATGATTATTTGTAGCCTGCACTGAGACCGCCCAATAGCAAAAAAGGTTAGGTTTGTACAAGATAATATTTGTATGAAAATACTCATAACCTGCATGCGACCTGCATGATGTAACTTATAGTGATGATTCGATAAATGTCTCTTTGTCCAAGTTTGTTATATATTTCGTGGCAACGCACGGGCATTCGACTAGTATATATATGGTATATGAGGAGCGGGAGTACGTACTCCCAGGAGTACACAACCATTTTCCTATATAATATTGTAGGACATATGCATGTGCTCGTTCTTTGTAGAGGTAATCTTCTTTCTTTGAGATCAATTTACTTCCGATGAAGCAAATGCACAAGTAATATTCCAACACATAACACGTTGATACTTGTACATTATTGTCATTGCTCAACTTTAGAAGCAGCATAATACACATACCTTACATCTACACTGTCAGCAGCATGTATGTCATACCTCATGAACTACCAGCGTAGTATATCCACACCAAAGAATATGTTAAGCCTAGCTAGAAATTAGGTCGAGACAGATGAAAAACATGGAACCCAACGTAGGGTCATAGAATAGAAAAGTAGAGATGGATCAATCAAGGTAGCAGAGGAGATGACTATGGGTTGCTGGATGATGTAAAGCTTCAGTTTCTAAAATGAGCTGCGCTTAATCCACGAATTTAACAAATATGTTATGTAGACAAACATCTATTCTGGAGAACCAAATCAACTCCCCTTCACGCAGGAAAAAAGAAGTGCTACTACCTTGTACAGAATGGACATCAGGCAATAACTACAGAATCATGTCCATCCAATTAATGGCAAAACGCACCCTTAAAAATTAATACAAAAAAATCGCAAGGATATGTATATTAGCATACAAGAATGCAGGCATCAGCTTACAGGTGCAAGTTAGATAGGAGGGCAAGCTGCTCTTTGTAAACTGATGCCATTATAACAACGAATAGTTATATTAATGCTAACATGAAGTTAATCACCCTATGTAGATTCTATTTTTCTTGTCCTTCCCTTGTTTGTCTTCTTTTCATTTCCCCTCCTTTTCTCCCTATTCTCTACCTTTCTTTGTAGTTGTTTTGTTTTCTTGACTCAATAAAAATTTATAGTAGGGACATACTTTGATGTTTCATGATAAAAAGCATAAACTCAATCTATTAATCAGGGTAATCACTCATGTTGGTGTTTCATGGCAGCCCTCTCGAGACTTAGGGTTGCTCTGCCTCTCCCCGGTGCTGCCGCCGGTTCGCCTCGTCTCCGGTGGCCTTAGGGTCCTGGCCCTTGGCAGCGGGAGGGCTCTATTAGATCTTTTTTCCCATTTTTATGAGGGTTTGTGTCCTGCTCAGGAAGGCGAGACGGCATCAGCTCCTTAAAGATGAAATAAGGTTCTCCCTGCCTAGCACCCAGTCCGATGGTGTGTTCAACATTGTCGATTGGCGTGTGGACGCGTGTCTCAGGTGGATCTGTCTTTGGTCGATCTGCTCGGATCTGGTCGTCGTTCGTCTATGTTCGTGTGTCTTCAGGTTGGTCCTTCTGATCTACGCTACTCTTCATCGGCTACGGTTGTTGTTCTGGTGCGCTGGTCCTATGGGGCCTTAGCTTGACGACTTCTCGACTATCAACTAATACAAGTTTTATCTGGCTCCGGTGAAGGAGCGGCGATGACAGTGGCGCACCTTCGGGTTGCTTCAGTAGTTGTAGTCTTCGCTAGGTGGTCTGCGAACCTAGAGGCAATCTTTTTGATTTATGGTGTTTGTTGTACTGCTATAATTAAAGATGAGTAAATTGAACATTTTCACGAAAATAATAATGGGAACTAATACTAGATAGATTCTCACCTAGGTTTATTTGGTATTTAGGCTTTCTCATTTTAACCTGGCAATAAGCGTCTTATGGACGGTGTAAAACACTGGAAGAATAACCATGATGTCTTTGTTTATTTATCATAAAGCATGGTATAAGTTTGTTACCTTTCCTGGTTCCACTATCAGCTCAATCCAATTCTCTAGTGTTGACATATTCCATTCTTGTAGGCCATTCGACATATATATTCCATTATCATCATTTCAATTTTTCCAGAACTGCTCTCCCGTCGTCATAAGATTTCGTTGGCCAGTGAACTAAACTCCCAATACATTTTATAATACCGATGTGTTTCAAGTCAAATTTTAGTGCATTCCCACGAGTCTTTAGAGTTGATGTTAATTAAGTTGAAAAAACAATCATAAAATAGACACTATACAATTATGAAGGCACATGAAGCTAGACTATAGTTGCAACAAAAGTAGTACGCATATTCGAATAAACAACTGAGATTTGACAAGTCACGTTAGCAAAATAATGATCACAAACCACACACGCTGAATAATTTATCTTTATCTATAGGTAACTATAGGTGTTTAGAGTTGTAATGGTAAGCATAGTATACATCTTTATCTATCTATTAAGATAATACGCTCCCTAGATTGGGAGCCTCCTGGTGCATTGGGTCTATAAGGGATGTTATGGCCCCGCTTGTAAGGATGTGAATCGCTGGGCAAAATTGTTATTTTGAGAATGTATTGCCTTTTTTTAACAATTTATCTTTGTAATTTCCTGTTTTTTTTTATGTTTTTTCCATCTCTTTATTGTTCTTTCACCTTATTTTTCACATGCTAATTCTTGAATATTTCATTCTTAATAAGTTGGTCCCAATTCTCTCGACATGCAAAGTGTTCACCTCATTGTCTCACTAAGCAATGCATTTAAATCTTTTTCCCATTAAGCCATGCAAAACCTGCCACATAAGCGAGTCATGCATTTAACTTATAAATTACAATTGTATTTTCATTAGTCTGTGCATGTAACGCTGCCACATCATATATTCATGTTAGTCATCCTTCACATTTTTGTTTGAAATGACATTTTCCCCAATTCTATCAACATGCAAAGTGTCCACCTCAGTGTCCCACTAAGCCCCCCTTTGTTTGGGCTACAGATTCTTGAGAATCAGTCGTGGCTTGGATTCATAAAATCAGCTACAGCTACAGATGTTGAGAATCCAAATCTGACTCTTTGTTTACCCTGGTTTTGAAAAACCAAACATATTGTGAAGTGTCTACAATGCACCTAATGTTGTGGTGTGCGGGACGACGTCGAGAATCGGTGGTGTACGCAGAAATCATGGGAGGGGGGGTACGTCCGTCGCTGGCGGAGCTCGTGGGCGGCAACGGAGTTTGGTGGCCGGAATATGGGGCAGGCAGATCCGCCCATCATGTAGCCGACGAGGCCGCCGTACAGTCGCTGGCGGCGGTGCTCGTGGGTAGTGGCAGAGACGTAGGTCGGTGACCGGAATAAGGGGAGGGACGAGCATGGTGGCGTCAGATCCGGCCATCCTGTAGCCAACGGGGCTGGCGAGGGTGGTGGCGCAGGCAGGGATCGGTGGTCCAAATATAAGCTTTTGTTCGGTTGAGAAAGAACGCAGGGAGAGGAGAACCTGTCGTGGGAAGGGTGAGGGGAGGAGTGGCATTCCTGGTTTAATAACGAGGATAACTTGGTCTGGACTTTAACTTGGGTGAGTGCCTGCTCGGGAATCTCTCGAATCACCAGGTTCGAAGCTTCTGGCTTGGACGTGCCTGGTAGTTAATTTCCAGAAGTGATTCTAGGAAGCTGGGGTGAGAATCTGTGTGTTTGTTTTAGTTTCTGATTTTGGTGACGCCTAGAATCCGGAATCTATAGCTGCATCTCAAACAAAGGCCACCTGAGCAAGCCATGCGAAATCTGCCACATAAGCAAGTCATGCATTTAACTTATAAGTTACAATTATATTTGCATTAGTCTATGCATATAATGCTGCCACATCATATATTCATGCCGGTCATTCTTCATGTTTTGTTTAAAAAGACATTTTGAAATGTAATTCAAATATTTTATTCTATTTTTAGACACTTTCTTTTGTTCATTTTCAAGCTTATAGTTTCTTTTCATTAGATTTAGGAATTTTTGTAAACTACTTACGCATTTTATAACAAAGTTACCATAATAATGCGCGGGGAGAGAGTCATCCTCACTACTCTATTTTAAAGTCTCATGTCATTGAATGCATACACGTCCCACGTCTCCTATTGTCTGATTTATTTTTTCAAGGAAAAAGAACATGGAATAAGGTGGGTAGTTAATGCACCTTGCCTAAGAGTTTTGGTATTATTTGGTTTTCATAATTTGACTTATGCACTGGTACGGAGGGAGTATTTGTTTGCAATCCACATATATATTTAAATGATTTAACATTTTACTAAATTTTGTGTTTCTTAATCTGCATTTTGAAATTCAAGATTTTTTTAGAATACATGAATTTATTTTTTAATAACTTCTTCAAATAAAAAATATCATATCGGTTTTTCAGAGCTCGCGGTGGAGCGAGATGGAAAAAAGCTAACGAGCAAGGAGCGAGCAAAAACCGGTGGAGCGAGATGGAAAAAAACTAACGAGCAAGGAGCGAGCAAAAACTTCTTAGGCCACACCATGTAAGCATCATAACATCAATTCCATAGTTTCAACATGGAATAATAGCTCCCAAAGAGTCCACACAACCACCACCGGGTGACACCGAGTCTGAAACGTCTAAGGACTGCACAACCATGCACCCAACAACTCCACTCTTCTCTGCTGGCCATGGGAGAGCTCGTTGGCGTCGTGCATGCGCACAAGGAACATCAGCGGGGCCCCTCACTCATGCGGCCTTGGGCATGGGGGTTGCAGCTCAATTATTCCTCCCATGTCCTACCCGTATGGAGGTGCACTCCATTGCTAGGCCCGTCGCTGCAAGCTTCACTAGTGTCGGGCTGCACAAAATCTGGCCAGGGCATGGTGGATCACCACCCCTCCCGGACCTGGCATAGCGGTAGTTTGTAGCTGCAGGCGCTACGATGCTGGGGCGCCAGCCTCAGGACATGTTTGTTGGCACGACGGTGTTTTCCATGGCATGAGGTGCCACGGTGCATGCTACGTGCGAATGTGGGCGGTGGTTGGTGGCAAGCTTGCGGGAGTGCAGCTTGGATTGTGGTGGATGCGGGAGTGCCGGAGCCGGGTGACAATCCAATTTCACCTAGCTTGGTGTTGATCACGACGGCGCCTTTGGGCGTTTTTCCCTACTTGGAGGCATCGTCTTGGGTGTGCTGGCTCATCTCCCATCTTCTTTTGTGTTGGTTCTTCCGGTTGAAAGTTCGGGTCCCCTGTTTTTGCTGGGCGAGTGGCAGTGGCATCCTCGTCACATCCTCCTTGGAGGCGTCGCCTTAAGAGGCAATGGCCTTCCAGATAAGTCTCCTACCGCATGATGATGGCATGCTAGCACATGGCGAGCACGCGTTGTTAAGCCATCGACTCATGTGGTGCGCGGCTTCGGGGCTGATGTGTATGTCTGAGTGGCGGCCTCGGATCTTATCATCATGCAAGGGTGTCGGCACTAGTCGCTTGGGTGGCAGTGTCATTGGCCAGCCTGGTGCGTGACTTTTGGGTCGGCGTGGATGTCGGAGCGGCTGTTCAGGAGATGGTTGTAAGGTATCAACTACGGTTGCTCGGGTGGAGGAATAGGAGGCTTGTCTAGAGCGTGGCCTTGGGACTGTGTGCGGTTGTAGAAGCGGCTTCAGAAATGGTGCGGTGTTGGCTCTGGCTAAGGTGATGGAGTAGGAGGCTCACCTGGTGTGCGGCCTCTGGGTCGACATGTATGTCGGTGGTTCTGAAGATGGTTGTAGGGTGTCGGTTTCTATTTCTTGGGCGACAGCTACTCACATGGCGCACGGCCTCGTGGACGGCGTGTGTGTTGCTTGCGTTGGTATGTCACATCGGTGGCTCCAAAGATGGTTGTTAGGGCGTCGACTCGGGTTGCTCGGGTGGCGGAGTAGTCGGCTCACTTGGTGTGTGGCCTTGAGGCCGCATGGATGTTGGAGCGACGACTTTGGGTATGGTTGTAGGGTGTTAGTTTCGGTTGCTTGGGCGATGGAGTAAATGACTCATAGGTTCACGACCTTTGGGTCGGTGTGTGTGCATCACTTATGTATTGGTTTTCATCCTGTTTTCCTTACTAAGTGACCAAGTCTTACTCTTCTTAATGAAAAGGCAGTGTTCTGCCGGTTGCTCGGAAAAAAAACATGGATCATCTTCAAGGACGCTAAACTTATCTTCTTCTTTTTCGAAAAGGAGGCTTGCCTCCGGCCTCTGCATCTTTCGATGCACACAACCATATTTATTAAACAACAGTACCAAGTACGGTTTCAACAAGTCTGCTCGAAGCACAAACAAATAGTGTGAAAATAAAGAAAAGCAAGGCCACAACCGGCAAATAGGATATAGAAGACTAAACTCCTATCCTATTATTGGACCGCCATCCAAACCGGTTGTAAGTATTCCGTGCAACCATCTCCCATCGGCTGCACCCAATATCCATATGCGCCCTGTGGTCCGCATGTGTGAGTAAGGACCACGTACGGATCAAAGTGGAAACTTTGAAGATCACCTGTAAAAAATTTGTGATAGTTTGTCTGTTAAAGGAAACATCATTCCGACAATTCCATATAGCCCAAAGCAAAGCACAAGCTCCAACGCGAATGTGTGCTGCTAACTGAGGCGCTACCCCAACCAACCAATCATCGAATAGGTGAGCTATTGTGGATGGTGGAGTGACATTGAATGATGCATGAATAGTCCTCCAAAGTAACTTAGCAAGCGGATATTTAATAAAGAGATGCTCTATTGCTTCATCCTGATCACAAAAAGCACATCTTTTACTGCCTTCCCATCTTCGCTTGGCTAAACTTATCTTCTAATCTCTCTCTCTATCTTCCTGTCTCAACCTCTCTCATGTTAACGACCAGACAATATGTTGGCGTGGCCAGAGCTCGTGAAAATCCGCGCCAAGCTACTAAAAACGGTGACACACGGTAGTGCTGCTGGTGTGCAGTCTACATGAGTGTTACGCGTCTCATCACCATGTAGACCTTCATGGCAGCCCTCTTCAAGATGACAACGAGGATGTTCGTGTGCACCCTACTGACAAGTAGGTTGCGCACCTTCATCAGGAAGCTAACTGGATGTCCACGTCCGGCTTCTCAACCCGGCGGCGTTCCCTATAGGTTGTAGTTTCCTCATACTGGACCCCACCGGCTCGTTGAGAGGCGTCGCATGCCTTATCCTATCTTGGTCGGGATGCCGTCATGGATGCGGTGCCGCTAGATACTGCACCATGATGAATGGAGACGTCACCAACACCATCACCGAAAAATTCAATCCCATATTAATAGGCTTCGACGCACTTTTTTCACGAAAAATCAAAAAAAGGAAACCGAAAAAAACAAAAGGCCCGAAAGCAGGGACAAAAATCAGAATCGAAAAGTTGTGCTTCCCTCGCGGAAGCACATGTCGTGGAAGGATAGGTTGCGCCACCGAAGCTGACAGGCGCCGACACGTGTCCGGACGGTGTTAGACGGATGGTGCCTCCTATTTCGGTTGCTAACGGGTATTCGGTTCCAACGATTAGGGAAAGCCATCGGCATAGGTATTTATGCTGACGGCCAACAAACTAGATGACGAGGAGATCGAAGACGAAGGCTATATGCCGACGGCAACCGTCAGCATAGCCTATACTGAGTCGTCTGCAACTACGTCGATTCCCGTAGTGGCTAGCCCAGGAGAACTCGTAGTCTTGCTCGTCGTTGCTTTATGACCTTCCTGCTCGGTCCCGCTTTAATTTGTTATCAAATTGATCGCTGTCACATGAAGAGTCCAACTGACTGACCTATCGTCCCTTCGTCGCCGGAACCTCCTTGATTCATATGCCTTGCATCTTCCCCAAGTTTCAGCCTCTACCATGCCATGGGCTAAGAGAAGAGAATGTGAGTGGTTTTCACTATCGGCATTGCCTCTTGTCCTCGCTGCCAACATGCATGATGATATTTTTTTTCTTTTCCAAAAGCAGGATTACCCCCGGCCTCTGCATCCAAATGGTGAATGCAACCTTCTTTATTAAATTATTTAATGGTGTTTTGCTCTTTGTTGTGGCCCTACAACCCAAAGGTGGAAAGTATCATTTCACGGGGCACCTAGTTTGTGGGATACATACATTGTCGTCACCTTAGGGTGTGTTTGTTTGCAGTCACGGGCCGGAATGTCATGGGTCTAACCCATTACTGGGCCTCATTCCAACATTTGGTAGGCCAACCGGAACAGAACCACTTTTCCACGATTAGCGAATATTCGTCAAAGATGTGGAATGAGCTGAGAACTCCAAATCGACAGAATCACAGGGAACGAGCCCTCTCCTCTCCCGCAACCCTATCGCTCCTCTCCTGTGCTCCGCTCGAGCTCCTCCTTCCTCCCACTCAGGTGCGCCGCGGGCTCTCTCCCTTCCTCTCTGCTGCGCCGCCGGCCCTTCCCTCCCTCACCGCTGCGCCGCCAGCCCTCTCCCCCCCTCTCTGCTGCATCGTCGGCCCTCTCCCTCGCTCCATCTCCTGTACAACCGGCCCTCTCCCTTGCTCCAGATCTTGCGCCGCTGGACTTCTCCCTCGATCCATCTCGTGCGCCACCGGACCTCTCCCTCGATCCAGCCTTCTCTTCCTTCGATCTGCGTGGACGGCTTATTCATCTCATCCTCTCTCGATCTGCAGGGTACAAGGGGAAGAAGGCAGGGTCTAGGTGCTACTCCGGCGCGGTAGAGTTATTATGTTCAAACCATGTATTTGTAGTGTTGAAACCAGTCCAATGGATTTATTTGATGGCTAGACAGATTGTATTGTTTATGGTATTGAAACCATGTATTTGTTCAGATTTCATCAAATTTGTTTGTTGGTTTGATGACTGGACATATTGCATCATTTATGATATTGAAACCATGAATTGTAAATTTTTATCCATTTTATTAGTTTGTTTTGATGGCTAGACATATTGCATCATTTATGATATTGAAACCATGAATTTGTTAAACTATAATCCATTTTTTGCAATCTTTTGATGGCTTGACAGAAATGGACAACACTGAAATCACTGCTGCAAGTGAGAACTCTACAAAGAATGGGGTAATTGTATGGATTGCTGCCATGACCAACACGATGCTAGGGTTTTTGGCTGACCTTGTTGCTAAAGGAAAGAGGACTTCTAGTGGGTTTAGGGAGGCATTTCACAGACAATGTGCTGTTGTGCTGCTGTTTTGAATGAGCACTTTGAACTAGCTGTCGCCGGAGAACAAGTTTGAAACCATCTCAAGAAGTGGAGGAAGATTTGGGGAAGGGTAGTCATGTTGAAGAATTTAAGTGGAGCTCTATGGGATGAAGATACTTGCACAATTAGGCTTAGCGAAGAACACTATGCAGGTCATTGCATGGTAAGCTTCTAATGCTATGAAACGATATCATGCCATTTACTGCCTACATTATGCTAATCACTTGCACATTATTTGTAGACACGCAAAGCTGATGCCACTTTCTCGAATACCCCAATTGAACAGTATCATGCTATGGCGTCCATCTTTGGGATAACCGCGGCTTCTGGGATGAATGATAGGTCTAGGAATAATCTACTTTCTATTGATATGGAAGATGAGGAGAATGGTGAGGTGAACACATCACCAAATGTCGTTGAGTAATCTCACCCTAAAGGACCACCAAAAAATAAGCCTAAGGTAGTGAAAGTTCTTGAGGATCCACTAGTTACCAATCTCAATTATGGGTTTAATCTTGTGGTTTATGCTCTTGTGAAGTCTACGGATGATGATGATATACCCGCTGAACTTTGGGATGAGGTCCGCAAGTTGGGAGAATTTGATGAAGGGCACCTAGCCCACTACTATGCTCATCTTGTTGACAATCCAAAGATCGCAAAAGCCTTCATAGCATTTTCCGAAACCAACAAATCTATTTGGGTGAGTAGGTATGTGAATAAGAACTTCTAAATTCGATATGGTTGTATGGTTATCAAGTATGTGAACTTGAAATGTATGGATGTAGTGCCATTTGGTATGTGAACAACATGTATGGCTGTAGTGCACTTTGCTTTGGATATTTGTATGCGAACAAGACATGTATTGGCTGATTGTTTTTGGATGTGCCAAATGAACTTGCTATCCGATTACTACCTTATGATATTGTTGCTGCAAATTGTGTTATATGTCAATATATATATTGTCATGTTGTTTTTCTTAAAAATACAAATCAAATGGTGCTAAAATTTTGATTTTTGGTTATTCCATTTTCCATTTCATGCTTACCAACCAAACACTAGAACGGAACCATCCCGTTCCACTTTTAGCTCGTATCAAACACAGGAACGGAACCGGCCCGTTCCTTTGGAATGGAATCATTCCATTCCATGACAGTTTGTTCTTCAACCAAACACACCCTTAGTCGCCCTCTTAGGCTTCGCACTACGGGATATCTTCTAGCCATTGTGGGAAAGGATGTCAGCCTTGTCTGGCTAGATGCGACTCCCTATCATTGCAACAATTCTTTTTTTATATGTTTGTACATCATTTATGCGGACTATGGTAACACAACAAGAAGGGGGTATGTTAGATTTACTATAACCTAATATAGAAGTAAATGCCAGCTTCGCCACAATCTTATATTACCCGGGACAAGTGGAGATTCTACTATTAACATGTATGCATATTGTATACACCGGTAACTTTGCACTTCAAGGATCACTACTAACCATGTGATTCATCTATGATCTAACCACTTCAAATCAATGCCACAAACACACACATTAACAATTGCAGATGTACCATGTGCATAGAAACAACTTAATTAACATAACGCCTGATACTAATGTGTCATATTCGGTATATTGGTATATTGTTTGGACATGCATAAAATCTGTTTGTATGTTTCATGTAAGCTAGGTGTATTTCCATAGAAGTTTAGGTCATTGCAGTTTTAGTTTATATTCAAAAGGCATTAAATTCTTAATTTTCACTCTTCTATAAGAGGAAAAAACTTGGGAGGCCTCCAACAATGCAACAATGAGCCAAGCAAGGAACGATCTATATATGGAGCAGAGAGCCCTTCCTAACCTAACCTTTTCAAAGGGTAACCTGCCTAGTGATTTAGCTGGAAAACAACCACCTAGTTGTTCGATGAGCAATGCAAGCTTGAGTAGCTTGCCGAATATGAGCTTTACTAACAGTCTTGCCCATAGGTAGGGAAAGCAAACACATAAACATGCATTGGATAAATGGTGTTTTGCTCTCTATTTTATTGTATTTTCTCTTTACATAAAATTACTTCTATATGTAGAAGAACTGTTCTACGGTTCTGGGCTTCAAAAAATAGCTAATGCTCTATTAGCGAAAAGTTATTAAACCCAAGCACCTAGTTAATGTAAATAAGTAAAAATTAAAAGACCTAATTTGCAGGGATAAGTCTGCACCATAGAAGAATGGAGGAATATGTTGCCACACTGTATTACGCAGAGAGCACGGTACATATACAACAACCAGCGTGCTGGCCTTCCCTACATGCAGGGAAGTGGGAGATCAGGCGCCGGGAGGTTAGCTAGCTACCTAAGGACCCGGCCCTGTAGTTACAACGGCAACACATCTCATACACACATATACACATACAACACTGGTCACGTTACAACTCAA
>LR738712.1:901570772-901595399 GCA_902687465.1 Secale cereale
CCCCCCCCCCCCCCCCCCCGCAGTCCGAACGTCATTAGGAAGAACGTTCAGACTGGCTATAAAATCACAAAACACCGATGACGGTAACCCCTTGGTGAAGATATCCGCGAACTGCGAGGAAGTCGGAACATGGAGAACCTGGGCTTCACCGAGGGCAACACGGTCGCGAACAAAGTGAAGATCGATTTCGACATGCTTCGTCCGCTGATGCTGTACCGGGTTAGACGAGAGGTACATCGCACTGACGTTATCACAATACACCACCGTAGCTCGGCGTGGGGGGCGATGTAGTTCGGAGAGGAGCTGTCGGAGCCAACAAGACTCAGCAATGCAGTTGGCGACGACACGATACTCCGCCTCTGCACTAGAACGAGATAGAGTCGGTTGTCGCTTGGACGACCAAGAGATGAGGTTGCGGCCGAGGAATACGCAAAAACCAGAAGTGGACTTGCGAGTGTCAGGACACCCGGCCCAATCAGCGTCGCTATAGGATATGAGGTCATGGGAAGAGGAGCGGTAGAACTGGAGACCGTAGTGAGTGGTGCCGCGAAGGTACCGCAGGACCCGCTTGATCAGCTGGAAGTGAGAATCAAGCGGAGCATGCATGAACAAGAAGATCTGCTGGACGGCATAAGTAAGATCCGGCCGGGTGAGTGTGAGGTATTGAAGGGCGCCGGCGATGCTGCGGTATTTGGAGGGATCGGAGAAGGGCTGGCCATCCATACTAGAGAGCTTGGAGCTAGTGTCAATGGGCGTGGTGACATGATGGCAATGGAGCATGTTGGCCCGATCCAAGACCTCAAGTGCGTACTGCTCCCGAGATAAGAAAAGACCAGCGGTGGTGCGATGCACATTGATGCCGAGAAAGTGGTGAATGTCCCCGAGATCACTCATAGAGAATTCGCGGGAGAGCGAAGATACAAGCGATGCGAGGAGAGTAGTGGTGCTGGCAGTCAAGATGATGTCATCGACATATAGAAGCAGGTATGCCATGGACGCCCCGCGGTGAAGTATGAACAACGAGGTGTCGCATTTGGAGGAGACGAACCCGAGAGTGCGAAGGAAGTTCGTGAATCGGTGGAACCAAGTCCGAGGAGCCTGCTTGAGGCCATACAAGGACTTGTTCAGGCGGCAAACATGTGTGGGGCGAGAAGAGTCGATGAAGCCGGAGGGTTGTTGGCAATAGACGGTCTCGGCAAGATCACCATGGAGAAAGGCGTTTTTAACGTCCATTTGGCGGATCGGCCAACTGTTTGTCGTAGCAAGACTGAGAACGATGCGGATCGTGGCAGGTTTGACGACAGGGCTAAAAGTCTCCCCATAGTCGACACCAGCCTGCTGCGTGAAGCCACAGACCACCCACCGTGCCTTGTACCGAGCCAGCGAGCCATCGGGATGGAGCTTATGCCGGAAGATCCACTTGCCGGTCACCACGTTGACACCTGCAGGACAAGGCACCAAAGACCAAGTGTCATTCCGTATTAGCGCATTAAATTCATCTAACATTGCGTCACGCCAATGGGGGTCTTTGAGAGCGGCACGGTACGAGGAGGGAAGCGGCGAAGGGGCCGTGGTGACAGAGAGGTCAAAGTGGCGTTTGGGCATGATGAACCCCTTTTTACCATGTGTTTGCATCTGGTGTGGGTTGGTCCGTGGAGGGATGGGAACAGCACGGCGTGGCAGTGGACTGGTGGGGAGTAACGGCGTACGTGCTGCAGCAGGAGAGGCTGGCGAGGGAAAGGAAACTGGCGACGATCCCGGAGCGGCGGCTGCAGGAGTGGAAGCCGGGGTTGGGGAGTTGGTTAGGCGTACGGGCGTGCATGCAGCGGCCGCGGAGGCGCGACGTGGGCGGGGAGGTGTGCATGCATGGGGTTGGGCGGGCGTACTAGTGGGCGGTATCTCAGGGGCTGCATGCAGGCGTAATGGTGCATGGTGGTTGGTGTGGCGTGGCGCGGCGGGAGCGGAGGTAGAGCTGGCGGGATGTGATCCGTACGAGGTGGGGAAACCGAGGGAGGTTACGCCGGCAGGGGCGGCAGGACGCCCGGGATCTTCTGTGCGCGCGGACGTTTCTGCAACGGGAGCATAGGGAAAAATAGTTTCATCAAAAACAACATTCCTAGACGTGATGACTTTGCGCGATGAAAGATCGAAGCAGCGGTATCCTTTCTGTTCCCGGGGATAGCCTATGAACACACAACGTGTAGAGCGAGGCGAGAGCTTGTGAGGTGCGGTGGCGGAGAGGTTCGGGAAGCATAAGCAACCAAATGTCCGCAAGTGGTCGTAGGTGGGGTGTAGGCCGTAGAGAAGGAAGTGGGGGTAAAATGATGGATAGCACGCGACGGTCGAATGTTGAGGAGACTAGTGGCAGTGTGGAGAGCTTCGACCCAAAATTTGGGAGGAAGATGTGCTTGAAACAGAAGAGCGCGGATGACATCATTGGTAGTACGAATGTGACGTTCAGCCTTACCGTTTTGTGGCGAGGTGTGCGGGCATGTGAGACGGAAAGAGATGCCGTTGGAGGAGAAGAAAGGCACGAAGTGCGGTGGTGAGGAACTCGCCGCCATTGTCACACTGCAAACATTGGACCATCACATGAAATTGAGTGAGAATAAAAGAAAAGAATCGTTGAAGCGTGGCGCATGTATCGGATTTGGCACGTAGGGGGAAAGTCCACGAGTAATGCGTGTAATCATCCAAGATGACAAGATAGTACTTATAACCGGAAAAACTAATGATCGGAGAGGTCCACAAGTCGCAATGTAACAATTGGACTGGTGCGGTGGTATATGAGTTCGAAGTGGGAAAAGGAAGACGTGTGTGTTTGCCCAGTTGACAAGCATTACATAATTGCGATGTAGATTTTTTATTACATGTAGAGGAATCATCAAAGGGAAAATAAGCTAATGAAGAGACGCCGGGGTGCCCGAGCCTTTTATGCCAAAGATCTGAAGAGGAAACAGTGAAAGCCACCGGGTGAGCGTCGCCACGGCCGCCGGTGAAGCGATACAGGTCGCCAGAGCTATTGCACCTCAGAAGCACCTCCTTGGTTTGAAGATCCTTCACGGAAAAGCCGAGGGGGTCAAACTCCACAGAACATAAATTGTCGCGTGTAAATTTGCGCACGGAGATAAGATTTTGAACGATGTTAGGAGAAAACAAAATATGGGTGAGATAGAAAGGGCGAGGAGGGAGACGAGTGTTACCAATGGCGGCGACTGGAAGACGGGCCCCATTACCGACAACAACGTGATGAGGATCATGCGATAATACGGGATGAGACTCGAGCAAAGTACCTGGATCCCCGGTGACATGTGATGGGCCTCGAACCCCTCGTTGGTTACCCCAAGTGGAAGGTGTAAGATGCAGTAAGTAGAAGTGTTTTCCCCTAGCAAAGATGCCAAGGATCGATTCCCCAGAGACTCCTAGGTTCAACAAGTAGGTGTCAGTTGCTACGGCGCCAGATTAGTAGCAACCAACGTGGACCTGCACACAGATACAAATAACTTTGCTCCCAACGAGTACAGAGAGGTTGTCAATCTCTCCGGCCTTGTAGTTCACAAAGGGTTAAAAGCAATGATAGTAGTGATAGATAGTTTTTGCGATAGTAGGTAAATAGCAGAAAGTAAATAGTGGATGTGATCAATGATGGTAATATGGACCGGAGTCTCATGATGTTCACTAGTGATGTCTCTCTCCCAAAAGACGATAAAACAACTATGTGAGGTAAACAAATTACAGCTGGGCAATTGACAGGACCACGAACGCAAACCAATGCTGACTACATTGCAAGAAAGGTTGAGGTTCAAAGCATGGGCGGTACGCCAAAGTAAGTAGACCGAAATCCATCAATATCTACTACTAATCATCCACCTTGAGATATCTATCCAGAACATCTCGCTGGTATTAAGTTGCGAGTCCCACCCATAGTGTAAACTCAATGCAACAGACAACTGCATTAAAAGAACTTTGCATAAAGTAAACAATCCTTGCACCCGCGGGCACAAGCACCGTTGTTTTCCCCCTTGTGGCAACATCACATCCCCTAGACTCATGTTTCTGTCACTCAAGCTAGTCATCGAGGGGCATGAACCCACAATCGAGCATAACGTTCCCTCTTGGAGTCACTACCTATTACTCGGCCAAAGCAATAAATAACAACGGAGAACATGCAAGAATTACTTATGAACTAAAATATAAAAGAGATGAATCAAATATATTACTCAAGATCAATCTGAACATAATCTCATAATCCATCGGATCCCAGCAAACTCAACATAGCAACAGCATAAGGATTACATAGGTGCCTCGATCATGTAGGGCAGCTCACGAGGACTAATTAGTGAAGCACAAGAACGGGAGGAGAACATCACATAGCTACTGGTCATGGACTCATGGTCCAAGGGAGACTACTCACTAATCATCCACCTTGAGATATCTATCCAGAACATCTCGCTGGTATTAAGTTGCGAGTCCCACCCATAGTGTAAACTCAATGCAACAGACAACTGCATTAAAAGAACTTTGCGTAAAGTAAACAATCCTTGCACCCGCGGGCACAAGCACCGTTGTTTTCCCCCTTGTGGCAACAGCACATCCCCTAGACTCATGTTTCTGTCACTCAAGCTAGTCATCGAGGGGCATGAACCCAAAATCAAGCATAACGTTCCCTCTTGGAGTCACTACCTACTACTCGGCCAAAGCAATAAGTAACAACGGAGAACATGCAAGAATTACTTATGAACTAAAATATAAAAGAGGTGAATCAAATATATTACTCAAGATCAATCTGAACATAATCTCATAATCCATCGGATCCCAGCAAACTCAACATAGCAACAGCATAAGGATTACATATGTGCCTCGATCATGTAGGGCAGCTCACGAGGACTAATTAGTGAAGCACAAGAACGGGAGGAGAACATCACATAGCTACTGGTCATGGACTCATGGTCCAAGGGAGACTACTCACGAGTCATCCGGGAGGCGTCCATGGTGGTGGAGAAGCTCCCGGTGGTGATCCTCCCCTCCGGCAGGGTGCCGGGAAGAGTTCTCCTGGTGCTCCCGATCTTGGAAGCGGCGGCGGCGGCGGAACAGAGATGGGATCGCCAAAAGAAGTCCTGTTCTTAGGGTTTCGGAGAGTGCTTTAAATATATGCCAAAGTAGGGCACCGGGGGAGCCTCGGGGGGCCCAGGCGCGGCCCAGGGGGGGGCGCCCACAGGGCGCCTGGAGCCCCTGTGCCCCCCCCCCCAAGTTGCCCTTCGGACGCAGTGTTGTTTCCGGTTCGCTGATTTTTTATATAATTTTTCTGGATTTTTCTGGGCAGTTCTCGAAACGTGAAAACCTGAAATACAAAAACAGCCGAAAACAGAAACTGGCACTGGGGTGCACTGGATTAGTAAGTTAGTCCAAATATGATCAAAAGTGTATGGAAGTGTATGAATATCATAGCAATATCACCCAAAAGTGGCATGGAGCAAGCAGAAATTATAGATACGTTTTGGACGTATCAACATGTGAAGAGGCGCCCGTGTCCATTATCCAGTCGGCTTGAGGCGGGAAGGCCGAGCCATAGCTCGGGGCAGCGTGGTACATCGCGGCGGCATCCCAGGAGTATGGAGAGTTGGTGAAGTGGGCGGGTGGCGCGGACTGGAGCGGTGCAGGCGGAAGCAGGACGGGGTATGCATGGTGCGACACGCCGGGTCGAGGACCAAGGACCCCGGCCGAGTTCGGGGGAATCCAGGGCGCACGCGGGGGTGGGAAGGGCAGCCCCATGGGGGCAAAATACCCCAGCCACGGCTGCTGAGAGCCACTGCCAGGAGCGTCACCGCGGCCACGCCCGCGGCCGCGCCCGCGTCCACCATGAGTACTTCCTCGAGAACGAGGCCGAGCTCGCCATGCATCTCGGCCAAGAATTCCGGTCGGCCGTGCGCGGCGACCGCTCCATCAACGACTATTGCCGCCATCTCCAAGGTATCGCTGCTGCCCTTGCTGACGTCCGGGAACCGGTCACGGACCGCACCCTCACCCTGCAGATGTTGGACGGCCTCGGCAAAAAGTTTGAACTCCAGGCCGCCATTCTTCAGTCCACCGTGCCGCTGCCGACCTTCGCGCAGGCGCGCTCTCGCCTCGTCCTCGCTGAACTCGCCCTCGACAAGCGGGCCCGCGCGGAGGGTGCTCAGGTCCTCGCCGTCCATGACGAGCGCGGCGGTGGCGGTCGCGGCGACCGCGCAGACCGCGGCGGCGGCGGCGGCGGTGGTGGCGGCGGCGGCGGTGGTGGTGGCGGCGGCAGCGGCGGTGGTGGTGGCGGTGGCGGCGGTGATCGTGCTCCTCCCGCTGCCGGTGGACGGGAGGGCCAACTTGGCGGCGGCAACCGTCCTGGCGGGAGAAGACCTGAAGCTCTGATACCAAGAAGAATGGAGGAATATGTTGCCACACTGTATTACGCAGAGAGCACGGTACATATACAACAGCCAGCGTGCTGGCCTTCCCTACATGCAGGGAAGTGGGAGATCAGGCGCCGGGAGGTTAGCTAGCTACCTAAGGACCCAGCCCTGTAGTTACAACGGCAACACATCTCATACACACATATACACATACAACACTGGTCACGTTACAACTCAACAACCATAATACAATGACATGCACAATGAACAAATAAATCAATCTGGTCGTTGGCGGATGGTAAACCTTTTATATTTTAGGTAAATTAAATGTTAGAATGTATTTTTTTTGTACTTCATTCAGGTGCATATGTCAACTAGGGTAAACAAAATATCAAGGAATATTTGTCATGGTTGCAATTAATATGCCTCGTAATATACACATCCCGTCAATCAGCTTCCATGTGCTGCCCCTTAAACTTCCGCGCTCTCGTTCCCACACATACGTATGTCAATCCTTCGATCCTTATACATGTAGGATTGAATACTTATTTCAATTGCAGTTTTTGATGGTATGTGATAGACTAATTTCCACGAATTTCAATTATATCATCGGCCTCTCACAGTGTGTCTTGGTCATGATGTAGCTCCTAAGGTGCCCTATGCACGTGGACAGAGGGAGTACTAAATATAGGGCACACTCATATCATAAATGAAATACTGAACCAACTAAACTATAAATGTAAGACACATTTGTAATTAAAATGTAATGCAACATGCTAACCAGTCAATGACAAACTCCTCGTAAACACCTTATATACTCTAGAATTGTCAATTTGTTATTACTACAGTGGTCTCTATCAAGATACTTAATAATATAAACACATACATATATACAATTCCCTTTGTAAACTAATATAAGATATTTTATATCAATTCTTTAGTGATCTAAAAGATCTTATTTTAGTTACAGAGGGAATATATATTCATTCTAGTGTCACAAATTAATCAGGAATGTATGCTATTGTTTCTTATCTTATTTTCTTACATTTAAGGAATGTCATACATTTTAAGAATGCAATGCATCCGAAAGACCAATATTAAAGTACCCACAATTTGTATATTTAAAATGTACAAAAATATATTAGCGAAAAAAATGAAATGATGCAAATGAGTTATAAATAAGTAAAAAAGTTTAGTATGAATATGTTCATGGTTTGTCGAGTCCAGGATACTTAATAATATAAACACATGAAGACAGTGATATCAACATGGAGGAGACCAATGGCAGAAAGTGACTAGTACAGTTGGCTTGCCAACTATTATTTTGTTTATTTTGATGCTTGTAAATTAGTTATAATTTTTTAATTTTCAAAGATATAAAATTTGCTATTATTCTACATAGTTGAGCTTGTCACCTATTAGAACTTGTTTACAACTTTCAAGTTTGTTTTAATCCTAATTATGTAACTTATAATTTTTTTTTATTTTTTTTACAAAAATGACTACATATATAAACTAGAATTTTGAGTGAGGTACATTTCATATATTTATTTATCTATGTAGCATTGCAATAATTAATTAAACTTTATAATAATAAACTTAGTGCCCGGAGTCATTCATATGTTGTGAATTCTTTATGCAAGTAAATTGAAGATGACATTGATAATTCATTGCTACACTATAATTTCTCATGCATTACAAACAAAATTTATTTCAGTTGTGTATTTCCATTTTGGTATGAAGCACAATATAGGTATCGAGCACTGGCACAAAGAGTAGAAGAGAGAGGCGACATGTCTTAGCAAGCGTCGACACCATGCTAGTCGCAACATTGTATGTGAAATATGTAGACAATTTCCCGCTGATAGTTTTAGTGGTTTTTCCTTAATTTTATGAAATTGACCAATATTCATTAATTGAAAGGGCATATATCCAGAATAGTGTTGCAAGGTTTCAATTAAACTCAAGACTTTGCTTGCTTCTCAAGGGATTGTAGTTTACCTTAGTAAACTTTACCTCTTGGTTATGAGTGAAATAGTTTTAAGAGATGATTATATAGGTTTTGGGTGTTTTGATGCCAAGGTAATTGTTTCATCCATTATGAACAATATGGCAAGTTCGTGGATGGCTCTATATACTTTTTTTTGCGGGAATAAAAATATATTACTCAATCATCAAGTTCTTACAGTCCTCTCGGACAATCATCAAAACCTCCTCCGGGCCTGAGCCGACCCAAGTCATCGTTCGGCCCTCCAATCTAGCGAAACTAGCAAGTCTATCACCAGCTTTATTTTGACTACGAGGAACAAATGAAATACTGGAATTCCTAAGACTTAACAGGTGCTTTATCTCTCCCACCAGATGTGCATATACAGAACGGTCCATTCCTTCACATGAAATCATAGCGACGGCATTGCTTGAGTCCATCTCCACTTCAATCGGTAAGTCTGATCTGTGGATCGCAGAAGATAATCCTTCCATACATGCATATAGCTCTGCTTCCAAAGCATCTCTGCAAGAAAACAAGGATCTGCAAGATGATAAAATGACTTCACCGGAGCTATCCCGCAATATCATCCCTGCTCCTGCTCCTCTTGTCTCCGAGAAGGACCCATCAGTATTCAATTTAACCCAGCCACTCTTAGGCGACTTCCATGGTGAATCATTTTTCGGCTGCTTCTCCTGCTGCACCCCACTCTCATAAACAAGACTGCCTTTTCCTTTTGCTTGATCAAACTGACCATTAACCTGCACCCCAATTAATTCATCCAAGTATCTTTGGAGAAAACTCACTGAAACAGCCATGGGAGGGACGGGTTTGACATGAACTATCTCATTGCGTATGAACCAACATCTCCACAGGATTAGCAAAATCATACATCGTTGATTATCATTAAGTGAGGCGATCACACTGAGGAGCCACTCCTTGCCAGAATTTTGAAAGGAATGCAGCGCTGGGATAGGCCATATGGTGGACATGTGCTCATACAGGTCCCGTCCGCGCTGACACCTGACAAAAGGGTGATAGTTGTCCTCCTCCTCCATGCCACATACCGGGCATATGCTGCTAAGCTCCAAACCAATCCTATGTTTATTCTTCCAGGTAGGTAGTGCATCAACAGATAGTTTCCAAGCAAAATTCCGAACTATAGGGGGCACTTTACTCTTCCAAATAAATTTCCAACATGATCGGCTGCCGTTCGGCGACGTACTGGAAGCCACCGATGTAGCCCTGTTTGCCTCCTCAAACGCTAGGGTATACGCAGATTTTACCGTAAACACACCATGCTTCTCTGGGCCCCATGCGATAACGTCTTCCACTAGTCTAGGGGAAGCCCTGATCTTCAAGATTTCCTGCACATCCGCTGGTATAAAAAATCTTTGTAACACCTCCAAATTCCACGATCCATTCTCATGAAGTAATCCAGCCACATACCGTATGCGACACCGCCCCTGTAGCGTCATAGGTTTGTAAGAATACGGTCTTGGAATCCAGTTGTCTCTCCACACCCTAATACTACGCCCATTTCCAACTGTCCATATCAGCCCTTTTTTAAGAAGGTCAAGACCATGAGATATAGCAAGCCATGAAGAAGAGGCATTGCCAGAGAATACCGTGTCAACCAAATTACCGTTGGGGTAATATCTCGCCTTTAGAACCTGAGCACACAAGCTATCTGGTTTCGTCAACAAACGCCACGCCTGCCGGGCTAACAAGGCTTGATTAAATATCCGGAAGTCCCGAAATCCAACGCCCCCTATAGACTTAGGCTGAAGCAGGTGATCCCATCCTTTCCAATGGGCCTTTCTCTTCCCCTTGCTAGAACCCCAGTAGAAGTTCCTCACCATACGCGTCAAGTCATCGCACACCGCAAAAGGAAGTTTGAAAACACCCATTATGTAAGTTGGCAATGCTTGGGCCACTGCTTTAATCAAAACCTCTCTTCCTGGTTGTGCCAGAAGGCCATCTCCCCATTGGATCAGACGCTTTGTTAGACTAGTTTGAAGGTTCTGGAACTTCCCTTTAGACATGCGCCCCTCAGGGGTTGGGAGGCCCAAATATTTCTCTTCAAACATTGTCGAAGTGACAGCAAGCACATCTCTCACTTGCTGTTGTACTTCCGCTAGACATGCCTCCCCAAAAAACAACGAGCATTTGTTAAAATTCAAACTTTGCCCTGTGGCTCGTTCATACATAACCAAGGCTGCCTTTACGCTCTCAGCTTGTTCACTTGTGGCCTCAAAGAACAAAAGAGTATCATTAGCAAATAACAAGTGAGAAATTCCCGGGGCTCTTCTGCATACCTTCAATGGTGTAATACTTCCAGCTGAAACCTTATTTTTCAGAATCGCCGATAGCCCATCCGCAATGAACAGGAACAAGAAAGGAGACAAAGGGTCACCTTGCCAAAGCCCACGCGACGGTCCAAATGAATCCAAGAGGGTCCCGTTTAATTTGACACGATATCTCACCGATGTGACACAAGTCATTATCCAGTCAATCCATCGCTGAGTGAAACCCCGCTTTTGCATCACCTGCTTCAAGAAGCCCCAATCCACTCTGTCATAAGCTTTTGATAGGTCCAGCTTATAAGCACAAAAACTTTTCGTAGGATCCTTCTCCTGTTTGATGTAATGTAAGCACTCAAAGGCAACTAGAGCGTTATCAGTGATCATCCTGCCCGGCACAAATGCACTCTGTTCTGGAGACACAAGGGTATCCAAAAGTGGCCTGAGACGGTTTACCAAGCACTTTGATATCACCTTATAAATAACATTACACAGACTGATGGGCCTATAGTCAGAAATCTTTGTAGGGTTAGAATTTTTGGAATTAAAACAATGGATGTAGAATTTACCCCTTCCGGCATAATTCCAGTAACAAAGAAATCCTTGACCGCTGCAATCACATCATCTTTGACAGTACTCCAGTTTTTCTGAAAAAACCTTGCGGGAAAACCATCAGGCCCAGGCGCCTTAAGTGGCCCAATTTGGAACAATGCATCCGATATCTCCTGATCAGTAAAAGGAGCACATAGTTTAGTGTTATCCTCCTCAGACACCATTGGCTCCTTGAGGTCCAAAACCGCCCCTGCCTCCAGACAAGTATCCGCAGAAAAGATCTCCTGAAAGTATTTAGTAGCAATCTCGCTCATCGCTGAGAATTCTGAATGTACCACACCAACACTATCAGTTAGTTGTCTGATCTTGTTTTTCCTGGCCCTCCAAACAGCCTTATTCTGGAAAAACTTAGTGTTTCTATCCCCTTCTTTCAACCACGAGATCCTTGATCTTTGCAGCCATATCATCTCCTCTTGGTAAAGAAGTACATTCATTTTATCTGTCACCCTTCGAATATCCTGTTGGTCTGCATTCATGTTCATAAGCTCCTCAAGCTGGGACCTGGACTTCGCAAGTTCTCTTGTTACATTGCCAAACTTCCTACCCCACTTGCCGAGCGAGATCATCGTCTTTGTGAGGGCGTCCCTCAACTGTGCTAAATTGTTGACGCCCCTCACCGCATCCCATGCTTCCGAGATCACATCCGGTAGTGACTCATCACTTTCCCAAAATAGTTCATACCTCCTTGGTTTTACACAATTTGGTCCCGAATCAGCTGAGGCCTTGAGCAACACCATTATGTGATCTGAACATGGTGATGGAATATGCGAAACAGTAGAGAAGGCAAACAGATTCCTCCACATATTGGTGGCAACCGCACGATCAAGACGGACACGTACATTATTCGCTGCAGCTCGTTTATTGTCATAGGTAAAAGGCACCCCTACGAAACCAAGATCTACCAAGCCACACACTTCCAAGCAGTCCCGAAAAGCCACCATTTGGGATTCGGCTCTCGGCGTCGCCGACATATGTTCAAAATCCCACATAGCCTCGTTAAAATCTCCAACCACCAACCACGGTAGATCGCTCTTGGTTTTAAGGTTTTGGAGTTGTGTCCACATCCGCTTTCTATTTTCAGTCCTTGGCTCCCCATATACACAAGTAATCCTCCACTTTTCAGCACTCCGATCAACTTGCACCTCAGCATCGATATAGCGATCAGTTTTGTCCAGAATCTCCACCACATAAGACTCATGCCAATACAGAGCCAAACCACCACTCATGCCGTCACTATCCACGCCACAGAATCCCTTGAGGCCAAGATGCCCACGAATCCTCTTCATCTTTTCCTCCTTTTGCCTAGTTTCACACAGGAAAACCAAATTGGGGGAATGCGACTGGCAAATCGTCGCAAGCTCTCGAACTGTCCGGGAATTCCCCCCTCCCCGGCAGTTCCAACTGAGAAGACTCATTGGGCCCGGCGGTCCTCCAACACGGAGGCCGCCTCATCAGTCATTTGTGAATCAACACCGTCATTCTCTCCTCCCTGCTTTCTTCTTTTAACGATCGGTACCCTTCCTGGTGTAGCACTACTTACCCCGCCGCTTGCCAAGGTATCCGTTGCTGTTGCATATTCGAGTTGCAGAACTGTATTTGAGACTCTACCTTTCAAACCTGGAACCTCCTGACCCCTTACATTAACGGATCCATCCGCATTTATCAGTCTTTTCTTACTATGTTTACCATCCTCTCCCAGCACCGGATTGACATTGGGGACCAGCGGTCCTTCACTGCCTTGCCCACTTTCTGAATCTCGCCCCCGACCACCCCTGCCTCCATCTCCATTGCCATCTCCTCTCCCTCCTCTACCTCTTGACCCATAGAACCCCCACCTCTGCCAGAACCCATCCAGCTTCCTCCTTTATCACCTCCACCAGCGCCAGACGGTTCATTAGACCAATGCAGCCAGTCACCCCACTCACAAGAAGAAGGTTCATGTATACCGTCACCGCATTCCTCCACTACGTGCCCCATACGTCCACAAAGAAAACAGAAATCTGGTAGCTTCTCATATCTAACTGCATATTTCTTCCTCTCCTTCAAAGTAATTGGCACAAATCTCACCAATGGTTCATGCACATTCACAAAAATTCTTACGCGAAGATTACTAGAGGGGTTTATCCTCCCTTCATTAACAACCACTGTAAAGGGTGGCTTCCCAACCTTCTTCGCCACCTTCTCCGCCAGCTCTTTCTTCCTTGTCAGCCCGTCCGGCAGACCTTTGATTCGTGCCCATAGCGGATACATGTCCAAAGCATACTCAGCCACGTCGGTGAATCCATCATATTCAACAAGAACCACTGGATCTCTTCTAAATTGCCATGGACCACCCTCCATAACCCTCTTCCAATCTCCCAGACAATGGCATTGAACCAAGAACAAATTCGGCCCCTTAATATTGAAGGTGACCCCTTGCGCGCATGCCCATGCGTTCCTCATCGAGTTAAGCAATGCCGCATGGCTAAAAGGTCTCATTGTGTGAACCCTAAACAAGGCCAGCCATCGAACCTCCTTAATCAGCTCTTCAACTTCCCCAGACAGGTCTAGATCTTCTTCTTCCTCCCCATGCAGATTCATGCCCTCAAACGCGTCTTCCAGGGTTGGATCTGGCCGTGGATGACCAAAGTCCTCCTCCTCTTCCTCTTCAGGGGCTGCATCCCCCGCCGTACTCTTGCTGCCAAACCCCCCGTCGCCCGCCCCCTGGAATTGGTCCGCCATCTCTGCACTGCTCCCCGAACCTCCGCCCCCAGCATGGGTCACCACCATGACCTTCTTCCCCGTCGCCTCAATCCCTTCGCCTCCCAGGTCCTCCATACTGCCCCGCTTGCGATCTACAGGGTAGTCGATTGCCTCGCCCGCGTGAGATAGCCCGATCGATGTTGAAAATCGGTAGACTCCGCCGTCGCCGTCGGAGGACAGGTTGGACCCTAGGGAAACCCTAGGGGAATAGTGGCTCTGTATACAATGGTTGTTGTCAAATTTGGCCATGTACTTGTTTCTCTTATTTTCTTCTAGTATCTCTAAACATTATTATGTTTTGATTTATATAATAATGGTACCCTCAAGATTTGGTCTTGCCAATGGTCAAGTTTTGTGGTAATTAAATTATGAATGCTCCAATGCGTCTAAGTTAGGTTCTTGTGAGAGAATGACATGGAATTTGTTTACTCCAAAGAGATCGAGTTATCAAAATATTAGTATTACTAAGATGTTTTGTTTTTTCTTCAGAAAGCACATTATGTTATTTTTTACTTGTTGTGTTTTTGGCACTTACATGTAATTGGTTGGGTATACTTTTATTTTCACTTGTTTCTCTTTTGTTAGCTTTTAAGGTACTCATAGTAACGACATTAATGGGCGAGTGTGTCACACCGTCACATGAATATTGTTTTGAAAACAGTTATTGGATATTATACCGCCAACACATGTTTGCCAAACATCCCCCTCCTAGGGTTCTCACCACATTGAAAATAACATGACCCCTATCTCTACGGAGCCATCGGGAGGGCAACTACATTTGAATAATGCAACGAAGAAATACATTTGGTGTGTTGAAAACTCTTGGATGTTTAGCCAATGGTGTGTCGCCTGGGCACTGTGAGTTTCTCTAGCCAGGAGGAGTCATGTCACGTAGTTTAGCAGCTCAGGTTCGTCAGAGGTAGGAGACAATTGGTAGAGGAAGCATGATTGGTGGTAGCTATGGTTTCCTAAAAGTGTAACTCTCTCCTTAATTGTCTTTTGGTGTAAATAAAAACATTGTTTGATGACTAACCTTGTGTGCCAAGGTTATACTATCATGGCACTTTGCAGAAAATACTCATTTGGGTCAATGCATGGACCAGACATTCGGATGGTGCATGATACGTCTCCAATGTATCTATAATATTTGATTGTTCCATGATGTTATATTATCATTCTTGGATGTTTTACCATCATTTTCTAGCAACTTTATATCATTTTTGGGACTAACATATTGACATAGTGCCCAGTGCCAGTTGTTGTTTTCTGCTTGTTTTTCACTTTGCAGAATATCAATATCAAACGGAGTTCAAATGCAACAAAACTTTCTGGAGATTTTTTTACCAGAAGACATCTAGAAGGCCAAAGAGGTACATGAGGGAAGGTCCATGGGGCCCACGAGACACCAGGGCGTGCCCCATGCCCCTAGCGTGACCTAATGGGTAATGGGGCCAACGGGAATCCCATCCACCGCCTCTCAGCTCTCTATAAATACCCAAATATTACACAAACCCCAGAGGAGTCGAAGATTTTTTTTCCAGCCGCTGCAAGTTCTAGAACCACGAGATCCAAAGAGGAACACGATCACGGTGGGGTTCATCATCCTCCTTGGTGCCTCTCCGATGATGCGTGAGTAGTTTACCACAGACCTATGGGTCCATAGGCAGTAGCTAGATGGCTTCTATTCTCTTTTTGATCTTCAATACAATGTTCTCTTTGGAGATCGATTTGATGTAACTCTTTTTGCGGTGTGTTTGTTGGCATCCGATGAATTGTGAGTTTATGATCAGATCTATTTTTATCCATACATGATTATTATAGCCTCGTATTTCTTCTTCGCTATTTCGGTTTTGTCTGACCAACTTGATTGATTTATCTTGCAATGGGAACAGGTGCTTTGTAATGGGTTCGATCTTGCCGTGTTCAATCTCAGTGACAGAAAGAGACATGACACACATGTATTGTTGCTATTAAGGATAAAACTATGGGGGTCTATTCCTACATGAATAGATCTTGTCTACATCATGTCATCATTCTTAAGGCATTACTCCGTTCTTTCATGAACTTATTATACTAGATGCATGCTGCATAGCGGTCGATGTGTGGAGTCATAGTAGTAGATGCAGGCAGGAGCCAGTCTACTAATCTTGGACGTCATGTCTATACACATGATCATTATCTTGGATATCGTCATAATTATTTGCTCTTCTATCAATTGCCCAACCGTAATTTGTTTACCCACCGTATGCTACTTTCTCGAGAGAAGCCACTAGTGAAACCTACGGCCCCCTGGTTTATTTCTCATCATATACTTGCAGTTCTATATTGGTATTTGTGTTTTCAATTTATTTGCTTCTTTTATTTAAGATCTATATTATCAAAAATCCAAAAATATCTTGATGTGTTTTATTTGCTTTTATTTTATTTGCATCTATCAATCTATCTTTTTATCATACTACCTTACCCAAGAGGGATTGACAACCTCTCTACGTGTCGGGTTGCAAGGATTTGTTGTTTGTGTGCAGGTGATGTTTACATAGCTTGCTTGGTTCTCCTACTGGATTGATAACCTTGGTTTCATAATTGAGGGAAATACTTACCGCTGATGTGCTGCATCATCCCCTCCTCTCCGAGGAATTTACTGACGCGGTTCACAAGTAGCAGTGCACACAAGAAAGATTTATGGAGGTTTATACCCCGAGTTGGTTATATACACACTACATGGGGAGGCCGGTGGCTGCGGCTGCTAGGGTTCGCCCATATGTCGTGACGGGAACTACACATGGATCATTGGAGTCTGTTCTTTTTCCATGCCAAACTAATCAATCATCTTTGTTGTCCTTATACACTAGCGCATCAATCATAATTTAACCTCATACGCATCTCTGTATACCGGAGCCAAACACACCAACAAGCTTCCCTGTCTTCTTCTTCACTGTCGTTATAGTTCAAGGCTCGCCACCGCGGAACTCATCGCCGCCGTAAGTACTAAGTGGATCCGCGACACTTTGTTGGTTGCTTGCTGATTTATTGATTTGCCGACCAGCTGGCTTACCAGTTTGATGGTGCAGGGGTTTACGAATGTGAAGAATCTCGAGGGCGGCTACCTCTCCTTGCACAAGAGCACAAGCTACCCACAGCAGACATCAAGCCACCACTGATCCATCAATTATATATCTAGAAGAAGTGTGTTTAGAGCCGAGGAGGAATAAGTTTCCGCGGGGGTTTAAGAAGTATGTATATATGCATCCTTAGTTCTTGACTTGGACTTTGGACCAACCAACAGTGCTACTACCTGAATATTGGTCTTCTAATTTATGAATGTATATTGCAGAAAGGTAAACAAAATATGTTTTCTTCTTCAGTTCTGGAAAATGTCAAATACACAACCTCGTAATTAATTTAAAGGTTTATTAGTGCACGACGGTGACAAAGTGATCATGTGCTACCGACATTTTTGCAGTTCAAATTATACTGTAAAAATGTTTTATATTTAATAGTAGAGGTAGTAACATGCATGCATTGTATTGGCAGAGCTACATGCATGTGTATGGTCGAAAAATCACATATAGTATATGCATGTGGACAAGTAGTATGTTGGATAAGGCTACTTGTAATGAGGAATTATCATACACTAGTATCATATGCATGATTTTAGTGTATGATACTGTTTTCGTAATGCATAGTACTATAATAATTTATTTCAATTGCATTATTAATTGTCATGCATGACACAAGGCTGTATAATATTTAATATGATATGGTATCATCATTATCAACCCCAAAACCGGTACTGGACATAGCAGGAAACCAGCACTGAACCAAAAATAAATAAATCCACGTGTCAACCCACAAAATAATTACCGCTAGAACTGCCGATACACATCGTGCGGGCTAGCTTAAGCTTAGCAAGTTATATCTTTCTATATTATTGATCTAGGCTAAACTACCATAACTTCCTATGGATCATGCCTACGATCATGCTAGTAATACTACGAGCAGCATCTTGTTCTTGCACTTCTTTCAGCCTTAACGTTTGCACATACACAAAATTGTCACCATCTATGCGGCGCTCCCAGTCTATTATCTTATCACAGATGATGGACTCCCCACATCATTCTGCTATCTCATCATCCCAATATGCTCATCACCCACATCTCTGCACTGTCTTGTCTTGAGGCCATCTCAAATACAAAGCGCCTACTTACGCACTTCAAAAAAAATATAACTTTATAATTTTCCCCTTAACGACTTTGTTAGTGCCTCCGTCTCCAATGCTAAACATGATTTGACACGCGCTCTGTTCCGATTGTTCCTCTCCTAGTACTCCCTCGGTCCAAAATACTTGTCGAAGAAATGAATGTATCTAGTCATAATTTAGTTCTAGATACATCCATTTTTATCAATTTCTTCGACAGGTATTTTGAGACGGAGGGAGTACGTAAAATAACTCCCTGGAGCGCCTGACGACTGAGTATGCATCGACTTAAAACAAAGTCCAGGAAATTTACCCCAGCGCTTTAGCTAAGCGCCCACGCTGAAGATGGCCTAAGAAATCTATGCTTATGGTTTTCAAGTTTCTTATCGAAACATTCCAAATAATATTGGTGGCCAAAGGTTTGGGAAACTATTCTTTCAAAAAAAAGTGATAAAAGGGAATATGTGCCGGCCATATATGCAAGGCATGGGTTAAATAAAATTGGATAGGATAAGCAGACGAGGAGGAAGGAGCATATTGGGATGATGATTGTGCTGTTTCAACGTCCACATGATTGTGCTGTTTGTTCTGATGGAAAGGGAAACACGTGTTTGGTTGTTGTCGATGAACATGATCTTTTCTCTTCACTTATCCGGAGCTTACATGTTGAACAATTGTTTATTTGTGACCTCAACCCCGGCTGTGTCGTCCCATCTTCATCATGGAAATCTCTAGACTTGTCCTAATCGTTCCATCCCCGGCTGTTCTGAATACTGTTTCGGAATGCTCCTATAGTATACGCCTTTGGTTAGGGGTAGCACGTAGATCTATACATCTCGTTTTCATGTTTCTAATCTAAATATTCAAACCAATATTGGCAGCCAAAGCATTAGAAAACTATTAATTTGAAGGGGAAAAAGGAGGGCTAGATATGTGTCATATGTGCAAGGCATGTGTTAACTGGCCGTAGATAGGACATGTGGACAAGGAGAAGGAGGGTCTGTTTGGTTCATGTCCACACCCATACATGCCTGACCTAGATGGTGCCTAGAATTGGCATGGTTGTTGTTTGGGTCATGCACTGGAAGAGAAAATCCATGCCTGGGCGCCTGATGAAGATAAAAAAACAGCATAAAAAGCCCAAGCAAAGTCTTGTGCCTGACCGGGATGAGGAGTATTTATTTTTAACAAGTACAGACGCAAACGCTCATACATACACATATACATTTGAAAAGTAGCCTGACACTAATTAAGTAGAAGGGGTGTATAGTCTATTGTCCGAAAAATATTCTAATCACTAAAGGACAATGCGACAGGCTAGGTAGAAACCAAACTAGTTGCTGCTTGGCTAGCCTGGCAGGAAAAAAAATTCAGTTTCCGAAGCACATGCCACGCACCAAAAAATTTCAGGCATGGACACGACGGTGCAGATCAAACTACTCCCTCCGTCTGAAAATACTTGTCACCAAAATGGATAAAAAAAGATGTATCTAGAAGTAAAAACATCTAGATACATTCCCTTTTATTCATTTTGATGACAAGTATTTCTGGACGGAGGGAGTAGCTCGGAGTCGCCACCGATGCAATCATTTTCATGTCCTTCATGATTGTGTTGCTTGCTCTAATAAAAAGCAATGCACTTGGGCGAAAGTACATTTCTACACCCGAACTCAAATGCTCCTTGTGTGAACAGTAAAATAATGAAAACAGATAAAGAATTTAAAAAATTCTGAGTTTTTTTGGGCATACTTTATGAAATGTTTGTTATGCATCAAAATTTCATCACGAAATCACATTTGTGAAAGTCGTGACAAAAAAAAAATCAGAACTCCAAAATGCGTTTGAAAGTAACATTTTCAGAGCAACAATATTGTTATTTTACAATGCCTTCCACCCATATTAAAATTTTGCATGCACAACAAACATTTCTTAAAGTATGCCAAAAATTAAGGATTTTTTGAAATGTTATTTTTTACTATTCACACCAAGAGCATATGAGCCAAGGTGTAGAAACTCTACGTCGGCATTTCGGTTGCTTTCGAGCCACAGGATGGATGTTTTTGGATTATGTATTGACAGCATACCTGGTGTCCACTAGACATGGAGATAAGGGCATGTACAATGGTTGATAAGATAGTCTTATCTTAAGTTTTGCATGTAAATTAGATATGACAAAAAAAGATGTCTACAATGGTTCATCTCTTAGCCTTATCTTCAATAATTAGTTGTTCCTAAAAACATGGTGAGACAAATTGTGCTAAGAGATCATCTCTTAGGGCATGTACAATGGTTCTATCTTAAGGATGCCACGTAAGATAAATGATGAGGTGGAGGAGAGAGAAATCATAAGAGAAGGCTTGTCTTATCTTATTTAAGAGAAGACAAGAGATGATAGCTTAGCACAATTTGTCTCACCATGTTTTTAGGAATAACTAATTATTGAAGATAAGGCTAAGAGATGACCCATTGTAGACTTGTTTTTTTGTCATCTCTAATTTACATGCAAAACTTAAAATAGGACTATCTTATCAACCATTGTACATGCCCTTAGCTTTTCTTAAATAAGAAAAGACAAGCCTTCTCTTATGATTTCTCTCTCATCCACCTCATCATTTATCCTACGTGGCACTCTTAAGATAGAACCATTGTACATGCCCTAATTCAACAGATTTGAGCATTCTTTATTCCGAGCATGGGCGAGTCGCCGCATCATCTTGGCAATCTGGATTTGACCTCTTCTAACCTAACATGTATATCGCCTAAATATTCCTGCGGGCATCTGTATCCTGGCCAGCTGCCTGATTGAACATGGATGGCTGGCAGGGATTTTCAGATCAACCAGACATATGCAACTATGGAAGCAGTTAATGTAGAAAGCACATGGCCACTTGTCATCATGATTTAAAAAAAACATAAAATTATATAGGAGGGTGCCAAAGGAGATTCTTATACTACATCTTGTCACTGCACAAAATATAAAAATATATAGCTTGTACGTACTATGTAGTCGACATTTTTCTCATATATACTCCCTCCGTTCCTAAATATTTGTCTTTCTAGAGATTTCAACAAGTGACTACATACGGAGGAAAATGAGTGAATCTACAATCTAAAATATGTCTACATACATCCGTATTTGTAGTCCATTTCAAATGTCTAGAAAGACAAATATTTAGGAACGTAGGGAGTATAATGCATGTACCCGATAATTGAAGAAGAAGAAGAACTTCGTCTGCCACATCCATTATCCATGGGCTCCCTTGGAAGTAGCGATACCGAGAAGAGACTGGCGGTGGAGGGCGTGGACAAGAATACAATTATAATTTTTTTCTGAAACAATTTCTGAAAATTGTGAACAATTTTAAATGCTGAATATTTAAAAGGCAAACAAATTCAAATTCCAAAACTTTGTGAAAAGCACAAATACATTTTGTGAACATGATTTTTTTTAAATCACTCAACAGCTTTAAAAGTGCAAACACTATTAAAAAATCTGAACATTTCAAAAAACGCAACCATTTTTCTGACAACAGGTATTGTTATTGAAAAATCGACCTTTTTGAAATATGAACATTTTATGAAAATGGAGTGAAAAAATATATAATTTGAACAAAAAAATTAAATTCTATTTTTTTGATTTTGAATATTTATTGACAATTGTGAACAAAAGTCTAAAGTCCAAACAAAACTTCAATGTGATTAAAAAAACAATTATTGAAAAACATTAATAAAAATTGAAATTCCAAATAATTTCTGAAAATTTGATTTTTTTATTCAATTTATGAATATATGAAAAAAATACATAATGTGCATGCATATAGGAGATTCGTTGTTCGGGTTAGGCACGCGCACCCAAAGCATGCAAGAACAACTGAAGATGCATGATAATGGCAAGAAAGCAAGGTCGGTTTAATGGATATGTGAAGATATTACCGCTATGAAGTTAAATGTTCCGGCTTTGATTGGCGATGGATGGGTGTCCACATAAATTATACCCTGTCTAGGTCAGTGTGGCTATGCATGAGATTATTAGTTTTCTTGCTCCATCCGCTATATGTAATCATACTATTTCACTCTTATTAATTTTCAAATACATGATGTACATTTTCTAATAATACATGTTTCGAACACTTTTTTTGAATACATGGTAACATTTTTTAAATGGAAATAAAGTTTTCTGAAAACTTATGGGCATTTTTTGGAAACATGCGAATATTTATTTAAAATATCTAAATACATTTGTTTAATGGAAATATACAAATGTGACATACATTTAATCAAATATCTAAATGCATTTTCTTGAACCTAGGAGATAGTTTTTTCACATTTGTATATAGATATATTTTAAAATGTCATGAACATTTTACTGAAACACGTGAATATATTCCATCAAATGTGACATACATTTTCTAATTGCACTTTTTTAGAGTGCAAACGTCTTTGTTTACATTGTAATTGTGTACACATTTGTTTTAAATGTCTACATTTATTTTTGAAATGTTGAACATTTTTTGTTGTCATGTATTTTTGTTAGAGTTATCAACATTTTTTGAAACCTCCATAGCAATTATTTTATTCTAACATTTTTTGGAATTCATGTTTTCCAATTTCATAAATAAATTAAGATTTGAAAATATATACATTTGATTTAAAATATAAATATAAGTACAAAAGGAAAAAAAATCAAAATACGGGTGACATCAACATGACGTTAACCGGACGAGGCACGTCATGGGCGGCACATAACGACACCTTCCAGCATGCTGCTTGCGTCGAAGCGTTCGGCGGGGGATCCTAGTCCGTGCTTTGCTTGGTGCGCTGGATATTGCATGACCCTGTGTCTCTTGCAGCGACGCCTAGGCACGGCTTGCCTGCAGGGAAACGGAAGTGGGGCGACCAAGTAACCATGTGTTGCTGCGGAAATACGTAGTAGGATCAATGTTCATATAGTGAAGATGGGTAGCCCGACTCAAAAATACGAGAGATGAAAAGCAAAACACGGATAAGTGATTACATATGATTCAAATGTTTGCAGGGAAGGGAGTAATCTTATTTTGGAAGAAAGTTCTTAAGTACTCCCTCCGTTCCATATTAGTCGTCGCTGATTTAGTATAACTTTGTACTAAATCAGCGACGACTAATAGGGAACGGAGGGAGTAGTAGAGGCATTTGGTCAAGCATCTAAGGCAATCTAGCAATCTTGGATTAACAAAAAGTACTACAGTTGCTATTTACGATATACCCCCTTCCCCAAAGAAGTTTTAAGACGATCCATCTACATCAATTAAAAGATTAATCACCTAGTTAGATAATTAATTAGGGGCTAACGAACGGACACTCCTATTTGCCATCTATTTTATGTAGACTAGTAAGCTTGCACGTGCAACGCACGTATCTACACTGGCATGTCGATGTGACAACCCCAGAAGAGATACCGGTTGAGTGCGCAAGGTGTGTTCGAACAGCAGCCCCATGAGCTTTCCAACTTCGACGACATGAACCTCGTGTCGTGTGGGGTTGCAACCATTACAAGCATGTGGAATGGTTGTCTCTTCATTACCCCGGGAGTGTGCTTCATGACTTTCTTTTTGGGCAGTGACGGAAGATCGGCTTGTCTGCGTGAGCGAGTTCCCTGGCTAGTGTGTGTTTGTGTGGTTTTTCATGATGAATAACGGGACAATCTTCTGCTTAATAATCAACAGAATATCAAAGCTTTTGCTTAATGTCTGAATTTATTTACCAAAACTTATTTACTCAACTAAATTTCATTTATATCGAAAAATGTGTTTTTACCATAAAATATTTATCAACTTATATTGATGTTTTTGCTAGAAAACTTTTATATGTATTATTTAAAAAAACAATTTAAAGCATTAGATGATTATGACTATAAAAATAATGATTTTTTATAAGAATGAGATGTGAATCGGACATGGCCGATAAAAAGAAGATACTACTACTTCCGTTCCTAAATATAAGTCCTTTTAGAGATTTCAATACGAACCATATATGATTGTATAAGGACTTACTTTCTTTTTGCGGGGTATAAAGACTTATTTTAAAGAGTAGATTCACTCATTTTGCTCCTTGAGTATTTAGGAACGGAGTATTTTTTTTTTTCGGACAATACCGCGATCACTCACAATATGTCGAATCAGTACATCACTGTTACAGTAGTACAGTAGTAAGAAAAAACCAACGCTCATCCTCTCCACTGCCCCCTCACATTCTTCTCTGGATAGTTCCCCACCGCCGCTTACCAATCTCCCCCGTTCCCCATTCTCTCCATAGCTGGCGCTCCCTGGTCAGGATGCCCCCTCCCCTTCGTCACCACCTCCAGAGTCCAGGCTCCAGCGCCCTGGCCAGACCGCCCCCTCCCCTTTGTAACCACCGCCTGCGCTC
>LR738712.1:901599575-901629032 GCA_902687465.1 Secale cereale
CATAGAAGGATTTGTCTGTGCCTTCTGGAGCCACCACGTAGTCTTGTGCCTTCTTAGGTTTGTTATGCAGTCGGATAGGCTTCCCTGTATGTGCCCCTTCCATGCCATCCAATTCTCTGTCCTCAGCTGCATCCATTTGTTTACTTGTTTCATTGAAGGTTAATTCCTGGAAGCAACATTGCAAAGAACAATGGGTATGCAGGATATAATATACTTATAAGTAGACCTATTTGGGACATGGAAAAGAAAAGATGCCTCTGTCACTTCGGAGTCTTCGGAGTCTTCGGATTCGGAGTCTTCGGAATCATTGGACTGCGTGCTCTGCTTTTTCTCCACTTCTTTGTCGGCTGTTCCACTTGATTCTCTCATTGTGTCACCTATAGTGTCTGCCCCTTCGGTGCCAAATATTTGTGCTAATTGCTCATCCCGAGCTGACTGCATTTGTTCACTTGTTTCATTCAAGGTTAATTCCTGAGAGCAAGAAAGATTACAAAGAACAATCAGTATGCAGGGTTTTATTATATAATTAGAATTAGAACTATTTGGGACATAATAGTTGGAAAAGAAAATATGCCCCTGTCACCTCGGAATCTGTGGACCGCGTGCTCTTCTTTTTCTCCACTTCATCATTGTTGGCTATTCCATTTAATTCTGCAAGCTTGTCCCCTACAGTTTCTGCCTCTTCGGTGTCGAATGTTTGTGCTAATTCATTGTCTTAAGCTGGCTGTATTTCTTCACTTGTTTCCTTGACGGTTAATCCCTGAGAACAACATTACAAAGAATAATCCCTATGTAGTATTATAATCCCTGAGAATAATCCCTATGTAGAATAATCACTATAGATTACATATTGTTTTGTCCCCATGAATAAGAAGAATAATAATGGCATGTGAAAATAAAAACCGCCTTTGCCGGCTAAGGGTTTGTATGCTTGTGTTAGGATATCACCTCATCAATCTGCATATTTTCTGTATCTTCCATGATGTCTTGTTCTTCTATTGCCCTTGTTGACTCGGTGTTCATATCTTCATGTTTGCTAAACATGCATTCAATCTGCATATTTTGTGTATGCTCGTCTTTCGCTCCTTTGCCGATGTTTTCCTGAAAATCAAAACATATATTATTATCACGCCGTACACATTCAGCCCCTATGTTTTTTTAGCTTGAAAATCGATCTTATATGTTGTCACGTAGGGAGTACATCACAACTGTATGCACATATCTGCTTATGTTTACTCAACATAGTGGTATCGAGACATCCTTTCCAACTAAATTTCAATATCTATTTCCTTTTTTAATTGTTCAGTAAAAAATTTGAGACTAACTTGCGTGACTATTCTCTATAGTAATCATGTGGATGTTGCAGAGAGAAATCATTATTACCACGATGATAGCAGATTGATCCGTAGAGGCCACCGGGGATTGTGACGCAGACATGGGGGAGGGGCGATGGTATTTCACCACGGACAATTGTGTACGGCAAGCTGGACAACTTGCGGTCGAGGAGGCCGGCGCGGTGGAGGGGTGTGAGACTGCGGCAATCCTTCGCGGGAGAGGATGAAGGAAACCCTACGGTGCAAAACCCGTTGCTTTTGTGGGCTCCTGATTGAGAGATCATTCGTTGTAGGCAATATGTAAGGCCTAAATCAGGGGAAGGACTTCCATAGCGCGAGGAGACAAGGGAATCGTGATTGTTATCTCAGGCCCCACGCTTTCCTTTGATACCTATTTTTTTTGGCAACTCCTTTGATTTATCTCAGGCCCCACGCTTTCCTTTTTTATACCCACGCATATAGAAATAATTGAGTTATTTTCGTAATACATGTTTATACATAAATATTGGGCTCGGCTCATCAGAACGTTTATTCCATTTTTTGTGTGCTTTCTCTTATCCCTTTTTATTATGCACAGAAAGTTCATCATTCTCTACAGAAATATAATTATTTTATCCTTTGTCTTGGCAGTTAGTTAATTAATGTGCCCTCACTGGCCGTGTTCAACAGGAGGGGCCAGGGAAGTGCTTTCGGTTGTTTCCAGTCTGAGATTGATAAAACAGCATAATCCACTATCCCTGAGATCAAATCATGTAACCTTGCTTTGTACTACAGCCCAAAGCTATTGGGAGTGGTGACATCATAGGTTTCCATTTTATGAAGAAACCATCAAGGTGAGTTTTGTACTTATGTTTTATTATTATTGCTGCTCACGTGTGGTCAAAAACATGATTGTTTTATTGGCCCTTTATCTCTTTTTGTTCATTGTTGCTTATGCTGTCTTCAGTTTTGTGTTTACACATTATACTATTTTATCGATGGCTGTTAGTGTTAGGGACTTCTTTCTTCCATTTAAATGTTAGATGGATCGTTTCAATTTAGTTAGTTCACGTGCGCTTGGCAACTCAACCAGTTTTATTTGAGACTCTGGTCGAACAATCACATATGCACTTCGGAGAAAAACAGCCATCATAAATTTGCAATATTTCATTATTTTTGTCAATGATCCCAGCAGCTTACATTTTGCTGCTATAGCAATCTTATCTTCTGGAATTGACAGAATAAATTGAAATTTCTACGTTCCCAAATGAATGATGTCAGTAATCAGAACATGAACGGAATAACAAGTGTGACACATTTAAAGTCTGTACTTTTTCATTTCGGGACAGTTGATATGTCAAAGATTTTTAACAAATAAATCACACTAATAAACGACTTTGACATAAAGAGTCGGAGTTCACATCGACATCATTCGTGTTTCATGCCTATTATGTAGCACGCTGTTATGAAAACCTGCAAATAAAATAAGAGAAAAGAGTTAGGTTCAGAGTTAGTTATATAGGTACAAAATCAAAGGTGCAAAGAAAACACGAACTATTGCACGTACCTCACCCCTCTAAAACATCTCTGTAGACAATGTTTTTGGTGCTTCTCCCAGATTTATCAACCTCCTTGTTAGGCTTGGCTAAAATCCGTGTCGTCTTCCTTGAGACACCCCTTGACAATGCAACATATAGTTGACCATGTGAGAAAACAGGTTCTGGAAGGTAAATACCGACATTTGGGATGGTTTGACCCTGTGCCTTGTTAATGGTCATCGCAAAACTCAGGCGGATGGGGAACTGTTTTCTCTTAAGCTTGAAGGGAAGTGAGGTGTCCTCCGAGGGCGACATAGGGATCCTAGGTATGAATACCCTCTTCCCAGCATGCTGGCCACCAACAATCTCTGCATCGATTGCATTATCCTGGAAGGCCCTTATCATAAGCCGTGTTCCATTACATAACCCATTATGAGGGTCGAGGTTCCGTAGCAAAATGACCGGGCAATTGATTTTTACTCTCAATACATGTGGGGGCAATCCATTTGGTGTGATCGAGTTCAGGAAGTCAATTGTGTAACTATTCTGGAAGTCATCCTCGATATAGTCAAAGCTATGGTACACCTTTTCTTCGCCCGGAAACCTGGAGATCATCTTGCCATTCAGGTCATCCACATGCTCGTTTTTGGTCGAGAGAATTGCACGTGTGCTCATGTACTCTCTCGACCTAGCATTGGTGTGCAGGGATGGGAAGACATCTTCGATAAGCTTGTTAATAGGTTCTTCATCGTCGGTATGGGCAATCACAATGTCTTCGGGGAGATGCACATAGTCGTCTCCAATTGTTTCTTCCGTTCCATTGCCGATCCGTAGGAGGTATTCCGAGAACCAAGGGTCTGTCTGTGCCCGCATGTTGCATGTGAGGCGTATCTTGCGGATCTTCTGCCACAGATAGGATCTCAGTAGTGTAGCATCAGTGATCTGTGCTCTTGTCCCTCGGGTCACAACGGGAAGGACCTGCCTGAAATCGCCACCAAAGACGACAACCTTTCCACCAAATGGTAAAGAACATTCCATTACATCCTGCAGCGATCTATCAAGCGTCTCAACTGCTTGACGCTTTGTCATAGCAACTTCATCCCAAATTATCAAGGACGCTTGTTTAAGCAACTCTGCTGTACCACTCTGCTTTGTGAAGCTACACATGCTATTGTCAGTGAGCTTGATAGGAATTTTGAACCTGGAGTGTGCAGTCCGACCTCCAGGCATTATCGACGCTGCGATACCTGATGTAGCAGTTGCGATCGCTATTAGGCCCATCGAACGGACCTTTGCAAGCAATGCCTTGTATAGGTACGTCTTCCCAGTGCCTCCTGGACCGTCAACAAAGAATATCTGGCTTTTTTGGTTCGTCACATGATCCATTATGTCATTGAAACCAGCTAGTTGCTCATTGTTCAAACAACTGAATAGATCTAGATGTTCCTGGTCCACTTTGACATGTCTCTCCTCTGTTACCTCTGTACTGTCAACGTCGGAAGAACCATCTACGTCAACCAGATCCGGAAGTCCATAGAGTTTAATATCCTTTCCCATTGATTGCAGTAGATCCTTGATATCCCTAAGGACCATTTGCTCAAGTGCTGCCTCATTCGATTGAGTACGGCGATAATCTTCAGACATGGATGCTAGATGTTTGTCCCACAACTGACGGATTTGTGTTGCCTCACAGAATACCAGTATAGTCGCAAACAACCGTCTAAGAGCAGAAGGCATTTGAAATGTCGCTGCCTCTGTCATGCAATCATCAAGTGTCCTGTCGTGCTCAATGAGTCCTAATTGCTCACACGCCTCTCTGAAGGACCCGCATGGTTTGCCATTTACTGTTTTTAAATCATCAAATGAAGTGGCACCTCGGACATGGTTTAGGAGCACCCGCAAGTAGTACCTCTCTCCTTCAGCAGGGTGTGCATGCACCAATCTTCCAATCTGTGATCTCTTATTTTTTTTCTTGGTTGCCACTTCTTATTACCGGCTATCCACCTATAATGTTCTGGGAACTCTCTGTACAACAATTTCCGTGCCTCTGGATACTTCTGGTTCAACCCAAAGTACTCGGTAAGCATGGATTTGGAAGAAGATGGCCGAGCGACAACATCTTCTAGATTTTCATAAGCTTGAAATACGACTGTATGCATGTTTGGCAAATGAAGCTGGAGCTGCAACACAGCTGGGCTGACACCAAACATTTTAAAACCGAGAATCCTGTAGATAGCTTCGGGAGGAGATATATAGCGTGCATCCCTATATTGTCGAATTTCATCGATGATTCCCCCATCATTGATAATATCCTGCTCGAACCCAAATGATGCCTTATCATGCCCTTTGTAGATGTACTTGAATAAGTACTTCACTGCCTTGATGCTCGAGCATGCTTCGACATTAATGTGACAGTTGTATGTCATCAGCAGAAAGGGGTTGTAAGGGACCACCCATCTATTGTCCAAATCTGCTCCTCTGATCCTAACTCTCACCCCATCATCCCTCCTTTTATAGATGGGATATGAGTCTTTCCCTTGTAATGTAGCATCACAAAAATCTCGCGGGTAATGAAACCGACATTGTCCATCTATCATGCAGGGGCAACTTTTCTTGAGTGCGCCACATGGACCATGCAACATGTGTTTGACCACCAGATCATGGAGAACAGGATATTTATTTTTATCGGGTATCTCTGCCGATATCACCCGATCATAGTCATCCGGGGTCCTTAACTTACTTTTTGCTTTCATGATTAGAAGTATATGCTCATGAGGGAGGCCTCGTTTCTGAAACTCAGTGACATGTACATAAGCCGCAACTTCTCCAAAATGCTTACCCTTAATCAGTAAGTCCATCATGGATCGTTGTTTAGCTTTGTATACTCTTGCCACAAGGTCTGGACGGTCTTGTGGCAGCTGTCCAGGCAACAATTCAATAGTTATCTCCTCCCAGTAGGGATTGCACGTCATCGTGATAAAATAATCCGGTTTACCCCATCGTTGAACTATTGCCATTGCATCCAGGAACCTGCGTTGCATGTCACGGTCACCACCAGGAAAGGTACGTGGAAGCATGATTCTCTTGCCAATACGATCACCGCGTGACTCGCCAGCGATGACGGTGTCAACAAGGCCCTATAATAAATCAATATTTGACGCCAATTAGCATACCATGTTGAAGCAAAGAGTGGCATGTAATACAATTTAATAGTATAAACACAAGCACATTACCTGGTAGAGGTCAGCGCGTATGACCTTTTGATTTGCTGGCTTTGAGTACCAGTCAAGCCTCATTGTCTCAATTTTGATGTACATGTCAACCGCCCACTGTTGGAAAAGGCGCCCCCCAAACAAGACGATGTTAAAAAGCTTCTTCCGGACCTGCAGTTTGAAGGCATAGTACTCCCTTGCGCTAACATATTTCCTTGATTTTGTGGCATTCATCTCATTGTCACCAAAATCCTCATCTGGGTTATCCTCGTAGTCATCTAAATTTTTTTAACAACATTAAAGTTGTTATAATAGAATCATAAGAATAGAAAATTAGGAATCGCGTCCAATACCTGCAGCTAAATCATTGTTCAGGTCTTCATGCCCTGCGCCAGGACCAAGCTCTTCTCTAATCATGTTATCGTTCAGGTTATCGTCTGAAAGATGGATACCAAAAAAGGCTAACTTTGATTAATATGTATAATATAAATCAATAATGAACATAATCAAGTATAATATAATCATAAGAATATAAAAACAGCAATCACGTCCAATACCTCCAGCTAAATCAGTGGCCTGGTTTTCATGTCGTGCGTCATGACCAAGCTGTTCTCTTCTCATGGTATCATCTGCAAGATGGATTACTGAATAAGTTGAACTTTGATTAAAATGTATAAATCAATTATGAACATTATACCTGAAGGAAGAACATAGGCTGGGTACTCTTGTCTTGCAGAATCATCCACTGAATCTTGGTTTGTGTCATCGGCGGCCCCAATGTATGGTATCAAACGATTCCAACCGATCTCTCCACGTGGGAAGAATAGTGGATATGACAATGGGTCGTAGCACCCATAGTATGCTCTAATATACAGGGGACGCTCTCCTTTCCCGTACACGACAACACTTCTATCAAAGGTTTTTTGTGGGTCGCTCCCTTCAACCCATATTGCTGCTACCTGAGAAGTTGTTGGCGCATTGTACCTTCGTTGATCAAGCTTGATATCGGTATTTAATGAGATCATGTATTCATCTAGATTTGGAACAGCACCAAGGCTTTTAAATACTTGAGCATAAGGGTTATGCTCTAGTATTGCCAAAATCTTCCGTATGAGGTCTAACCTAAGATTTGGAGACCTCTTAACCCTGTGAAACAAGTTTTCATCTGTATCATAAATATATAGCTGCAAGTGTCGAGGGCCATTATCACCAGACTCCAGATCATCAAGAGCGTGGTACAACCCCCCACATGCACGAAATGTATATACGCCGGTTCCTGCAGCGGTGCTGACTCGACGATCAAGGGTGACTCCCAGACTTGTGAATGAGAAGTGGGAGTTGAAATACCGTATATTTTCTCTGAAATAGTTAGCATCCTCATCAAGTTGACTTGTAAACAACCGTTTCAACTCGTCACAAACATCTGGAGTAAATACATCCACTTTCCCCTTTCTGCAGCAAAACGCAGGCCCCTCGTATTGAAATCGCAAAGCTCCACAATGGCGGCAATCACTAACTTCTGTAAGCACATGATGCTTTTTGGGCAGGTTCATGTAAACTCTGTCATGAGCATCATTATAGGGAGATCCATCACCATCATGTTGCTCCACTCGGTAGGATTGAAAATTAACATCTGGAGCATTATATAGATTTGCATTAATTAAAGTTCGCCCAGACACCATATTATACTAATATTATATTTGTACTGGTAACTCATGACAGCAACAATACACCTGGTTGGGCGAAGATCCTAGCTTCTTCATCATGTTCCATGTCTCCACTTTTTTCTCCTAGGTTTCCGTCTCCCAAGCATTCTATTTGTGCATATTGAATAATAGTGCGTTAGGAGTAGTAAATGATGCTCATTTGATGTTATGCATAATGAGGAGATGATACTAAAAATGACATTATGCAGACCATCGATGTTTATCGTGTGGACATCGGGCTCCAGTAGTCTGTATGCATCTTTGGTGTGGTCGTTGGCTGAAAACATTTATTTGGCACAAAAGAGTAAGCAAAAGAGATGGACCCTTTTTATGTACACAGGGTGGTAACACAAAAACGTACCAATTTGATTATGAGTGATTTGACGTGCATATTGGGACGGTTCCATAACTGGAGTAATATCATTACGTTGGATTGGTAGAGGTTTCTTGCCATATGAAGGATCTATACCTGAATAAAAAGTAGAATGGCAAATTAGAGAAGAAATAAACACCGGATAATTTAGCACCATTAATAAATCAGACAACTAACCCTTTTTTTCAGAAGACTCTTCTGGCATATGTGTGTTTTCGACTGTACTGAGTTGGGGGTTCTCATCTAGTGACATTTGTGTGGGTGTGAGTCGTCTTGAATTCCGTTGCATCTGATACGCATCATTTCTGTGCAACCAATCAGACTCATCATCATCATTGTCTATGGTAAAATGAACGGAATTTGGTACCGCATCCCCTGCACTTGTTATGTTCTGCAGTTGTGTGACTGCAGATTGTCCGGTAGCCAGCACTTGTGTTACAATGTTACTGCCATCAAGGACGGCGGCAATATGCTTATTTTGCTCGCGGGTTTGTCGTTGCCACTTTAATATTTCCTCTCTATTTCGTGCATACCGCTCCCTTTCCATACGATTCTTAATCTCATTATTGCCTGAGTAGATGAATATTAGATCATTATGTATAGCTATATATATAATGGAGAATGAAGTTCATCTTAATTACCTTGTAATACACCCAGCTGTGTTTGTGCCCCACCGATCTCAGCAGCGGCAATTTTCTTCTGTTTGTAGGCCACACGTCGTCTCTTATTAATCTCATCCTTATTTTGTGCATACCGCTCTCTATCCCTCTGCCTTTTTACTTCTTTAGGGTCTGCAATCAAAAGCACAATTCAGCAGTTGGGGTACAAAAACTGAATTTGGGTGGTCATGTAATGCTCATCACCCAGGGATTGGTTGTTGCTTATATCCTGGAATGGGGTGCGCGCCCTGTTGGGACTGGTCGGGTCCATACGAAGTCCTTCAACCCTGTGAATGTCAAGAATGTTGTCACACAATTATGAATGAAGGAATACTATCACCACAACTCAGACAGAGTAGTGTTTTATGTTCAACTCCATCCCACTGTGTATCATGAAAGCTTTGTTAAGAGTACTCAGCAATAATGATTCAGGATGTAGTAGTTTGTAACGCTATTCATGTAGGTGTATCTCAGTGACTTTATGTGTGTTCATATGAATTGGAACTGAGAATTTAACTATCCATATGCAGCTTGATGAGGCATTTAGGTGAGGTCACTACAATGCTTGACAAGGATTCATGGAACGACGCCAGGTTTAGGTCAGGTACAGAAAACACGGATCAGTTCATACACTTTCCTTGTTTTTTCATAATTGATGGATCACATGAACAGGTTGACAAAGGAGCATGCAACGAAGGGCGAGCAGTGTGTGGTGATGGCGCAGTACAGTCTGGGCGGAGGCGTCTTCTAGCCTAACGAAGCCTCGATGGCAGCGGCGTGTAAAAGCCTTTCGAACTACTATTAAACAGCAGAGCATGTACCTATGTTGGTGAGGAGCTCCTCGTCGCGGCCGTGGCTGGGCGACTGTGGGGCTGCACCTATGTTGGGGAACAACGCGTCGTCGTGGCCGTCGTCAAGTGACTCGGCGAGCTCGTCGCCGCGGCCGTCGTCAGGTGCCTCGGCGGCTGGGCAGGCTGAGATGGGGCATGTAATCTGGACGACGGGTCTGGATTGATTCCCGCTAAATTAGCTCGTAGATTTCCATATATGACTCTCCGTGTTAATTGGACCTGAGTTGTTACCTTATTTGTTTTTCTACACTCCGTGGGTTTAGATGCTGCGTTTTCGTAAGGGCGTGTAGATACGGGCAGAGTTTTCGTCCGCCCAAACCATGTTCTGCTGTTTAATAGTAGTGTAGAAGAGAGGGAAAATGTTAGTACTAAGGGAGATAGCAGGGAGAGGGAGAAATGCAGTGCTGCCGTGTGCCTTGTGCTCTCGGGTCGCCAATGCAACATTAGATGGAGAGGAGTTAGTTCTGTTAGAATATAATTGGGTTTAAGTTAGAGATAAGGAGATAGAGATAGGATTAGTTTAAACCACATGTAACTTGTCTTGTACTCCAAGTCTCTACCCCTCTTGTACTCCTATATATACCCCTACGAGGGTTAGATCAATACAACACAACACAACAACACAATATTCTAGCCATCCTACAATTTCTACATGGTATCAGAGCGGTTAGTCTCACGACGCCGATCCTAGGTTCCTCCACCACTTCCGCAGCGCGTCGCCCCCGGGGAGATTAATCTCCTCTCCCCGGGGGCGCGGCACCCAATCGGTCAAAGATCAGATTGGTTCCGTAGATTAGATTAGAATGAATTCTTCAAAGTTCGAATTTCCTGTAGATTAGTTTTCTTTTGCCACAAATAAATCCCGTGATCCAGAAGTTCCGGTGAAATCAGCGCAGAAATAGCAGCAGGGGCATCGAGTACTCCATCGACTCTCCGTGCGGCATCAGCCTTCAGACGACGCGCCCAGAGAGACAATCCAGCACGACGCTCACGTCGTGCGATCCAGAAGGCATCCGGCTTCTACGGCTGCACGGTGCGACTCAAGGCGGCGCTCTCCCTCGGCAGCCGGCACCAACATGCAGGTCATCCGTGGCGCCTTCCCGACTACGATCTCGCACATGCTTCAAACCAATCGAAGCAGCGACACGGATCGCTCTCGCCGGCCGAACGACAACGGGGCCACACGCATTCTCGCCCCGCAAGGCAGAGTCGTAGGGCCCGATGCAAGCATGCGACGGAGATGGCACCATGTACCATCGACGCATCTGCATGCCCTCGTACAAGACAGAAACAAAAGCCCACGTGCTTGCATGTGCTACGTCAAGCCTGCGATCGGATGGATTTGGCCGCAACTCCTTCGGTTTTCGCCATCGAAACTCCATCAACGCCGTTGCTTCAGTGACCATCACTGACACAGGCGCCTCCTCTGCTACAAGGCCGACGACGCGACCTTCGACTTGGTGATTCCGATGGTTGTATGCAGCCGGCGCTACATGTGCGGGAGCACGGGAGGGCTAATTTCCGCGCACACCGCATCGACCCCACCGCGCAGCAGAGCTTCTTCAGCTATTCTCCATCGAGCTTCATCAGGATCCGGCTCTACTCGTCTCCAGCTTTATCGACCTGCACGACATCGATCTGCATCGACAACCTTGTCACGGGCCACAGCCACGTCCAGATGCCACTGCACCGATTCAGTGATCGACATCTACACCACCGATCGACACCTCTGCATTGATTCTATGCCACTTCATCGACCTGTACGACTAGCCCGGCTACGAGAGCCAACATACTTACTCGACCACACCTACGAGAAGCGACCTCCACATGCACTGTTCACACGCCAGGCCGGTGTGAAACGAGATGCAATCTTCATCGACTTCTCCGGTACGACACGGCATCGACACCCCGTCGCCATGAGGGACGCCTCCAAGCGACACATCATCGTCGACACGCCACTGCGACGCCATCGCCGACACTACATCGTCAAGGTCTTCATCAACGTGGTCTTCACCAACATCTTCTTCAACACACCGCCGCTGCCTTGTCCATAAGATGGACACCTAGCGTCCTCTGACAGACTTTTCTGCAAGACGCGACCACGACGACGGCATCGACCGCGTCATCCACGACAGCATGACTGCATCGACACGGCGTCACTTCAGTGACGACCCTACATGGCCACACGGTTCTGGCAAAACCGATGTGTGCTCGATGGGCTTCCTCCGGTCTTGGCAAAACCGGCGGACTCGTCGCCGACAGCACCCTCTGACATCCGCAAGGTGCATTGTCCACGTCTGCAGCTCCGTCATAGCGCATTTTTTTTGCGCCTCCGGCTTTGTGCGGCTTCATCATCCACGACGACTCCACCATCGACCACGACTACATCGACCATGGCTACATCAACGTGATCGGCTACCTCTACATCGACATACAGGGCTACGTCTACAACAACTCATCGGCAACAACTCCAGTCAACAGCGTCCGAGTCGTCACTAGCGTTCACGCCTCTCCCGCTGTGACTGCGGGAGGGAATAGAGGAGAGACAAGGAAGGCACCGGAAGGGGACGCAGTCACCGCCCCAGGTGTCGACCCATCAGAGATGCAGGTGACGACGGTGAAGCGGAGAAGACGACGCAAGCACTTCGAATCCAGTCGCAATCGTCCGTTTCACTCCCGCTACGACTGAGGGGGAATGTTAGAATATAATTGGGTTTAAGTTAGAGATAAGGAGATAGAGATAGGATTAGTTTAAACCACATGTAACTTGTCTTGTACTCCAAGTCTCTACCCCTCTTGTACTCCTATATATACCCCTACGAGGGTTAGATCAATACAACACAACACAACAACACAATATTCTAGCCATCCTACAATTTCTACAAGTTCATCCACGACAGCTTGCGTCTATTGATTGCATGGTTCAGATGAGTTTAACCGAGGGCCGAGAGTTTTCCCTTATTGATCGATCTGCACATATGCATATGAAATATATTATCATAAAAAACAGCATAGAAGAAGTTATATGTCCTGCACACAGATTGGTATTGGTGGACAAGAACCATCCCCGATGGGGTTCTGTTCATCCTGCTGCAGCAGCATACATGAATACCTGATGATTGGGTTGGGGGCATCGATCTCCTTCCACGAGAATGATGGCGTGGATCTGTTGTGAGTGCCAACGTTGGAAGGAGAGCAAGACCCCAGGCATCCCTACAATCAGGTTGAGGCGGCATCAATCATAGGAATCCTGACCGGGAGGCAATGACCAGGCGATGGAGGAGGTGAGGGAGCGATGTGCGGAGGACGTGAACATATGTACTTCCTCCGTAAAAAAATATAAGAGTGTTTGGATCATTACTTTAGTAATCTAAATGCTTTTATATTTCTTTACGGAGGGAGTACATATGAAAAGGAAGTGGGTCGAGAACTGAAGGGGAGAAGACGCTATACAAATTTAGTTATACCGGAGGGAAAAACTTTTTTTTTGCATGGTAATACATGTCTCATTCATATCATAAAGATTAAAGTACAAATCACGTAAGGACCGACATGATAAAACTGAAAAGATAACAGAACATCTCCGAGTTTGACTCCAACGCCCATCACCTGCCTCCGGCACCACGACAGCAGCCACCGAAGAAAAGAATGATGGATCACCTCCTCACCCGAGCTCGACGCGGCTCCATCGCTGATATGCAGCTTTGCGGATCTCCAAGGCGGCTCACCAAAAGTGAAGCCCTTACCGTTGAACGAATCAGACTGGGGCAACACCCCGGTCACGCCATCGAGCTCCAGATCTGGCACCCCACCGCGACTAAGATGCCGCAGAAGGAAACCATACCTGCGATCCACGAACCACGAACCCAGCACATGTTCCGTCTTCCAGATGTCGTCGATGGAGACCACAATCTGATCCGCTCCTGGACTACCTCCCAAGCTCCATGCCGGCGCTGGAGCAAACGCCGTCGCAACGGCAGAGCCCGAGGACACAGGCTCACCACGAGGATGCCGCCGCCGTGCCGCCATCCTTGCTTGAACATACTTTGTTTCCAAATCCTTCCCCAACCATAGAACCGATGGCCTTGTCAGGGAAGGATCCGAAGAATCTTTATTCAACGCCGTTGTCGTCACCGCCGAAACAAAGACGATGAACAGCCTAAAAACCTAGACTACGAGAAAGTAAAAACGATCCACACGCGTGGATCCGGCGACCCCCCTGACCACCAACGACCGAGGTCGCCGGCAGAGGGGAGCCGCCGGAGGACGGCGATGGAAGATTGGGTTCTCCTGGCGGCGGTTAGGGTTCCAGCCGCTAGGGATAGGATGGAAATCGATTGACGGGAAGGGGAAATCTGATCCGGTGCGCTAGCCTCAGTAGTAGGGAAACTGATAACACAAGAGAGGTCGGTCTATTAATAATTGGATTGAAAGAAGAAAGTTGATGTGGCAGAATGATGAAGTGGATAGCTTGCATGTCAAGAGAAATATGGTAGTGGGGATGAACTATTTCGGTATTAATAGATCCACAAAAATATTTGCGTAGTTCGGTAAAAATGTTTTTATCATTCGAAATTACTTCAATATCTATTTAAAAATGTTTAACATATATTTTATAAATAAAATTCAAAACAAGTTTTCTAATATACTAAACATGTATTTGCAACAAAAAAAGCGTATAAAAATATTTTAGATGTATATGAAAACTGTACGGCACGTCCAAAAAAATTAGACATGTGTTTAGGAAAAAAGTGACGAAACCGACAGAAACAAAGAAACAAAGAAACTGAAGTTCAGCGAAGGACGAAAGAAAAACCGAAGAACACCAGTTAAAACACAAAATAAAATAATAAAAAAGAAAAAAAAGAATATCAGACCAAACCTACCGTACGCAGACGAGCGAAGGCAGGGAGGGAGTGAAGATGGCTAATGGAGCGGCTAATAGGAATCCATACGTATGAGCCATATCTCTCACGCGTTTGATAATGGGCAAATATGCACTTGCGCATGTTGTTGCCGGCCCAGTTTGATGATTTTCTCTCAGTTTTTCCTCTTAATTTTCTCTTTTCTGGTTTTACTATTTTTTCAGCTTTCCATTTTCTTTTCTTTTTCCTGTTTTCCTTTTCATCAACTTCTTTTGAAATCTAGGAATATTTTTTCAATTCGGCAGAGTTTTTGTTCCTCGGAACAGTTTGAAAATACATGAATGTTCTTTTAATTCATGATTTTTTTACATTTGTCAACATTTCTTAAAATTTATATAAAATTCTGGAAAAAATTTGAAAATTCATAGATATTATTTAAGGTTCCTAATCATTTTTATATTCCATGAATTTTTATAATTTTTGAATATTTTTTAAAAATTGTGAAGATCTTCACAATTTTGTAGACCTATGTTTAATTAAGAATATCTACTAATAAAGAAAGGAATATTTTTCTGATTTATAAATCGGAAAAGCTTCCCTTCAGCCGGCAGAAACTCCAACGCGCCATCCGTCTACCCTGAATAACACGTGTCCCCATGGTCCACCCACATCTCTCTTCCTAACTTTATCTCTTCTCCAACCTCTTCCCTCCACTTATTTCTTCACTTTATTTTGCAACCACTTACATCAGTCATCTTCTACGGACGTGGAGATTCAACACCCAGGAGCAAATGCTCTTGGTGTGAACAGTAGTATCAATTTTTTTTTCAAAAAACATTCAAAAAATTCTGAATTTTTTGTATGACATACTTTCGTAAATGTTTGACGTGCATGCAAAATTTCATCACGAAGTCACATCGGTGCAAGTCGTGCCAAAAAAAAAACAAAATCGATGCACTGAAAATGTAACTTACAAACGCATTTTGGAGCTTTGATTTTGTTTTTTTCGGCCCGACTTGCACCGATGTGATTTCGTGATGAAATTTTGCATGCACGTCAAACATTTGCGAAAGTATGTCCCTAAAAAATTCAGAATTTTTTGAATGTTTTTTGAATTTTTTTTATTGTACTGTTCACACCAGGAGCAAATGCTCCTGGGTGTAGAAAGGTACTTCCGATCTTCTACAAACCACGCACGTTGTTTACTAGCAATGGTAGACTTCTCAAGTCCAGCCACCGGGCATGACAACGGCGGTGAGCATAATGCCTGAAGCATTGAAGCTGCGAGTGGCACCACCACGCACACCAGAACCACAACTGGCGATGCGCCTGAAACACAGGCGACTGCTATCTGACTCCAACGGCCCGCTCAGCCGTGGCCGGCCATTGCACCATCACCTCAAGCTCCTCTTGCCGCCGAAACCTTCTCCGTCATGTCACGGTCTTTGTTTGCGAAAAAATTCTGCAACATGACCCTAGTTGCAAAAAAATAATCTGGAACACGACCCATGTTGCAAAAAAATACAGCAGCGGGCTGCTTTCTAAGAAAAAAGAAATCAAATTTCTTGAAATATATGTGAACAAAATTGCTAAAAAAATGAGAACTATGTTAGAAAATCGTGATGAAATTTCGAAAATTCAATAAATTTATAGAACATGAACAATGTTTTGAAGAAGTGAACCAAATATGAAAACATGAACATTTTTTTAAACAAACGGTGAATATTTCAAGAAATATTAGTTATTTTAAAAAAAAATTGAACAAATTTTGAAAACATTGAAAAAATAAAAAATGTGACCATTTATTTAAATTGCAAATAATCATATTCTGAATAAGTTTTTTGAATTGTACACAAATTTTTATAAACATATTATTATGAAAATGTGAACAAAGTGATTGTTTGAAATTTGAATATTTTTTGAAATGCCGAAGAAATTATGAATTCTGAAAGAAAATCTTGTGATTTTAGTAAAAATAAATTGATTTAAGAAAACATGAACGATATTTCTCAGTAATGTTCACAGTTTTGCATTTTCGAACAAAATTTGAAAAAGATGCAAATAAATTTGGAGTTTCTAATATTTTTTATAACTCTTACATTTTTTAAAAAAATTCGAAAATTATTGAATTTACGGAAACAAATAAACACAAAAAACGACCAAGAAAAAGGAACGAGAGATAAAAAAAACTGGAAGAAAACCAGAAACAATGGTAAGAAAAACAAAACAGGAAAACCAGTTCAGTGTAACATCTAGAAGGTTACAAAACCAGCTGCTCCTCTAAGTTGGCCAGCCCGTGTCTTCGCCCTACCGAAGTCGCGACTGTATGCCGTACACGGGTCACAAATAGGAATTGCTACCCAGCCGTTGGATGAAGCTATGTGCAGCCATCCGTTTTGCCAGCTGGACCAAGTGCATCACCCAGCGGAATTGACCAGTCCATCTGTCAAGCCCAACACCCCTCTAGGCTTTCACACCACCGCTCGTCGTCAGTCAAATTCGACAATTTTGACCTCTGGACGAAATCAATTCACAGAATAAACTGCACGTGAAATAATTTTACATCCCTGACTTTTTTGTGTAGCGCCCGCCACGACGGCGCCACACCCTACGGTGCAGCGCCTAGCTCGGGGGCGTTGCACGCCTAGTCAGCGTCGCACCCGGATGATCCAAAAAATTATGAAGTCAGTGTGCAACGCCTAAGAGCTAGGCGCCACACTATACAGTGTAGGGCCTAGCTCCTAGGCGTTGCACTATTGGTTGCAACCACTAGTGCAACGCCTAGGAGCTAGGCGCTACACTCTATAGTGTGGCGCCTACCTCTTAGGCGCTGCACATTGACTTAGTAATTTTTAGGCAGTTCGGTGTGCGACGCTGGCCAGGCGTGTAGCGTCCCCGAGCTAGGCGTTGCACAGTGTAGTGTGGCGTCGTCGTGGCGGACGCTACACAAAAATGTTAGGGGTGTGAAATTGTTTCTCGGGCAGTTCATTCTGTGAATTGATTTCGCCCAGAGGTCAAAATTGTCAAATTTGCTTCGTCGTCATCATGGCTGCTGCATGAGTCACATACCACCACCGCCATGCAACAAATGACGGCCGACGAGATCAGCGGGCCATCTCCACCGCAGCAAACAGCCCGTTTCAGTCAAGCTTCTCGCGACGACAAGATCAGCAGGTCATGGGACCTTACGCTTGGCATTGCAGCTCCGCCGCCAGCGAGGTTTGAGGGTCGCACCACCACTTAGGTTGCATTGCAGCTCCGACGCTGGCGTGCAGCACCGCACGTGTTACATCACATCTTTCGTCGCCGACGAGATCTGTTGGTCACTCCGCCACGAAGGTTGCATTGCAGCTCAGCCCGGGCGAGCAGCACCGCCGGTGTTGCATTACAACTTCCACCGCCGGTGAAATATGCGGATCGAAGCACCGTGTGTGTTGCACTCGGCTCCGCCGCCCGGCGAGATCCATGGGTACACGACACCACGCGTTACAATGCAGCATCCTCGACCGTCGACGAGATGCACAGGGTCGCAACATCAGCTGACGGTTTGCTGCACCACCGCTTCAATGCAGCATCGCCGCCTTGACTCATCGCGCCTTTGGAGCAATGCGGCAAGCGATGCGCTAGCCACAACACGGTTGGCCCTTCAATGCAGCTTCGCCGCCTTGACTGGTCGCGCCCTCGGAGTAGAGCGGCCGGGAAAGCGCCGGCCACAACATGGCAGACGCTTCAATGCAGCGTCGCCGCCTTGACTCGTCGCAGCCCCGAAGCAGCGCTGCCCGCGAAGTGCCGGCCACACCACAGTCAATGTTTCAATGCAGTGTCGCCGCCTTGATTCTCCGCGCTGCCACGCCGAAGTGTGCTGCGTCGTCGCGGCCCCGGAGCAGCTGTGCCGGCGAAGTGTCGGCCACACCATGATCAATGTTTCAATGAAGCGTCGCCGCCTTGATTCGTCGCGCCGCCACGCCGAAGTGTGTTGCGTCACAACACTAGCAACGCCGACGAGCGGTGCATGGAAGCATGCAGCGTCAGGCTATGGATGCATCTGAGCACCGCGCGACCGGCTACAGGGCTTGGCCATTCAGGCTCATGGCAGAGAGTAGCGGCGACCAGCAAGAGGTTAGACGGCGAAGCGAAAAGCGGGATGGCTCACATGGAAAACCATAAGATAAGGTTCCGGTGTGTGGACCCGTTGAAAGCATGGCGTGCTTGCAGTCACTTGATGCGAGTGCGCGCGAGAGATACCAGTTGGATCGGACGCCTCGCGACGCGGCTGATGCCAGGAAGAAATCAGTCGGTTGAATTAGACACTTTTTTTTTTGCGGGAGAATTATACACTTTTCCATTGCTGCCCAGACAACCTGATTCGAACGAGGTAAAAATGAAACTACCAGACAGAAGTATTAATGTGGGCGGGTAAGTCGGGATCGAGCTCTTAAGGGCCCAACCAACTAGGTTAATTTTCCACACTCTAAAAGATACCCCCTCCATCCCAAAATATAAGGCGTGATTGACTTTTTAGGTCTTTTTACCACTAATATATATCAAAGTACATGAATTAAACATATATAAATGACATCATCGTATTTGTCTGGTAAAATAATTTTATTTCATATGTATGTATACTAATTTTATAGATATGCAATACATGAAAATCATAATCAAAGTTGTGCAATGAAGAGCAGAAAAGTCAAACTGTACCTTATATTTTAAGAGGGAAGGAGAATAAGGTCCGCATTCTAATAGTCCCACGTAGTTTTTTGACCCCAAATTGCACCTATTTATATATACGCGAAATAAACTTCGCCTATGGCTACGAGTAAAAGGTTTTCCTCTCCATATGTTGGTGAGGCATATATGTCTAACTTGATCATTTGCTACACTCCAAATCAAATCAATATGTGTAGTTTTTTCAAAAAAGTGTTCATACATTTTAATTTTTTGTACCTACTCAAAAATATTATTTATTTTTTGAAAACCATGCATGCATTTAAGACTGTTTGTGTTTTTTCAAGAAAAGTGTTTACATATTAAAATAATGTTCATATAGTTTTAAAAAAATGATCAATAAAAAAGATCATTTAATTCTAAAAAGTGTCCATGTGCTTAGAAATATATTCATAATTTCAAAACAAATTATGTTCTTTAAAAATGTCCATGTGATTTTAAAAGTGTTTATGTGTTTTAAAAGAAGTTTAATGCATTTAAAAAACACTATATACCATTTAAAAGTGAGTGGGCATATGAGCGATGGTGTATGGACTAGGTCTAGGCTAAGCTAGGGATGGTCGACCGTCACGTCCAGCTCAACGAGATTAGTTTTAAAACTATTAGATATTGATTGTGTCCGTCACTACAATGAATGGATTGCGATCAAGTGGACGGATTACTTCTATTGGATGCATTTATTTGCTTCAGCCAGAAGCACGGATTACTTCTCGTGGATGCATGGATTTGTTTCCGCGAATGGTGCCTATTGGAAAAGGAAAAAAAAAACCACATTTACGTTTTCTTTTCCTTCCACGAGAGGAATGGATTTACTTCCCGTGGAGGCTATGGTTTACTTCCGTGAGAGGCATGGTTGTGCCTTCCGATAAGGAAAAAAAACATATTTTTTTCCTGCCGCGAGAGGCACATAATTACTTCTCGTGGAGGCACGAATTTGCTTCAATGAGAGGCATAGTCGTGCTCTCGGAAGAGGAAAAAACAGTGTTATTTTTCCTTCCATGAGAGGCCTGGCTTTGCTTTAGCGAGAGGCACAGTCACAGTTTTCAAGAGGCCTGCCCGGGAAGGAAAAAAAGCGTGCTACTGGTTCGGATTTTTTCGTCCGATTTTTTTCTAAAAAAAGTTCGTCAAAACTTATGAACATGAGATTTAGTTTTGAATATCTCGATGTGAGGAATCCAACAATGAAAACGGTTTGAGATTTGGATGCACGATTTAAGAAATAAAACATTTTGAATAAATAAATCTACGAAAAAGGGAAAAGTTCCAGGGTGCGACAAGTGGCGTGCATGCAGGGCCCCACTTGTCGCAATCGGGGAAGATGAAATTGACCTTTACAAAGAGTATTCCTTAATTAGTGATTTTGGCTGGACCCTCTATTTTAGGTCGGCTCACACTACACAAAGCTTTTTTCAGAGTTGTCCCCACACGGAAATAAATTTTCCACAGCCCATGCCTAAAGCAGAGTTGTGCATCGTGCACGCCGAACAGAGTGCACGTCCTAAGCACAGGCTAAGATAAGCCCATAAAAGATCCCACGAACTTTTCAAAGATCCCATGAAGTTTCTACCGAGGGTTCTGTTCCATCATGTATGTAATGCGTCTAGTGTGCGATAATAATATAGATATCCAATGGTTCTTCGTATCGGTTTAACAGTTGTTCATACCCTTTACCTAAAAAAATTGATGGGTTAATCAACCATGTCATACCCTACATAGGAATTATAAATTCCTTTTAGCTTATTTTAATACGAAATTATTTATAATTGGAATGATCGAATTTTTATGTATATAAAAATATACTCAGGAAGACGAGACGGCGCCGGCTCCCTGAAGATGGAATAAAGGTCTCCCCGCCTAGCCCCCATTCCGGCGATGCGTCTAGCATCGTTGGTGGGCGTGTGGAGGTGTGTCTCCGGCAGATCCATCTTTGGTGGATTTGTTCGGATCTCGTCGTTGTTCGTCTACGTTCTTGTGTCTTCGGTCTGAATCCTTCCGATCTACGTTATTTTTCATCGGCGACGGTTGCTGTTCTGGGGTGCTGGTCCTATGGGGCCTTAGCACGACGACTTCCCGACTGTCTACTACAACAAGGTGTGCCCGACTCCGGCGATGGAGGGGTGATGACGGCGGCGCGCCTTCGGCTCGCTTCAGTGTTTGTAGTCGTCGCTAGGTGGTCTACGAATCTAGATGTAATTTTTATTTCTTGTGTTCGTTGTACTGCCATGATTGAAAATGAATAGATTGAAAGTTTTCTCGCAAAAATAAAATAAAAATATACTCATGACTTTCCATATTTATTGCATGACTATCCACATCGGACCGTGGCCCATGAACTTGATTTTTGCATGTATAGGGCCTCTGAAGTACAGTATATATCATTCTGTTCTGGCTGGAGGGGCTAACTACGAATGCTAAAAAGGTGAGGGGCAGTTGTGCGACCGAGACGATGATAATTCTGCAATGTTCGGGGTATTGATGTGTAATCAAACTACATATATTTCAAACAACTGTGGGGTCTCCTCTCGGAAATCTCATGTTTAAAACTCATCAAATCTTAACCTACCATCTCGGTTGGTCCAGAGGAGACATCCTAATCTCTTCTGTTAGCTATAAGATGCTCTCCACAAATATAAAAAGTTCTAGAATAAGATAATCGAGAACAAGCCAAGAACAGGTAACCTACCACTAACCATGACCTCACACGCCAATTATTGTATGTAATTAACAATGTACCATTAAGTTTATTGCCATAAATTTGACATTTAAACTATACGGGGTGACGTCATGTGCACATACAATTCTGTAACTTGTCTTTCATGGGACACAACCTACTAGTACATGATCTACACACTTTTTTTACCAGCCGCGATATGGTTGGCACCGGTACTTGTTATTTGTGATAAGTTCAAAAAAAGTTATCTTTGCATAATTGCATTCATGCAGGCCGTTGACAGTTGTTTTTCCAGTATTAGTCACTAATGTAACCACTTGAAGGGATACTTTTTTTCTTCCGGGGAAACTTCTGATCTATTCATCATCAATCATGAAATACAACTAGAAATAATAAAAAATACATCCAGATCCGTAGACCATCTAGCGACGATTACAAGCACTGTAGCGAGCTGAAGGCACGCCGTCGTCATCACCCGTCCCGCGCCGAAGCCGGGCAAAACTTGTTGTAGCACATAGTCAGGAAGTCACCATGCTAAGGACCCATAGGACCAATGCACCAGAACAACAACCCCTGGTGATGAAGACGAACGCACATTGGAAGGATTCAACTTGAAGACACACTGATCTAGACGAACAAAAACCGGATCCGAGCGGATGACCAAAGACAACCACCGAACAAATCATGCGAGATCAGCCGGAGACACACCTACACACGCCTCCGACGATGCTAGATGCACCACCGGGACGGCGGCTACGCTGCGAGAACCTTATTCTATCTTGAGAGAGCCTCCCCCGTCTCGTCTTCCTGAGGATAACACAAACCCCAACAAAACTCAAAGAAACATATAGAAACATAGCTCTCCCGCCGACAAGGGCTGGGATCCACTGCGCCCCCAGGACCTTAAAGCCTCCGGGGACGAGGCAAATCGGCGGCGCCACCTATGGAAGGCAAAAACACTAGCCACATAAAGAACTCACATACTTATTGTAAAGCCTATGAGCCCTCGAAGCAAAGTAGTCCCCTCATACCCCTAGGGAGGAGGTTGGTAGCAGTTAACCATCACGTGCCCCCGATTATAACAACATATAGGATTTCAATCTGACCTAAGAAAGCTCGGACTTCCCAACAATGCCATGATCGATACTTAGATGAGCAGTTAATAACAAGATTTAATACCGATATTTCTACTAACCAATGATCATGAACCTATATCCTTGCATATTACGACAATAATAAAATTAAACCATGTGTTTCATATTTAGTGATCTACATGAAAGTTTTTATTATATCTCCCTTGAATACATATCGTTTTTTGGACTAGTCTTATAACCCGTATATATTTCCAATTGATAATTAATAGACTCTAAAAAAGATATAAGTGAAGCATGAGAGTGCAATCATTTCTATAAGATATAATCATCGCCATCCTCCAACAAGTATAAGTGAAGCACAAGAGCAACTGCCTAGCTCAAGATATAAGTCAATCACATAGAGTATTCTAACAAATCATGAATAAATGTGTGTAGTTCTCAAAAGGTTTGTCCAGCAAACAATGATTGTGGCAAACTAAAAAGGAAACAAAGCAAATATTTTATTACAAGACGCTTCAAGCAAAACTCATATCATGTGATGAATAAAAATATAGCTCGAAGTAACATACAGTTGAATTGAGAACGAAAGAGGGGATGCCATCCGGGCAATCCCCAAGCTTAGACACTTGGGTCTTCCTTGAATATTACCTAGGGGTGCCTTGGGCATCCCCGAGCTTAGGGTCTTGCAGCTACTTATTTCTTCATCCATCATGAGATCACACCCAAAACTTAAAAACTTAAGCACACATAACTCAACAGAAGCTTCGTGAGATCCGTTAGTATAGTAGACACATCATAAACTTTAGGTATTGTTATGAACCCATTCATATTTTATTATTGCATAATACCTACTGTATTCTAACTTCTCCATGACTTATACCCCCCATATAATCGATAGCATCATTAAAACAAGCAAATTGTGCAACAAAAACATAATCTGTGTAAAACAGAACAATCTGAAACGATCTGAACAACAATACTTTTACAACTCTAAAATTTCTGAAAAATTAGGAAAACGTGGGCAATTTTTATATCAATCATGTGTAAAAATTCCAGCAAATTAACACGTCTAGTGATTTTAGAATTTTCCGCATTGGACACGAAACTTTCTATTTTTTTCACAGAATCAAGTGAGCTATCAACCACATCACCCCAAAGGCTTTACTTGGTACGAAAAATAATTAAAACATAAAAACACAATCATAACAGTAGCTATAATTGTGTGAAAACACACAAACATAAAATAAAATAGAAAATTTAGATAACTATTGGGCTGCCTCCAAATGAGCACTATTCTTTTATGCCCCTAGCTAGTCGTAAGATATTGTTTCAAATATTGTCATCCTCAGTTTTCATTACATAGGTAGCTCTCATAATGGATTCGTATGTGGTATAATTATTATCCTTGAAAAGTGTTCCACACCTTTCTATAATGAAAATTGAATGCTTATATTTCCTTCTTTCATATCAATAATAGTTCCTATGGTGCGTAGGAAAAGCCTACCAAGTATTGTAGGACAAGACAGATTGCATTCGATATCAAGAACAATAAAATCCATGGATACATAATTTCTACTAGAAAGTATTCTAACCAATGGTTTCCCTATTGTTGAATCCGCTAAGTGCAAATTAAGGGAACATTCATCCATATTGCTGAGACTTAGCACATCACATAACGATTTTGTATAGTAGGGACGATAGCACCTAGATCACACAAAGCATTACATTCACAATCTTTAATTTTTACTTTAATAGTGGTTCACACTCATCATGAAATATCCTAGGCATAGAAATTTCTAGTTCTATCTTTTCTTCATGTGCTTTTAGCATAGCTTCTACAAATATGTTTAGTAAAAGCTTTATTTTGTTCGTAAGCATTAGGTGAATTAATCATGGATTGCAACAAGGAAATACACTCAATTATAGAACAACTATCACAATTAAAGTGCTTGTAATCCAAAGTAGTGGGCACATCACTATTTAAAGTCTTGACCTCTTCAAAGCCACTTTTATCATTTTTATCAATAAGGTCATCACCCTTCGAACAATTGGGACGCCTTCCAGCTAAAATTGACTCATCTCCATTCCATTTTAATCAAGTTTTATTTTACTAAGCAAAGATTCAATAAGTGTCACACCAATCATTTTAATATCTTCATCATGAATATGATAAAAACCGAGCGGAATCGCTTTTTCCAGGAATTCTCGCTTAGCTCTCAACATAACGGTTCTCTATTTTCTTTCATTAAGAGAGATATAGATGGACTTAATTGACTCATTATTATCATGCTTAGGTGTCAAGGTTTTTATTGTAAGAGTTTTCACATCATGAGCAATTCTATCCATATTTCTAGCCATATCATCCACTTCATGTAATTTTTCTTCTATGATTTGAAATTATTTTGAGAACTAATAAATTCATTAATTTGGTTGTCAAGATCATTAGGTATCTTATTATTATTATTTTACGAATTTATATAATTAATTAGGGGAATTCCTGGGATACGGTCTATGATTAAAATTACCTCTATAAGCATTGTTGTTGAAATTATTTCTAGGAACAAATTTCACATCAATAACATCATTATTTTGATCAATTAAAGTATATAGTGGCATACCATTAGGATCAACATGAGCACTTTCACTAGCAAGCATTTTTGTAAGAGCATCCATTTTATCAGCCAAAGTAGTAATTTCTTTGACATAGTTTACCTTCTTAGCAGTTGGAGCTCGTTCGGTGTGCCATTGAGAATAATTTGTCATTATATTATCAAGGATTTTTGTAGATTCGATGTGATTTCCATAAATGTACCACCTGCAGCAGTTTCTGGAAGATTTCTCGACACAAAGTTTAGTCCCACATACATTTTTTGTATACTCGTTCATATGCTTAATCTAGGAGTGGGACAATTTCTAATCATTAATTTCATTGTCTCCTAATATTGTGAAACATGTTCACACTCAAGTTGCTTAAAGTTCATTATTTGATTTCTAGGAGAAATAGTCTTACCCCGAGGAAAATACTTGGCAATATAAGCATCCTTACACTTATCCCATGAATCAATACTATTTCTAGGCAAGGATGAAAATAAGTTTTATCACGATCTTGTAGTGAGAACATGAATAATCTTAACTTGACAATTTCATATCCTCATCTTTTTCCTTTTTCATATCTTATAATTCAACGTAAGCATTAAGATGGGAAGCAACCTCCTCATTAGGAGTTCTAGAAAATTGTTCTTTCATAACAAGATTTAGCAAAGTAGCATTAATATCACATGACACCGCATCAGTGGTGTGAGGAGCAATTGGAGTACTAATAAAATCATTATTTTTAGTATTTGAAAAGTCACACAATTTGGTATTTTCTTAAGACATGGTGACAAAGCAAACTAACAAAGTAAAAAATATTTTTGTGTTTTTGTTTTTTATGAGATGTAGAGGGAGATGAAAAAGAGAGGCAAATAACAAGTACAACAAGTAGATGATAGTTTGTATGTAGGAATCTGAAAAGAATTTGATAATGTCTCCCCGATTACGGCACGTGAAATTCTTCCTGCTACTTGTAAACTGTGTTGGTATTTTCCCTGAAGAGGAGGGGAGATGCAACAGAGTAGAGATAAGTATTCACCTCAGTGAGAACCAAGGTTATCGAACCAATAGGAGAACCAGGAAAATTCTCTTCGACATCACCTACACACACGAAAACAAATACTTGGACACAACACATGCAAGAGGGTTGTCAATCCCCTTGAACATATTACCTGCAAGGACTAATTATGATAGTGATAGATAGATAAATAAATTGCAAAAAAAATAAAGTAAATAAATTGCAGCAAGGTATTTTTGTGTTTCAGTATATGATAAAGGTAGACCCCGGGGACATAGTTTTCACTAGAGGCTTCTCTCTTGAACAAAAAGTATACGATGGGTAAACCAGTTACTGTTTGGCAATTGATAAAAAATCGCATAGTTATGACGTTATTCATGGCAATGATCACATACATAGGCATCGCGTCCGTGACAAGTAGACTGACTCTTGTCTGCATCTACTACTATTACTCGACCAATCGACCGCTATCCAATAGGCATCTATGGTTTTAAGTTCATGACAAACATAGTAATGTCTTATGCAAGATGACATGACATAGACAAAGTAAACCCATTCAACATGAATAAACCCCGCCATTTTATACTTAATGGCAACAATACAAATATGTGTCTTGTCCCTTTCTGTCACCCAGATATAGAGCACCGCAAGATTGAACCCATTACAAAACACCTCTCCCACTGAAGAAAAATCAATCTAGTTGGCCAGACCAAACAAATAGATTTGAGAAATACAAAGCTATCATAATCATGCATAATAAATTTCAGAAAAGACTCAATTATTTCCGATGAATAATTTTATCATAAACCCACAATTCATCAAATCCCGACAAACAGACCGCAAAAGAAGATTACATCGGATAAAAATCCAACAAGATGGAGGAGAACATTGTATTGAAGATCAAAGGGAGAGAAGACACCATATAGCTACTAGCTATGGACTCATAGGTCTATGGTGAACTACTCACACTTCATCGGATGACGGAAAGGATGATGTAGAAGCCCTTCGTGATCGATTCCCCCCTTTGGCAAAGTACCAGATAATTTCTCCAGATGGGATCACGAGAGAACAAAAACTTGCGGCGTTGGAAAAAGTGTTTCAGGTGGCCCCCCGTAGGTTTCCAAATAATAGAGAATTTATATAAGCGAAATTAGGTCAGATGGAGCCACGAGGGGACCACAAGGCATCAGGGCGCACCCTGTAGCCTTGCCATCTCCTCGTATAGTCTCTAGTCTCCTCCCGAAGCTTATAGGGTATTTTTTTTCCCAGAAAAAAAAATCATTAGACAGTTTTCTAGCGTTTGAAATCCGTTTGGTACCGATTTTCTGGAAAACCAATAAGAAGCAAAAAAAACAAGAGTTGGCACTAGGCACTGGGTTAATAGTTTAGTTCCCAAAAAATGATCTAAAATAGTATAAAAATACATACACACCGTCCAAGATTGATAATATAATAGCATGAAACAAAAAAAATAGATACCTTTGAGATGTATCAGGCGGTGGCATGTGCGCCACCATCGGCGCCATCACCGCCCAGTATCCCACCATCAAAAACATCAACTTCAACCTTCCCCACATCATTTATGAGGTTCCATCGTTCCTGGTGTCACCCATGTTGGCGGCGATTTGTTCCAAAAGATTCCCTTGGGGGACACAATCCTCATGAAGTGGATCCTATACGACTGGAGCGACAAGCACTGTGCACCGCTGCTAAAGAACTTCTACGACGTGTTACCGGTGCACGACAAAGTGGTGCTCGTGGAGTGCATCCCGTTGGTGAACCCGGAAGGCACACATGAGTCACATGGGGTGTTCATGCTCGACATGATCATGCTGACGCACAATCCGGGTGACAGGGAGAGGTACGAGAGGGAGTTCGAGGCCCTGGTCAAGGGCGCTGGGTTCGGCGCCATCAAGACCACTTACATCTATGTCAACACATGGGTCATCAGGTTCACTAAGTAGATCCATGGAAACTTCCACCGATATCTTGCTCATTACCGCTCCTAAATATGCACTATCTTTTTTCCTTATGTCTTCTTAACTTTTTTTATAATTTGAATCATTCCAAATACTAATGTTTGCATCCTCGTCTATTCGTAATGTACTATTATAAAGCTTCTTAATGGTTGCATGCATGATAGATGCTGCAATGACATATTGACATGTTTTCACTCATTTGATGAGTATAATAATGAAGTGAACTGTTATTGATCTTCGTCTCGAAAAAATGTCAGCGCAGCGACTAATTAATGTTTTTATTCCTCGGTGAGGTTAAACTAATACGACATTGGTAAGTGGAGGCACCCAACTTCTAGATGCAATCATAGCAAGGAAGTAAACGAAAGAATTTAGACATTCAATATGAACAGAGTGACTATTATTCTTCATTCCGTTATCAGAAACACTGGATCTCAAACCAAGCAATACACTTCCCCTGACCCACACATCACTCCCTGGGAGACCCGGGATAACCTAGACTACCGCCGTTAGCTATCCTCTCTCGGTGCCTCTTCTTCGTCTTTGGGGGTTGCTTTGCAGAGGTAGTGGCAGCCAACACTTACGAAGGTAGTGGGGCATACCTGCTGGATGCTTTGGCTTTCTCACGGGTGTGCGAACGTGGTGGTGACTTCCGCGGCTACGTTGGGGTCGCGCGGTGGAGGTGGCGTTGGCAGTTTAGTAGACGCGCGGAGGCTGGCTGCTCTCACATCGGTGAATGCTGCTCGGTTTGCGTTGTCGGGTTCAACTGGATCTGGCCTACTCGAGTGATGACTATTTGACAAGTTCTATTGTGGCCTATCTCCGCTTGAGTAATTGGAGCCGAGTGGTGGTGGACTG